>CM056053.1:171387117-171987117 GCA_029574335.1 Rana kukunoris | reverse complement strand
ATAACACTATGATAACCTAGGAGGCAATGAAAATACACAAACATTCACAATATTGTCTAAAAAATAAGTAGACTGTTTCTTTCATCAAAGATTTTTATTATGTAAATAAATCAGCCAAGATCTGGCATTGCAATGGCCCCCCTACCCATAAAGTAGTCCACGTAGGCCTGGCGCACAACACGTGCGTTTTGGGGGGCCAAGCCTGGATGGCCTGCCTCACGGGCCACATCAGGAACATGAACTGCCTCGTCAGGCAATAATGCTATAATTGACAGAATGTCTTCTGAGATAATTATGTAGGATACAGCAACATAAAATGATGGTATCCCATTTATATTCAGCCATGTTTATGGCCGTTAAAAACAAGCGGAACCGGCTGGCCATGATGCCAAACGCATTCTCAACCACTCTTCTGGCTCTGGCCAGCCGATAATTAAAGACCCTCCTCTCAGGGGTGAGGGCACGTTGGGGAAATGGCCTCAGGAGGTGGGGACCCAAGCCAAATGCCTCATCTGCAATGAACACAAAAGGAAGCTCCTCTTCGTTCTCCTCCGCAGGTGGCAATCCCAGCTCCTCCGACTCCTCAAGCCGTTGGGCAAACTCGGTCTCGGCAAAGACCCCGCCGTCCGACATCCGCCCATTCTTCCCAACGTCTAGGTATAGAAATTCATAATTGGCAGAAACCATCGCCATCAGCACGACACTGTGGAACCCCTTGTAGTTATAAAAATGGGATCCGGAATGGGGTCGTGGCACGATGCGGACGTGCTTGCCGTCAATAGCTCCTCCACAATTCGGAAAATTCCACCGCTGGGAGAATTCCGCTGCCACAGTCTGCCATTCCTGTGGCGTGGTGGGGAACTGTAGAGAAACCCAAAAAAATGTATTCAAACAAACATTCCTAATAGAATATCCAAAAACATTCTTGGATCCTAAAAAAAGAAGATCGTTAAGTTCAAGTATTATTGACCGAATCATAAATTATAAAGAATTACTAAGCATATTAATCACACCCTCCCTCTGATGGTCACAAAACACAAACAAAATAGGGTGAGGGGGGGGCCCAAGATGAGTTTGCGACCTTGAAACATTTCTCTTAAAAAAAAAGGTAAATTGGAAAAGATTTGGGGAGAGGGGGAACTACAATAGGGAACAAAAATCAAGGGGGATATAGGGACTTAAAAATACAGAACAACAATAGGGAACAAAAATCAAGGGGGATATAGGGACTAGGCTAGGTGGGCTTGTACATTACTCAAAAATATTAAAAATAATAACAGAGTTTGTGCATTTAAAGGACACCACTTACCTTAATATAGTCCTCCTGCAAAACCTGGATTATGGCACAACAGGTGTCCGGGATTATGAGGCCCAGAGCCTGGGGGGAGATGCCCGTCGAGAACTTCAAGTCCTGCAGACTTCTCCCTGTTGCCAGGTACCAGATGCAAGGTGGCAACTAGCCGCTGCTCAGCAGTGATGGCTTCCCGCATAACGGTGTCCTGCCTGGTGATATAAGGCGACACCGAAGCCAAAAGCTGCTGGAATACGGGGTCAGACATCCGAAGAAAATTCCTGAAATCATCAGGGTTGTTTTCTTGGATCTCCCGCAGCAGAGGCATATGAGAGAACTGGTCCCTGCGAAGAAACCAGTCCTTGGCCCACAAAGTCCTTCTCGTCCTCCTCAAGGACCGGAGCCGGGATGCAGCACACATCCTAACAAGATGCAAAGCACGCTCTCGGCGACGAGAACGTACCCGCAACATGGCTAGAAAACGGTCGTCAAATCAGATTGGACTAAAAAAAAAAACGCACTGAAAAACAGAAAGGCCTCTGAAGAACGACCTGCAAAACAGTAACGTGCAAACAAGAACGCACTGCCAAAACCGATACGATCTGAAAACAAGCACTGTAACACAGATACGAACGAACACAAAAGCACAAAATGTAAGACAGAAAACGTTTTTTAAAGCACGAAGACTGAAAAGCGCGAATCGTCTCTCACCAAACTTTTACTAACACGCAGCAACACGATATCAGCAAAAGAGGCCGTCTTCCGTATGGAAATGACCCTTTATAGTCCCGTCGTACGTGATGGATGTCACCGCGCACTGCTCGAGCTTTTATGAAAAAAGATGGTGTGTACGCAACGTCGTTTTGGAAAATGAAGTTTGAAAAACGTCGTTTTTTTTCATGAGAGAAAACGTCGTTTTGTTTCATCGCAAAAAAGTGATTGTGTGTACGCGGCATAAACATCACCTCCTCCCAACCAGGCCCCTGGTTATCTGTCTCGTTTTAAATAATAAAATTAAAAAAATTTGTTTTGGGATATCTGATTATCCAAAATGATTATGACATTTTTGTCATTGAGTTTGTATCCGTTAAAATAAAATTGATTTATTATTAAAAATGTTAATTAAATTTAAATTATTAAAAAAAAAATTGTAAAATAATATTTACTTTTATTAAAAAAAAAAAAATATATATATATATATATATATATATATATATATATATATATATATATATATATATATATATTAGAAGTTTCATTTGTATGCATTATTTACGATTGGACCTATGCAAATATTTTTTTAGAATAATCTTGCACGAGCACGATCAACCAAGTCTATAGTGTCTTACCTGTATAAGTTATGTAACGTGATGATTATGAGTACAGTGGTTTCTAATCACATTTTTTGTTTTATTAAGATAATAATATAAAAAATCTACTCATTTTATCTTTGTTATTATATAAATTTATTTAAAATATATATTTTATCAATTTTACTCAATTTTATATAAAACGAAAATAAACTAAAAACTTTAATACTAGTATTAAATAAAAAAATTACAAACATAACAAATAAACGTCTGAAAGCAAATTTTTTATTCTAAAGCCATGTCAGAAGCATTGTAGTCTGAAGACCACTTGAAGGCTGTGTATTCTTGCTCGACATCGGGATAGGTATCTCTAATGGCCCATACCACACACAATGGTATTGGAATCCTTCGGCATTTATCGAGGAAACCATGGATCATACGTGTATAGCAGCGGTAGGCCCCTCTTCTCAGACATCTTTAAAAATAAAAATTATTAAAATATTATAATTTAACATACAACATAAATATAATTTTATTTTACGGTTTATGTGATCGTAGGTACAGGTAAGGTAACTGTAAATTATTTAAATTGGATGTGATTGCCAGCAGCGAGAGACAATTGATGCGCTGCTTTCTATCCACTCACTGCAATCAATCAACGGCCATGGGACTTGAGAAGGGTCAGATCATTTAAACAGGCTGGGGGGCGGGGGATAACGATGACCTTATCTGTTCTTTTTTTTAGCATAATGCATAGAATGCATTAAGGTGAAAAAAGTTTTAGTTTACAACCCCATTTCTTTTTTTTTTTTTATTAAAATACAATACTTTTAAAATAATATGTTACAGCAATACAGCATACAATAATAAAAATTCAATGTAAAAATTAAATTTTAAATTAAATTTACGTAATTTGGACATAAAACAACTTTTCACACAGAGACGCCCATTGCATGATTTGTAAAACTCGGATATTTAAAATGTACAATGTAACTGTTGGCGTTAAAGAAAGTGTATAAATCTATCTACCAGTGGAGGTTTGTCCATAGAGGGTGCCGGAGCGTCGACCCCTCTGGCTCCTCTCGCACTGCCACTGATACAATACATACAGTATATTCTTCCATTGCATGAATCTATGTATCCTTGCCGCTGCCTGCGACTATTCAGATGGCCGGCCACCTGGTGAGCGCCGGCCATCTGAATAATGGCAGCTGGTTGGCTTTGGAAGTGCTTATCAGAGTTAGCGACGCTAATAATTTTTCCGATTTACAGCCCTCAGGTTCACCGGTTATGGTCAACGTTAACCTGGTTGGCTGAGATGTCATCTAGGGCAGGAGAGGACATAGAGGGACGGAAGAAGCAGGATGACTGACCACAGAAAGGTAAGTGCCAGGCGGGGGGTGGATGGTGAATTTTACACGGCACATTGGCAGCATTTTAAAGAGCACATTGGCAGCATTTTAAAGAGCACAGTGGCGACAATTGATGCGCACAGTGGCGACAATTGATGGGCACAGTGGCGACAATTGATGGGCACAGTGTCTGCTTTTGGCATGGCATAGTGGTGGCAATTGATGGGCACAGTGGCTATAAATGATGGCACAGTGGGTGCATTTGATGGCACAGTGGTGACAATTGATGGCACAGTGGTGACAATTGATGGCACAGTGGTGACAATTGATGGCACAGTGGTGACAATTGATGGCACAGTGGTGACAATTGATGGGCACAGTGGTGACAATTGATGGGCACAATAGATGCATTTGATGGGCACAGTGAGGCCCAACAAAAAAATTTAGAGCACCAGCCGCCACTGAAATCTACCATACTAATATGCTGGAGCAATGCATTTTCTGTGTTAGATTTGGGCTGTACTACTGATGTATGTGGACATGAGTGATAGGTGAATGCTAAACGTTATGCAGCTTAGCCGTTTGAAATATGCGTTTAACAGGACTTAGTTTACAGTCAGGTTTGCGCTAAACTATATTGCGAACGACCACATGGTTAAAAAATCAAAAATATTGATAAGCTGTGAAAGTGTTGTTAGAAAATTAAATAAGAATAATTTTAAAGCCAAAAAATTATTTATTACATACCTGTTTGCATCCCTTGTGTATTATCTCTTAGAGGATTCTGAGTGCTCTGAGATCTGGTACAGTAATATCCTTTTATTGAGACAACGCTCTATAAATTCTTCATTATCTGTAACACATCTCAGTCCTTCTTCTAACAAAGGCTTCACGTCCTCCAAGTTTGAACAACATTGGGATTCCTCATGTGTCGGCATAGACCGACAATTTTGACAGATACACCAGTTAGTATGACCGATTCTATTCTCTGCTGGTTCCTCTCCAGAGCTTTCTTGAGGTCGATGCCTTTTCAAAGGATTCACTGGGAATACCGGAGGTTCTTCTGCGCCAGGCTGTTTGTATTTGTTAGCCAATCATTTTTGTAGATTAATTACATCCTAAATGGAAATGGAAACCAAAACCAAACCAAATTCATATCGTTAAGGTGACCGAAATATGTAAAATATATATGTTACTATACATGTATTAAAAAATCAAGAAATAACTAAAAAAAAATAAACGTGTATTATCAAAGAAAAACGGGGGGCTGGAGGGTACAACAGAGCAAATTTTATTTAATCCTAATGTGTAGTATCAACAAAAATAGAACTTTGCAATTTTCGTACAAATCACCCAACCCTCCATTGTCACTTTATAAAGCTATTAGTGTATAGTTGCAGCAGATGGCATTATTGCCAATAAGATTTTATAAAGCTGTGTATTTACTGTCTAAATAAGAAAACGGCTAACGTCAGTCCAGTCAGGCGCCAGACAGGTAACATCATTCCAATAATATATACTATCCAGTGGCGTAGCGTGGGTTGTCAGCACCCGGGGCAAGGCAAGCAATTTGCGCCAATGAACCACAGCCCCCCCCCCCCCACCTGCGTATTTTTATCGCCCTCAGAGTCATTTTTAAAACTAAAATAATAACCTACTTGATTTCAACACTGACCATTGCACACTACACTACACAGATGACTATACTGAGAACTACATTGACCACTATACTACAATGAGAAGTACACTGATCACTCTACTATCCACTACACTACACTGACCCCTATAATGTATACTACACTGACCCCGATACTGTACACTACATTAACCCTATACTGTTCAAAACAATAACCCCTATACTGTACACTACACTAACCTATATATTGTACACAACAGTGACCCCGTATTCTCTATAGTACACTAACCCCTATAATATACACTACACTAACCCAATACTGTATACTACTCTGACCCCCTATACTATACAGGACAGTGACCCCCTATACTGTACACTACACTGACCCACTATACTGTTTAATATACTGACCACTACACTTCTATGTAACTCAGCATGCATGTCCCCCCCC
Organism: Rana kukunoris; assembly: GCA_029574335.1. Taxonomy (NCBI): domain Eukaryota; kingdom Metazoa; phylum Chordata; class Amphibia; order Anura; family Ranidae; genus Rana; species Rana kukunoris. Next base: position 171,981,077 of record CM056053.1, on the reverse strand, counting down.
CCCCCCCCCCCCCCAACACTTGAGAAAGAGTTCAGGTCAGACTTTGCTGTGACAATTGAGATTCTGGTAAGGTGTATGCTAACTTATCAGCAAACATTCTTGATAGAGGGCTGTTTGATAAACCCACACATTGTTCACAGATAGACATTTACACAATTGCTAATGAGTTGCGGGAGACATGGTGTCTAACAAGCTCTAATCAACATCACTCAAGAAGAAAGAGAACAGTGCCCTCTAAATGCAGCATATTTATAACATCTTTAACCACTTAATCACCGCCCTATAGACAAAATACATCTATAAGGCGGTTCCTGTACTCTATCAGGACATCCATGGACGTCCTCCATTAGAGTCAGGTGTGCGCGCCCAACACGGGCACGCACACACGGTCACGGCGCTCGGCGGGTCCACGGGACCCGCAGCGTCAATGATCTCGGTAAGGAGCCAATGGCAGCGGCTCCTTACCACGTGATCGCGCCGTCCAATGACGGCGCGATCACAAATGTAAACATTGTGGGGCACCTCTCTCCTCTCCTCACAACATTGCAGCGTGAGAGAAGAGGAGAGAGATTAGTGCCCAGCAGTGCCACCTGTGCCAATCAGTGCTGCATGTGTCCATCAGTGCCGCATGTGCCCACGAGTCCCATCAGTGCCGCATGTGCCCACCAGTGCAAATCAGTGCTCATCTGCACCCCACCAGTGCCATATTTGCCCACCAGTGCCATCTGTGCCCACCGGTGCTACATGCACCACTGCAGTGTCGCCTGTTGGCTTGTTAGGGTCTCAAGAAATGAGAGAAGCTGTCAGTACTTCAGGTGTGATCAAATTGATCAATTTTCAGAAATTGGTACCATAGCTTGTAGACCCTATAACTTTCACCCAGACTAAGTAATATCCATTTTTTTTTTTTTTTTTTTTTTACCAAAAATATGTAGCAGTATACATTTTAGGCCAAATTTATGAGGAAAAATTACTTTTTTTACAAAATGTTATGATAGAAATGAAGAAAAATTCATATTTTTTTACAAAATGTTCGTTCTTTTTTCATTAATAGCGAAAAAAATAAAAACCGCAGAGGTGATCAAATACCACCAAAAGAAAGCTCTATTTGTGGGGAAAAAAAGGACAAAAATTTAATTTGGCTACAGTGTTGTATGACCGAGTTATTGTCATTCAAACTGTGAGAGCACCGAAAGCTGAAAATTGGTCTGGTTATTAAGGGGGTTTAAGTGCCCAGTGGTCAAGTGGTTAATAAAAAGGGATTAAGAACACTCACATTTGAGTAGAGATAATCAGGCATGTCAAGGGTTAAGTATGTTTCATCTGCATTAGTCCTGGTGGAGTGTGTAAATCACGGGCTGATGGTTGAGATCTGAGTCCTGTCTGCACTAAATGTGTACGGCGCTGGCGGGCGGCTTGGACAGGGATCGTGGAGGCTCCGTGACGTGATGTTGTCTTCACTTCCGGGATTCAGGCAGTGCTTCGCGATCGGGACATGCGTGTCCCTTCTTTAAGCTTGATAGGTGGCCATCTTAGATGTTATAATTTATACCATGTGGCAAGGGGGAGTGTGGGGGAGTGGCAATTGGCTCTGGTAGTCATGGAGACCACACAAGCTAGAGCACAGCTGCATGGGGGAGTGGCCAAGTACTAATGAGAACACAACTAGGAATGACAAATTTGTGACACAACTAGGAATGACAAATGTTAAAAATCGGTTTATAAAAAGGACATATACCAAGGTGATTGATTTAAGGCTATATATAAATTCTATTAAACTGTATATTATATTAATACTGCATACTATATTCGGATTATTTATAACCTCTATGCTAATTTAATTTATATACTTACACCCAATTTATGGAAACCATGGTGATCAGTAATGGTGTGTGTATATATATGTATGTATATAAAAAAATAAGAGGTAGAGAAGAATTATAGACAAAACTAGATGGTAAAATAAATAACATTAATCAAATAGAATTAATAAATTATCACTAACAATAATTTGTTAATAAAACTCTATAGGATCTGATCATAAAACAATAAATATGGAATATATTAAGAGTAAATGGCCCAACAATCTAAAATGATCACAATGGCGGTATATATAATGACAATAATACCAATATTAATCATAATAATGTATACTTATACTTAAATACCAGATCATTTTATTAAGAGGGTTGGGAATAATGGGGAGGGGTGGGACTACAGATATATAATATAATAAAAAAAAATATGTAAAAAGTGTGTAAAAGATCGCATAGCCGCCATAAAATACACAAGTGGGAGGTACCATGATTCGGATCACAACAGAATATTAATTTCAATGCCTTCGTTGAGGCCACCTGGCGATAAAGTATCTAGGGTTTATATCCAGTAATTCTCTCTCTCACACAATCTCTTATAGCGTTCAGCAGTAGGAAAGGTATGGGGGATGGATTCAATAACCCATACACGTAATTCTAAGGAGAGTTGTTTGTGATGTTACTTAAAATGCCATATTGGTTTGATTCTGCTGGGAGCTATTTGGCTTTTTATATTTTTTGCCCGTCTATAGGTCACCAAGGGTCTGTCGCTCAGAGTAGATTTTAAGTGAGGATCCTCGTTCAGAATCGACCAATGTTTTGTAAATATTTTTTCCATTCTTTTAAATTTATTGTGAAATTGTCACAAATCTGACAGGTTATGTAGTATCCCTGGTGTTTTTGGTGTTCTCTTCTTCTCTGGTATTCCTCACATTATTATTGAGATAGTGATGGAATGCTTCATTGATAATCTGGTCTGGATAACCCTTGTCTTTTAATTTGGTTTTTAATATTTGACTCTGGGTGTTGTAGTCCTGTATACGCATACAGTTATGCTTTAGGCGGCAGAATTGGCTTTTGGGGGTGATGACAGCTGTTAAAATGTAAATATGAATTTCCTGAAGTAGGTTTGGTATTGTTTGAAGCACAGATTTTATCATTGTGATGGGAAAGTTCTAAATCCAAGAAGGCCAATTTGTTACTGTCAGAGACTGTGGTAAAGGAAAGTCCCATAGTATTATTGTTATAGTGCTGGACGAAGGTGGGGATGGAGGACTCTGGACCATCCCAAATGATTACAACATCATATATATATATCGCCCATAGTAAACTATATGGGAAGCATAAGGGTTGTTATGTGTTATATGGTGTTGTTCCCAATCGCCCATGGTCAAATTTGCGTAGCTGGGGGCAAAGTTGGCCCCCATGGCTGTCCCTTGCGTCTGGATGTAGAAATCTCCATTTGATTCAAATTAATTATGTGTGAGACAATATTCAAGGATTTCAAGTAGGAATTGGGTCTGACACAGGTTTAGAAGTGGTTCATTAAGCAGACAGATTATCGGCTGTAATCTCCCCATTAGTAGACCCTGACCAAACGGGCTTCATTCCCAACAGACAGATAACATACGACTGACCGCTAATATCATTCAGGACTCCAACTTACACTCCAAATCCACCCTTTTGCTCAGTCTGGATATACATAAAGCATTTGACAGTGTCAGCTGCTCATATTGCGACACCTTACTCCCCAAATATGGTATCCTGAATGAATTCCTTCATGGATTTAAGGCTCTCTATCATAACCCCCAAACTCGCATCAAACTCCCAGGCAACAACACTGACTTTTTCCCCCTGACGAAAGGCACTAGACAGGGTTGTCCACTCTCCCCCCTACTCTTTGCCCTCGCAATTGAGCCCCTCGCATGTGCTATCAGAAACAATGCTGACATCAAGGGATATTCTAAAGGTGTCAAAGAATACAAACTGAGTCTTTATGCAGATGATGTTCTCATGTTCATTACTAACCCTCTTATCTCCCTACCCAATCTGACCAAAACTCTAGCCATCTTCCATGACCTGTCAGGTCTGGGTGTAAATCTTTCAAAGTGCTCTGCTTTACCAATCAATATCCCTTCAACCTTAATAGCCTCACTTAAGGATAAATTCCCATTTAATTGGCATGTCGGTTCGTTTGGATACTTGGGCATCCAGATTACTCCCCTGTATAACTCTATATACCAAGCAAACTATCCCCCTTATTTAATAATATTAAAAATGTACTTAAACTTTGGTCATCATACCAGATTTCATTCTCGGGCAGAATAGTCCGCTGTCAAGATGATGATATTACCCAAGCTTTTGTTCTTTTTTAGAGCCCTCCCTCTTATTTTACCTAAAAAAACACTAGACTCACTTCAAAAAGAGACTAACAGATTTATTTGGCAGAACCAGAAACCTAGATTTAGTTACTCTCTTATGTTTAGACCTCTCTTAAGAGGTGGCCTTAGCATCCCAAACCTGTGGCTTTATTACTTATCTGCCAGAATTACCCAACTAGCCCAATGGTATGCCCCTTCACTCCAGATTCCTTGGCTCCAGTTCGAGGAGGAGTCTATCCTACCTTACAACCTACAAGGACTCCTCTGGTCCAAAACCATCCCACCACAAAAAATAAAAACACTAAACCGTATTGTCGCCCACTCGCTCCAACTATGGATCAGACAGGTCCCAAAGTTTAAGCTATCCTCTGACACTGTTCTATCCGAAATACTATTCACTTACACTTCATCCCCCTTATACTCAATTTGAACAACTCTGTATCTCCTCCCCTCATGATAGGGGCTTGATCTCCAGAATTTACAAAAGCTTGAATGAAAAAAAACATGCCTGAGAAGTCACATCCCATGTTACAATGGGAATCGGATTTAAACACTTCTCTTACTCTGGAGCAATGGGATATCATCTTCGCTAATCTCCATAGATGTACCAAAACAACATCTATCAGAGAATCAGATATTAAATTACTCTATAGATGGTATCTTACGCCAGCTAAACTTAATACATTTTACCCTTCACTGTCTCCACTTTGCTTCAGGGGATGTCCCACCCATGGTACGCTATTGCATTTATTTTGGGACTGTCCACATTTAAAGGACACTTGGCACAAGGCCAGCATTGTGATTGACAAAATTGCTGGCCGTAGTATCCCTCTTACTCCCCTAATCTGCCTCTTTTTCGGCCCTATTCAGGATATTCCAATATCAAGCGCAAGGCTTATCCACACATTTCTCACCTCCATTCATTGGGCCATAGCCTTTAATTGGCGCTCCACTTTGGTACCCTGGCCACAGATTCTCAACCGTATGACAAGCATCAAACTCTGAGAGAATTCACCATACGCTATATGATTCTATGCCCCAGTATCAAACAAAATGGTCTCTCTGGGACGCCACGCTTCTGGTTTAAGTTTAATTAGCACTAACCACAACCATTTCTTTCTGTACGATTATTAAATACCAACGATATCTGTATACATTTCTGTACTATCATTGTTATCCTTTTTTTTTGTGAACCTTGACCTTTTCAACAATAAAATCGTTTGTAAACAAAGTGGTGGTTCATTGTTGAGAAAATCCTGTACGGCCATGAGTCTAATATTGTGGGGGATGGATGTGTATAGAGAGACCACATCTAAAGAGAGCCAACGGTATGTGGGTTCCCAGGTGTAGGATTCTAACATGTTGAGATGATGGATGCTGTCCTTTATGTAGGAGGGTAAATTTTGTACTATTGGCTGCAAAAAGTGATCTATATAAACAGAAAAATAGCTGGTAACACTTTCCATAGTGGCAACTATGGGTCTACCTGGGGGATTTTTTAGATCTTTATGTACCTTTGGCAGGTGATAGAAATATGGCCTTTTGTAGAAATCATGCTTCAGGAATGCAGCTTCATGTGGTGTAACTATACCATCTGCGGTAGCTCTGTTTACAATGTCGTGTGCTTCAGTGATGAAAGTAGGTAAGGGATCTCTAGGAAGTTTCTTATACGTAGAGCTATCTGAAAGCAGCCAATTGGACTCCTTCATATAATCTGTGCGGTTTCGGACTACAATCCCTCCTCCTTTGTCTGCTGACCTAATGACAAGTTGTCTGTTGTCAGTAAGCAGTTTAAGAGCTGTAAGTTCTGTGGAGGTCAGGATGGAAGTGGAGTGGGTTCGGGCTGTAGATTCATTACACATGTGTAGAATGTCCGCATAAACAACTTGGTAAAACGTCTGAACATAGGGTCCTTTAGCAAATGCAGGGTTAAATATTGATTTGGGCCTACATTTAGTATGTTGAATGGGTGGAGAGGTGGCAAGGTGTTGTCAGTGTTTCAACAAGGTGATATAGTATACAACTCTTCCAGGTGATCAAGTGCCCTCATTTCCAGTGAGCCCAAGATGTAGGAATCTTCAATGGTGGTATCTTCACTGATGGTGGTGGAATCTTCAATAGTGTGACCTTCGAGGGTGGTATCATATTCTAAATCCTGGCTACTTTTTTTGGAGGCTTCAATGTTATAATAACGTTTAATAGTAATATTCCTGATGAATCTATTGAGATCTAAAAAGAGGGTGAATGGGTTCGGTGGTGCTGTGGGGGCAAAAGTTAGGCCATGAGCGAACAGTGATTGTTCTGGTATGGATAAAATGTGGTCAGAGAGATTCAATAATCTGTGGACCTTCTCTCTCCCCTTTTATGTCTGCCCCCCCCTCTTCTGCCTCTGTGGTGTGCTCCTTTTATGTCTGCCCCCCCTCTTCTGCCTCTGTGGTGTGCTTTCTTTTTTGGCAGGAGGGGGGCACCAAAAAAGGAGTGGCGGTGGCAGTAATGAATTAATTTGTAGAAGTAGACCAGAGATTGTCAATAACAGGAAGGGGAATCAAATTGGCACTGGAGGGATTTGTGTGAGACCTACATGCAACCATAGGTGCGGGTGGTAGGATATTGAGATCAGAAACTCCAAAATCAAAAGATGGAGTATCAGGGTGAATAAGAATTTCTGTTGTGACAACATCTGGTTGTGTGATCGGTGTGGGAGGAAGTACATGGATAGGAATGGTACTAATCGTTACTTTCTTATTACCTGTCTTTTTGGTTGGGGTAGTAGGTGTGGTGGTAGGTATAGTGGGCGGTTCATTCAAATAATGTGAACAAGCCCCTCTGCCCGTTTTTTTTAACTTACCCCATCTGGATTGTGGGCAGCGCTTCCTCCGGGGGCGGAATAACCCTGCATCTCCTCCTTCTCGACTACCCTTGGATCTTCTCCTTCCTTCTGCTCGGTGGCCAATATGATCTCTTCTTCCCTCGTCCAATTGGGTGATGGTCTCAGGACCCACTTCCTGATTGGCTGGGAGGAGAATCATAAAGACAATAGCGAATATTAGTTTACTATTGTCACATAAGTGGGTGGGCACAGGGTGTAGTGATCAGTGCTCTGTGTTCCGAACCAACCCTTTTTTGAAGACAATTAAAAAAATAATAACCCTTTGAAATCAATGCATACGGTGCCATGCATGTAGATTAGGGGGTGCTGCTCCTGCACCCCATATGGACGTCCACCACTGTGTGTGTGTGTGTGTGTGTGTATACATACATACATATATACATACATATAAATATATATACACATATAAAGCTATGCACGCACACAAAAATAAAATATAATCTATATATACTGTGTCTAACCTCATGTACAGCTTATGTAGGTGCTGGTGAAACACGGGGAGATATAATTCCTATCTCTCTTGGCGGCGAGGTGGAAGGAGGGGTCAATAAACGTCCTATTTCCTTGTGAATTCTCTCCTCCCTCCCCAATTCACCAGCTCTGGGCTGGTGAATCGGGGAGTGTGAATTTAAGCACGGATCGCCAGTGAAGTGCTTACATCGGCACTTCATAAACTGGCCGTTTCTGTGCACATTAATACAGCTTCTCTGCACATTGCGAAGATCTACGGAGAACATGGGGGGGCGGTCCAACATGTCAGCCAGGCCCTTGTCAGCATCATAGGGGCCGCCTGCTTCTCCACTCGGGCTCACGCTGTGGGGGGGTCCCTCCATTCTCCCTCCTGCTCCTCCGGGCATACTCGGTGAGAGGGGAGCCAGCGATCCTCCCTCTCACTCCTCCGGGCACCCACGTCCACGTGGTACAGGGCTCCATGGAGACCGCCCGCCTGTTCCTCCCGCCCCCCGTTTGCTCCAATGACGTCACCCGCGCCATGGCTCCTCAAGCTAGTCTAGTACCTCACATGGGGGGATGTTGGTTGGGTCAGGTGCGGTACTTTGGTGGGCTCAGTCAGCATCGGAGGTCGCATCCCGGTGCAGGGGGGGAGGGTCGGGTGTGTGGGCATGTGCTTTCCCTGTCCGCACTCTGCTTCCTCCTAGCTGTGTCATGTAGCTGAGCGCTGTTTGGCTGAAGGAGCATCTTCCCCAGCGCGGCCTGTTTCCTCCCCTGTGACACATGTCTCCCAGTGACAGCCCAGTGCGTGCTGAGGGCTCCCCGTCAAAGTTTCTGAGTTTCTCCTGCTATTTAAGGTTCTTCTGATGGTTACGTTTCTCTTATGTTATGCCATTCATGTTAGGCGATTAAGTTTTTCATGCTAGTTATGTCCTCATGCTATGTGTTCTTATGCTAGTAATGTCCTTCTGCAATGTGTTTCTTATGCTAGTGATGTCCTCATGCGATTATGTTTCACGTGCGGTCACGTTCTCATGCGATCACGTTCGCGTGCGATCGTGGTCATCGTGTTAAGTTTCTCATGCAATCACGGTTTTCATGGTGGTTCTCATGTGATTATGTTTCCCATGGTTTCTCATGCGATCATGTTCATGTGCGATCACGGTCCTAGTGTGTTACGTTTCTGATGCGATCACGTTCTCATGCGATTACGTTTCTCATGGTGTCTTCCCATGCGACTATGTTTCCCATGCGACTGTTTCATATGACATCTATAACAAAAGATTTGCATTCTGTATTTTGAATTCCTATTTTCTGTTTGTATTTTGTATTCAAAATACAGAATGCGAATCTTTTGTTATAGATGTTATATGAACATACAATTGAAAATAGCAAAAGAAAAGGGTTTCAAGATACAGAATGCAAATCTTTTGTTATAGATGTCGTTTTCGTTTTTTTGAATGGGCAGTGAGTGAGTGTAGTTAGTGAAGTAGTACAGTAAAGCCAAATAAACGTTTCTGTGGATTTTCATCTGAAGGGAGATCAGTTGGCCAGACTTTTGAACCCAAAAATGGTTTTCTGATGTAGTTTGAAAACAAACAAATTTTCTGAGAACGAACAGAAAACGATAGTTTTTTATGTTTGTGGTTAAAGTCTGACCAAGTTTATGGGGCTTAACAATAGTTAATATGGATGAGCCGCGTGTTGAAAGTGCCACGAATCCCACGATATATTTACGAAAGTACAAAATGACGAAAATCCTTTTTCTGTTAGTATTTTCAGTCGCATGTTCATATGACATCTATAACAAGATTTGCTCACTGTATTTTGAATACAAAATACGAACAGAAAATAGGAATTCAAAATACAGCATGCAAATCTTTTGTTATAGATGTCATATGAACAATGAACATACGACTGAAAACAAACAGAAAAAGAATTCAATCAAAATACAGAATGAAAATATTTTTGGTTATAGATGTCATTTTCGTTCTTTCGCCGTTTTCTTGTTGTCGTTTTTTCGTCGGATCGTTCGTTCGTATTTGCGGTTGTTCGTTATGCGGCTCATTCGCAATCCCGTCGTTTTCGTATTTTGGTGCTTTAAATTTTTTTGTATGTACACATTATCCCGTGGGTACGAAAATAACATTCGTATGAACTGGAATGCACATATCTAATATATATATACACACACATTTTTTAGATGTTCAAGTCTCTGGCTGGGTTCACACTTGTGCGATGCGGGAACCAGCGTGATTCCTGTGCGGGGTTCCACATCACACCTGCATTGACATCTGCGCACCACTTCGTGTGTCAATGTAATGTTAATGACACCCCTGATCATTTCACAGATCGCAGTCCGATTTCAATGCGGACCAAATAAAGGGTCCTGTACCGTTTTGGTGCAAATACAATATGATTTCAATTTGCATCGCACAAACATTGCATCTGATATGCATAGCAATGTGTCACATGCAATATCTGTGATGCCAGCCTCTTTTTCTCTTTCTCTTGTCTCTCTCTTGTCCGCCTCCGCAAAGATCCGGTCCGTGTTCATCCAATCCCCCCATAGGGGAGAGCGGAGGAAAGACAGGGCAGTCCCTGAACAGTGTGCGGAGACCGCCCTGTCAGCCGACAGCTCAGCGAGGATTTTACGGAGGATCCCCGCTGAGCAAAAGCGGATACACGGAGGCGGATCATTACGATTCGCCCCGTGTGAAAGGGCCCTAAGAGTAGAATAAATGCAAAAAAAAATATATATAATGCAGGTTATATCTATCCAAATATTAAAGGAATATGTATAATATGAAAGCTATCACTCAAAAGTAGAGACAGAGAACCTGGGAAGCCGGGATCAGTTTTATGGTTTTATTTCATGGACTCTTTTTAGGTTTTTGTGTGGCAGACAGATACTTCTCAAGTAGTCCAAAATCAACTGCCTGACGATTTTACTTGGGATGTTTTCCCATTCCCAATCCACATAAAAGACGATGATGTAAAGGCCAAAAATAGACCATTCAATAATACCTTGAGGCTGATCCCAACTGTTCAAAATCTCTCAGTCTAGTACTTTCTCACTGAGAGATAACTCATATTTTAACGTCAATACAATTTTTATTGAAATTTTTCAAGTAGCAAGAAACACGGCTCAAGGCCTATAGCTGATGCAATAGCAATATACATATTTGGTACAGAATACTGTTGAGCAGTACATTTTTCAAACCTTTAGAAGACCTGAAGAGCATAACAGAATGCAAAAATAAAAAGAAAATATAATACCATACTATACTACAAAAAGAACAAATAAACAAGCACAACGTTCTATCTATCGCCGATCACACCTACGAAATCAATAGTCAATGCATTATGAGGATTTACAACCAAAGAATACTGAAATTCTGAAATTAGAAGTTTGTGATCACAGAAATTTGTGGCATGCGTACCAATCTAACCATAATTGCCACAGGGGGCGTATTTTGTGTGGAGGCGAACAGCAGTTCATATGTGGCATGAGTGTGAGTGGTCGTGATCACCTCTTGTAGAGGAGGTGGATTCACTTGGTTCCAATGGCGAGCAAGTACTAGCCTGGCACTTAGGAGGATGTGTGTGGCTATTGTTCTCTTGTCAGGGGGAAGATTTTCAATGCCCAGCGACAGCAGTGCCATGCCGGGTTCCATTGGTATTGATAATCCTATGACATTGGCAATAATTTAAAAGATATCATGCCAATATTTGGCCACTAAGGGGCAGTCCCAGAAAACATGAAGTAAAGTTCCTAGATTTCCACACATCCTCCAGCAGCAGTTAGATGTCTGTGGGGCGAATTTTGCTATTCTGGAAGGTGTCAAGTACCACCTTAGTAGAATTTTCTGCTATAATTCCCATGGGTTCACACATTTTGTTGCTGCATATGTAGTGCTGAAAGCCTTTTGCCACTGCTCAGGGGAATATTCCCTTCCCCCATTCCTTTTCCCATGTCCGTATTGCTGAAGATTTGGTAAAGACATCTTTATCATAGAGCAACATGTAGAACATAGCAATACCTCTGGTCTTAACCTTAGGGCTAGTGAGGAACAAGGTAACCTGCCACGGCAAGGATAGGGCTCTTATCGGGTAGGTTCGCATAAAGTGATTAACTTGTAAATAGGAATATACGTCCTTATTCGATAGACCAAATTCTAACTGGAGGGTACAAAATGTTTTCAGGGCTGGGCCCACCATCAAGTCTGTTGTAACTTCTATCCCCCTGTCTACCCAACTATCCAAATTAATATTGGGAATTGCACTGGCCAAACATTGGATTGGAATAGGTACATTTGAACAGGCCTGGTGTTGAAAACTGAGGGAGATGAGCACCTCCCACCCCTGGAGTGACGCCAAAATCGTCGGGGAGAGCACGCCCGGTCGCAAGGTAATGTTACGTGACATTAAAAGAAAAGTGTAAAGATCATGACCCGGTACCTGATAACTCTCTAGTTCTGTCCATTAACTTTCATATTGTGTTAATAAACATATTCCTTTTAATTTTGGATAGATATCATGACCTGTCCTGCACCCATATTTGGTTTTGTTGAATTTTATATTTGGCATCTAATCTTAGAAGAGATTGAATTAAAGATTATGGCACATAGAATAGAGGTTCAAGACGAAGTAGCACAGTTAACGATCAAAGCTAAGGGCAGGGTAGTTTTGGTAGGTTTACTTTTAGAAATGTTATCTGCTACAATCAGCTGTGGAGCGAGAATATTTCCAGTAATGGAAAATATCCACTCACTTTGGACTGAGGTTGGGGGGCAGGATATAAGCTTTTGGGCTACAATGGAGAGAGCAGGCAAAATCCCCCTCTTATCATGCCAATATTGTAAAGGCTCAGTAGCAGCAGGCAAATGTGGCTCAGAAAGATAAGCCTTTACTGTATCTGAGACATTACTTTGTTTGATTGGACCCACGACACTGCCCCTCAGGAAACAATCTAATGTCTGTGCCCAAATCTCGTCTGCTCTGGTTGTGTTCGCAGCAGTGGTACTGATGGGTGTTGTGACACTGTATCATCAGCAGGCTCCTCCAGTTCTTCTTCCTCCACCTCTAGTGGCATGAATAACTGTCTTTGCCTGTCACACACCCTCTCAATTAATGTATCCCTCCAGGTGGTTAGTACATTGCTGTGCAAGGGCATTTTGCCCTTTATTCGAGGATCACACATTGAGGCAAACATTAGCTCAGGGCAAGCTTCTATGAGGTCATTAATTCTTCAAGTTAGTTGACCCTTAAGCCTCCTTAGAATTGCAGCAATGCCTGCAAGTAATTTGCCACCAGGTAACAGCTCTCTATTGCTGAGAAAGTCATCAGCGTAATATTAAGGTGTGAATAGGGGGATAACTTGAGACAAAATAGCATTCTCTCGGCTCAAGCTTTCTGTGGCAGCGCAGAAGGGACTAAGCACTGCCCCCAACTGACCAATGATTGTCCACTCCTCCCTGCTTAATGGTCGAGCTATGCCTATAAAATGCTCATGGGACATTGCATGAATTGCCTTTTGCTGCTCAAGTATTCTCTCAAGCATTTCTAATGTAGAATTCTGAGGACTTATGTCCTGCTTCAAGCGGTGCTGACTAAGGCCAGCCTTACTTTGCTCAGTTCAGAATATGTGGCTATCTTTGACACTTCTGTGAAAATGGCCTGCTATCTTTTAACAGGATTCCAGAACTGCTGACAACTTTTGACTACTGTCATCCTCCAGAGCAGCCTTAACCACAAGATGCAGGACATGTGCCGAGCAGCGAATTCCTACAAATCACGCAGAGCCTTAATCATATTCACTGATCTGTTACCACAAACCCTCACTTTGGCTGCATGCCTGCTTGGTCTCCAAGCCACTCTGCCACCATTTTGTGGAGTGCATGCAAATATTATGAGCACTATGTTGCTCATCTATAACCCCTGCATGCAAGAGGAAGGAACGGTGCCCCTGCTTAACAATTACTGCCTCAGCTACTGTGCTTCTTGTTCCTGGTTTTGGTTTCATAGGTTCTGAGACAGTGAGTTGCCACCAGTGTGCGGTCAATGACACAAAGGAATGCGGGCCACTGGGAGCACTCCACAAGTCGGAGGAAAAATGCACAGACTGGCCAGCAGCTCTACCCAACTCCTCTTTCAATGCCTGCACACATGATTTGTATAAAGAGGTTGCTACATTACGGCTGAATGTAGTACGGGAGGGTACAATATACTGAGGTGTGACTGTCTGCATTAGCTGCTTAAATGGCTCCCCTTCTGCCAAATTATAAGGTGCTCCACCAACGGCTATCAATTGCCGAATAAGGCGGGTAATTTTGCGTGACTGGTGCTTAGACATCCCCCTAGAATGAAAGCTGCTAAATTGCTGAAGGGTAGGCTGATGACTGGGATGCCTAACGGTTGCACAAGAGGTGCCTTGATCCCCTTGCCCCTTGTCATGCCTATCGGTGGAAATGGTAGCACTGATTCTGGTGGTTCCACTCTCTTTTTAGTATGTCGAGCTGCCACCCTTCTTTCCTCTCTGAACAGCAGAGGCTTATGATGAGAGAGCAAATGATGACCCATCCCAGAATTAGTGCGATGCCCTACAATTCTTCCACAGCTCACTTCCCTGCCACATAGTTTGCATTTGGCTATGCGGCCATCCCCAACATAAACAAAATGGTCCCATACTTTTGACCGCCAGTTGCGGTTACCACTGCCACTGGGTGGGGAAGAATCTTCTACAATTTGTTCAGGGTCATGGCTTTGAGATTGAGGGTTTGTGGTAGCTTTGGGGCTGATGGAAGAAGATGGTGGTGGCCTACCACTGGTTACCGTGGCACTGGCTTCTGGCGTGATAAAAGAAGATGGTGGCCTGGTTATGTGTGTGATGATGTAACACTGATTACTGTGGCAATAGTTAAATCTTCTAAGACAGAAGAGGTGGGTGACGGTGACTGGATTGTGTGTGTGAGTAACAAAGGACCAATATCTGATGCTGGACTACACACTTGATATTGTTGTAGATATTGATCTTCCTCCAAATCCAATCTTATTCTTAAATCAAAACCTTCAAAAGGTGGGACTTAAAGGTATGTCATTGTCATCATTGTGTTGTTTAGCAGCAGGTTCATGTTGTAAAATATTAGCTGCCACTTCTTCTCTGTAGAGTTGCTGCTAGCACTTTTGGTGTTGGCAATGGCAGATATGCTTTTATCTTAAACAATTTCCTCCTGCTGTAAATAAAAAATCTCTTTTTTGCTGCTTATAACTATGGCCACTATCAACAGCCTTTGCAGAAACTGCCCAGCCTCTCTTGTAGAAAAGAGCAGGTGTTGCAATAGGCCTGTTGCTAGTAGCAGTACAAGTTTTTTTGCTGACGCTGTATCATGAACATTTTCCACTCTTGCTTCCTTCATGGGGAGATGAGAAGTATCCATTATTATAATTATTGATTTTAAACACACAGATAAAAAATGGTATATTACACCTTCAAAAATGCAACTGCAAAAAAAAAAAAAAAATCTTCGACAAACAGCACCGCAAGTTATAAAACAAAACAGTACACACACTGTCCCACAAAAGCATCCAAAATTACAATTGCAGGAAATATAAAGAATGATAATCCTTGCTTCATTTCTTTCTGATAAATCCTGTACTTACTTCAGTCTCCTCAATTGTATGTAAAAAGATTCAGGAATGCATTGTCACTCAGAGACAAAAGAGATAAGCTGTTTGTTCGTAATTTCTTGTTCTCTTAATATCTTAGCCAGACAAAGAAACAAAATTACAAACATATGAATGAAAATACGGACATTCAAAATTACGAACATACATAATAAGAAACACTTTCTTACACTGTCCATTCAAAAGAACAATTCGAGAACACAAAGAAACAAAATTACGAACATACAAAGAAACAATTAAAAAAAAAAAAATTCCGGATGGAAACACTGCGCTAGACAGAACTAAAAAGAGTGAACTATAGAATAATACTTGGTATTAATATAGGAGCTGCCAGTATCAATAATTTGTGATACAAAAAATTAAACAGAAATATAGAAAAAGTGGATACGGCGCTGGATGATTGAAAAAGCTAGGTTCAGTGGTTGCAGATTAAACTCAAAATTGACATAAACAACATAGGTTATGTATAAGTAAATTAACACAAAAAACAACTCGTGCGGTACGTAAACAGTGTAAGTGTGTTGAAGAATTATATGGTGAAAAAAGGTCCTTAGATGGTGTCCAATCAATCAATCAAGAAAAGAAGTTCCAAAGGAAAGTCCAATTAGTCATCCATATGTGTGGGGTGGGAATAGAATGAAACCGATCCACCATGAAAATGCACCCAGGTGAGGTATTGTAGTCTCCTTACCATGTGTTATGACCGCTATGTGGGTCACTCTGTGCGCGGGGATTTAAGGTCTCCCTCCTGACCCTCTGTACTGTCACTGCGGTGTTTCTCAATTGAATCGCGATGTTAACCGGAATATAAGAGAGAAACAAGGACCATAGCGTGATACCAGAGATAGATTTATTAAATGAGTACCCTGGTGCGTTTTTCCCTTTCAATTTCAATGTACTTTTCCTTTTCAGAAAACTTTTGCAAACCCGATTCTGTCCTTCATCTGCCCATTTAATGGCTCAGGGTTACATTTCAGTACCATTAGCCGTAACCCTGAGCCATACTCTGCATTGCAGAATCCTGGTACAGCGTACTTGCCTTGTCACCAGGATCCTGCGATGTCCCCTCGCTGGATCAACTGCCCAATGTTCCGGGCTCTGTTCCCTGCGAGCAATACGATGCATGGGGGTGGAGCCCGATGGCAAAATCAAAAAGTACAGAACACATAAAGTACACTGTAATCTTAGAGATTACATTACTGTATCCAATCATTTTACCTCCCTTTTGTCTCTAGTGCTTTGTCCAGTACCCTGCAGCGATAATAAATTAGAACACTTGCAGAATTGAGCGCTAGTGATAGGGAAATTACATCCTTGCTCAACTTTATTTGTTTTTTCACAATAATTTCCTTATTCATGACTTCAAGCCATTCTTAAAGTTCCTTCCATTTGTCTGTAAATACTGTGTTACAGACAGGTGGATGTATTGCGTATTTAAACGATCAATTTCTTGATTTAATAAAGTTATATCTTGGGAATATTGAGCAATAAGAGACCCCATCAGCTCAAAGCTGCATTTGGAAAGAATATCTTCCCACGCTTTCTTGAAGTCTGATGTCGGGTCCTTGATAGTGGGGAAAATCTGAACAAGTCCAATTGGACTGGCTTTCTCAGCAAGATAGCATCTGAAATACTCGATGTGCCAGTGGAGATGTGACTTTAATTTGAATAAGTTAAACATTTTGGAAAAATACGTTTTTAAATCATCTTCAACCTTATGATCCTTAAAACAAGAAGTCTGAATATTCGCCATGAAGCCCGCCCAATCAGTGCCGAGAACATCCATGACAAGTTTCTCCACAAAGGGAGAGGGAACCACCCCTAATTCCAAAACAAACAGTGGCGACTAAATACATAAACCACAATTTAATAAAAATTACAGGCACTCGGGGTGTGTGTCTCAGACCAAAGTCTGTCACACAGGAGAAACGGGTGTATTATCCACCCAACAAATATGAATACATTTTGAGTATAGCCTCAGATCAATTATTTAATAACTCATACAATGTACAATCATCCAAGAAAATAGAAAAAGGGACTGGGTGATAGAATGATGGCGGCTGCTAGTGCCAAATACACCACCAATGACCACCATCCAGAGAGTTTTTTTTTTCGATACTGATAACAGACGATAATTACAGTAAAAATTAATTTATTGTACATAAAATAATACAAACATATAAATCAACCTCACAGTGGTTACAGCAGTATGTTGTTAACAAGAACCCCGTATAGTATCTGTTGTTGTGAGGAAAGATCAAAAGAGACCTCTACCGGTGAAAGTAATCCGTGCCAAGAAGGTGGGGGCTGCCTGGGGACAGGGGAGTACCTGGGGGCTTCTGGGTAAATTCCTCTCTGCTTCCTGCAAAAACGCCTCACTATGAACAGGGATCAGACTTGTAGGCGACTTCCATTGAAATCAATGGGTACAAATCGCCTACAAGTCAGATTGAAGTAGTACAGGAACCTCTTCTGAATTAACATTGCTCCCAGTCACTTCCATTGTTTGTTTTTCTCTACAGCGCGACTTGGGACGACTTGAGGCGACCTCAAGTCGGATCCCAAGTCGCCCCAGTGTGAACCGACTCTAACACAGTGAACAAAAAATAAATAAAACATTTCGACTTTCATTCAGTATCATAGCTGAGAACTGGGTATTCCAGCTTTGGCAAATTGACTTTTAGGAATGCAAGTTGTTCAATTAGATGGGGGGGCGGCAGTTGTGAACATTGGGGGCAAAATATGTTCCCAGTAACAGAAAAAAACTGTTCGCTTTGAACAGTGGTAGGTGGGCATGAGAGTTCCTGGGCTACTTGTGAGAGAGCTGGCCAAATATCTTGTTTGTCATCCCAGAATTCTAAAGGATTTCTGATGGGGGGCAAAATGGGCTCAGCAATGTATGTAGTTGCCATGTCCTGCACACCATTTTTTTTTTTAGGGAGGGAAGTCTGATGGGCCCCACTACACTGTCTATCTGCTTCTTCATCCTCTTCCTTACGTCGAAGCCTTGAGATTTTGTGATGTTTCTCTCTGACTCTCTCTACCAATTTATCTTGCCAGAAGGTCAGGAAATTGGATCTCAGGGCCATCTTGCCCTTCATCCATGGATCACAAAGAGTGGCCAACTTTATTTCAGGGCGTGAGTCTGTGAGCTCTTTCAGCCACCTAATTAGCCTAGTTAGTTCAACCTTACATTTCCTGAGCAGGGCCATTACTTCTGGTACATGTCCCCAGACAACGCTTCCTTATATGACAGAAAAGCATCTCTTATTAACCAGATATGACATGGGTGGTACTACTTCCGATCTGCAAGCACTTTCTTGGCTCAGTTGTTCTGTGACAGCCTTGAAAGGCTTGAGTACTGCCACAAGTTGAGCAATCATTGCCCAATTCTCCCTAGCAAGCAATCTGCTAATACCAATGTAATGCTCGTTTGACATAGCATGAAGGGCCTTCTGTTGTTCTAGTATGCGTTCCAACATATCCAAAGTTGAATTCCATCTCATGACAAAATCAATTTCAAAGAGACAGAGATTGCGCTCCAGGCAGGTCTTGTTGGGTGCAATGTTCTTCTCAGGAACTGAGGGTGCTAGCAATGCACATGGCAAATAAGAACAAAAGATGATCAGGACAGCCGCACTTCAATCCAACGTAACTTTAATGTAAAAAACTTGGAAATAGGCACTACAAGTCACAGCAACAGAACCAGCTATGAGTAGAAGTTAATGTGGAACGCGTCAGCTGTCCTAGGTTCCGTTTATGTGACTTGTAGTGCCTGTTTTCAGTTTTTTACATTAAAGTTACATTGGATTGGAGTGTGGCTGTCCTGATCATCTTTTGTTCTTATTTAACATCAATTTTGAGGCAGTGCTCGTTCAGCCCTTGTTTTTTATTTGCTCCTTTCTGAGGATATGGCTATCTTTCACACTACGATGAAAGTGTGCCACAATCTTGCGACACAAGTCAAGTAGTGTGGCCAGCTTTCCAGATGTGTTGTCCTCAGAAAGGGCATCTTTCACATCGAGATTAAGCAAATGGGCTGAGAAACGCACACTCACATATTTCCCATCCTGTACAGCTTTAAGCATATTTGCCCCACCATCTGTAATGAAAAAGCCCATCTCTGCCTGATTACCCGCTTGCTCTCCCCACCACTGTGCCACCATCCTCTTCAGAGATTGCAGAATGTTGACCTCAGCATGGAGAAGGAAGGAACGGTGCCCTTGCTTGGCTAAGGTGGCTGAGCCTTTTGCCCCGGAACATATTATGTCTTGCGGCACCTTAGGTTGC
Source organism: Rana kukunoris (assembly GCA_029574335.1). Classification (NCBI taxonomy): domain Eukaryota; kingdom Metazoa; phylum Chordata; class Amphibia; order Anura; family Ranidae; genus Rana; species Rana kukunoris. Next base: position 171,961,566 of record CM056053.1, on the reverse strand, counting down.
CACCAATGTGCCGTCAGGGACGAAAAGGCATGCTGGCCACTTGGAGCACTCCATACATCTGTGGTGAAGTGCACCGACTGCCCGGGACTCTTTTGCCAGCTCCTCCTTCAATACTCCAACACACAAGGTATAAAGGGATGGTACTATAGTATGGCTAAATGTTGTACGAGAACGTACTTTGTAGCCAGGGGTCAGAGCTTCCATAAGTTGTTTAAAGGGCTCCCCTTCAGCCAAATTAAAAGGAGCCCCTCAAACTGCTATGAGCTCTGCAATTAAACTTGTTATTTTATGGGACTGCTGGCGAGACATGAGTTTTGCATGAAAGGCACCAACTTGTTCAAGGGTCTCCTGTGTGTATGTGGAATGTTGGGTAGGTGACATTTGACTTGATGCTGTGACAGAAGTGGCATGATAAATCTGTCCCTTAGCCTAGGTACTAACAATAGTCAAAGCTGAACTTCCCCTAGTGGTGCATGGAGGCTCACCTCTCAACAGCATAGTTTACATTTGGCAATGCGACCATCGCCATTTGCTATAAAGTAGTTCCATATCTGGGAACGGCGACTGGAAGAGCCACTGGACGCAGGTGCTGAAGATTGCTCTGCTGAGGTTTCAGCAGCCTGCTGTGCTGGTACAACTGGTTGCTTGATAATATCCACCCCTTTGTTCCCTGCTGTGGTTTGTGACTTGACCACAGGGGGCATAAAGATAGAGAGGGAATGGTGGTAATGTCAGGCTTTGGAGGCCTACCCTGAATGGTGGCACCACTAGCAGAACTTTTACATACAAGGGCAGGAGACTCCAATAGTGAAATTGGAGAGGATGGAGAGTACATTAGAGGTGACATTTGTGGTGGCGGTGATGAATACAGTAGGGGTGATTTTCTGGTGTAATCTGCAAATGGACGTCTACTACACTCACGTCCGTAGTGAGGCTGCTGAATGTCTACTTCCCCTGATGTTGGGGGCACATGCAGCGTTCCCTCAATATGGAATTTACCCTCAGAAATAGAAGAGCTCACAGCAAATGTTGTGTTGGTGGCAATAGAAGTGGAAGTACTACTGTTGCTTGCTGTGGCAATGTCAGCATAATTCTCCAAATCTAACAACTCCATTTTTGGCTGTTTGTTTGTATTAAAAGTTCATAAACCCTGTGCAGTTATTGCACGGCTTTTGCTGTAGAACTTAGATGTTGTTAAAAATATGTTTGGAGTAGTTGGAACACTGGTGGTTTTGTTTGTGGGTTGCTAAACAGATGGCGCTTAGTAGGTGGCTTACTCTTATTCTGCACACTGGCAGTATTAGCAGCTCCTCCAATTGCACTGCTTGGTCTTTTTAGTTTAATAGGTGGGCTGCTCAGGTGACTAACACTGATTTCTCTCCTCCTGCTAACAGCTCTGCTGGACATCTGTCTATGGTCAGAAGAAATAACAATAGAAGTCATATCTACTAGTGGGGGTGCTGCTGCTGCTTGTGGTAGTACCATGAGCGCTTTTGCTCAATGTGTGAGCAGTCCGACTCTGAGAAGGCTCCATCATAAAAACACAGCCAGAGCCTGTTCTCCTCAATCCAACAACTATGACACTGTCTGAAACAGTTACTCCACCTCACACACAGCTGTCTGATTACCTGACTACCTAGCCCCACCCTGCAACCTTTATGACTGCAATATGTAAAAAAAAAAAAATGAATCCGCCCACTATCTCCCACCAAAACATCAATAACAATAATAATTGACAACTACTAGATTTTAAGACAGAGATTCTATTCAAGACAAATAGGAAGGTACACCTCTCAAAACCACAAGACACTCTCTCTATCTGTGGTAAACCCTGCCAGTAGGATTGGCTTTATTTAGATCATAGCCCCACCCACAATGAGAAATGAAAGTAGCTGATTGGACATTTTGTTTAAAATATGTTATGTTTCGAATTTGATTCAAATCAATGTGTCCGTTTAATATACCGTGATATTTCACGGGTCTTCTCTGAGATATCTGTTCTCCCCCTTGTGGCAGTTTAATAAACAGTGTAGATCACTTCTCCCACTGTGAATAGTAGTGATCTACAAATGGTTTGAGAATCCCAAACGTCTTCTGTTGTTGTAATCTCGCAATACCTCGGGAGATTTCAGTATCAGAACCCCCAAGTGAAATACGAAGCACTCCATATACACTGCACATATTAATTTAATAATAAAGTTCTAAGCCAACATAGCAAAAAATCAACTCGGTGAAAGGAGAATAGGTTGATGAGGAGATAGAGATTCTCGATGTCAGGCCTGGATATATGTACAGCAAAATCAGCCTCTTGAAAGATACAATTTTGCACGCGTCGCCACTTTAAATGCTGATTGGGAGGAGGTCACTCTCACTGACCCGGCTCTAGGCCTCTGCCACAGGCCAATGTAGTATAGATAACGTCAACGTCCGAACAGAGCAAATCCTCCCAGCAGTTATCTCAGCACAGATCACCGGGTGTAAAACAAACAACAATCTGCGCTAACCCTGCTAATCAAGTGCTGATGATGGTATACAAACCACCTGGGGATATGTGATAGTGAACAAATAGGTGATAAATAGGTGATAAACCAGAAATTGGTGCTGCACGTGGAAAAAAGCCAGAATATGAGGCTCAACAAACAAGAAACAACATTAACCAATTAGTGCGCAACCTGTAAGTAAAAAAAAAAATGTAAAATATTTATATATAATGAATAATATAGTGAAAAAACTGACAACAGTTCAATATGCAATCAACCATTGGATAGGTGCATATATGGGTGAAAAAACATAGAGTCCCATAGGAGTTTCCTGATGCTTGATATTCCTCCTTTGTGATGCTCTAACACTTGAATCGGTCTGGACAGCAAACTAAAATCCTTCTACTAGTAAGTGAATGGCTGCTTACCAGATCCAGAAAAGGTAAAGGCACCGTACGAATCTCTCAGGGTCAGGACGCTCTCACTGGCTCCTCGTCTCCCTCAGCTGATTACAAGGATCATGAGATCTCCACACGGGTTAGTTGGTGATTTGGATCCGCAGACAAAAAAGGATATTCAAAAATGGTGTTGGGGGAAATAAGAGGAAAGGCTTCATAGTGTAGTATTGTATTAAAAGGCGCTTTTATTCCACTCGATTGAAATAAACACTGACATCCATAAAACCATCCTTAGTCAGCAAGGAAAAGGATTCCGGTACAAAAGTAAAAAACCAGCGTCGGGGACACCCGATCAGCTGGAGGTGTGGTGACGTCAGCTCCTGATGCTCCACCCGACGTAACGTTTCTCCCTATTGGGCTTCAACTGGGAAAGGAGGCATAGAGGCAAACGTCAAACACCACACAGATCTACTCATCGGCAGGTGAGTAACACCTGATGCACAGCAATCATGGCAGAGCCATGCACATCAGGGTCATTAGTATATACTAGGCATTACAAAGAATACTAGCGTAACGTGCAAATACAAAACATAAAAAGTAAATAAAAACGACATGTCTAAACTGTCAGACCTTAGGTCCCTAAGATTTAAACAAGACATATTGTTACAGTTAGACAAATGAAGCAAAAGATACATTTTAATTACCAAAATGAAGGTATAGTACATAAAATACCAATATAATGTTCTAAGCCGACATGTGCCTCATCTGTGAGTGCCCCGATACACAGAGCGGGGGACCCCCCGGGCGAGTTGGGTAAGAATGGGGCATGTTGGACTAGCATTACACATCTTAAAATATATAACACATCTTAAAATAAATAACCTTATCAGAGACAACTCATTGATACATTGAATACAGCGAGTCCTGTAGTGGACCCACGCAACATTAGTTAAAAACATTTAACATATAAACCTACTTGGACCCACCCCAGTGTCAGATGATTCATAGGTATATAAAATTCCAGTGGACAAAAAATGATTAATGATTATCTCTACTGGTCAACGATAGGAGAAAGAGGAGAAGGGGGAAGAGAGGGAAACAAAGTGAAAAAGCTAACAAGGGGGAGAACATATGGTGGAAAAACACCCAAAGGGGGGTAATGAGACAGTATTAATACTCGATGACACTTTATGACCAAAAACCTCTTCAGCTGTTGTTAATGTAACAATTAATGTCCCATTCTATGTTGAGTCCCCAAGGGGTATAGCATTTCATATCATATATCCACCGGGTCTCCCTGCGTGAAATACTATGCTTCAGATCACTCCTCCTCCAATTTGGGGTATATTTATCTATCCCCACCACTTCCAGTACAGAAGGATCTTTGTTGTGACACTTCCGGAAGTGCAGGGATACACTATGTTCCTTGAATCCCCTACGGATGCATGATAGGTGTTCCCCAATTCTGACCTTAAGGGCCCTAGTGGTCTGCCCAATATACTGAAGGCCACACGGGCATTTAAGCAAATATATAACCCCCTTGGTGTCACAGGTAATGAACTCTGATATGATATACGTGCGAGATGTGACTTGTGATGAGAAGACGGATGTTTTAATAGTCCTAGCTCCAGTGCACACCTTGCATCTCCTACACGGAAAGAAGCCTTTGAGATGCACAAACATACATATTTTTGGGGGAGGGTCTACCATCCTCGGTGCTAGTACATCCTTGAGATTTTGGTTTCTTCTAAACAGAACTTTGGGATTTTTAGGAATGATGGAGCCAAAGATCTTGTCACTTTTTAATACTGACCAATATTTCTGTATATCCCTTCTAACCCACCAGTATTGGGAAGAAAATGTGGTAAGGAAGGACCATTCAAAGTCCCCATTATTCCTCTTATCTACCCGATCTTTTGGGGTCAACAGATTTTGTCTGTCCAAGGATAGATGTTACATATCCTTTCTCTACAAAACGTGCTTTCAATACAATAGCCTAAGTGTGGAAATCATCCAACCTGGAACAATTACGGCGAATACGCTGAAATTGACCCTTGGGTATTGCCTTAAGCCAGGTGGGATGATGTCCACTACTAATAGGAATGTATCCATTCCTGTCAGTACCTTTGAAATAGGCCTTGGTGAGGAGATTATTCTGTTCCTTGAAAATAACCAAATCTAAGAAATTAACAAACTCAGAACTGTATTCATATGTGAATCTAATTCCCCAATCATTGGAATTAAGGTGAGACATAAAAACTTCTAAAGACTGTTAATTTCCCTTCCACAAAAAGAAGGCGTCCTCTATGTAGCGTCGCCAGAAGAGGAGGCGTGGCTCTTCCAGGGAGTATAGCTGCATCAAGCATCAGGAAACTCCTTTGGGACTCTGTTTTTTCACCCATATATGCACCTATCCAATGGTTGATTGCATATTGAACTGTTGTCAGTTTTTTCACTATTATTATTTATTATATATTTATATATAAATATTTTACAATTTTTTTTTTACTTACAGTTCACCGGGTGCCAGAAAAGCGTACCTGTCTATGGCCCGGGCGCCGGATCCTCTCTACGGCATCGGGAACCCAGCAAGTCACTAATGCCCCTTTAGTTTCGTCCCAGACCGAGTCTCAGCAAGGCCTGGAAGCTTGGCCAGGTGGGCCAGGCCGGCAGGGTCCATGAATGCGCACACCCTGAAGGTGGGTGCCGCACCTCGACTCCGGGACCCCGCGCAAGAGAAGGAAAAAGAACCCCGAACACATGACCTCCATCAAAGAAATACCCCTGCCCAGTATGCCCAGTGGGGAAAAACCCCCTCCAACTGGCTGCTGGGGAAGACTCCATCCTCCATAAACCCCTCTCGCTCCCACTGCCGGCCAAAGATGATACTCGCATCCCCAGAATGCAGTCTGAGCCAGTGGACCTTTCCAGAATGACACAGGTCATTAACCTAAACAAATCATGACCGGGAGCAAGGTAACTCTCCCGGTCAACTCGTTTTTAGCATAGTGCCCATGCTACATGTGTTTATAATGCTACAATTCTGTAAAAGTTAAGTTACTGTTAAACTATTAGGCATTTGAGGGTATAAGATAGCAAGCAAGATGGAGGATCAGAAAAAGAGGGTTGCCAAGTTTTCTTACACACAAAATTGTATGCTTGTGTCATGTGTGGTTGGCAATTGGGATTGGCTTTATGGTCAAAGATCTCAGATGCTGTCCCAATCTAAAAAAGATGCTATATGGAGTAGCATAGTGGAGCAAGTGAATGCATCCGGGGATATCGCCCGAACCATTGGCTCCTATAAACGTTGCATTGTGGATATCAAAAATCAACAAAAAAAATAATTGATTGTCGTTGCAAAGCACCAAAGAGGCACAGGAAGAGGCCCACTAGTGGAAGTAAATTTCACTATATATGAGGAGGAATTAAAGGGGTGCCTTGGGCCAGATCCCATACTCGGATGACAAGGAGAATATGACTCTAATACCCATAGTAAGTAATTTTTATTTAAAAAAAAATTGAAATTATTTATGAAGTTTATAAAATATTAATATATATATATTTTTTTATTGTGCAGTGTTACAAGAACCATTAAATGAACAAGAGCCTGCCAACGACCACAAGGTGCAACCAATGCAAAAGGGAGATCAAACCCAAATGCTATTTACTGATGATGGTAATTATTAATACCTTAATTTAAATTGTTTAAAATACTACCGGAGCAGTGGTGGTGCGTCCATAAAAGGGTGCAGGAGTCATCTCTCTCTCTCCCTATAGATAGATTTGTGCATTGCATGATTCTATCTGTGGTCGCCGCTGCCGCCCCCTATTCAGGTGTTCCGCCCCTTGTTGGGCGCCGGCTATCTGAATTACAGTGTTGGGGGTGTTTTTGAAAGCGCCTGATTAAAGCTGTGGGCTATAATAGGCTTACAGAATGGTAAACAGCGGGCGCAATTCTGTGTGTTTGCCGTTTTTACTTAGTGATGTGTTGGTGAAGCAAATAAATTGCTTTCTTAACACTGATCCGTCTCTCAGCCAATCAGGTGCTCGGGTCTGGTTACCTGTCACCTTATTCGCTGAAGCGACAGGCGCTGTGATTGAACATCTATCAGGCATCCAATCATAGCAAAGGGCGGGAAGAGAATGGGAGAAGACATGAGGACTCGTAGCATGGAGGACAGCGCCGTGACCCGAGACAGGTGTCGGGCAGAGGATGCACATTGGGGCAGCAATTGATGTGGCACAGTGGCTGCAATTTATGGGTACAGTGGCTGCATATTATGGCACAGTAGCTGCGTTTGATGGGCACAGTGGCTGCAATTGATTTTTTTTTTTTGTTTGTTTGCGCCCCCCCCCCCCAAAAAAAAAATTGAGCACCATCCGCCACTGCACCAGAGGTATATAAATAGCCTAGTTTGTTGATACAACAATGATTCTGGTATGAATATTGCGCATCTGTTTCCTATTTATGCAAAAGTAAAATGACTAACTATACAGCTGCTGTATTTTTAGGGGCCTTTCACACAGGCTGTCCAATGAGGTCCACCTGCCAGTTTTCAGGCATACCTGATTGAACCCTCCATTCACCCCTATAGAGCAGCATATGTCAGCAGTGAGTTGTCCTCTGGAAACCGCCGTGATCCAATCCTGTCAGCACAATTCAGAAGTATATGTTGGTCCTATTTTTCATCCATCTTGCAGATCAGATATCAGATGAAAATGGACTGGTGTTATGTTTTCAGCATAGAGGAGAGTGGGACTGGGTGCGGCTCTGCTCTGCTCAGTAAGTGTAGACAGACCTGTTATCCACCTGCTTAGCGGAGGATTAGCGTAGCAAGTGGAGTTGATCAGGCAGAGGCACCCTTGTGAAAGGGGTCATACAGTTGGTGGAAAAAACCCACGGTGTGGTTAGAGGTTTTTGAGGTCAGATCTCTACATGAAGAATACCGATCAATGGCGGTGTTATCTCAAATATGATGTTTTTCATCTAAACGGCCCCTTTAAGAAAAAAGAAAATCCAAAAAAATGTCTTTAAGTAAGTGCATTTTTTTGGGGCGCCAGACAAACTGCACTATAGGTACCGCCACGTCAATGAAATTACGGGATTGCAGACATGGCGCTTCATTTGCGGGATTATAACCCGCCTTTTGGCGCAATCGAAATCGCCAATTTATCTTCCGTTTGTGGAAACACTATGGGCAGGCTGCAGGGTATTGCTGTTTACATGTAGAGTGGTTACTTTCGGATTTTCGTGAAACAGACGAAAACCGGAAGTGAGGTCGGCAGCTCTGTTCTTTGCATGGCCCAGACAGAGCTAAAAACAAGGTGAGAGAGAGCCGTCACGGTTTGTGAAAATGCTTTGTCCTTGCTATACAGCACGCAGCAGATTGATAGGAAACACAGTATTACAGAGTCTGTATGTCCTATGGCTGCTGGGGTCATGGAAAGAGGATAGAATTCCAAGTCCTACGTGTATTGGATGTTCAGTGTACTCCTTTATGAAGTGTCTGGCAGTGTAGCTGGGACAAGTGTGTCCTGCAGCAGCTGTTGTCCTCTTGTGAACAGAAACCCAGGTTCCATGTCTAATATTTGAACTCCTAGCTCAGTCTGTTATGTGGACCTTGTACTCAGGGCCGCCATTAGGTGTTCAGGGCCCTGTGCAAGCTAATCCTGTAGCTTCACCCCCTCGCCCCCCTGGTCACCTAAACATAAACAAAGAGGACACAAATATTTGTAACAAATAATTTGTTTTAATAAACAGGCAATTTAAGTGCATGTGCAAACAATCCATGCATCTCAATGGACCCTTTCACACTGAGTCCTGCAAGCAGCATCTTTGGAGCAGCTTTTGGGCACTGAAAAAAAAACGCTCCAAAAATGCCCCTCTTCATTGAAATGAATTGAAAGCACTGTAAAAACGCCTCACCCTTTCACACTGAGGCACTGCAAAAACACCCTAAACCGTTACGGTCTTAGTGGTGCTTTACCAGCACATTGGGATTGTAGATGAGGCGTCGCTCGAATAACGCCTCAATAACACTCGAATAACATTTGAATAACTCGAATAACGCCTCAAGAACGCTTGAACAACGCTCGAAAAACGCCCCAGTGTAAAGGGGGGTAAATGTGAAGCTCAAAATACAACTTTACGTGCTTTTGCCTTGGCAAACTCATCAATCATGTTGTTCATGTCATTGATGATCTCAGATACGTTTTAATGAGTTTTAACTTGGAAAAGCTGCGTTCTCCTGATGCCATAGAAACCGGAATTGTTAATAGAATCCGAAATGCTATCCACATGTTTGGAAATGTGTCAGGCCATTTCTCACTATGAAATTGAGTGTATGGCGGGGTTGCTGTGACATCTTGAGGTAGTAGCTTTTGAATATGCCAAAGCTCTTCTGAAAGATCTAGACCATTAATGTCTGATTGGCTGCTCTTTTGTACCTGCAAGCAACAGTCCCTTAAGTTTTCTCTTGCTGGAAGTTGTCTCATGTTGTATAAAAATCTCCATACTTTGTTGTTTTGTTCCATCTGAGTAAAACGCTCCTAAAAAGATTTAGTAGCAGTATCAACCAAAACATGAAAAAAATCAATCTTAAATTTCTCCATGGGACTTGTTAAAGGTTCATCTTGGCTTTCATATTCAAACAAGGCTTTTTTTCTGCGAATACGAGAAGGCCTTTTAAAAACAGGCTCCACATTCACTTTTTCTGCTAGTTCCTTTGCAATTTGAAAGGACCTTTCAAATCTAGACTCTTTCAAATTTATTAAAATTTTTTAACATTTCTGGATTATATCTGAGACTAAAATGATATCCGCAGCCTCATTCTGCAAAGCTTTGCTTACAATATTAACTTGGTACAATATCTCATACCAAAAACACAATGACATAATGAATTTGAACTCCACAATCTGCTGAGCTGGTGTGTTAGCCTCATGACAAATGTTCGGTTCAGTGTGTGTTTACTCGGACAAAACAATCAATGCTTCTTGTTGTAGCGCTCACCCCCGCAGGAGCCGCTGGTTAGATTGGGATGGCATGTTACCTCATGGCTCTGGTGAAGTGTCTAGGGTGAATGGTGGCAATGAAGGAACGTCCGCGAAATAGGAAGTCTCTTTATAAGTGCTCTTTATTACCCAGCCGGGTAAAAACGGTTAACAGGTGATGGGAAGGAGATATAGCAGACTCAAGCCTTGGATATTGAAGCAGTCCTGCTTCCGACAATGATCAATCTTTCTGCACCACTCCAACTTTAGAGGGTATAGCGTAGCTGGACAGGTCTCTCTCACAGACCTGGCAGCCAGAGTATCACTCGAACTTGAGAAGGATGCCTCTGCCACAGGCTCTTCTAAATGACCGTCAGCAAAGCGCCTCTGCCACCGACCTTCCCTGAGTGTAGTATGGAGGTATGTCTACTGGTAAAGGTTCTCCTGAGTCTCCCTTAATGTCGCCAGAATACTGAGAGGAAACAATCCCTTGGTGTACAGTACCTCGATCCCCGATGGTTCGCTCCAGTGCTGTTGGGACACCAGCCTCTCATTGGTATCCCTCAACTGGACTCCCCACCGAACAGCTCAACTCGCTTGGGTTCTCCAATGGTGGGAACCCAGTAAGTCACTGGGTCCCCATTGAGCTCAGAGGGTTCCGGACCAGCTTGGCTCCGAAACCAAGGACTCCGCGTAGCACCCACCCGCACCGGCCAGGTAGGCCAAACGCATGGGCGCGGTGATGTGTGGTCCCCCCAAAGGTGGGTGCTGCACCAGGAGACCAAAAACGAACCTCACAAAATGGCGTCTGTCCCATAAGTACCCTCTCCCAGCATGCCCAGCGAGGCCCTTGCCTGCCAATTGGCTGCTGAAAAAAAGCACCCGAACCTCAGCTTCCACTGCTGCCGCCTCGGGGTGTAATAACACCCCAAACACAGCAGAGTGAGCCCACAGCCAAGCCGAAGCAGAGAGCCTTACATAATCACAATTGAGATCAGAGTAAGTTTACACTCTGATCTTTTCCCCTCTAAATTTCGAAAGTGTCCGTACTTGGAAGTACAGGGGCGCTACATTGTATTTCGCCTAGATTATGTCTTGGTGGTTTAAGACAATTTATACGGCATTCCCACCGAGTGGTGCACAAAGGTTTTAAAGTGAGGCTGGAAACATGGTCAGACAAAATTTCCCATCTCTTTACTGATCCTGAGAATAGAACATAAAGGCGCTGAATGATACCAAATAGTTGCATTGATTCCTTGCATGAGCGTACTGCATCTCCAATTGGAAGATTAAGACAATGACAGCCACATGGTACAAATACTGCTCTTGGGTTTGTTTAGAATTTTGGATTTTCCTGCCATGTTGGCTCCATTGTCATAACCTTGTCCACGACGATTATCAATATTCAAATTTTTTCCTGAAAGAAATTAAAGGAGGAAATCATTTAATCCTTTCCCAGTTGTATCCTCTACTTTTTTAAAACCAAGGAAATGTTCCTTTACTTGAAAATTTCCAGAAACGTCCTCCAAAAATCGAATAGTAAAAGACATTTGCTCCTTATGGCTAATATCTGGAGTGCAGTCAAAAATAATTGAGAAATATTTTGCATTTCTGCAGCGTTGTAAAATGTCCTCAATTACCTGTTTCGCCATAAGATTTATTATTTCATTTTGAATGTTTTTTCCGCAGTAGTGGTCTGCATTTTTTTTTTTATATACCACCCTGTGTAAGTGTTCTGCCATCACACTTTCTAAGTTCTACAAGACCTCAAAAAAAAAATCCATTATCGGATGTAAAAATTTGATCTGAAGATCCTCTGAAAGCCCGATTACGCTCTGCTAAAAACTGAACAATGCTTAACAGCCTCTCCATCACAGATCTCCAGTGTTGCCTTTCACGGCTCATGAGATTTTAATAGTTTTGATCGATCGCTTGTTTTGATTTCAGTCTCGGTTGCGTTTCATGCCACATCTGCTGGGCTGTAAAATGACCACTGGAGGTTTCATGCGATTTCAAAATACTTGACATATGTGTCCAGTCATCTGATCCTCCAAGGGCAAGCAATGTTTTAGGATTCTTATTGAATAATTTACACGAGAAACATAATACTTTATTGGCAGATGAGGAGTATACCAACCATCCAGTGGCGGCCCCCCAAGCTGTAAAAAAAAAAAAAAATTTTTTTTTTGTAAATGTCACTTTAAGAGTGACTAGGCGCCGGACATGCGGCGGTCTATGGGAAGCTTCCCAGCCTGCAATCAGCTGACTGCAGGCAGGGAAGCTGATTTGCCCGTGTTTAGGGCGTGTGCAGGGCGCAAGCTGTGCGCCCGCACACACTCCCACTGTCCTGTGATTTGATAAAATGCCCTAGTGCTGTAATGTGATTGGCCAGCGGGGACCTGAGTAGAGGTCAGTGGGAAGTGCCATTTACATCACTTCCGGTTTCAGGAGCGCTTGTGTGGGCGTCAGAGGAGCGGCACCATTGAAGGTAAGCAGCCTCCCTCATACCTCTATTCCCCCACCTAAACCCATCCATGCCTGCCACCACCAGCCGAAACACCATTGGGTCCCGCAGCATCTCTCTGCGCTTGTATTGTCACTCCAGCCAGCCCCGTCACCACCAGCACAACCCCCCCCCCCAGTTGAGAGCGGGATTCCAGCTCCCCTCTCCAGGGTCCCACCGAGCAGCACTGCATACAGCTTCATGTCTGTATGCTCTGATCGAACTGACTGTGAAGGGGGAAGGGGGGGGTCCTGCTTCACCTTTTCCCCCAGCTATTTACTCGTAATCTGCTGGTGAAGACAGAGACATGTGCTGGGCAGGTGAGAAGACCTCTCCTGCCAGGCAGATTAAGAGTGAATAGCTGGGGGAAAAGGTGAAGCAGGACTCCCCCCTTCACAGTCAGTGCTGCTCCGTGCATACAGACTTGAAGCTGTGCAGCTGGACTCGAGAGGAGAGCAGAAGGGAGGGGGGATGGGGGACTGCTGATTATAGTAAATGCTTCTCCAGTTCTCCCATTCACCACTAAATCTCTCTGTCATCTGTCTGTTTTATCTATCTCTCATTCTTCCCCTTAGATCTAATGTTTATCTATCCATCTGTATGCCTATCTATCTATCTATCTATCTATCTATCTATCTATCTATCTATCCTATCTATCCTATCTATCCTATCTATCCTATCTATCCTATCTATCCTATCTATCCTATCTATCCTATCTATCTATCCTATCTATCTCTGTATCTGTATATCTATCTATCTCTGTATCTGTATATCTATCTATCTCTGTATCTGTATATCTATCTATCTGTCTGTCTGTCTGTCTGTATATCTCTATATCTATCTCTCATTCTCACCCTCCCACCCAATATCTATCTGTCTGTCCCCCCCTCCTACCCAATGTTTATCTATTTCTGTCTATTTATCTGTCTGTCTCTAATTCCACACAATGTCTGTCTGTCTGTCTGTCTTTCTATATCTATCTGTAGGACCTATTGAGGGCAAGTGACCGGGGGGGTTATAGGGTTGGTTGGGGCTTTGTTTGCGCCCCCCCAAAATAATGGAGTACCAGCCTCCACTGCAACCATCGTCCTTTTTGCTCTTCACCACTGTCTAATTTCCTTTTGTAGAATGCTGAAGAAAAATGTCTATTATAGGCATCTTTTTTAAAATCAACATTTTGCACCTGTACAGGACCAACCTCTAAAATGCTATCAATATTCTTAGAAATCAATTTAGGCCACAAAGCAGGATCTGTGAAGCTTGATTTTTTCACATGTGCTTATTGTTTCATTAGAAGACACTTGGCCAGAAGGTGCATTAGCATCCTCTTCTTCCAAAGATGTTCTTGATGTTGAAGACTCGCTGAGCTGAAGGTGTACATCACTTTGGCTACTGCAGCTTTCCCAATCTTTTCTTTTTTCAGTGATTTTATCAAAAGCCACATGACTAAAAGATGTATTAGCATCCTCTTCTTCCAAAGATGTTTTTGATGGTGAAGGCTCACTGAGCTGAACATGCACATGGTCATCACTTTGGCCACTGCAGCTTTCTTTACCTTTTTCTTCTGCGGTTTGTAAACCACTAGCTGCTGGTGTTCCAAAATATTTTTTTATTGCTCCAGCACTCTTCTGGTCCTCCAAATCAATAAGGGCCCTCCATTTTCTATTCTGAGCACCTGACCATTTTTTAGGACCCATAATGCTGCAACACAATACAAAATACATATGCATGTAAAAGATAGGCCATTAAGTATAGATACAAAGAAATTATCACTTTCAGAAAGTGAAATATATATATATATATATATTTTTTTTTACAAAATTGTCGCTCTATTTTTGTCGATAGCACAAAAAATAAAAACCGCAGAGGTGATCAAATAACACCCAAAGAAAGCTCTATTTGTGGGGGAAAAAAGAACGTCAATCTTGTTTGGGTAAAGCGTCACACGACCGTGCAAATGTCCATTAAATTAATGCAGTGCCCGGGGGGGGCGTGGCCGACCGGAGCTGAAGATGGCAGCATAATCCCTCAGCTCGGCAGCCCTGGGAGACAACTAGCACCACAACGGCCCTATCCGCAACGGCCATCCATGATCAGACACCACCCGGGTCCATGGCGAGCACTTCGAGGAAGAGGCTGACGGAGTACAAGCCTCAAAAACTGACCGAGTTCGCCTTCAAACCGGCGGGGAAGGTCAGTGAATGTAAAGATGGCGCTGGCCACGGCGCGCTGTGAGGCTCCCTCTCGGATCTGCCGTCCGCTCTGACGGACGGATCGGGCACCTACACTTCCCCTATGTCCTCCGATCGGTCCCCGGACAGGGACCCCCTTACCAGCAGCCCAGCGAAGGCAAAAAATGAGGCTGGATTCGCCGCCGCACCGTCCGCCTCTGCAGCTAATTGAGGCCCCAGCTTTCCTCTCCAACCAGGCCCTACACTCATCTATGGCCTCCTTCCCCACCACAGGCCAGCCTGTCCTAGATTCCACCTTAAAAGACATGCTCTTGTCCCTGCAATCCTCCCTGATGACTGACCTCTCCTCCCTCTTCACTAAAATCACCTCAGATATTCACGCTATGGATGACAGCATGACCTGCATCGAGAGAAACATGACAGATTGTGCTACCACTGTGAATGGTGTTATTGATGTATTTGAGGATGTCAGAGAGGAACAAACGTGGATGCGGGCTAAGTTGGCGGATTTAGAAGACAGGTCTCGCCGCAATAACGTCAAGCTCAGGGGTGTCCCTGAATCAATTCTGCCTGCAGACCTTCCTAAATACGCCAAGGAGCTCATACGCATAGTGCTCCCTGAAACGTCTCCCCGCGACATAATAATAGACAGAATCCATAGAATTGCAAAACCCTCACATCTCGCCGCCACTGTACCTAGAGATGTACTAATGCATTTCTACCATATTAAGGAAAAGTTCATATTTGGTGTTAAAGCTAAGACACCCCTGCCGACTCCGTACACAGGTGTCCAACTCTTCCCTGACCTATCGAAATATACCCTTCAACTACGGAGGCAAATGAGTCCTGTCACCAAGGGCCTTCAAAACCATAATATCCCGTACAAATGGCGGTACCCTGCTTCGCTAATTGTCACTCACAACGGTAAATTACACGTGATAACGGATCTCAACAAGGGTCTTCATCTGCTGCACACCTGGAACATCCTGCCCGGTCCCTCCAATCAGTCCCCACCTAACAATGGTCGGAGCACACCCCGTCGGAATGGAAATATGCACCCGGATTCGGTGGAGATGTCGTGATCCCCTGCGCAACAAAGGGCCTACCACTTTAACCATTCTCCCAGAGGCTCCGAACGAGAATTCCTTTAACCCTTTCAGTTCCTGTTGTTTTAGACTGTTAATACCCCCTGTTGGAGGCCACAGTTGTGTTCAACTCCGCCTCCTTGGTTTGGTTACCCTCCACCGTGGGTACCCCACAGACTGAACCATCTAGTGTCCTCAGCCAGCTCTTCTCCCCCCCTACTGTGCACTGTGACTATATCTGATTAAGTTGCTATAACATATTGTTCTATTCGCAGTTCTAGTTTCTCCTGTACAGACGGTCCCTGGTCCTTCGCTGATCTCCTTCATCTACTACGCCATCTGGTGACTACAGGGGTGAACTCAAGCTCTCATAACTGTAAGTCTTTTTGTGGTTCTCCTTATTGCACTTCACGGTCAAGATGCCACTCCACATCCTCTCCTTGAATGTGAACGGGCTTAACCATCCAGCTAAACGTCACTCACTCTGGAAATCCATTAAGGCTCTTCACAGTGACATTGTCTTCATCCAAGAGACCCACCTCCTTCATTCGGACACTCATCTATGCAAAAACCCTAACTTCCCTCATATGTACCATGCTTCCCACTCCACCAAGTCCAGGGGAGTCATGATAGCGGTTAATGCCTCTACCGACTTCCAACCCCTGGATGTGCACGTGGACCCTGAAGGTCGCTTCATCATTCTGGTTTGCACCATCGCCAACACAGCTTACACTTTAATCAACCTGTATGCCCCAAACTCCCTTCAGAAGAAGTTTCTCCACAAAGTCCTACGTTTAGCCAAACCTATTCAGAAGGGCCATCTGCTCATGGGAGGAGACTTCAATCTCGCCCCGGATTTCCTCATGGACACCACGTCTGCAGCCAAGCGATGGGATTCCCCGTTGAAAAAAATTCTATCTGCCCACAATCTTTTCGACGTCTGGAGATGTCACCACGGAACCAAAAAATACTTCACCTTTTTCTCCCCTAGACATAATTCGTACTCACGAATTGATCTGTTCCTGACAGACAAGACTCTTTTGCAGCAAATTTCCGCCTCGGCGATCCACACTGCCACATGGTCAGAACACGCCCCGATCTCACTCACTATAGAAAACACCAAGCGCCTCCACAACACTTTTGTATGGAGAGCGAATACTTATATATTACAACACGAAGACTATTCCCTAGAGATTGCTGACCATATCAAAAACTACTTTGCACTCAACGCAGGCTCAGTGTCTGACCCTGGGGTTGTGTGGAGAGCCCACAAGGCTTACATGAGAGGTGTATTAATTAAGATAGGATCTCTTCATAAAAAGAGGAGGACACAGCGCCTTGATGAGATAACATCTCAAATAACAGCCTTGAAATCCCAAAATAAGACTGACCCCCGCCCAGTACTGCTTGACCAACTGACTTCCCTTAGACGAGAATTTAGAACGCTTCTTCTACATTCCTATGAGTATCTCCAGAAGAAAATGAAAGCCACAGCTTACTCCACGTCTAACAAGGCCGGTAAGCGACTCGCACAACGCATTAAGACTAGACGCTCCAAAGCCAATATCTCACAACTCTTTCACCCGCACACAAACGCTTCCCTGACAAATCCCCAAGATATAGCTGACACTTTCAGTGACTATTATAAGGATCTCTATAACCTACATCAAGACCCCCAGACTCCACAGCCTTCACAAGATGACATTAACCGTTTCCTTCAAAGCATTCGACTGCCCACCTTGACGACTGACCAACTCTCCGCCCTGAACACTCCTCTGACCGATCAGGAAATCCTAATGACCATCAACTCACTCCCCTCAGGCAAGGCTCCTGGGCCTGATGGTATTTCCCGGGAGAATACTACAAACGTTTCTCTGAACACCTAATCCCACACATGACCGAGATGTTCAATAACGCTGCCTCCTGCTCCCGTTTTGCACCTGAGTCTTTAAATGCTCTTGTTGTGACCATACCGAAACCAGGGAAGGAGCCGACATTACCCCAAAATTTCCGTCCAATATCTTTGCTAAATTTAGATTTAAAAATTTACGCCAAAACTATAGCAGGTAGACTGAAACAGATTATGAGGCAGACAGGCCTCAGATGCCACAAGGAGGTTGATAAACCTGATCCACCATGCAGAGACGACCGGAAAGCCTTCTCTGCTCCTCTCTTTGGATGCAGAGAAGGCGTTCGACAGGGTCCACTGGTCCTAACTTAGATCAGTACTCCATCATTTTGGCTTCCAGGGATTTATCTTCAACGCCATTATGGCACTCTACTCAACCCCTGCGGCTCAGGTTTTCACAGCAACCATGACCTCTCGCCCATTCCCCATCACAAACGGTACGAGACAGGGTTGCCCCTTATCCCCGTTAATCTTTAACCTGCTCATGGAACCATTGGCAGCACACGTTAGAGCCAACCCTTCCATCTCAGGCATACAAATTGGACACACCTCGCATAAAATCAGTCTATTTGCAGACGACGTCATCCTAATTCTTCCTGACCCGGCTCCTTCCCTGGCAGAGGTACAAAAATTGCTCACATGGTTTAGCTCTGTATCATACTATAAGGTAAAAACACAACTACCAAAAACCTGTTACAACTGCAACATCAGTTCAAATGGGCAGATAGGGAATTATCGTACCTAGGGATTAAGTTGACACGTATCATTAAACATCTTTTTTCCGCTAATTTCCAACCCTTCCTACAGAAGATCCGTTCAGACTCCCACCTAATCACCAAACATGTGATTTCCTGGTCGGGCAGACTGGCAACATTTAAAATGCTCTGTCTTCCGCAGATACTATATTACTTCAGAACGCTCCCCATACCTGTCCCCTCTTCCCTCTTTTGGTCCCTCCAAGCTGTCCTGAACCAACATCTCTGGAAGAGTAAACGTCCTCGGTGCGCACACTCGAAACTCATTAAACACAAACTAGCGGGGGGCGTAGGCTCCATTGATTTCGAGGATTATTATTTAGCAGCTATCCTCACTCAACTACCTGAATGGTTCAGGGAGCACCCTAGCACTCCTTGGGGACAAATAGAACGCTCCTCCCTAACCCGCCCCCCCCCCTTCGATCTTGGCTTTTGAGCAGTCCACTGGGGACGACAATCCCGTCCGCACTCCCACCCACCATGAGGGCCACCGCGAAAGCATGGGTCAAACTGGTGAAGCACTCTACCTACTCGACCTCTGCCCCCATGGACCAAATTCCCCTAGATTCCCCACACTATCTCTCACCAGAACTTCCTCTCACACGTTGGTCCCTCAAGGGTGTTCATTTTCTCCACCAAATATTTCAGGGAAACTCTCCTAAACCCTTCTCCCAACTCCAGAAGGAGTTTGACCTTCCCTCCACAGAACTCTATACTTACCTGAGAATTTGTCATTGCCTGAATCCCATTCCCTCACCTATCTATGCCATTCCTCCAAAGACCTGGAAATTCTTAACCGAGCCAAATCCCAGCACAAAAGGCATCTCGCACTTCTACAACATGCTCCACCTAAAGTCTCAATTCTCCAAATCACCCTCTCACTTACTGTGGGAAGCTGATCTACAGCGTTCCTACTCCGTTGATCAGTGGACGCATGCCCTTCAGTCTATCTATAGGTCCACGAAATGCTCCGAACTCTGGGAGCTCACCCAAAAAATCACACTTCGCTGGTATCTGACGCCAGCTAGGCTGGCATCGTTTAACCCTCAATCATCCAACATGTGTTGGAGATGTAAATCCTCTAAAGGAGACATGCTTCACACGTTCTGGGCCTGCCCCTATATCCAAAAGTTTTGGAACAACACGTTTAAGCTAATTTCCACTATTACCAATAGACCAGTGGCCCCGACTCCGGAGCTTGCAGTGCTCAACCTGACCATTGACGACATACCCTACCCCTTTAGATACGTTACTACTCGCATTCTTCTGGCCGCCAGACTCTGCCTAACGAGACTTTGGAGATCTGAGAAGTCCCCGACCATTGACCAGGTTATTGACCTTGTGGACCTACACTCCAGTTACGAAATGGCAATCAATGCCAACCAAAGCACAAAACTCCGGACTGCCTGGAGTCCCTGGGTACGCTGTTCTAGAACTGCAATGTCCATATAAAACAACATGCACCTTCGCACACTAACTAGACCTTTCTTGACCGGACAATGTGTTCCCCCTTGAGTCATAGTCCACGTGAGCTTGCTTTTGCGCTTGTACACTTGTTTGCTGGTTCTGTTTACTATGTAATTTTCTTTTTCCTGACAATCGCCCTGTGGGGTTTCCCCCCACACAAGGGCCTTAGGCCGGTTTTAGTCCCCCCCCCCCCCCCCCGAGTCACAGAATGAACCCAATTGGGGTGACTAGGGGGGAGGGGAGACCACATTTCATATTTGATCAAGCTACATTGACTACCAACAACCTGATAGTTGATAATTTGCTTCTTGTTACATGTACTTCTCTTATGTGTCGTTGCACGACGTACAATGTTTGTAGTGTACTTTGTATTTGGAAATTTAATAAAGACGATTGAAAAGAAAATTAATGCAGTGCCCAATCGCAAAATTGGGCCTGGTCATTAGGCAGCGAAATCTTATGGTCCAGAAGTGGTTAACATAAGACAAATAACAATTGCAGCCTGATCAGTGCCCACCAATCACAGCCTTCTAAGTGCCCACCAATCGCAGCCTTCTAAGTGCCCACCAATCGCAGCCTTCTAAGTGCCCACCAATCGCAGCCTTCTAAGTGCCCACCAATCGCAGCCTTCTAAGTGCCCACCAATCGCAGCCTTATCAGTGTCAGTGTCCTTATGGATCACACAGAGCAGCGATCTCCTGCTGTCAAGGAGCTTGGATTCAAAATTGCAGGCTCTTATGATACATGTCATACTGTCACACTGATTCAAATTTACGGCATTGGATCAGTGTGCCGTCTATTACAGGAGCCCAGTCTAGGAGGCGGGACTTTGTTACAGCACCGCCAGGCATTTCGGAAAGCTCAGTGCGGTATGTGTGACCAGGGCTGGTGCAATGATTTTTGTCTGCACAGGCAAAGGTGTATTTTGGTGTTCCCCACTGTACTCCCGCTGCCCCCTCCCCTTTCCCCTCTATAGTAAGAGATGCTGCAGCTTGCCAGCCGGCCCAGAGTTACAACAGGGAGAGATACAGGCTCTTAAATACACAGTCGCACTACTAAGACGCATCATGTTGCAGCAGCACTACCAAAGTTTAAAGCAGGCTGCTATTAAACCACTTTCTGACCGCTTTACAGCTTTTTTTAATGCTATAGGGCAGCAGCTCTGTGCCGTGTCACATATTTATACACGTGATCTGCACTTCTGGCCTGCAGGGGGTGCGTTACTCTTCTGCTGTGATTCTTCACAGCAGAAACAAATCTGTGGGTGGTGGGCACTCGATGTCCACTGGCACCCTCTGATCATCGGGCAGAGACTCAGAATGGAGCTCTGTCTATGTAAATGAGGTAGATCTCTCTTCCACCAGGGGGGGGGGGGGTTATGGATTCTGTGTACTATCTCTCCCCCTATTAAAAGCAGCACATACAGTACACATAAACCACTTGTTAGGCAACACAGTTAAGCCTTTAATTGCTCTAGATCAGGGGTCTCCAAACTGCAGGACAGGGGCCCTTTACTTGCTTTTATCTGGCCCTTAGGGCAATATTTCATCTTCTGACAATGGGGCACAATTCCTCCTAATGACACCAACAATAGGAACAATTTCCTCCTAATGACACCAACGAGGAACAATTTCCTTCTAATAACACCAACAAAGGGGCACAGTTCTTCCCAATTACATCAACGATGGGTCATTACTCCTCTCACTGACACCAAAAAAATGTGGCATTGTTTACTCCAGCTGATACCAGAACATTTTTCTATTTCCAGTGGCCACAGTCCGGCCCCCTAAAGTCTGAAGGACAGTAAACTGGCCAACTGGCCCTTCGTTTAGAAAGTTTGGAGACCCCTGCCCTAGATGATTAACCCCTTGCCAGCGTCATTAGTACAGTGACAGTGCCTATTTTTAGCACTGATCACTGTATTAGCATCACTGGTTCCCAAGTCGCTGATCTCCGCCATTACTAAAAAAAAAAAAAGAAATTCCATAAATATATCCCATAGTTTGTAGACACTTATTAGGATATTTTGTACCAAAAACATTGGCCTGAATCAGTGGTCCCCAAACTGCGGCCTGGGGGCCAGATGTGGCCATTGCTTGCTTTTATTCTGGCCCTTGGGTACAATTCCTCCTACTGCCACCAATGATGGGGCACAATTCATCCGATGACACCGATAACGGGACACAATTTCTCCATATGACTCCAATGATGTGACACAATTTCTCCTGACAACACCGATTATGGGGCAACCATTACTCCCATTGACACCAAAGAAGGAGCATTGTTTTCCCCCACTGACATCAGGACCTTTTTTACTCCAAGTGGCCACAGTCTGGCCCTCCTGAAGCCTGAAGCACAGTAAACTGGCCCTTTGTTTAGAAAGTTTGGAGACCCCTGGCCTAAATTTGGGTCTTTTGCTTACTCGGACTCAGTGGCCTCTGCTCTGCTCCTGGCGCCGTTAGAATTTGAAGCTGAGCGGCATGCATTACGCATGCACGCTTTACGCAACGGCGCCGCGCTACCCAGGCCAGTACAGTACCACCTGAGATGAGGAGGGAGGAAGGGAGGTTCGAGGGGACCGGTGCGTGTGATTGTCAGCAGGGGCGACGCAACCCCCCCCCTCCGCAGCGCCGGGGGTGCCGTGCCCGTGCTGAGCAGTGACCCGGGCGGCGGCCGCCCCTGCTCCTGCCGCATTCAGCACATCTTTTAATGGTAAACTGACTGCGAGCTGTGACGACCGCACAGCGCCTGTGTTGTCCATGGCGCCCTGTGCGGTCGCACAGCCCACACACCGCAAAGGCCGGCCCGGCTTGTACTGTGCTCTCTGTGACTGCCATGCAGTGTATTCTTCCTGCAGTAGCTGAGATCTGCACAAGGATAAAAACCAGGCATGGCAATGTCTATAGAAAGATGTAGTGTTGCTGTTATCTGCAACTATATAGAATACCATGCACCGTATAAATTATAATGTATGAGCTTGGTGACCTGCAGATATATGGAATCCCATGCACAGTGTATATATTGTATTGTCTCTGTGTGATGTGCAGATGTAAAGAATTTAATGAGCAGTGTATAATGTATTGCATTAGCTCAGTAATCTGCAGATACATAGAATCCCATATACAGATATAATGCTGTATAATGTATTGGATCTGTGGTCTGCAGATGTATAAAATCCAATGCACAATGTAAGATATAATTTGTACTCTGAGTCAACCTGTGGAGGGAACGGACAAAGAACACAAAATGCGAGAACATAGACCTGACATGTGCCGAGGTCACCTGGTCAGTATGCCTTAAAGGGGGCATACCCAAGAATGAAAATGAAATGAAATAAAGGAAAAAAGGGGAACGGGTAGGTTGGACACGAGAACCCGACGACCATGGAGGAGGAGGGGAAATTAGGACAGGCTTTATACGGCTTGACTCCTACAAACCCAGGCTGACCTGTGGTCAGCCTTTCACTTGTACTCGGAGTCAACCTGTGGAGGGAACGGACAAAGAACACAAAATGCGAGAACATAGACCTGAAGTTTGCCGAGGTCACCTGGTCGGTATGCCTAAAAGGGGGCAAAACATGAAACACAGTAGGGTGAAAGTTAACCAAAATTTTTTGCAAGCAATAATGGACAATCAATCGGACAAATTGACAAACGCTCGACATTTTGACCAGAGGCTTTGGAATATACCTTGCGTAACATGACGACTTCCACTAACCCAATTTCTGGATAATATGGGTCGGAACCCTCTGCCGTGATGCTGCACCTATCCTGAAGGAATGGCCAGAGTACACCCTGGGGTCCAGACCCAGATTAGCCAACAGGATACGGCAGTGAAGAATACACTGTGCCGCGGAAATGGGAGCGCAATGTAAAGGCAATAGAGGACCATCCCTGGGTTTGTCAGACAAAGCACTGGGGAGCTGGTCTAACACCAACACTGGGCACCAAGCCTTGCCGGTCTCAAAAAAACTGATATCCGTGCCCACTCCTGTCTGCTGTGTCTTACTAGCATGCAGATGCAAACAGAAGTGGCCGGGGGGTCTGACTAATTAACTGACCAAGAGAACACATGACCCTGGGCCAGAAACTGTGAACTCCCCTGGCCTCAAGAAACCATAAAATGCCAGGTAAATTGCCACCTTGAGCACCAGACTAGGCAAGAACCCAAACGGGGACCTCCTGAGGACGTCCGACATAGCCCAGAAAACCTGAGATAGGAAGCCTATTGACCATGGCTGGGAGGCTGCTCTTTTGGATGCCCTAATGGTACCATGGGCCAACTTAAGTTGAGAGTGGTAAAAAGCAATGAAAGCTAGCAGGTAGTGGATATCAAAATGATCAGGGCTTGGAAAACTCAACCGGAAAGCCTGAAAAGCATTCCAGGCAGTACAGTATGCCTTGCTGGTGTTGAAGGATAAGGATTTATCGATCAAGGCCACTGCGTCTGCTTGATGGGAACTTAATCCAACACTAATTGCTGGAACCGTGGTGAAGGTGTAGCGCAGGCGTCTGCGTCCGGGACCTGCTGAAAGAATAGTGGGAAATTAAACCGGGATAAAGCATCAGCTGCTATGTTATGAGTGCCACTGACAAACCTAAAATGCAAATGAAAATTGAACCGCAGAGACAACCAAACAAGCCTACGCACAAACCCCATGATCCGCAATGACTTGGACCTGCCACTGTTGATGATTTCAGAGGTTGCTTGGTTGCCTGTAGAAAAAAAACACCGTCTGCCCTGCCCACAAATGTCCCCACACCTGAGCCGCTGCCACTATGGGGTAAATCTCGAACATTGCAGAGGTCTCTGCAAACCAAAGAATCGCCAAAACTTCCTCAGACCAAGACCCTGCCAGCCAGTGTGAGCCAAACATGGCTGCATAACCTTTGGAGGCTGCTGCATCTGTGGACACCCGAGTGGAAAAACTGGACACTGTAGGGATGAACATGGAAACCCCATTCCACCCTTGGAGGAACTCATCCCACTTCAGGAGATCAGACAAAGCGGATGGATCCAGGATAACCCTAGACTCTGAACTAGGGGTCGAAGGTAATAATGACAGTAACCTGACGATGAAAGTCCTACCCTGGGGAATGATTCTCATTGCAAAATTTAACATGCCAAGTAGCGACTATAATTCCAACCTGGTGCACACCCGAGAGACCGAAAAGGCATGAATACGATCCCTGATCCTAACCAGCTTATCTGGAGGAAGACTGGTCTGCATGGATTGTGAATCCAGCTTGATACCCATAAACGTCAGTCTAGTAACGTGACCTTCCATTTTCTTTACTGCCAGTGGGACATTCAGAGCTGAAAAGATGGCAGTGAGCTTCACAAGGTCGGTGGGCCTCTGAACGCCACTTTCAATGAGGAGAAAATCATCAAGATAATGAATTACCTTGTTACAATTTTCCCTGTGTGTCAGGATCCAGCTAAAGGCCTGGGCAAATGAGTCAAACAACCAAGGGCTGCTTTTGGAACCAAAGGTGAGCTTGGTGGCAAAATAGTAATTCAGTCCCTCCACCTGATCTAATGCCATTGCCAAAGTGATGGTAAAATTGGCAGCAGCTTAAAAGCGTCAGCAATGTCTGCTTTAGACAGCCAGGCGCCTGAGCCCACCCTGATAATGGACTGAATGGCTTGATCAACTGAAGCGTATTTAAGAGAAAACTCTTAAGACGGTATTAAAGAATTGAGGCTAGGTGTATGTGAAGAATGAGGGGCAGACAAGTCGTAAATTAAACGTGGTTTATTGGAAAACTTCCCTCTCACCAACCCTAGTGGGTTAACCCTCCAAACTTCAAAAGGTGGTGTGGTGAATGGCCCGATGATGAAACCCTAAATCTAATTTACCGCTGAAGACCTAAGGTTGGGACATTCCACACTAACTAAGGGCAAGGACACGTACCCGGTGTGGAACCCTTCCGAAAAACACCCAAGGTTAAACAGCTCAAGGGAGGTGATGGATGGGCGGCTAAACACTCTGTAAAAAAGCCACATTGATGCAGCTTAGTCACGAGGCTTTGTGCTGCTTAAGTGAACAGGTGGTGAGCCCTGAAACACCCTGAACAAATATGCAACAGGTGGCACTGGCTAAAATTACATGTATCAAGGTTGTAGTTATTGCATAACTGAGACCTGCCAAGAAAATGAATGGGCCGGCCTAATTTGTTCACTGGAGCCAGGATGGCCTGAGGATGGGAGAGGTGCACCCAACCCCCTGGATGTGCTAGGTAGGGCAGGAACCTCTGCATTAGGGCACCAGTATGCTGTATTTGATGAAGACTGACATGTGGCACACACAGGGGATCTGAGCCCAGCGAAGTGGCGGCAAAATAATTCTGTGTCAATATTGCTCCAAACTGTAGCAACCTGAAATTGGGCAAAACGAGTCGCGGCCTTGGAATAAAGAGCAGTGATAATCATAAAACCCCCCATACGTGTGGCCTAACTCGACCACAGTATAGAGATACAGGTCCAACTCCTCCCTCCTGAGTGGACTGGTGGAGCATATGATGTCTGATGTAGAGACTGAAGGCCAGGACAAACTTGGGGATGGACAATTTTGCAATTAAAATGAAAAGAAATAGAGGGTGCTAGTGTGTGAAATGTGTATAGACTAGGTGGGTCACCTGTCTATGGTGGAAATTAGGATAAAGTACAATATAAATATGTGCCTCATGTGCAACATCAAGCTACTAAGGTGATGGATATAGATACAACATAAATAAGAAAAAAATATATAAAAAGAAAACATATATACTATATTAAATAAATAACAAGTGATAAAGATTGGGAATAAATGACAGTCCATAGATGCAATGGTGAGCAATATAAAGTGATATAGTACACTAAATGATCACCAGTGCCAAAGATTGCTCACTCTTGGTGAGGTCAATAGGTGCAAATAGAAATAAAGTGCAATAAAATTAGTCTATATAGTGTAATGTCCCGTGGAAGCCACAACCATATAACAATGGAAAATTGTTGAACGCTGGATCATGGATGTGTCTGAATTCCTCCACCATTGAGATTAGAACTCCACCCAAAGAGCTGGGGAGATGCTAAGCGCTTACCACAAGGAGAGACCTCTTAATTAAAAGTAGGTCAGGAATGCAGGACAGGATGAGTGCCTGTTTCACTGGGGGTGTAACTGGATCTCGATGGGACCGTAGTAATGACCATGGAACTCACAAAGTGATGGAAGCAAATAGGAAAAAATTCATAGTGCATTACCTTTATTTAAAACATTAAAAATCACACATACAGCCAAATGGCCTCTTACTATGGCATGTGCCTGCCTGGCACTGGAACTGCAGCGTAACGGATATTCTCCGGAGAAAGGATCTCGTTAGGTACACTTGGTGCGGCTGGATGCCAAAGGTTTGAGAGGCGCTGGTTGGTCTGGAGCGGGGGAGAGAGCCAGATGTCGCCGCCGACATATGTTTCGTACTTAGTACGTCATCAGGTGTGATCCCTGGTTTTAACCACTACTGAAACATCCCCGCAAGCGTAGGACCTGTTGTCTGCTACGTTGTGTGCCGCAATCAACAGGGAGGCCAGATTGACATCCTTGCCCTCGAGGATGTCCCTTTTGATGTTAGCGGGTATAAAATGAGCATAGACTAAACGGGGGGGCAGAAAGATTACCTGGGCCTGCTGAAACTGGCATGGGAACCGGGGGAGTACCGGAATCTGCAACAACCCCTGAGGCTGCAGCAACTGTTGGAGCTATGACAGGTGGATTCTCTAACACCTGCACTCTATCTCGTAGATCCTGACATGATGTTGCCAGGGAACTGAAGGTAGTATGGATTTGGGCTAACAAAGTGAAAACAGTCCGCAGAGTAACTTGCTCCGCACTAGCGTCCGATGCTCTTGGAAACAGCAACCTAAAGAGCTCGGCTTTCCGGGCGGATGCCGAGAAAGGAATTCCCCTGCTATGAAGTTCCATCATAAGTCTTGGGACGGTCCAGGTCCTGAGAGGAGGAGAGCCAACGTGCTCCGACCCCCTAGCTGGAGAAGGCGGGTCAGAGGCGAAATCCCCAATGTCTGCAGCCTGCGACATGACCTGTACAACCGAGAAAAAAGAAACACACCAGATATAACCAAGAATAAGATGACCAACCCCCACTAGCTAGTGACCATTGGCAACCCCACTTGAGACTATGTGAAAACAAACGAAATGAGCAACCTAAGTAATAAACAGGCCGAGTTACCTGCGGCGTAACAGGTGAATTAAAAACGTAAACTCAGGCCTTGAAACCTGAAAACGTGTCAGGCCATGTGTGTGTGTGTGAGATAACGTTTAATGAAATGAGATGTAACATATGTGCCACGGGATGAGGAGACTTGCCACCGAACAAGCCAATTAAAAACGGACAGCTCAATCCATGTGAACCAATAAACGTGATAGGAAACGTGCAGTGGAGGCGCCTGGACCTAAAATGTTCAATTATGTAAGCATGAAAATCGAAATGAAATACATATATGACACAAGATTGTGAGAGAAACGTAAGCGGCCACGAGAACCGTGAAAACGTTACTGATACGAGCATGTGAGTTGTCATGAAACAAGTGGCTGCGTGAGCATGTACAGAAAAACATGGGTGTGAGAACCGAGAGCTGCGTGTGAAAATGAGCTGTGGGAAACTACAGACTGCCAAACCAGGGGTGGAGTGAGCAATATGAAAGAATGAACACCACAAAAGTGCAAGAAAGATGTAAAAACAAGACAATGTCGGTCGCATGAAAACCGAATGTTAATAAGGACGCTGAAATAGTACCGTAAAAAGAATACAAGAAACCTGAAAACGGCATGAGAAAATGTACAATCACACGAGAATATGTAATATGAATATGTCTGGCTTTCAGAGGGTGAGCTGCAAAAATAGATGGACTGTCAGGAGAATGCAAAGACCTAAAATGCTAAATGCGCGATTAAATATGTCTTAAGCCAATTCACTGTGGCAATATAAGAATAAGGATATGAAGCCATGAATGTAAGAAACGTCCTCCAACCCGTTGAATACGCTTTCTTTGTATTCCTGGATAAGGACCTGTTGGGCAGCTCAATAGCCTGCATCCAGAAGGCGTTTAATCCATGACCAGCAGCGAGTAAGGGGGAACTGGCTGCCCCGTCCGTTCTGATACCGGATGCTGCAAGAAAAATTGAGGCATGTTGAGCCGGGATAAGGCATCAGCTGCACCGTTGAGCTCCCCACTGATGAATTCCACTTGAAAATTAAACTTGTATGTCAGGCCCAGCCATGTCAATCTACGCATAAACGACATGATCAGCAGAGACCCTGGCCTTCCTTTATTGACAATTTTTGCTGTGGCCAAATTGTCTGTAAAGAAAATGACTATGTTGCCTGACCAAACCGGACCCCAAGTGACTGCCGCTGCCAGAATCGGATAGATTTCGAATAAGGCTGACGTGAGAACGAATTTTGGTAGATGAAAAACCTCTGGGGGCCAGCAGCTGGCCAACCATTCTTGACCACAAATGGCCCCAAAACCGACCGAAGCGGCGGCATCTGAGAACACTCCACTCTGGGAGAACAATCAGTTGGCGGCGGAATAAACATGGAGATGCCATTCCAGTCGCTCAGAAACCAATCCCACATGATGAGATCAGCTTGGGCGTCAGCTAGAAGCTTAACGGCTGAGTCAAAATCTTGATATTGCGGAAGAAGGGCCAGCAACCTGGACACAAAAGCCCTACCCTGAGGAATGATCCTCATGGAGTGGTTTAGCATCCCTAGCAGAGACTGCAACTCCTTCTTAGAACAGACCGGGGATCGGACAAACCTATGAATGGTCTGGCGTATCGTAACCAGCTTCTCCCAGGGCAGATTAGCCAGTATTAGATGGGAATCAAGCGCGATCCCCAAAAACGTGATGACTTTTGTTGGCCCTTCCACCTTATATGCGGCTAAGGGGACATTTAACTCTGAAAAAAGTTCTGTCAGCACATGCAGATCCCTGGGCTGGACCCCAGGGCCTTCCAATAGTAAAAAATCATCCAGATAATTAATTACCTTCTGACACCCTCTACAATTACCCAAAATCCAATGAAGAGCTTGGGCAAAGGTGTCAAAAAGGTAAGGACTGCTCTTTGACCCAAAAGTTAACCTGGTGGCAAAGTAATACTGACTGCGCCATTTGATGCCGTGCCACTGCCAGAGAGCAGGACTGATCGGAAGCAGTTTGAAGGCATCGGCAATGTCAGCTTTGGACAGCCAAGCACCCCAGCCTAACTGAACAATCTGCTGGATTGCCAAATCTACTGATGAGTAGTTCAGAGAAAACTCCTCAGAGGGGATGAGAGCATTGAGGCTACGAATGTGTGAAGAATGAGGCGCAGACAAATCATAAATTAAACAATATTTATTGGAAAATTTACCACAGACTACCCCAATGGGGCTGACACTCCACATGCAAAATGGCGATGCCAGAAAAGGCCCAATGAGGAACCCCTTGGTTACTTCAGTCTGTAGTAACTTGTCAACAATTGTAGGGTGACTCTCCGCTGACCTCAAATTCTTACATTCGAAAGACTCCGTGGGAAGAGCTATGAGGCCAGTGTGAAAACCTACCGAAAAACCGTCTAGCAGAAACTGCCTAACCGATAGGGATTTGTGATTCTCCAGATAATCCCCTAATAAGGAAATGTTTACTTGGCCTAGTCAGGACACATTGAATGGCTTGCCCAGAGAAGCGGTCTTAGGATGGGCTCTGAAGCAATTGTCACACACATGCAATAATCTGCACTGATTGTAATTGCAACTTGTATAATTGTAGTTGTTGCATAACTGAGCTTTACCCAGATAACGGACAGGCCTGCCCATTTTATCCACCTGACCTGAACTACCGGAAGAACCCCCGGCCGCCTGCTTGGAGGTCCCCATATGACTAGAAGATCCAGAATTTGGACACCAAGCTGTGGTATGTGTTGATGACTGACAGTTGGCACACACGGTCGATTTCTGGTTGGCAAAATGCCTGCAAAAAAGTTCCATGTCGATGTTGGCCCAACATGTGACTGCCTGGAACTTGGCCCATGTAGCCGCCACTTTAGCGGAAAAGGAATGATAATCGTAAAAAGTAAAGCCCCCATACTTGTGTGCCAAATCCACCACTTCATGAAGGTAAAGGTCAAACTCCTCCCTCCTACCCAGGCTGACTAAGCAGACAATGTCTCTGAAGATGCCGAATGCCAAAACGTACTCCGGCACGATGAGCTTGCGATTAAGCCTAGGATCCTTTGTTTTGAGCAACACCTACACCTCCCCACAAGCGAACGACTTGTTCTTGGTGACATTTTGGGTAGCTATTAGCAGAGAGGCCAAATTGACGTCCTTCCCTTCCAAAATATCCTTCTTAATATTTGCCAGGATGAAATGAGTTGGGGACACAGAAGGTAATGCTGCCAATGGTGATGGTGCTGCCGAAGGCAACAATGAGACATTACCTGGAGGAGCAGGCCTGACACTACAGCACTAATTGCGTGAGCTTCCATCACCTCCATCCTACCCTGTAACTGCAGCATGGATGTGGAGAGTGTATTCAACACTGCGTTTATCTGTATTAACGAATCACTGCGTTTATCTGTATTAACAAATTGTGTACAGAAGTGCGTTCTGCGCTAGTGGATTGCAGCGACAGGGACAGAGATGGAAACAACAACCTGAATATTTCCGCTTTCCTAGCCAAAGCTGAGAAAGAAATGCCCTTGCGCCGGAGCTCTGCAACAAGCCTCGGTACAGTCCAACTTCTTAATGATGGTGTGTTGCCATGCTCCGACCCCCTACGAGGGGTAGGTGGGATAAACGCAAACTTGACGCTCTCCGAAACATGTGACATGGCGATATCTACAGAAAAAAGTACACTGACAAAACACGCAACCGTACCACCCAGCAGACCCCTACGTGTCAACTTACATATGCGTGCGAACAGTGATAGACCAACAGCGCGTGAAAATAAGATACGTGACCAATGTGACTTAAATGTAAGAAATGCAAGAGCCCAAGAAACCTGTTGCGCCAAGACAGGCAATTAAAAACGAATACTCAGGGCTACAATACCCACAGACCGTGGTGGGTAGGTGTGAATGAAATGAATGATCGTGCAGTATAGGGTTGTTTAGATTACAATTGCCTTGGGGTGGTAATCATTCACCCACTAATAAGTATGTGCCACATCCTTAATTATATGTTTTTTTTTGGAAGAAGCATAAAGATATGTTTCTACCTAGGAAAAAGTTTGGACTTTGTAGGCACAGATTTAAAAAAATATATATATTTAATAGAAAAGGACATAGAAAATACAACACAACATTTGCACTGTGCTATGCATTAGAATGAAGTAGAAAATACATAAATAATGAGAACCACATAGGTCAATCTGAAAAAAAGGGATTTTTAAATACAGCTTACCTGTAAAATCCTTTTCTTGGAGTACATCACGGGACACAGAGCGGCATATTCATTACTATGTGGGTTATATGGAGTACCTTCAGGTGTGGACACTGGCAATCTCAAACAGGAAGTCCCCTCCCTATATAACCCCCTCCCCTAGAGGGAGTCCCTCAGTTTTGTAGCAAGCAGTATGCCTCCCAAAATGGTCACCCAAAAGAGGGGTGGGAGCTCTGTGTCCCGTGATGTACTCCAAGAAAAGGATTTTACAGGTAAGCTGTATTTAAAAATCCCTTTTTCTTTCTCGTACATCACGGGACACAGAGCGGCATATTCATTACTATGTGGGATGTCCGAAAGCAATGCTTTAATGAGGGGAGGGAGACATCTTCCAAAGAAGGATTCAATTTAGAGATAAACTCAAATCATAATAATAATTCCAACTTAGTCAAGAAAAAAACTTTTTTTTTTTTTTTTATAACCAAGGGTGTTTCTGATCCCGAGGATTTCAAACTGCAGCCTGTAGTACTGCCTGACCGAAGGCAGCATCCGCATTTCTTCTCACGTCTAGTTGATAAAACCTTGTAAACGTGTGGACTGATGACCACGTTGCCGCCTTGCATATCTGAGCCATAGAGATCTGATGGTGTGCTGCCCAAGAGGCGCCCATGGCCCTGGTAGAATGGGCCTTTACCGACAACGGAGGAGGCAACCTCTTCAAACCGTAGGCTTGAATGATTAATTGTCTAATCCATCTCGAGATGGTGGATTTTGCAGCTGCCTGCCCCTTCTTGGGGCCATCTGGTAGAACGAATAACACATCTGTTTTCTTTTCTGTAGCTTTAAGATAGGCCTTCATGGCCCGGACAATATCCAAGGTATGCAGCAACCCCTCCTTTCTAGATGTAGGTTTTGGAAAGAAGGATGGAAGTACCAAATCCTGGTTTAAGTGAAATTTGGATATAACCTTTGGTAGAAAGGAAGGATGGGGCCGGAGAACTGCCCTGTCCTTATGCAGAACGAGATATGGTTCCTTACACGATAAGGCTGCTAATTCTGACACTCTCCTGGCCGAAACTATGGCGACCAAGAAAAACCAATTTTCTTGTCAGTAAGACTAAAGGAATCTCAGCCAACGGCTCAAAAGGCTGTTTCTGTAGAGTGGACAGGACAAGATTTAAGTCCCATGGACAAATTGGTGACTTGACAGGAGGATTAATACGCAAGACCCCCTGTAAGAAGGTCTTTACCAGCGAGTGGGTGGCCAGCGGCCTCTGAAACCACACTGACAGAGCTGAGATCTGTCCCTTGATTGTGCTTAGTGCCAGGCCTTTATCCACTCCTAGCTGGAGAAAACTTAACACCCTATCAATAGTATATTTGCGGGAATTCCATCTTTTGGATTCACACCAGCCTACGTAGTTCCTCCACACCCTGTAATAAATCACCCTGGAGACCGGCTTCCTAGCCCTAATCAGGGTAGGAATTACCTGCCTAGACAGGCCTCTATCCCTGAGAATCAGGGATTCAGCCTCCAGGCCGTCAAATTTAGACGCTGTAATGTAGGGTGGAGGATCGGGCCTTGTGAGAGTAGGTCTGGTTGTAGAGGAAGAGTCCAAGGGTCTCCCACTGCCATCTTCAGGACTAGTGAGTACCAAGTCCTCCGGGGCCAAGCCGGAGCTACTAGAATGACTGGCTTGTTCTCCACTCTGATCCACTTGCGCAATCTTGCGCAGGCGCGGGAGTAACTGTAGTGGAGGGAATGCATATAGAAGTCTGAATTGATGCCAAGGGCAAACCAACGCATCGGTTCCGCAGGCCATAGGATCCCTCGCTCGCGACACGAACTTGTCTAGTTTCTTGTTGAACCTGGATGCCATTATATCTACGTCCGGCATTCCCCACCTCTGGCAGATTGTCTGAAAGACCTGGGGATGCAGAGACCACTCCCCTGGCAACAGACTCTGGCGACTTAAGAAGTCTGCCTGCAGGTTGTCCACTCCGGGAATGAATATCGCTGAAATGCAGGGTACATGAACCTCTGCCCATTGAAAAATCAAGTTCACCTCCCTCTGAGCGGCCTGGCTCCTGGTTCCCCCTTGGTGGTTTATGTATGCCACCGCCGTGGCATTGTCTGACTGGATTCTCACCGGGAACCCCTTTAATCTGGAGGTCCAAGCCAGAAGGGCTAGGCGGACAGCTCTGATTTCCAAGATATTGATGGGGAGCTGCCTCTCTGCTTTCACCCAAGTTCCCTGGCGGGAGAACCCCTCGAAGACCGCCCCCCAGCCTGCCAGGCTGGCGTCTGTGGTAACTACCTTCCAGACAACAGGGCTGAAGGATTTTCCCTTTAGAAGATTCTGAGGGTTCAACCACCAGGCCAGGCTTTGTCGGACCCTTGATGATAGCGTCAAAGGGGACTCTAAGGCATGTGCCCTCTTGCCCCAGGCTGCTAGAATGGCTGCCTGTAGGACGCGAGTGTGGATCTGAGCGTATGGTACTGCCTCGAATGTGGCCACTAGCTTGCCTAGTAATCGCATACACAGGCGAATAGTTGGTTTTTTCTTGTTTAGAACCAACTGAACCAACCCCTTGATAGCTTCGATCTTTACAAGGGGCAGGAACACCTTTTGATGTTCTGTGTCTAACCTCATGCCGAGGTATTCCAACTGCTTTGTAGGCTGGAACGCTGACTTTCCCCGGTTCAGGACCCAGCCGAATTCTTCGAGGTACTGAACCGTGAGGTTTACTGCCTTTTGCAGACCCGGCCGTGAGTGATCTATGATTAAAAGGTCGTCCAAGTATGCTAGGACTGTGACCCCTTGGATCCTTAAATTGGCCAGAATTGGGGCTAGGATCTTCGTGAATACCCGGGGGGCCGTGGCCAGCCCGAAGGGGAGCGCCCTGAATTGGAAGTGTCGCTGCCCCACCGCGAAGCGTAAAAACCTTTGATGCGACTGAAAGATTGGTACATGAAGGTAAGCATCCTT
Organism: Rana kukunoris; assembly: GCA_029574335.1. Taxonomy (NCBI): domain Eukaryota; kingdom Metazoa; phylum Chordata; class Amphibia; order Anura; family Ranidae; genus Rana; species Rana kukunoris. Next base: position 171,926,369 of record CM056053.1, on the reverse strand, counting down.
TATGTCTATGGAGGCCAGAAAATCGTCCTTCTGAAGCGCGGCGGCTGCTGACCGGATGGATTCCATCCGGAAGGAACGAACCCTTAGGTAACCGTTTAACCTCTTTAGGTCCAAGATTGGCCTGACATCGCCGTTGGGCTTTGGTATGACAAAGAGGTTGGAATAGAAACCTAGGCCTTGCTCTTGGGCTGGCACTTCTATAATTACGTCCTGGCCAAGCAGGTGATCCAAAGCTGCCAGCATTGAGGCCTTCCTCGCTGGATCCCTTGGTAGCCTTGATTCTTGAAAATGAGGCGGAGGATACCTTAGAAACTCCAGTCTGTAACCTGTGGTTACAGGTGCCCGGACCCATTTGTCGGGGATCTTGGCTTCCCAAACTTCTGAGAAGAAACGAAGCCTTCCCCCCACCCGCAAGAGTGGGGGCGCCCCTTCATAAGGCAGACTTAGGGGCTGTCTTTGACGGCTTGCGATACCACGGCCTCTTACCCCCAGGGGTCTGTCCCTGCGATCTACTGTTAACGTTGGATCGTGCAGGCGGCCGTCGATACTGCCTGGAATTTGAGGGCCCCGAGACAGGAAAGAGCTGCCTTTTAAATGTAGGAGCCCGGAATGTCTTTTTGACCGGTAAAAGGGTACTCTTGCCATTTGAAATAGTCTGAATATATTTATCCAGATCCTCTCCGAAGAGTCGTCCTCCATGGAAGGGAAACCCTGCCAGAAGCTTTTTGCATGGGGGCTCCGCCGCCCAGTTCTTCAACCATAAGAGCCTTCTCATGTGCACCAAACATAGTGATAAACGAGAGGCCTGCTGGATGGAATCTTTTATAGCATCTACCGCAAAACACAGAGCTCTGGGAATGTCAGAAAACTCTTCTGCTTGTTGGGTAGGCATGTCCCTTAACATTTCCTTTGTCTGGTCTTTTAATGCCTGACAAACTCCAATTGCAGCCACCGCTGGCTGCACCACTGCTCCTGCCGTAGCAAAGGATGCTTTTAAAAGTGTCTCTAATCTTTTATCAACCGGATCTTTAAACATATGTATGTTTTCCACCGGGCAAGTTAGTGATTTATTCACACATGAGATGGCTGCATCCACTACTGGGAGCCTCCACCTCTTGGAGAACTTTTCCTCCATGGGGTAAATGACCGCAAATCTTTTCGGTGGCAGAAAAATCCTGTCCGGCCGTACCCAATCCCGAAAGATCAATTCCTCCAAGAGAGGATGGACCGGAAAAACTGCGTTGTTTAACGGAGCTTTCAAAGAGCCCAGAGAGGATACCGGAGGAACCTGAGGCTCTGGCAATGGTAAACTAAATGCCGAGCGGACCATGTCCGTCAAAGACTGTACCCACAGTCTTTCTGTCTGGGAGTCTGAAAATGGTTCCTCAGAGGCAGATCCCTCAATCCCTGAACCCTCTTGGTTCAGGTCTAGTTGATCCTCCTGTGATTCCAATTCCTCTGGAGAGAGAATCTCAGCATCTGAGGATACACCTCCTGGTGATGGGGATCTAACCCGTTTCTTACCAGGAATAGCTCTAGCGATCAATGTTGCTATTCTCTCTTCTAGCCCCCCTAGGGATACGGCTAGCATCTCCTCTGTGATAAACACAGGGCTGGGCTGATCTGGGCCAGCCTCCGCACCAGATCCCCCTAATGGCTCATCCAAGGCGCTTCTTATGTTAATAAGTTGCGGGGAAAGTATCGGCATATCAGAATCAGAAAGGGAACCCTTTTGTTTTTTGGTCTTTTTTGTACCCTTTGACCCCGAACCCTTGGAAGCCATAATACAAAATCGAGGGACTCCGCCCACACAACAGACTGTAGTGGGCAGGAGTACAAAAATCAGAGTTTAGGGGACAATAGATCACTAATGCCCAAAAACTGATGGGATCCCGTATGTTCTTTTTTTTTTTTTTTTTTTTTTAAATATATTATATATTTTCTTTTGACAACATACCGTGACCCCAAACTAAGTTTGCCAGCCTCCAAACCTGCTGCAAAAAAGGGGGATTTCTTGGCTTAACAAAAAGGTATTGGAACAAAGTCCACATGTACTACCCCTCTTCCGCCACCGGGAGTCACTGTTCTGCCGCTCTGCGTCCTCTCCTACTGAAAATCAGCCTCAGACTGAGCACTGACAATGCCTGCTGTCTATAACAGCACAAAGGCGCGCCCCCTCCGCCGCCCCGCGCGCGCGCGTATGCCGGAAACAGGAGGAACATGGAGGAGCCGCGCTGCTGGAGATCCAGGAACGCAGAAACAGGCGGCAGATTCAAACCCCCGGCCAGGTAGGACTCTCCAAAGGCCCCTAGGGATCCTTACTAGCCCTAGGAAGAAACAGCAGGTTTAGCTAGCACACATATTTAGACAGGGGGACCTAGTGATGGGGGAGAAAAGGTGTCATCCTGTCTCTCTTTAGACATAGTGAACAAGGTTGCCCATGCAGAGCATACTTAGGCTATCCCCCCTTTTAGGTTACCCCGGAGAGCCTGCTGTCGAACCAAGTCCCGCAGGCTCCCCCTTACCTGCTCCATGCTGCAGGATGTTTGTCCAGCAAACTGATCCAATCTTCTCCCATCTCCGTGGGTAGCGTAGTAGACCTTCAGGCCCTGGGGTCCTATGAAGGTACCCACTGTCCTGGACCTATATAGCACCCTGGCAAACAGGAACTTATGGTTTTTACAAACTCCAAGTCCTGGGCCCAGGGTCCAGCCCTCCAAAGAGGAGCATTATAGGCAAAACCCCACGGCTTGGGGCCCGGGTACTGTCCACTTTGGCACTGAGGCTCCTTGGACAGATCCGGTTAGCCCGCCCTTAATCCCAAGGATGTGGAGCAAAGCTATTCCGTGACCAACACCTAAGACACTGGCGAAAAAACTGAGGGACTCCCTCTAGGGGAGGGGGTTATATAGGGAGGGGACTTCCTGTTTGAGATTGCCAGTGTCCACACCTGAAGGTACTCCATATAACCCACATAGTAATGAATATGCCGCTCTGTGTCCCGTGATGTACGAGAAAGAAACATCTACTTGTTAGCCACAGGGCTATATGTAATCAAACAGTATATGCGCTGGGTGGAGAGATGATCTCAGATGAAGATCTTTAGTTGGTTCTTAGGCGATATAAGAGCTGATCTACATGTTTCGCAACTATATTGCTGTCGCTTCTTCAGGAGCTTCTAAATATCAAAAGACAAATATGTACATAAACATTGAATTAAAAATATATATATTTGTTTACATATTAGCCTAAACAATAGGCAAAAACAGTGATTAAAAAATGCATGTATTTGTATATGGTATACTCACCGAAACACCGGTGTTTAATTACTTTAGAAAGGAAAAAACGCTGGCGTACTGTGTCCCACAATCAGGGCCCGACTATCAGACCGCACCCAACACCATGGAGGGTGAGGACTGATGATGCCACCTAATTCCCTTCACCGTGCATCACGGCAGCAACCAGTAGAGGCAAAAAGGACAGATTCTGATGAATAATGAGAGAGTATATAATAGTAAATCAAAAAATAGTTGACGTTGAACAATAAACACTTCTATGAAAGTAGGTAAAAATTAAAGGTAGACTACCTTGAATAAATCGGGTTTTTGGGTAAAGACTATTTAGTAACACCATCAGAGCTTCGGGGGCATTTAAATGTGACTTGCTAGGATTACTGGTTGGTGGCTTTCTAAAAAGTAAAGTTTGATAAAACAATTTGTTTGTTGTAAAACAAATAGCTGGATCAAATAACAAAACCAGAAACAAAACGCCAAAGTTTTTGCTTAAACTGGCAAACAATTATGATCTTTACTTGTTGTTTTTTAACATTACCTTAATGATAGCCTGGGAATTGAGGAAGAGAGTCTTCTCAGAAATAGGCTCTAGGTGGCGGTAGATGAGCGCCCGATATAAAGACTGAGAAACTAGACAGAAAAAAGACACCAATATACGGAGATAAGGAAAAAGAAAAACGATTTCCAAAGCTCCAATGATATTGGAGCTGGAGGTGCTTAGTAAAATACTTGTGGGAACTAAAAAAAAACATACCTTTAAACCGGAATCCTGGACGAGTGCACAGTGGCAGCCACGCTGAGAGTAGCGTTGGGTGTGTTCTCCCTCCCAACACTTGAGGAGTGAAGGGCCCGGGCTGACCTAATATATCCTTCTCGGAATGACTTCAGGGCGATTTGCGTCATTCTGGCCGGCCTAGAAATCCCGTATCGCGCATGCGCAGAAGAGCCGCGGCAGCGGCTCGTGAGCTCGATGGTCAGCTCACTAGACGGGAGGATTCCCCAGCTGGAATAAAACGGGGGGGAAGTCCAAGTAGTGCCATCAGCAGATCCAATAAGTCATTTGCTCATATACAGAACAGTAGACCAGACCTATTGATGGCTTATGTGGCCGTGTTGGTGCTGTGCTGAAATTTCGCAGGGTGATGTGGCGGAATTGGTGTACTGCAGTCAGGCTAAACAAACCGTGGGACACAGATAGCACAGCAATATGAATAAATGACAAAGCATTTAAATACAATCACACACAATTTTTAAGCATGTATACGTCGGTAAGTAAACTTTTGAGGAGTGTTATTACAGTTATTAGAAATAGAAAATTGATTAAATAAATAATACAATTTATAAGCCAAAAAAAAAATAGATACTAAAATCAATCAACAGAGAGAGAGGGAGCCCCAGTTAGTTTTGGGGCTTGCAAAAAAAGGGAACTTGTCTCAAATATTTTTTAGTATTATCTAAAATACAAGTAACAAGGGAACTTCAACAAAAGCCCTGTTATAGTGATCTGCCATTGCTTCTCAAGCAATATTAGCTCACAAAGCAGAGGGCATAAAGAGGTAATAGTGAAATCCCTCCTGAGATCTTCTGTGATCCCATACTTGCCTTTCACAGGAAAGGCCTGTATGAGAGAACTTCATTGAGCCCAGGAGGCCTTGTGGCATTTAAGCGCTCTATCCAACGTGTCTCCCTTTGGAGGATATACTGGTCCCAGTTTCCTCCGCGGGTCATAAAATAGACCACCCCCTTGGTCTCACAAGAGGCTTGGAAGCGGGGTCTGAAAATTTCTCCATTTGGTAGGTCAAATTTGGTACCAACGTGCACCCAGGAACAGTATGCACAGTGGCCACACCTAGAAATGCCAGTGGTTGGTTTTGTGGTGGCACAGAGATCTATTTTATAATGACTACCAGTGTTTTTGGAGGCAATTTCGCAATTGTTGATGTTGGCTTGAATATTTGGTAATGAACCTCATAATCTGTTGGTCATTATTTACATTTTTCCGTGAATGAATCAGGGAAGTTCTATCTCTATTCAGAGCTTTATTGAACGCCTTTCTCAATAATGTTTTGCTATATCCTCTTTGTAAAAGACGTGACCGCAATTCGTTGGCCTGGGCTATAAAATCTGCAGTTCCGTCAAAGCCGGATGTATTGGGCATAGGGGATGCTGTGGACAAGATGCATGGGGTGGCTACTTTGTGCGTGAAGCACGGTATTTCCTGCTGTCTGTTTACGGAACAGCTTGGTGGCTACGTAGTTAGATGCGTCCCTGTTAATGCGGAGATCTAAGAAGGATATTGAATCCTTGTGGAATTCAAAGGTGAATTTTAGATTAAAGTTGTTAATATTAAGGTGTCCAATAAAGTCTCGTAGTGATTGTACTGTACCTGTCCAAATTAAAATAATGTCATCAATATACCGATACCAGCATAAAACTTGAGTTAGATATTGATCATAGATCTCATTGGAGGCGATTTCCCTCTCCCACCCCCCCCCCCCATGGCCCCCACCCCCCCATGGCAACGCCCTGTACCTGGAGGTAGTGGGAGTCTAGGAAAGAGAAGCTGTTATGATGAAGGATAAAGGACAGAAGTTTTAATATGAACATTTGGAGTTTCCATGTGCGGTGGTCTTCTTCCAGTAGGAAGGACCTAATGACATCTAGACCTAATTGATGCGGTATACTCGAATATAATGCCTCCACATTGATGCTGACAAAAAGAGCATTGGTAGGAATAGTCACACCCTCTAAGTGTCTCAATAGATCGGAAGTATCTTTGACGTATGAATCGTGCAGTATGACGTATGGTGTACAGGCGAGAAGATTGTGGTCTACCGATCACTTAACAAACGCAACCTCACCCTGTACGGATCTGTAGACGTGAGCGCCCGTGGAAGGAAACGGCATACATACAAACCTTGCTGAACTGCATTTACAGCTATAATCCACCTGAAATATCACAAGTACCTGCAGTGAAGCAATCGTACGTTGACCATGAACAGAAATGAATGCGGGTGGAACTTGAAATCACAAACAGAACTGTAACTCGATGGTGGACCCATGAGCGCCCATGAATATGCCTCCCCCCCTGCAACTGAAACATGCAGCCGTTGATGAAAAATGACAACTAATAATAAAAAAAGACCATGAATCACATACAAAACCAGACAGACAGAAACGACATACCTGACTGATCGTATGACAGACTCATAACAAATCATATCAATTCCCCCCCCCCCCCTACCGCATCCTGCACGAGGGCTTTTTGGTAAAAAAAAAACAAAACAATTATTAACTTCTTAAGGACCACCTCCTGCACATATACGTCGGCAGAATGGCACGGCTGAGCACATCCACGTATATATTTACGTCGGTTCCAGTACCCAGCCCTGGGTCACGGGCGCACACCCGTGGCGCTCTCCCATGACCCGGTCCGAAGCTCCGGGACCGCGGGACTTACGGACCCGATCGGCGCTGGAGTGCGGCGATCGGTCCCCGGAGCTAAAGAATAGGGAGAGCCGTGTGTAAACACGGTTTCTCTGTGCTTCACTGTGGCCGCAGCATCGATCGCGTCATCCCTGTTATAGGAGGACGCGATCGATGACGTCACACCTACAGCCACACCCCCTACAGTTGTAAACACACACAGGGAACACATAACCCCTACAGCGCCCCCTTGTGGTTGACTCCCAAACTGCAACTGTCATTTTCACAGTAAACAATGCAATTTAAATGCATTTTTTGCTGTGAAAATGACAATTGTCCCAAAAATATGTCAAAATTGTCCGAAGTGTTCGCCATAATGTCGCAGTCACGAAAAGTCATTAGTAGTAAAAAAATAAATAAAAATACAATAAAACTATCCCTTATTTTGTAAATGCTATAAATTTTGCGGAAAACAACCGATAAACACTTATTGCGTTTGTTTTTTTTTTACTAAAAATAGGTAGAAGAATACGTATCGGCCTAAACTGAGGAAAATATATATATATATATATATATTGGGGGATATTTATTTTAGCAAAAAGTAAAAAATATTGCATTTTTTTCAAAATTGTCGCTCTATTTTTGTTTATAGAGCAAAAAATAAAAACCGCAGAGGTGATCAAATACCACCAAAAGAAAGCTCTGTTTGTGGGGAAAAAAGGACGCCAATTTTGTTTGGGAGCCACGCTGCAATTGTCAGTTAAAACGACGCAGTGCCGTATCGCAAAAAGGGGCAAGGTCCTTTACCTGCATTTTGGTCCGGGTCTTAAGTGGTTAAATACTACCAAAAAAATACTGTATTAATTAGAAATATAAATGACTGCACAATTTTCAATTGAAAGATACAAATTGGCCTGGGCAGGAAGGTGGCAAAATTAACCACTTGACTAGTTTGCATTCATACCTGAGCCCCATCAAATCCAGCCATGTGCTCTTGCTGCTGTCTCCCTCCTCAAATGGGCAGATATAGATAGCAGCATCAATTCTTTGATGAGCAAACGGAGTGTGGGCTCTGTGTCAGTTGACTGGCACTCCACAAAGAGCTGGAGTGCCAGTGGAGGACCCCAGAAGAGGAGAATCAGGGCCTCTCTGTACAATACTTTTAAACAGAACAGGTATGTATAAAATTTATGTTGATTGAATTTAAAAAATACAAAACGCTTTCATGTTAAAATAATTTAGTGATCACATTGGCAGGGTATACTACTCATACAATTTACTCAACAAATACATACAATTTTTTATAATTTAGATAATAATTATCATATCACAACTGTAAATATCATGTATGATATTCATCCTAAAGAAATGATTATTATTATTTTTTTTTCAGATAGCACTCAAATTCTGGTGGAGTATGAAGTAATGGGGGATTCAAACCTGTGTGGTAAGTTGAAAACACCCATTTGTCGGTGGCTGAAACTTATTTAAACTTTGCTTTGTTACATTATGAAGATGTATTAATTGGTACTAAAGTCCACTATCACGTGTTCTTTTTAGGGCCCCACCAGGTGGTCTACTAGGCTAGTATGCACAGGATATTCACAGAATATAGCATGTTTACCTGTTACTCTGAATCCTCCAGAGCTGGCAGGTACCAGGGGCTTCTATCTTCGCCCAGTCTTGTCTGCAGCAATGTCACTCATGAGCATGTGGTTTGTAGTCCCATCACAGCGACACAGATCAGGGCTGTAAATATACGTTGAGCCATGCATGCGTGAATCATTGAGCACACGATGGTTGACAGGGAGGAGGAAGCATCTATGACAGAGGAAACCACTAGGGTCTCTTCTTTCATAAATATCCTGTCATTCAAAAATGTCATTAAAATTGAAGTTTTATACTAGCGTATACATTTATTTTTCTTAATTATCTTCTGAAGAAGTTCAACATTAAGATGATCCACAACCTGGACTGTCACATACTGGTAAATGTAAAGATGTATTTATCAGTAGCCCCCTTAAAAAAAGTGTGACCAAATTATTCCTTTCTCAAGCAGATCAGCTGGAAAATGTAATGTACAATCAGGATGGAGCAGTGGATGCTGTACCTCCCAACAAGTAAATATACAAAACACCCACAACTTTCTTTTATTTTTTTTTCCATATTTCGTAGTAAGAATCGTTTTTTTTATTTTATTAATTTGCAGATCAAGAAGAAGAAAGGGTGGAACTCGCACCAGCTAATAATTCTCTTCTGGCCCTATACGGGTTCCAAGAGGAAAGAGAAGAAGGCAATTGTTAGCTGACAGAGTAGAGGCAGCTGGTAATGCCTCTGTTCAGTTGGAGCAGACCTTAAATTTGTTAAGGGAAAGTTTAAGGGATAGATAAAGTATCCATTCTGACCTCCATTGTTGGCGAAATGAGGCGGTCCAATGACAACATGGAGCATCTTACTACTGCAGTTTTGCAGCAGCAAACAATATTCCAAGGATTGCTAGGAGAGCATGAAAAAACAATGTCCCTTGCTCTTCTGCATCTTGTTGGTCATATGACGCTACCAAACCAACAACCGGCCCCAATGGATGATTGAAACTATGGGAGGGATCCCTCGAACATTTGAAGACATCAAGGGTTTGTTAAGTTAAAGGGGTTCTAAAGGTAAAAAAAATGTTTTCCCTAAATAGCTTCCTTTACCTTAGTGCAGTCCTCCTTCACTTACCTCATCCTTCCATTTTTTTTCTTTTAAATGTCCTTATTTCTTCTGAGAAATTATCACTCCCTGTTCTTCTGTCTGAAACTACACACAGTAATGGGGGGTGAGCAGAAGTGTCAGGACGCCCACTAACACACAGCTATTTTCTTTATCTGCAAAGTAGAGATTGTCCTGACTTGCCTGTTCACCCCCTCCCTCCTTGCCTGCCCTCCCCCTCCCCCTCAAGAGGCTTTCTCCACACTGGCCGCTAAGTGAGCCGACGTAGAGCTACGGGCTGTCGCGCAGGGGAGCCAACCTGCCGCCGTAGAACTGCGGCGGCTGGTCGAAAACCAGTTAAATAAAATATAGATATATTGTTGGCATAGAGAATCATAATTATTGACTGTTTATCTCTCCTTTTCCTCCTAGTTTCCAACAAATGCAGCTGAATGGATGAAGGTGGCCCAAAAATTTAATAAGCAATGGAATTTCCCGAATTGTGGTGGCGCAATAGATGAAAAACACATAAGGATAGCACCATCCCCCAATTCTGGCTCTTTTTTTTTTATAATTATAAAGGTTTTTTCAGCATTATCCTTCTAGCCATTGTAAATGCAAATTATGAGTTTTTATAAGTAGACATTGGTAAAAACGTCCAGAATTCGGATGGTAGTGTGATAGAACACTATATTTTATCAACTCCTCCTTAGTGGATCTCTGAATCTACCATCCCCAAATGAGACCATGGAAGGTCTGAACTTTGTATTTGTCGCATATGATGCGTTCGCTTTAGGAGACCATCTCCTCAAGCCCTTCCCAATGTGAAAAATGACCCCTGACCAGAGGATATACAATTACCATTTGTCAAGAGCACGTAGAGTGGTGGAAAATGCTTTTGGAATATTGGCCAACCGTTTTAGTATTTTCCAGACGTCAATTAATCTTTCCTTATATATAATTGACTAGTGCTATGTTGCTGTGTATTACACAATTTCTTGCGGAGACATGCACAGGGCTACATTACAGCTATGTCAGCGCAACATCAAAATGACTGAGGAGAAACAACCTCAGCCTAACCAGTGCGAGATACCAGCTATGCCAGAATGAACCAATTAACACCACTGGCTCTTCCACATTCAAGGCTGCCATCTCAAAGTGCCCGTCAATGCCGCCTGGACTATCTGAATTATTTTATTGGTCAGGGGGCAGTGTCATGACAGAATGACATTTTATGATATTTTTCTAAAAAAAAAAACTCTAATTTTAATAGATCTAGTGTGAACATCAGTCTTTGTCAAGTGTATGCTTACCTATTTAGTTTTCATAGTACAAGGTGTTTATATGTTAATAAAAAATTGCACAACTTAAGTATTCTTTTGGATTTAATATAGTATTAAGCTGTCGGCAAAGTTGGAACAGCTGTGCTCATTAACCACTTAAGACCCGGACACTTACGCTGCTAAATGACCCAAGGTGTTTTTACAATTCGGCGCTGCGTCGCTTTAACAAAATTTGCGTCCTTTTCTTCCCACAAATAGAGCTTTCTTTCGGTGGTATTTGATCGCCTCTGCGATTTTTATTTTTTGCGCTATAAACTAAAATAGAGCGACAATTTTGAAAAAAATCACTATTTTTTTACTATTTGTTATAAAAAAAAATCAAATAAACTAAATTTTAGTAAAACATTTAGGCCAAAATTTATTTAGCCACATGTCTTTAGTAAAAAAAAAAATCGTAATAAAAAAAATAGCTACCTAGCGGGAACAGCGACACTAATACAGCGATCAGAAAAATGATCGCTTAGTGACGCTGGCAATAGGGAGTGAAAGGGTTAACTAGGGCGGTGATCAGGGGGTTAAAACTTTATTAGGGGGGGTGGGGGGGCTATCCTGAACCTAACACTAACTGTTTTTTACAGTGCCTGTCACACTGACACTAAATGCAGTGATTAAATCACTGCATTCAGTAACACTGTGACAGGGGGGTGGGGGGGGGGCGATCACAAGGGGTTAATATGCCTATGTGAGTGTGTGTCAGTGTTGTGTTGGTGCACACTTACTTGGCATGTCTTCTCTCATCAGCAGCGCTGGGAAACAGCGCTGCGATGAGAGAAATGATCATTTCCTCCTTCCTGTGTAAACACAGGAGGAGGAAGTGACAGGCTGGGAGCGCGCTCCCATTGGCTGGGAGCGATCGCGGGGGGGGCGGAAAACACGGACATCCGCCCGCTCGTCGGCGATCGCTCCCAGAGCCAGGGGGACCGCCGCACGCCGAACCGCACTAAGGCGAGGACGTAAATTTACGCCCTTGTGCCTGTACGAGCCATGTTGTGGACGTACATAGGCGTGCGGGGGTCCTTAACTGGTTAATACCACCTTATAGTACCACCTGTCAGTGCCCACCCAGTGCCAAGAAAGTACAATCAATAAGTGACACCTATCAATGCCCACCAGTGCCACATAGCAGTGCTGTAACAATGCTGTAACAATGCCTTTCAGTGCCCACCTATAAGTGCACACCAGTGCCGCCTTATCAAAGCCCACAGTGAAAACTGATTGCTTAAAAAAAAAAAGAACTGAAAACGTTTGTTATGTGTACTTGACCGAATTGAGATTTTCACTTCTAAAAAAAAAGAGAGAGTAGCAAATACTACCAAGAGCACTAAATTTTAGATAAATGTTAAAGTGGTACTAAACTCTTAACCACTTTTACCTACAGGTAAGCCCAGGCCCGTCGCAACAAGACAGGCAATACAAGCAATTGCTTGGGGCCCCAAGCTGGCCTGGGGCCCCAGCAGGGCGGGTGCGGGACACAGTATCCAGCGGCTTGAAGAGGCACAGGCAGAAGGAAGGATTTTTAGCAGAAGTGTCTTTAAGTATGGGTATATCACACACCGTCGCCGCATCCTATAAGCTACAGCCTTTCTCCTGCAGTCCATGTGGTACAGGAGATTCAGTTTGTTGTTCCCGGCCGAACTGACAGGAAGTGCACACACTGAGTGCTCTGTGCTCACTTCCTTTCAGTCCGGCCGGCCAGGAACAACAAACTGAATCTCCTGCCGAATGCCGCGCGGTACGAGTAAGTCATTACAAAAATATGTAAGCTGACCATAATAACCCTACCTGGATGGATATTATCCTTACATATCATTAAAAAAAAAAAAAAAATTAATTACCATAGCTTGCTTTCCATTTTCTTTACCTTCCCTTTTCCATCTTATTGCTTCTTTTTTGAATCAGGTAATATTTATTAAAGCTTTTTGCAAAGATTTACAGATTCAAAAAATAAGCAATAAGACCCCTCCCGAACTGGAGTGTATTGCAGTCGCTATAGCGTTAAAAATAGCGCCTGCAAACCGCTTTTAAGAAGCTTCTCAATTTTCTCCAGTGAGAAAGTGGTAAAAAAAATAGTGCTGCTAGCCACATCTTTGGAGCGGAGAAGGAGCGGCGTGTTTACCGCTCCTTCACCGCTGCTTCCCTTTGAAATCAATGGGACAGCGCAGCTATATTGCTGGCAATGCGGTGCTGGCTTTCGAACGGTTCAGTTCGGTGCGTCCACAGTTTGGTAGTCCCCTGTTTGTGCATTCGGATGGCACCTTTTTGTCAAAATTTCAGTTTGTTGCGGTATTAGGGCCTGCTAGGCGGCCGCTGGGCTTAACCCACTAGAGTATGCCTCTCACTCTTTTCGTTTTGGGGCGGCCACGGAGGTATCTCGTAGGGGTTTGGATGAGGATGTGGCTCGGCGGATTGGGAGGTGGGAGTCCAATCGTTTCCGGTCTTATGTCCGGCCTCATTTATTGTGATCGAGTTAGGTGGGTGGGTCTTTCTTCTTTTCTGTGTTATTGTTTGTGTTGTCTGGTTCCTGTGGAAGTATACTGTGATTTGTTTTCTTTTCAGGTGCCCCGCATTGCCTTGTTTGGATCCTAGGACACTCCTTTGTGTTTTGGGGAGCTAGAAGGGCAGAGGTCAGGGCGAATGGTTGTCAGCTGGGGCTTCCCCGCGCTTTGGGTAGTGTTCGATGTCCTGGGGTCCCAGGTATGCTGTGGGGGAGGGTGGTTTCTGAGGTCGCCCATTATTCTAGGTTAGACAGGGCCCCTGACATTTTGATTCTCCACGTTGGGGGTAATGATTTGAGTCTTCGGCCTGGTAGGGAGCTTATTAGGGATGTGAAGTTTGACTTTCTTCGACTTCGGTCGGCTTTCCCTGAGATGCTCGTCATCTGGTCAGATATTGTGGCTCTTACTTGCTGGAGGATGGCCAGATCAGTGGAAAAGCTGAACAAAGCTCGGGCCAAGGTGAACAAGGAGGTAGGGAGGTTTATTGTTCGGAATGGGGGCTTTGTTATTTGCCACATAGATTTGGAGACGGACACCTGGCAATTTCTTCGGGGGGATGGGGTTCATTTGAATGCTGTGGGTACTGACCTGTGGTTGCTAACTTTGGAGGATGAGTTGCAACGTGCTTTTCAGGTGTCGAGGGGCGCACAAGTGTGAGGTATGGGGTCCTTGATGGAAGTCTCTTTATCGTTATTGGGAAAACAGTGGGGATCCATCTGAGGTATGGAATCCTTGAGTGTGTACGTTAAAATGCAGTTAGTTTAAGACCGGTGGGTGTCTGAGGTCAGCTGGTTTGGGCTCCGAGCCGGTGTTTGTGGCTGGGGTCGCAGATCAGCTATCTGGTGCCTCAGACACAAGAAAAATGGGGCAAGGTGGCACTGTCAGGGACCTCAAATCTTGAGTTATGTTTATGATTATTGAAAATGTATATTTAATAAAGGCCGTGTTCGGCCATTTTAACTCCACGCATGTGTCTGGTGTTTTTCTCTTATGTTAAGAGGGGTGAAAATGGGGTAGACATAGTTGGAGTTGGTTGTAGGTGAGCTCTTACCTACCCTAGTCATGTCACATTTAATGTAAATAGTAGATAAGGTAAACATTTCTCTGATCTCATTAACTTTAACTTTATTTTGCAGGAATCATGCCAGACAAGTTTACCTCATCTGATTTTCTACCCAAGTTCATTGACATGTACAGGCAGCTGCCCTGTTTTATGGAAAGTAACTTCACAAGAATATTCAAACCGAGATAAGAAGCATGAGGCCCTGACAGAACTTCTTGAACTTTGTAAAGTGGTGTGCCGGAATCCAAGCCTTGATTATGTGAGGAATAAAATTTTGAATATACGCACCGTCTTTAAAAAAAGAACTGAACTGAAGGTTCGTGAATCCCAGTCTGGTGCAGTCTATGTTCCACGTCTCTGGTCTTATGAAAGTCTATGCTTTCTCACAGACCAGGTGGATGCCAGTTCATCACTGTGCACCCTTCCTGGAACATCCACTGCATCACCAGAGCCACAGTCACAGGATGAGGAACAGGACAATGTTGAGGAAATTCCCAGATCACAGGTTAGTGTATAATGCCCATTTAGACATATGTTACTAATGATTTATCTGATGACATGAAAATAATAATAGAATGTGCTATTATGAACATACTAGCACATTATGTGCCACATACCTGCAAACAAAACACAAGCTGCCCCAACTGCAGGGCACTTTAATGCACTCACTTCTGGGAAAAGGAACTGCAGTTGCAGTCCGTTGACTGATTGTTCACACCCGTCTTTCATCCCATGTCAGTTTTATCTGTTCTGTGTGTTTAGGAAACTGAATAGCAGTGATGATCAGGGCAGAACATGTCATGCATTGGTGATCTCTGCATAGAGATAGAGTCCATGATTGAAGGTGTCAAAATGTTTAAATTAGAGAGGGAACTTTGATTTTAACAGAGAAGTATGATGATTTTATGATTTTCTATTATTTTTCCAATCCCCCTAGAGGGGTCACAAAAATCACATATGTGCAACTCCAATTCAACTACAGATGTATATTATTTTTTAGGAAAAAAATATATATATATATATATATATATATATATTTTTATGAGATTTTTTGGTTTGGCACAGATATTTTTGTATTTACATGTGCACTCTCCTTTGGGAATGTCTGTGTAATGAGCAGTTTGAAATGATTACTGGTTCATATATGGACACCTGAAAGTTGAGTTTATGGACAGCGACAGCAAAAGTTTCATCGCCATTAGGATCCATTCAATGCATGCTTTTAAGAGGTAAGTATCCCTATATTTAAAGGAGTAGTCTAAAGCAAAGTTTTGCTAGGGGAAAAAGAGCATCACACAAATTTATAACACATTTAAATATACTCAGGCCGCGTACACACGGCAGAGAACCTCGACGGGCAGAACACATCGTTCCGCCCGTCGAGGTTCTCTCCCGGCCGTCGGATTCGGCGACCCGCCCGTCGGGAATGGCAACCAGCCATTCTTCCAGGCGGGCCGTCGAGGAAATAGAGAGCGTGCTCTCTATTTCGGCTCGACGGGCTTCCCGACGGGAAGCTCGCTGAGACCGTACACACGGCCGAGGTCCTCGCTGGAATGTGCATTCCAGCGAGGTTCTCGCTGATTTTCAGCGAGAACCTCGGCCGTGTGTACGGCGCCTCACGTTTTCCTTATGGTCTTCTTCCCGGTCTTCTTACCTTTTTTCTCTCCGGCCGGAAGCTATCGATTGATGACGCTCGACTTTCTTTTCTTATTCATCCGTCGCCATCTTAGCCCGGTGACTCATCAATCCCAGGAGTCACTGCGTGCTGCGCTGGCCTCCCCGCCCGGAGTCGAACACTCCCCCTTACTTAATTTATTAATGTATGTGCTGAGCTGCCATTGGCTCACCACAGCAAACGCCTATTGGAGCGCTGTCCTCCAATCAGCGGTTACGTACCGCGCATGCGCACGACGGACAATCGCAAAATCACCAAGCGTCCATTGTTTTGGGGCAACGGACAGGCAAAGAGAAGGGGGCTTTCCGGAGGAGCACATCATACGAGAGGTATTTTTACAGCCGCTTCCCACGCTACTCTGCATCTAGGAAGGAAAGCTGTTATTTGTATCTATATCTATATCTATATCTGTATCTATACAGTATCCCTACCAAGCCCACATACCATGCATTCTCTCTCTTCCACCATGTACGTGAATGCTGTGACTTGTAGTTTTGGCTAAGGGAAGTAACATATGAAGGGGTTGTGTATATTTAACTTTATTTTACCATGATGAGATGGTGATTGGTGCAGAACTTCAGATTCTTCTGACCGCTGCTGATCCGGCACTACAGTATCTAGTAATGTAAGCTTTACGTGCTTACATTGCTAGATGCACGCTGCGGGGGCCAAAAGATCATTGGAGCTCGGCTATCCAATAGAAGAGGACGCTTTTTAGGAGGCGGGGATAGGGAAATAGGTGCGAGAGAAGGGGGCGTGAAATATTATAATTTAGGGAGGGGTCCGAGCGGGGGAGTTACATGGGGAGGGCAGGAGATTACAGGAAGAGAGGAGCAGGCATGCTGGGAGAGCCTGTATTATCATGGTGGCCGTGGAAGAGAACCAGGAAGTGAAGAAAACTAACGGAGGGAATAAAAGAAGAACTGCTGGGATGATTTTCATGAGAGTGACTTCTTTTGAAAGGTATTTTTATTGGCTACAATCTGGCATGTTGTGGAATGTTGCTTCAGACTACTCCTTTAAAGTCAAGAAGTACAGTACAGTATATGTCGATGATAATTTGTTGATTAGTTTACACAGACATAACTGCACAAATGTCAATCAGATTGATGTACAATTTTTGTTTCTACTGCAGGATCAAGAAACCCAAGATGAGATTTTAATGTCCAGGCCTGTTCGTACAGCCCTCAGTAGGAACAAAAAATGGAATTTTGACTCTGCTACGTATTTGTTTCTGGAAAAGGCGGATGAATCCGATGGTTTTGCAGTCATGACTGCTAGCAAGCACAGGAGAATGACCGACCAACAGAAGGAGTTTGCAGAGAGACTTGTATTGGACGTGCTGTCAAAGAGTCTAAGGCCGCGTACACACGACCGAGGAACACAACCTCGCAGAGTTCCTTATTAGACTTGTCGAGGAACTCAACAAGCTTGCTTTGGGTACACACGTTAAAGACCAAATCTCCTCGTTCTCAAACACGATGACTTCAACACATAAGATGGCAGGGGAAGTTTGATTCCACTGGCACAACTCTTGGGGCTGGTTTTGCTAATCTCATGTGTTTGCGTGTTATGTAAAAGTTTGGTAAAAGACTATTTGCACTTTTACTCCCGTCTCCTACTTTTATCAGAGCATGCGCAGGTTTCTTAGCATACACACGACTCCCGTCGAGAAAAAAGAGAACATGCTCTCTTTTTGGCTCGTCGAGTTCCTCGACAGTTTCCTCGATGAAAAACGTACACACGACTGGTTTCCTCGGCAAAACACGTCACAAGTTTCTTGCTGGATTCTGCGGAGGAAACTGGTCGTGTGTACATGGCCTCAGAGGAGAATTGAGCGGGAAGACAAAGTTAATAGAGGAACAGCCGCTAATACCTTACCAACCCATGCATTTTTTTACCAACCACAACCATCAAACCACCAGGCAGGACAGTGGCAATATTCCTCAGGTCAGGGCAACAGTTCTCATTGGTCCCAAAATGATACCAAACGTTAAGAATTTTTCAGAAGGGTATTGCAGTATAAGGAAAAGTAGTATTTTTTTTTTTAACGTTTGATTAAAGCTTTAGTAAATATAGACATCTAATGCGTTATCTATGTTGAGAGTATGATGATATAATACATCTTGTAATTATTTAAAACATTTAAAAAGTGATTGCAACTCTTATTTTTCTTGTGTTACATGTTGTATTCTTTATTTGCCCCGATACCCCCCCTCTCTCTCCACAACAACATACAAGGACAATTGTTTTCGAATAACATTTTTTTTTTTTTTTATTAGCATATGGCAAGCAAAACTTATAAAAACATTTTTTGCATTGTGTAAAAAATAAAATACGTGTGAACTATACACAAACGTTGTGCAATTTTTATCATGTAGATGTTTCAAAACAAACATAATGACCATTTTGAGGTACTGTAGTGCAACATACACACTCACATTTACTACAAACTATTTTATTCACTATTAGACCCCATACTCACTATGAGATTTTATGATGATTATAGTGTTGAGATTTCCAAAACCTATATGATATATGCTCCAATGAAGCTTCAGTGTGAAAACTGTTAGTAATCTAAAAATTGGATGGAATCACACAGGACTTAACATTATACTGTATTAAGGTGTCCTTTTATGAAAGTGAGATCAGCGGCGATCCCTAGTCTCACCGCTGATCTCGTGTTATTTCCAGTTTATGAAACTGAGGTAATCAGTGGAGAACGTGATTATCTCAGCACAGTGAGAATCTGTAACCACTGTCACAGAAACGGCCAGTGTATGAAGGTGCGATCTCAGCACCTCACTGGAGATCTGAGACAGAATTCTCACTTTCTGATTCACCAACTCAGAGGTGGAGAATCAGAGAGAGAAGTGTGAAGCTGGCTGAGTATTCGGGAGGAAGCAGCCATAACAGAGCACATCTCAGAGCACATCTTCCCTATAGTTTAAAAAAAAAAAAAAAACGAGCAGGTTAGCAATCTAGGATATGTGTATGTGCATGTATGTGTAATAGCCTTTATGCGAGAGGAGCCGAGCGTGGCAGAGTGTGCTGCACTCGGTATATGTCGGCGGCGGCGCTCAGAGACAGCGTGGGACAATCGGGGAGGACACCACCAAGGCCACAGACGGGCGCTGGACCGGACAAGGCCGCCGATGGACGCTGGGCAAGACACCAAAACTGTAAGTAATAATTATTTTTTTCTAGGAATTTCCCTTCTAGACTATGGGAGCGCGCTACACGCTGGTGTGTGCTACAGGCAGATAAATACTGTAGTTAACCAGTGGATGCAGGAGGTGTGCGCTCCCTTGTTAACACTGACAGGCATC
Organism: Rana kukunoris; assembly: GCA_029574335.1. Classification (NCBI taxonomy): domain Eukaryota; kingdom Metazoa; phylum Chordata; class Amphibia; order Anura; family Ranidae; genus Rana; species Rana kukunoris. The sequence continues at coordinate 171,907,054 of CM056053.1, read as the reverse complement.
ATAGCCCATCAGGTTCACTGAGTCTGGTTACCGCTAACCTGATTTGATAAATCGTCATTGAGGGCGGGAGAAGACATTGAGGGACAGTGGAAGGAGGATGGCTAACCCCAGAAAATTAAGTGCCGGGTGGGGGGAGGGGTTTAAATCTGGCAGCATTTTACAGGGCACAGTGGCGACAATTGATGGCACAGTGGCTGTGTTTAATGGCATGGCAAAGTGGCTGCATTTGATGGCATGGCACAGTGGCGATAATTGATGGGCACAGTGGCTGCGTTTGATTAGCACAGTGAGGCTGCAATTGTTTTTTATTCTTTATTTTGTTTGCGCCCCCCAAAAAATTGGGAGCACCAGCCACCTCTGGTTCACACTTGTGCCATACGGAAACCAGGTGATCCATGTGTGGGTTTCCGCTTTGCACCTGCATTGACATCTGCTCCCCGCTGCGGCTGCCAATGTAAAGTTAATGACACCCCCCAGATCATTTCACAGATCGCAGGGTGAACTATAAAATGGTGCAGGAATCGGATTGCATGGGTGTCAACACTTGTGCGATCCGTTTCCAGTGTGGACCACTTAAAGTGTCTGTACCATTTTGGTACAAATGCAATATGATTTAAATTAACCATTTAAGGACGTAAGGTGTTTTTCAGATTTGGTGTTTACAAGACTAAAACAGTTTTTTTTTATTTTTCTAGAAAATTACCCCAAACATTATATATTTCTTTTTTTTCTAACACCATATAGAATAAAATGGCAGTCATTGCAATACTTTTCGTCACACCATATTTGCGCAGCGGTCTTACAAGCGCACTTTTTTTTGGAAAAAAATCACTTTTTTTAATTAAAAAACAAGACAACAATAAATTTGGCCCAATTTTTTATATATTCTAAAAGATCGTGTTACGCTGAGTAAAATGATACCCAACATGTCACTCTTAAAAATTGCGCCCGCTTGTGGCATAGCGTCAAACTTTTACCCTTAAAAATCTTGATAGGCGACGTTTAAAAAATTCTATAATTTGCATTTTTTGAGCTACAGAGGAGGTCTAGGGCTAGAATTATTGCTGTCGCTCTAACGATCACGGCGATACCTCACTTGTGTAGTTTCAACACTGTTTTCAAATGCAGGCGCTACTCGCGTATGCGTTCGCTTCTGTGCGCGAGCTTGTCGGAACAGGGCACTTTTAAAAAAAAAATTGTTTTCTTATTTTATATTTTTTTTACACTGAAATTAAAAAATAAATAAAAAAAAAATCAATTTTATTCCTATTACAAGGAATGTAAACATCCCTCATAATAGAAAAAAGCATGACAGGTCCTCTTAAATATTAGATCTGGGGTTAAAAACACATCAGATCTCATATTTACAGTTAAATGCAAAAAAAAAAAAGGAAATTTTGTCATTTAAAAAAAAAAAAATGTTTCTTTATGCAATGGGGACGGGTGGGGGCAGGACCCGATCGCCTCCGACATCTCGGGAGAGCGGCGGCCCCTCTCCCGCCACCGACAATGGTGATCTTGCGGCGAATCCGCCTCGGAGACAGTCGTTATCGTTTACAGGACCGCCCACACTAAAGATGAATACCTCGGTTGTGGCAGCAGCTGTTGCCGTTACCGAGATATCCATGTTTAAAAACCCGACGTACATATACAGTGGGCAGTCGCTAAGTGGTTAATATCACACAAACATTGCATGTGATATGCACAGCAATGCATCACATGCAATTTCTGTAATTGCACAATTGTGATGCCAGCCTCTTTCTCTCTCTTATTTGCAGTATCTCAAAAAAGTGGGCTCACCCTTCACACTTTGGAATGTACTGTATATATATTTGCATGTGACAACACTGAAGAAATTGTATAACAGTGTACATTTTTTTAACAGAAATAACAGTGTACATTTGCTGTCCTCTTAATATAACTCAACACAAAGCCAAATGTGAAAACCGCTGACAATAAAAGTGAGTACACCCCTACGTGAAAATGTTCAAATTGGGCGCAATTAGCCATTTTCCCTCCCCGGTGTCATGTGACTTGTTAAGTGTTACAAGGTCTTAGGTGTGAATGAGGATCAGTTGTGTTAAATTTGGTGTTATCGCTCTCACTCTCTCATGCCGGTCACTGGAAGTTCAACATGGTACCTTATGGCAATGAACTCTCTGAGGATGTGAAAAAAAGTCACTTAACAGTATTGTAAAGGCTCTGGAAGGATCCCACAAGTAATTTCGGTATGCCCTTAGTTCACTGATCAGCATATGCTCTGCCTCTCAGCACAACGCTGAGAGCCTGAGCCATTTACTCCCTCCCCCATTCATATATTGGTGCACCTTTTAATGCTGGCAGGGGCAGAGCACAGACCACTGACTGACCTTCAGTTTTCTTCCTTGATTCAGACAGTGAATCAGCTGTCACTTGATTGCTAATTTCACAGCTTTAGACACAGCAGAGGACAAACGCAACACCTGATCCATGCTACGGCAGGTAAGTAATTTTTTTATGTTTTTACCACCAAGCTAATTGACTTTTTTCATATTCCTGGAATGGGAATTATATAGCAGTAGAAGACACACTACCATATCATTTTAGGAATATATATATATATATATATATATATATATATATATATATATATATATATAATTACCAGTTACACTTACCGGTAGCTGGATTTCTGGGAAGTTTTACAGGACGGCTCCACCTGACAAACAATCAAAAAGAGGTTAAAAACCCCGCCCCTTCCCGTGCTCCTCAGTTTGAGAAAAAATATTACCCCACCAGTGCACGGGAAACAACCACAGAAAAAAATACAAACCACAAATGTATCACCTGGGTGGGAAGTAGGCCTGCCGTCCTATAAGACTTCCCAGAAATCCAGCTACCGATAAGTGTAACTGGTACTTTCTCAAGTCGTCTTCCAGGACGGCACCCTGCAGGACCTTTCTACCAAATGACAAGTCCTGTGGTGACAGAAGTTCCATTCTATAGTGTCTCAAGAACGTGTTCTGGCTTGACCACGTCGCCGCTCTGCAAATCTGCTCCACCGAAGCTCCGGCCTTTTCTGCCCAGGAGGTTGCTAGTGATCGAGTGGAGTGAGCTTTAACTTTAGGAGCAGCCTTACCGGCTTTAACATAGGCTAAGGAGATCGTCTGCCTAACCCACCTAGAAATGGAGGCCTTGGACGCCTGTTGACCTTTTGTTTCTGACCAGAAAAAATAATAAATGGGTAGAGCGTCTAAATTCACTGACCCTCTCCAAATAAACTAATAGACTACGTCTAACATCCAGACAATGAAAGGAAGCTTCCTTTTCATTCCGGGGGTTTGAACAAAAGGAAGGGAGAATTATCTCCTGTGACCTATGAAACTTTGTCACCACTTTAGGAAGGTACAGGGGGTCTGGACTTAAGACAACCCTGTCCTCAAAAAAACTAAAAAAAACAGCTCTTTAATAGAGAGCGCCTGTATATCACCTATCCTTTTGGCCGTTGTGACCGCCAAAAGGAAGGCAAACTTAAAGGTGAGTAACCTATTGGGGATACTGTCAATTGGTTCAAAAGGAGACTCAGTTAGTTGGTTCAAAACAATTGAAAGATCCCAGGGCGGAATTCTAGAAATCCGCATTGGGGACAACCTGTCTCTGGCTGTAAGGAATCTTTTCACCAGGGGATCCAAGGAAAGGCCTCTATCCAAAAAATACGACAAGGCCGCCACCTGGACCTTAAGAGTTCTTGGTTCACCCCGTCCTGGAGAAAATCTAGGATGACCGCAATCTCTTGCTGGGAAACCTGTCTAGTAGAGCACCAGCGCGAAAAGACCGCTCAGTGCTTGGCATAGATGCGCCTAGTGACTTCCTACTGGCCAGAAGGGTGTCAATAATCCTCTCAGAGCAGCCCTTCTCCCTCAGGCTCCCCCTCTCAAGCACCAGGCCATCAGCCTGAAGAAGCCTGGGTCTGGGTGATAGAGCGGACCCTGCCGAAGAAGATCCTCCTGGACAGGAAGAAGGAAGGGAGGAGCAACCGACCTGCGCTCCAGAGCAGGGAACCGGGTCCTTCTGAGCCACCATGGTGCGACCAAAATTAAGTTTCCTTCCGCCAGACATAACTTCTGTAGGAGAGAAAGGAGTCACCGCTCCAGGTGGGATCACTAAATGGTTACAGGTAGTGCATGATACCGAGGGTGCTGGCGGTGCACTAAGCAAAATGAAGACAAAGAAAAATGGATAGCCGCACTCCGAAACCTGATGGGTGGTCTTTTATTCAATAGACAGCATGTACAAAAATAAGGTCACAGCAGTGGAAACAAGGAACAGCCGACGCGTTTCGCACTGGATCAGTGCTTATTCATGCCATGAATAAGCACTGATCCAGTGCGAAACGCGTCGGCTGTTCCTTGTTTCCACTGCTGTGACCTTATTTTTGTACATGCTGTCTATTGAATAAAAGACCACCCATCAGGTTTCGGAGTGCGGCTATCCATTTTTCTTTGTCTTCATAACTTCTGTAGGACTCTGGGAATCATGTTCAGAGGAGGGAAGGCATAGGCCAGGCAAAACCTCCAAGCCTGGGACAATGCGTCCACCCCCTCCGACCCATGTTCCCGGGAAAGGGAGAAGAAAATCTTCACTTTCCTGTTTGCCCTGCGAGCGAAGAGATCCACCTCTGGGCTGCCAAAGCTTTGACAGATCAGGCTGAAGATCTCTGCATTCAGTTCCCATTCCCCCTGGAGAATGGGCTGGCGGCTCAAAGTCTGCCTCCCAATTGAGGTTCCCTTTCAGGTGTACTGCCGAGAGAGAGAGAACCCTCAGTTCTGCCCAGCCCATGATCTCCAGGGACAATTCTAGAAGGGTGCCTCCCTGATGGTTGAGGAAGGCTACCGCGGTCGCGTTGTCGGAAAGAATCTGGATCTCCCTGCCCAGAATTCTTTCCTCAAACGCCTTTAGAGCCTCTCCTACCGCTAAGAGCTTGCGGTAGTTTGAAGAGGCCCCCCTTTGTCGTTGGTTCCAGGAACCCTGGGCCCGAAGTTCGTCCAAGTGGGCTCCCCACCCCCAGGCGCTGGGGTCTGTGGTGATCCTGATCGGATCGGTCTGACTCCACCAGAAGACCCGACTGCAGGTTCTGTGGGAGAAGCCACCAGCCTAATGAGAGCTTCATTGGGTCTGGGATGTTGACCCTGGAGTCTAGGGAATCTCTTTTTTCGTCCCAGGAGGAAAGGAGGAAGGACTGGAGGGGTCTGGAGTGGAGCTGTGGCCACAGATCCCCCCGGAATACTGGAAGCCATCAGACCCAGCACCTTCATGATGTCTCTGAAGGAGGAGTCTGCTCTCTCCATTAACGACCTGACCACTGTCATGAGACCCCAGATCTTGTCCTCTGGCAAAAAGAGCTTCCTCTCCAGGGAGTCTATCAGAAACCCCAGATAAAGCTTCCTCTGCTCCGGAATGAGCGAGGATTTCTCCTTGTTGATAATCCACTCCAGGGTGGTCATGACAGTGGCCAGGTCCGCAAGGAGGAGATCCTGATTCTGACTGTACAGGAGCAGATCGTCCAGATAAGGGACTAGTGCAATCCCTTGTAAGTGCAGGAATGCGATTGCCTCCGCCAGGACTTTTGTGAAGACCCTTGGGCTGGAAGCCAGTCCGAAAGGGAGGGCAGCAAATTGCCAATGCTGCACTCCCTGGGCGGAGTCGATGGCAAATCTGAGAAACCTTTGATGACCCAGAACAATTGGGACATGGAGATAAGCGTTTTGTAAATTGATGGTGACCATGAATACCCCCCTCAATAACAGCCTCTTGAGGCTGTAAACACTTTCCATTCGAAACCTCTTCCCTGTTCAATCAGAAGAAGAGAATTTATAATTTTAATTAAATTCATGTCATATGCAATTAAAAAAAAAAAATAAACAATGGGCCCAACCACAAATAGAGCAAAAATGACTTTGTTCTTGGAATATGGCTGTAGGTCATGGTTGCTGACGCCTCTGGCAAATCCACAGACTGTGGCTGAGGTTAGATATAATGGTGCACATATCCGTACCCATGCAGTTATTGAGAGGACTTTTGGGATGTGGAAATCAACATTTTGATGCCTCTCAAAAACTTTTTACAGCACTCTCCGGAACTGGTTTCAGATATTATTATTGTATGTGCAATTCTACATAATATTTCTCTTGCAAACAGTGTAGAATTGCACATCAGTAATGATCTGCTACCAGAAATACCGGCACTCCCGGTTGCCTCTGAGGATTTCTCAGACTTAGGGAATCATGTTGGTCAAAATCTTATTCGGACCTATTACAGGGTAATTATTTTTTTTTTTAATTATCCATACCTTTTGTTGTGAGCAACAACCTTTTTTAACCTTAAATCACCATTATGTATTCCAGAATCTACAAAGCGGGACAACTAATTAGGCTTCCATCATTGTATATGTAAGTTACATTTTCTCAATTTTTATCTTTTTGGTAATGTAATGTTCATATCTGTAAGGTAATTGTAGGACCAAAGCTCTTTTGGTCCCACTGCTCTAGTGGGTCCCAGGCAGGGGCGGACTGACCATTCGGTCATTCGGGCAGTGACCAAGGGACCCATGCCACTAGGGGGCCCCATCAGGGTGGCCAGCCTCAGTAAAACTAGGGACAGAATGTAAAAACCAGTGTTTTTTTACATCTGTTCCCGATATGTCTGGCACCGACATTATTTTGATGTGAAATTCCTGAGATTATAGCTGCCCCGCCTCTGCACTGCCCCCTCAGCCAATAGGAAAATGCTGCACACGCCCCCTTCTCCAGCGTGGCTTTTTTGACACAGAAGCAGGAGATGCCACTGCTGGAGGAGAGGAGAGGGGGAGGCGGGGACACAGCTTGCAGTGTGGGGGACTGCTGCCTGATAAGGTAAGCTGGCTGAATTTTACAAGATGGATCCTTGTCAGTGGGTTACCCTAGTGAGCAGAGAGGGAGGGGACATGTTACCTCTAGCTTGGCTCTGAGGCTATTAGATCGATTTTGTTTGTAGAAAGTGCACTACTTCTTGAGGAAGGACATGTCCTGAATGTCTCCCCAATCTCTATTACACCTGCCTACTCATTAGCTACCCACCACTACACAGACAGTCCCTCTCCTCTCCTGTATTACCAACTCTTGTGTCTGTGAGCTGCTGGGGCACTACAAGTCCCAGCATGTCAGGAGATGGGGCAGCAGTGCATTCAGTCATGCTGATTTTTGGGTGAAAGATGCTGGTGTGTGTATATGTATAATGTGTGTGTGTATACTGTATATATAGTGTGTATATACTGTGTGTGTATATGTATAATGTGTGTGTGTGTATATACTGTATATATAGTGTGTGTGTATATACTGTAATATGTATAGTGTGTATATACTGTATGTATAGTTGTGTGTGTGTATATATACTGTATATGTGTATATAGTGCATGGATATACTATGTATGTATAGTGTGTGTGTGTATATATATACTGTATGCTTGTGTATATACTGTGTGTGTATATAGTGCATGGATATATGCTTATACCGTTTGTATGTGTGTATATACCATGTGTGTGTATGTTTAGTGTGTGTATATACTGTGTGTGTGTATAGTGCATGTATATACTATGTATGTATAGTGTGTGTGTGTATATATACTGTATGTGTGTGTATATACTGTGTGTGTATATAGTGCATGGATATACTATGTATGTATAGTGTGTGTGTGTGCTTATACCGCTTGTATGTGTGTATATACCATGTGTGTGTATGTTTAGTGTGTGTATATACTGTATGTATAGTGTGTGTATATATACTGTATGTATATGTAGGATGGAAGGTGGTACACTGGGGGGGCTCTGCCGTAAGGTGGCACACTGGGGGGGCTCTGCCGTAAGGTGGCACACTGGGGGGGGCTCTGCCGTAAGGTGGCACACTGTGGACTGTGATGTATAAGGAGAATGTTGGGACTTTGTTGTAAGGGAGGACTGATGTGAGATCCTGACTGTTGTACTATATATGTTGTTTTGTTTGTTACTTACTCCTGGCGTAACGGCCATCTGTAAACCCAGGGGCCCCATAATCTTCTTTTGCCCGGGGGCCCCATGAGTTGTCAGTCCGCCCCTGGTCCCAGGAGTTGATCTCCATATGCTGTCCTATCACCTGTTTTCAGCCAACGTCTTCACTTTCATGTTGAGATCCACCATGATGCCTGGTTTGAAAACTTTCTATTCCTGGATTGTCAGCTGACTCCTCCTCCACAGAAAGCTTTGGAGAGTGACTCTACCTACCATTGAAAATCACCTGCTCTCTGCTCAGATAATTAACAAATCACAACTGTTTCCAGTCACATTAATGGGGCGTGCAGGGGGGTGGTGGACTGAAGATGACTCAGAAATGACACTGCATCCACCTAGGTGAGTATTTAAAGGTTCACTAAAAGAAAAAAAAAGGGATTTTTAATAACAGCTTACCTGTAAAATCCTTTTCTTGAAGTACATCACGGGACACAGAGCGCATAGTCATTACATATGGGTTATATGGAGTACCTTCAGGTGTGGACACTGGTGTAATCAACTTCACAGGAAGTTCCTCCCTATATAACCCCCTCCCACTGAGAGTGCTTTAGTTTTGTAGCAAGCAATTTCTCTGAGGTTACACAATGTTCCCCAAAAAGAGGGGTGGGAGCTCTGTGTCCCGTGATGTACTTCAAGAAAAGGATTTTACAGGTAAGCTGTTATTAAAAATCCCTTTTTCTTTATCGTACATCACGGGACACAGAGCGCATAGCCATTACATATGGGATGTCCCAAAGCAATGCTCCATGAAGGGAGGGAGACCGTAAGGCCAAAAAATAGCCAAACAGAAAATATATCAGGAGGTAAAAAATAGCTCCACCAACAGAAAAAAAGGGGGCGTGAACCGGGCCAGAGGATTCTATACTGCTGCCCGTAGGACCGCCTGCCCAAATGCTGCGTCCGTAGCCTTTGCGACGTCCAACTTATAAAATTTAGTAAACGTATGTACGGAAGACCAGGTTGCCGCTTTGCAAACCTGTGCCATAGAGATCTGATGGTGTGCCGCCCAGGAGGCACTCATGGCCCTCGTAGAATGGGCTTTAACTGATAAGGGAGGTGGAACGCGCTTCAGACCATAGGCCTGAAAAATCAGCTGCTTAATCCACCTAGCCAAGGAAGACTTGGCAGCCGGCTGACCCTTCTTGGGGCCATCCGGGAGAACGAAAAGCACATCTGTTTTCCGAATCTTTTCTGTAGCCTTGAGATAGACCCTCATGGCTCGGACCACGTCCAAAGTATGAAGCAGTCTTTCCTCTCTGGACTGGGGAGTAGGAAAGAAGGATGGTAGGACTAGGTCCTGATTCAAGTGAAAACTGGATATGACCTTAGGAAGGAAAGAAGGCTGAGGCCGCAGAACCACTCTGTCCTTATGCAGAATCAGGTACGGTTCCCTGCAAGACAAGGCTGCCAGCTCGGAGACCCTTCTGGCCGAAGCCATAGCCACCAAGAAAACCAACTTTCGGGTTAGCAGCACAAGAGGGATTTCTGTCAGAGGTTCAAACGGCTGCTTTTGTAAAGCTGACAAGACCAGATTTAAATTCCAGGGGCAGAGGGGAGCTCTAATAGGGGGATTTACATGCAAGACTCCCTGCAAAAAGGTTTTCACAAGCGAATGCGTGGCCAAAGGCCTTTGAAACCATATCGATAAGGCAGACACCTGCCCCTTTAGAGTACTAAGAGCCAACCCCTTGTCAACGCCAACCTGGAGGAATCGCAAGATCCTGTCAATAAAAAACTTGCGAGGATGTCCTCCTTGAGACTCGCACCACTCCACATAGGTTCTCCAGACTCTGTAATAGATATTTCTAGAGACTGGCTTTCTAGCTTGAATTAACGTAGATATGACTTGGGCTGAGAGGCCTCTGCCCTTAAGAATTAGGGATTCAGCCGCCAAGCCATCAAATTTGGCTGCTGTGAAGCAGGGTGGTAGATCGGGCCCTGAGACAGCAGATCTGGGCGCAGGGGGAGTGGCCACGGTGCCCCTACTGACATCCTCACGATGAGTGCGTACCAAGCCCTTCTGGGCCAGGCTGGGGCCACCAGGATCACCGGCCTGCGCTCCACCCTGATCCTTCGTAGAAGGCGGGGAATCATCTGTAGTGGAGGGAACGCATACAGGAGAGAAAACTGGTGCCAGGGGCAAACCAACGCATCGGTCCCGTAGGCCGAGGGGTCCTTGGCTCGGGATACGAATTTGTCCAATTTCTTGTTGAATCTTGTTGCCATGATGTCCACATCGGGAACTCCGAATCTTTGGCAAATCTCTTGGAATACCTGGGGGTGAAGAGACCACTCTCCCGGGAGTAACTGTTGACGACTCAAAAAATCTGCTTGAGAATTGTCTATCCCTGGGATGAACACTGCTGAGATGCAGGGTACATGGGCTTCGGCCCATGAGAAAATCAGGTTTACTTCCCTTTGAGCCGCTAGGCTCCTTGTGCCCCCCTGGTGGTTTATGTATGCCACCGCCGTGGCATTGTCGGACTGTATCCTTACTGGCAGACCCTGCAGGGGGAGAGTCCAGGCGACCAGGGCCAACCGAGCAGCTCTGATCTCTAGGACATTGATGGGAAGCAGACTTTCTGCCTCTGACCACTGTCCCTGCTGGGTCCGTTTTCCTAAGATTGCCCCCCAACCTGTTAGGCTGGCATCTGTGGTTACTATTTTCCACGAGATGGGGCAAAAGGTTTTCCCTTTTGATAATTTTTGAGGGATCAGCCACCAGTACAGGCTGCGCCTGACTCCTGGGGAAAGAACTAATGGACGGTCTAATGCCTGTATGGACTTGTTCCAAGCAGAGAGAATAGCTGCCTGGAGAACTCTGGTATGGATCTGGGCATAGGGCACTGCTTCGAAGGCGGCTACCATCTTTCCCAGCAGTCGCATGCATAGGCGAATAGTCGGCTTCTTTTTGCCTAAGACTATTTGAATCGTTTGAATCAACGACCTGATCTTCTCTTGAGGTAAAAATACCCTCTGGCATTCTGTATCTAACTGAAAGCCTAGATATTCCAACTGTCTTGTGGGTTGTAACCTTGATTTTTCTTGGTTCACAATCCACCCGAACTCTTCTAGATGCCGCACTGTGCGGACTACTGCATGATTGAGGTTGGAAGCTGATCTGTCGATAACCAGGAGATCGTCCAGGTATGCCAGGACCAAGATGCCTTCTGTCCTTAGGATGGCTAGCACCGGGGCTAACACCTTTGTGAATACCCGTGGAGCTGTTGCCAACCCGAAAGGGAGGGCTACGAACTGGTAATGACTTTGATTTATCGTAAAACGAAGAAACTTGTGATGTGCTGGGTAAATCGGCACATGCAGATATGCATCCTTTATGTCTATAGATGCTAGGAAGTCGCCCTGATGCAGGCTGGCTGTCCCTGAACGTATGGAGTCCATACGAAAGGTCTGAATCCTTAGAAAGCGATTTAGGCGTTTGAGGTCTAATATAGGCCTGACGTCGCCATTGGGTTTTGGTATAACAAAAAGGTTGGAGTAGAATCCCAGACCCCTTTCTTGGGTTGGTACTTCTACAATTACTCCTTGGAGCAAGAGGCGATCCAACGCCTTTACGAGAGAGGCCCTCTTTAACGGGTCGCTTGGAAGACTTGACCCCTGAAAATGAGGAGGGGGGATTTCTCGAAACTCTAGTTTGTAGCCTGAGGCTACTACGGACCGAACCCAAGCGTCGGGAATTCTGGCCTTCCAGACTTCGGAGAAAAACTGAAGTCTTCCCCCCACCCAAGAGAGTGGGGGCGCCCCTTCATGAATCTGACTTGATGACTGGTTTAGCCGGCTTGCGAGACCAGGGCCTCTTGTTTGCCGCGGCTTGTCCCTATTAACTGCTGAACGCCCGGGAGGCCGTCGATACTGACGGGAAGTCGAAGGGGCCGAGCCTGCACTGGCCTGTCGTTTAAACGTGGGCCCACGCGGTCTTTTCTTGACCGGTAAGGAAGTACTTTTTCCACTTGATATGGTGTGGATATATTTATCTAGGTCTTCCCCGAATAGTCTTCCCCCATGAAAGGGAAACCCTGCTAAAAGCTTTTTGCAGGGTGCCTCTGCTGACCAGTTCTTTAGCCACAAAAGACGACGCATGTGAACCATCAGTAGAGATGAACGGGATGCCTGTTGGATGGAGTCCTTAATAGCATCTATTGCAAAGCAGAGAGCCCTAGGGAATTCTGCTAATTCATGAGTATGCTGAGCCGGCATGTCCTTTAATATATGTTTTGCCTGATCCTTCAGGGCCTGACAAACACCAATGGCTGCTACTGCTGGCTGAACCATGGCACCTACTGAGGTGAAAGCTGCTTTCAGTAGGGTCTCAAATTTTTTGTCGACCGGATCCTTGAACATATGGACATTTTCAACCGGACAAGTCAGGGATTTATTCACGCAGGAAATGGCCGCGTCCACTGTAGGGAGTGCCCATTTCTTTACATATTCCTCTTCCATAGGGTAGAGAATAGAGAATCTTTTAGGAGGGACAAAGATTCTATCAGGTTGAGCCCAATCCTGGTAAATCACGCTCCGCAGAAGGGGGTGCATTGGAAAAGACGCACAAGTTAATGGAGCCTTTAAAGAACCCAATGAGGAAACCTCCGGGGCTACTAGTTCTGGAAGTTTAAAGGCAGTGCGAACCATATCTGTCAAAGACTGGATCCACAGGCTCTCCGCTTGAGAGGCCGAAAAATATTCATCTATAGTGGAATCTTCCCTGTCTGAACCGTCGGGACTTGGGTCTGCCTGATCCCCTTGTGGGTCCCGTTCCTCTGAAGAGGAGACCTCCGCATCTGAAAACCCCACACTGGGTGAGGGGGATCTAGCCCGCCCACTCATGGTGGCTGCTAGCATTTCTTCCGGGGGATCTAGCCCGCCCACTCATGGTGGCTGCTAGCATTTCTTCCGTCACGTAAACGGGAATGGGTGGATCGGGGGCCGCCTCTGCCCCCAGCACCCCCAATGGCTCTTGTACTATGCCACTCGGTGTCCTAACTGGCGAGGGTGGGGCCGTAGAAGCCTGGCCCAAATCCTCTGACCCCGATGGAGACCCCTTTTGCTTTTTGGCACCTTTAGCAGCCTTGGCTGGTCCAGATCCCTTTGGAGCCATTGTACAACCTTGGGTCACCCCTATAGCCAACACCTGACTGTTGCAGCTAGGAGTAACCAATATGAGGGCAGGTATGAGGAAAATGAAAAAGAACTAATTTCTCTCTTTTTTTTTTTTTTTTTTTTTACCCGCCTGGGAGGTGGCAATACTGAGGAAACCTGTGAGTATTGACACACCAATGCCCGTTAGCCGGAGTCCAAGGTAGACTCAGATACTGCTGGATCTAAGGCTGAGTCCCTTTAAGCAAAAAACTTCCTTTTTTTTTTTCTGGTCAATAGTGGACCTAAGTCCTAGACCTGAAGATCCACAAAACCGCCACTAGGTGTCCCTGTGTGGCCAAAGACCCTGCTGCACGCTCTGTATCCTTTCTTCCTCTGCCTCCAGGAGGGAAAGACCAGCCAGAGAAAAAGTTTTCCCTTTAAACAGACCCTGACGCTGCTGGCCCGCCCCCCCGACGCACGCCGATGCTATAAAAGGCGGCGTGCACGCGTGCACACAATCGCGCGCACCACGCTGAAACCACATGGAGGAAGCAGAGCAGAGGAAACAACATGGACCAGCGTTTAGGCAGCACCAACAGACACCAGGTAAGCACTAATCTTATTGTAGTGCACACATAGCGAGGAAGCTGTCCCCATGGGCTTCCTAAGAAACAGGAGTTTTTACCAGCAATTTCCTCTTTAAAACATGTGGGGTTGCAGTATCAGTGTTAACAGGCAGACCTGGGGTGAGTAGCAAATATATAACTTACACAAGTATACATATATCTACATGTTATCTGGGTAAACATTAGTATCCCATCCTGCCCACACAGACATAGTGGAGATAGTGGCTGATGCACAAGCATACTGTTAGCCAACCCAGAACCCCCAGGGGGATACCTACTGTCGAACCAAGTCCCGCAGGTTCCCTCTTACCTGCTCCACGCCGCAGGGTATTGCAAAATGCAAGAGGCCCAATCTTCCCCCATCTCCGTGGGTATTGTCTTGGACCTTCAGGGACCGGGGTCCTGTGTTAAGGAACCCACACCCCTGGACCTATATAGCATCCTGGCATCAGTAGCGTTTAGTTCTTGGAAGAGACTAAGGCACTGGAGCCCAGAATCCAGCCCTCCAAGGAGAGGCATTATAGGCAAAACCCCACTCCAGCAGGGCCCGGGTACCGTACACCTTGGCTTTGAAGCACTTCGGACGGATCCGGCTAGCTATCCTGGGTCCCGAGACCTCCGAGGGACAGCTAGACCTGACCAACACCTAAGACACTGGTGAAAAAACTAAAGCACTCTCAGTGGGAGGGGGTTATATAGGGAGGAACTTCCTGTGAAGTTGATTACACCAGTGTCCACACCTGAAGGTACCCATATAACCCATATGTAATGGCTATGCGCTCTGTGTCCCGTGATGTACGATAAAGAAACATTTATTTGCTAAAATGTATGTCTGCAAGCAATACAGACAGAATAGTAAAAAGATTCCCTAGAGAGATCCCTAGGAAAAACACTGCACTAAAATATTGTGAGTGAAAAAGCTGCCAGTACCTATTGCCCAAAATACCCAAAGCAAAAAACACATAAATACAAAAAAGGTACAGCGCTTATAGATAGATATGTGATAAAAACTAATTTGTGGAAAAAATTGAAAAAACAGGAATAAATAAAGTCCATTAAATGATGGGTAGTGAGAGGAGATAAAGTTGGTTTTCTTCCACCAAAAGGGAACACCCGTGTGATGAATGTAGTCTCCTTACCAGATCCACTGACCAAGTGCAGCGGTCAGTAAGGCTCAGAGATGTTTATAATCTTCCCAATCACCAGCAGGTGAAAAAAGAGGGTCAGGTCCTCAGCAACAATCCCCAGCACATGAGAGGTTAAGGCTCATACATTGAAGGAAACAAATAAAAACACTCCATGGTGAAGTACTGTGGATTTTGGGGGTTTAATAAGATAGATTGCACTTACAATTAGGCTGACGTCAATAGTAATCAAGTGAGACTTCTGTGCTACTAATTTGTCTATCAAGAAATCAGTGACAATATGCAGCAAACACAAAAAAATGCATACACAGCACCTAATAACGTAAAATCAATGTGGGTGATAGCGCAAATTGTAAACATAACATAAAAACTGGGTGATATATATGGTGTGCACAAAAAATATCAAAGTGCCAAACTTAATAAGTCTGTCGAAGACAGAAAGTAAGTCTAAAGGAAGTGCTAAATCTTAAATCAGTGCACTAATAGTCCATATAAGTGAAAAAGCAGTGTAAAAAGATGTCCACTGGTCCAGAGAATGAGGAAAGGAACACCACCACACAGTTCGTCTGGTCTCCCAGAACTCTCACCTTCAGCTGGTCAAAATCAGGCATATAAGATTATCCTCTGTGTGGACAACCTCCCTCAGTGTTTTTGTTAGCCCCCACGGATCGGTGGGAAGATAAGTACCTGCGATCTCGGGTGACAGTAGAAAACAGGGGAGGGGGAAGGACAAAGAGCCTCCAATAGTGTGTTATCCTTGGTAAAAAATATATTTAATAAAGAATCGCACTTACAGATAGATGAATACAAATTTGCATGTAAAACAATGATCGCAGCGCTTGCAGCACGTTACTCACTGCACGTCTTTCCCTTCCCTACGCGTTACGACACAGGATCACGTGTCTTCATCTGGGGAATGCTATTGGTCGTGTGAGGAAAACATTGTATTTATGTGGACCGGAAGTTTCCCATCCGCCATTTTCTTGTAGTCCGCCGCACTCGAGAGCAATGTGTAGGAACTGACTGGATTGCGAATGTTTAAAACTTGCTGCTAACACACAGCATTGAATAGTAACACACGTGTGTTTGAATAGTGGAAGTATATGTGCGAACAAACATATTTTTCCTGAACCGGAAATTCGGCGTGCGCCATTTTCCCGTAGCCCGTCGCAATCGCGGGTCATCTGGCTGGAACTAACAGTATTGCAAATCAATTAAAAATACTGTTACACACAACATTAGAAAATGTCCAATATGTGTTTCAACATAAAAGCTGCCAGTACCTATTGCCCAAAATACCCAAAGCAAAAAACACATAAATACAAAGAAGGTACAGCGCTTATAGATAGGTGATAAAAACTAATTTGTGGAAAAAAATGGAAAAAAGAGGAGGGTTGAGGTGAAATAATCAAAATTACGCCCTCGGAAGTTTACGCCCTCGGAAGGAGTTGATTTTACATGTCCTGAAAGAACTGTACTGTACTCGGGGGGTCAATCACATTCCGTGCGACCTTCAGACGCAACGGAGGTGCTCCTCTAAAAATAACGACTGGTTGGTCAGGAATGGATGGACCCAAAACCCGGTCATTTTTCAAGACATTCCAATGCCGTTTTAAGATTTTCTTAACAGAGAAATGCTGATTAGAATAGCCAGTGATCATCGCATAATTGAATTTTTGATCCATGTTAGTCTTAGGAACTCTATTACCACCAAGCAACTGATTTCTATCAAGTTCACTCACTTGTTGAATAGTATCATCAATGATGGCCTCATCATAGCCCTTTTCAAGAAACCTAGTTTTCAATATAAGGGCTTGTTGGAAATAATCATTTGTTGATGTACAGTTCCGCCTGATTCTCTGGAGCTGACCCTTAGGGATAGCTTTGAGCCATTGGGGGTAATAGCAGCTATTAAGGGGGATGTAGGCATTACGGTCTGTCACTTTAAAGTAAGTTGTAGTTTTAACAACACCATCCTTGACCATGATGTTCAAATCGAGGAAATGGATCTCAGACTCGCTCGCCTCATACGTTAGAATAATGCCCCTATCATTTATATTCAACCTGGCAAAAAAAAAAATCCAAAGATGGGAGGTCACCTTCCCAAATTATCAGAATATCATCGATATACCTTTTTCACAACCTCAGTTCTCTAGGGGGATTAGTATCTATCACCTCTCTTTTCCAAAAGGCCATGAAGAGGTTGGCCAGGCTCGGGACGAATTTAGCCCCCATCGCCACACCCCGTGTCTGTAAATAAAAGTTCTTTCCAAACCAAAAATAATTGTGGCTAGTGGCAAAAATTTATAAATTGATTATAAAATGTTTTTGAATAACCTAGAGGGTAGAATCCTGTTGTAAATAGAAGCAAACAGCTTCCAATCCATGGTTATGCGAGATGATCGTGTAAAGGGAATTTACATCAGCAGTTGCAAAAATAAAACCTTCCCTCCAACCACAATCAGTTAACAGTGGATCACTTGTGTCGTATCGCGTAGATACGAAGGAGTGGTGACAACTAAAGGTTGTAAAAATTAATCTATATACCTGCCCAAACGTGCCGTTAATGAATCCAATCCACTGATAATAGGGCGCCCTGGCGGGTTGGTGGAATTTTTATGCACCTTAGGCATGTAGTAGATGACAGGAATCCTAGGTGCTGATGGTACTAGATATGCTGTCTCTTTTTTGTTTAGGACCCCAAGGGAGTAACCTTCATTAATCAAAACCTTAAGTTCTTTTTTATATTTGGCCGTAGGGTTAATAGCAAGTCGGCTATAGGTGGTGGTGTCTGATAATCTGTCCATTTTAGATAGGTAATCAGCCTTATTTAATATTACGACACCACCACCTTTGTCGGCTGGGCGAATTACTATATCGTTGCGTGCACAAATTTGTTTTAAATTTGTCTGGAACTCTACATTGTTCTTTAGTCTAGGGATTTTAAGGTCCACGGTGTCCTTCATAACAAATTCCTTAAAGGTCTGGATGGATGGAGCAATGAATCCAGGAGGGTTAAATACAGACGCATTGGATACATTTGTATGTTTAGTAGGAACCATATTATTAGTCAGCGTTGTGGGCTGTGGCCTAGGTAAAGGCTCTGTTGGTTGAACAACAGGTTGAACTGTAAGCTCCTGATGCCTGAAGAATTAACCATAAAATGTCTCTTGTTGCTCAATTTACGAATGAATTTATGAGCATCAATAAAAGTCTCAAATTTGTTTAAAGTGCGAGGAGGCGCAAATTTGAGACCGTGGCTTAAAATAGACTGTTCCCCTGTTGTTAACTGGGCAGAACTTAAATTGAACACCCCACTAATATTCACTGCTTTCTTCTCTTTGACCCTGACCCGCCTCCCCCCTCTGATGCCCCTCTGTCGTCGTGGGCCCTTTTTGGTATGGCGTTGGCCCTGGGAAAAAATGAACAGACTCATTTCTTTTAAACATAGACGGCGAGTCATGTTCTCGTCCTCGTCTAAACCTAGTAGAATGATTGATATATTGGTCAGGGTGTCTCTAGATGATTGGTTCAGCTTCCAAATCATCCCTTTGATGGTACATAAGGGGAGAGAATCTGTTATATGTAGGGATTCAATTATCCCTAGGATACGAACCCGAAATGCGATCACCCGAATAATCTCTTTGATTGTCCCTGGGATAGGCATATTCTGAGTGATTCGTGTGAAAAGAGCCATAATCGTTTCGATGATCGACTCGTCTAGAGTTGGGTCGATGGTTATCAAAATTGGAGGGGCCCTGGGGATTTCCACCCCTCCTAAGGTGATGACTCCCATTCCCATTAGATTGTGCTCGGGAATATGTATGCTGAGGGCTATTTCTGTAATGCACATGTGCACGGTTTTGTTGGGGGCCGTGTTTCCTGTTTTTGCCTTTATTGTTTTTGGGTTTCACAGCTGTGTAACCCGGTGGAATACGAGGAAGAGGATTAGGGTTAACCTGTCCTGTCATGCCCATGGCGGAATGAGCTGCCGGACCTAGGTCCCCCTGTTCAGGGGGCACTGTCACGGGGTACCTATCCAAGAAGGTAAAATAGAGCCTGAAGACGCCTCCATTTCCTCATCAATTTTAGCTTGCCATTTAAAAACCATATTGTTAGAATAATCGAGAAAATCTCGATTATATTTTTTCTTCTTTTTTAGTTTCTGTTCTTGATCCTCTTTCTCTAGATATATTTTCAAGGAATCAGATTTTTGTTTATAAATATCAAGCTCTTTAAAGGGAACAAGTTTCTCTTTTAACAAGATAACCTCATAATTAAGAGGTCTCAGCTTATTCTTTTCTTATCTATTAAAAACTGTAAAAATCTGCCCCCTGTATCATTGAAATACATATACCAACCCTCAAGTTCAGTTTCACCCTTTTGGGGGCTGACTTCCCATCTTAAGCTCCGTGGGACCATTTTTTGGGTCACATATTGCTCAAGATAGGCTATGTCCCAACCAGTGTGTAATTCCAAAACAAGTAGATTCTTGAGTCTCAAAAAATACAGACAGAATAGTTTACTCAGGGCTCAAAATTTCAAGCCCTAAGCTACTAGACAGGCCTTAAGAGTCACTCGCCACCAGTATCCTCACCCCTAATTTCACCACTAAACACGCCGTCGTAAATTATCCTATGAAATTATGTTAAAATGTTTTTTGCAGTATTACGTTTTAAAAATAAATATTAACAATCACAGTCCACAAAGTTGTCTGTTACATCAGAGTCTACAGCATTCCCCCCAACATTATGGTCAGGACTCTGCAGCGTTTCCCTTTACAGTTTCCACTTACGTCAGAGTCTGCTCTCTGCAGTATTGCCCTTCACATAAGAGTTCCCCTTTATGTCAGGGTCTGCAGAGTTCCCCCTTATGCCCGAATTCTTTCCAGTTCTTGTGTGTGGGCAGATGTACCAGCTGGTTTTTCTTCCATCGGCACATCTAACGGGCATCAGAGGGGCAGGAGACTGTCCAGAGTGTGACTGAAGATTCACTTCAATTCAAGAGATTGTACAGTGTATGGCTATCTTACAGAAGATTGTACAATATGATTGTACAGGGTATGGCCATCTTACAGGAGATTGTACACATACATTGTACAATGTGATTTTACAATGTATGGCCATCTTACAGGAGATTTTACAATGTATGGCCATCTTACAGGAGATTTTACAATCTCCTGTAAACTGGCCATACATTGTACAATCTGATTGTATAATATCCTGTAAGATGGCCATCCACTGTATAATCTGACTGTACACTGGATGGCCATCTTACAGGAGATTGTACAATCTGATTGTACAGTTTATGGTCATCTGCAATCAGATTGGACAGTTTAAGACCATCTGCTCTCTCTCCTTCTGTGAGCATGCAGCCTGGCATTGCTCTGCAGATGTGGAACTAAAAGTCCCAGCACTCTGCAGGCAGGTAGGGGATAGAAGCACAGCTCCTGTACACTCAGATTGGACATTAGTAGTGATCTACAATCACCACCATACCTTGGCACTGCTACACACTCATGGCCGTCTGGGACTTGCATTCCTCCTTCTCCCCAGCTGGTTTTACCCTTTGGTGGGGGATAGCTGTATCACCTCCACCCGACCCCTGCTCCCCGCCTCTCCTTTATTTGGCCTCTTTCAAACACCGTCCAGGGCACCGATACCTCCTCTGCACTCGGGCTACTGCGTCCCCGGAACGTCCCAGCTACCCCTGCGGTAGCTTGTGATTCATAAAAGGCGCCGCCGCCGTGATGTCACCGACTATACGCCGATCTGTCTGCCCCTTGTCTGAGTCTGGGCTGGCCTCAGAACTGAGCTTGCACAGTTCTAAAGCCTGCCGTGGCCATATTTTTTATGGGCAGCAGCCACCTGTAAAAACGGACAGGTGGAACGGGGAGGTCCGAGGTGGAGAGGGGCAGTCCCAGGCATCTGGTATAGTAGCGATTGGCAATTCTAATAGACTGAGAGGGGCGGTCCGAGGCGTCTGGTATAGTAGTTGCTGGGCAATTCTAATAGACTGTGAGGGGCGGTCCCAGGCGGCAGTTCTAGGCACAATCCTACTGGTCTATGGGAGGTGGAGAGGGGCGGTCACGGGCGGCACTGGTGTCCAATCTGCTGCTAGCCTGTGCTAGCCTGTGAAGGGACGGAGCGGCATTTGTATAGTTGAATACTGGCCGCACTGTGTGTGTCTGAGCTGCAAGGGATACTCGCACTGCACATAAATCCCCTCGCCAAATGCGAGGAGGCGAGCACAAATTTTGTGCTCCTGGTTTACTGATGCCTTTTAAAAACGTTTTAAAACTGATTAAATCCTATCATGTAATCTCCCTGGGGCTTCTACTTTCGTTTCTTCTTTTCATTACCTGTATCCATGCGCTCATTCGTCTGATTGACGTAGCTGTAGTGCATGGAACTACATTTCCCAGTGTCCTTTGCGCATCGCACATGCGCAGTTTAAAAAAACGGGCAGGAGAGCTTGTTCATGTATATCCACTATACCACCCACCCACACAGCCATTCAGAGCAATTGAAGACAGCAACAAAACGAAGCACACAAAAATGGTAAGTTTTAAAGACAGGTATTATCAGCAACTGTATAATTTCAAATTTAAATTAATACTAAATATAAGATTATTTTATACTTAAAAATATGGGCACAGATTTAAAAAAAAAACCGAATAAATAGAATAATGAATTAATAAATTAAATAATACATATAATATTATTTTACAATAAAAGTATGGGCATAGATTTAAAACAAAGAATAAATGATGATAAATATAATTTTATTTTATAATATAAAATATGGGCATATTTAAAACAAAAAAATAATTTGAATAATGAATTAATAAATAATTAATTGATATATGTAATAAAGTTTATGTTAGTGCTGTTTAATAATGGCATAGTTGATTGCATAGACAATCGAGATAAGATAAATAAAAAAAAATGAATAATATGAAACAAATTAATACATTTTAATTCATAAATAGTTAAAAAAAATATGTTAACATTTGTTAGTTTGTTTAGTTGACTAGTTTAATCTATTAGATTAATTTAAATGATCAAACTTTTACCTTCTTTTTTTTATTCATGTTATACTTTTTTTTTTTTAACGTTTATGCTTTTGTACTAGTGGATATAAATTTTAAGTATTGATATATTCTCGATAAATATTTTTGTTAATATTTTAATAAAATTATAATATTGAAATGTTTATGGATTATTTTTGTGTAAATTTAAAAATCTAATTATGTAAACATTTAATATAAAATGTTGTTTGTTTTATCTAAATGTTGTTGAATATATTTAGCTAGTATAAAAAATGTTAAGACTATTGATTTAAAAAAAAAAGCTTATATTAATTTAAAAAACATAAACTACATATGTATTATAATTATTTTTGGATTATATTTTTCAGTGTATATCATTGCTTTAATACTAATTAATAATAATTAAATTCATTCCACAGGAATCCCAAAATTTTGATGCTACCGAACTATCTGATCTTGAAGATGAAAGATCAATATCTTCTTGCTCTGAGGTTTGTTTTATATATAAAAAAATAAAAATAATAAATACCTACGTTATTTATACTTCTTTAATCTTTAAGAAAATGTTTATTTTTATTAGGCACACTAAAAAGAATAATAATGTTTTTTTTTTTTTTTTTTAAAGGACACCATTCAGAGCATTCACGAGGAGGAATCCATTGAGTCTTCTGTTTTTAGTGAAATTGATGAAGTAAGCATTCCAAATGTTTTTTCTAGTAAAATGTTTAATCCAGACTAGTGACATCTGTGTGACTTTTCTTTTTTTTTCCAAGGTAATAAATACTGCTATTGTATAAAGAAGTCTTGTGGTGATGACTCTCCCGCAACTCATTAGCAATCGTCTAAATGTCTATCTGTGAACGATGGGGGGGGGGTGTTATCTAGAGGTCGACCGATATGGGTTTTTCTATGGCCGATGCCGATATTTAGAAATCGGGGAGGCCAATGGCCGATATACAATGCCGATTTTTAGGCTGATTTATTTATCCCCCCCCCCATTTCGGAAAATTTAGCAGTTTAGTTTAATAATGAAGGAATACAGAAAATTGCAAAAATTAACCATTTATTAAAAAACAGAAGTACACAACAAGCTTCCAGTCAGTGCACATGTATCTTAAAAATACACAAAAACAGGTGAGGTAATCAAAACTTTTCAAAGAAATCAACAGCAATAGATAATGGACATTAATGAGGTAAGTTTGTAAACAATGTAAAACGTTTTAGGCTTTCTTCTTCAGTTTCAGTCCCTCTCTTCTCGTTTCTTCTCTTAGTACTCCCAGTTTAAAAGCTTCAAGTTGTAGTTTGGGAAACACAGTCTCTCTGCATTTTCTCCAGTGAGCCTGCTCCTCTTCTTATCATAGATATCCCAATCTCGCTGAACACTCTCTCACTGGGAACAGAAGAGGCAGGTGGACAGAGACATTTTCTTGCCAGTGGTGCAAGGTGGCACAGGTGGGATGCATTCTGTTTCTACCATTCCAGTGGCAGACCAGTCCGTCGGTCTATCAGTGGCTCTCGGAGGTACTTCTCCAACTGCTCGGAAATTACACTTTCTTCAGCAGGAGTTCCATAAGCCCCAAAATGTTTTCGTACATTTTCTCCAAAAGACACAGGGACTGGGTTCCTCCTTCTCCTCTTCTACCATTGTCCTAGTCCGTTTTGGTTCTGGTCCTTCATCTTCAACTCTTCTCGCAGCCAAGCTTCTGCTTTGCTGACTGTGTCCCCTGCAAATACATGGCCCTTGTACCGAGGATCAAGTGTTGCCAGCACCAAACATTTGGTATCCTCTATCTTAGAAAAACGTCTCTCCAAGCTTTGCCACATGGTTTCTCTAAACATTTCTTTCCCCCTTGTGGTGTGACCCTCTGCCTGAAGCACCATCTTCAGCACAGCTATGCATGGGATAATGCAGGAGATGGAGGGCTCTGCCTTGCTGATATCCAAGGTCGCTTCCTCAATAGGGCCCAGTGTATCTATTAAATTTGAGATGATATCCCATTGTTGTGCTGGAGGTGTGGTAAACTTGCCATGTTCTGCTACATAGAAATTCAGGGCATGCTTTTGCTCCAGCATCCTCTTCAACATGTGTAATGTGGAGTTCCAGCGGGTGGGAACATCTCGAATGATGCTGTGCTGGGGGAAGCCAAGATCTTTTTGGATGGCTCCAAGATGCTGCTTTGCAAGCACATGACTAGGGTAGATAAGAGCTCACATGACCACCAACTACCGTCCCTGCCTGCCCCCCATTTTCCACCCCCTTTTCTTAACCTAAGAGAAAAACACAGACACAAGTGTGGAGTTAAAATGGCCAAATACGGCCTTTATTAAACATAATTTCTCATATAAAACATAAACATAACTCAAGATGTTTTTGAGGTCCCTGACGGTGCCACCTTGTCCCATTTTCTTGTGCCTAAGGCACCAGCTAGCTGCTCTGCGACCCCAGCCGCAAGCACCGACTCGGAGCCTAAAAACCAGCTGACCTCAGACACCCCACCAATCTTAAAATAACCGCATTGTTACGTACACCCGAGGAGTCAATACCTCAGATGGATCCCCACCGATAAACATAAAGAGACCTCCGTCAAGGACCCCAACCGCCCACAGCACCACAAGGGTGAAACCTCACCCTTGTGAGCCCCTCCACACCCGAAAAGCACGCTGCAAGCCATCCTCCAACGCAAGCAGCCACAAGTCCAGTACCCACCGTGTTCAAGTGAACACCGTCACCCCGAAGAAACCGCCAGGTGTCCGTCTCCAAATCCAAATGGCGAATAACTAAGCCCTCGTTCCGGACTACAAACTTCCCCACCTCCCTGTTCACTTTTGCTCGAGCTTTGTTCAGCTTCTCCACTGATCTGGCCAGTCTCCAAGAAGTATGTGCCACAATATCAGACCAGACGATGAGCATCTCAGGGAAAGCCGACCGAAGTCGAAGAAAGTCGAACTTCACATCCCTAATCAGCTCCCTACTTGGCCGAAGACTCAAATCATTGCCCCCAACGTGGAGAATTAGAATGTCGGGGGCCCTGTCCAATCTAGCATAATGGGCGACCTCAGAAACCACCCTGCCCCACAGCATGCCCGGGACCCCGATCCATCTAACACTACCCACAGCACGGGGGATACCCAGTTGTCGACCAATCGACCTGACCTCCGCCCTCCTAGCCCCCCAAAACACAAAGGAGTGTCCCAGGATCCAAACCAGGCAATGCAGGGTACCTGCAAAGAAAACAGAGAACTGTATACCACCACCGGAACCAGACAACATCAACACAAACACAGAAGAGAAAACAGACCCACCAATCCATCCAAATCACAATAAATGGGGCCGGACATACAACCGGAAACAATTAGACTCCCACGACCAATCCGTCTAACCACCGCCTCGCCCAAACCCCATTGTGACGCCTCCGTGGCCGCCCCGATACGAAAAGAATGAGAGGCATACTCAAATGGGTTAAGCCCAGCGGCCGCCAAGCAGGCCCGGAATACTGCGACAAATTGAAATTTCGACAAGAACGAGCCATCCGAATGCACAAACAGGGGACTATCAATCTGTGGTCGCACCGAACGGAACTGTTCGAAAGCCAGCACCGGACAGAAAAGGGGGGAATTACCGTGGAACAAGAGGACCAATGCAGCCTTCCCGCCCTGATCCGTTTTAGAACGCCAAATCCAAATCCTGACCTCAGAAGGGGATCACCAACCAGCAAACCCCCACCCGACCGCCTAGAGGGACTGACCAGCTCACTGACTCTAAGCGCACTGAAAAATGCTAACAAAAATGCCGCCCGAAACAGAGTCTGTTCATAAGCAGACGAACAAACTGAACCCAAAACGTCCAATATAGAACCTAACACCGAAAAAGACACCGGATGCCGCAAATCGCACACCCGGTAACCCCCGCGGTAGCCTTTCATCGCCTGCCTAACCACAAATTCTTTAGCCTTTCATCGCCTGCCTAACCCTGAGCAATTTAAAACAAAAAGCCAAGCCGGCCAATTTCCTATCAACCGCAGAAGCCGACACGCCCTCCCAAAATTGCGACCGACAAAACACAGGACCAATAAAGTGACATCCCCAAACGCAACGCCTACCTCCTCCACTAGAGCCAGCCATTCCTCCCAAGCCCTGGAGTATGCCTTCCAGGTCGCGGCACTCAACGAATCCCGGATCAGTCCAGCGGCGACTCCAAAGTGATCCTCCAAAGCTGCCGGGGACAAGGCATCCCATGCTGCTCCGCTTCCGGCACCAACACGCGAAACTCGTCCCACTGAAAGCGAGATAAAGCATCTGCTAATTTGTTGCAAACACATGGAATATGCACAGCATACATGAAAGCATTCAGTCGCAGACAAAGCAAAACCAAGTGGCGCAAGAGCCGCACCACCGGTGGAGAAGATGCCGACAATGAATTTATCGCCGAAACCACACCCATATTGTCACAGCGAAAGCAAACCTTCCGATTGCAAAAAGCCTCCCCCATACCTCCACTGCCAGGACAATCAGAAACAATTCCAACAGTACCAGATTCTTGAGGAAACCAGCCAAACGCCACTCCTCGGGCCACCCCTCCGCACTCCACTGTCCCCGGAAGAAAGCCCCATAACCGGCCGACCCCGCAGCATCGGTAAACAGGACCAGATCCGCATTACTCATCGGACTTATCATCCAAAGCAAACACCCGTAATAGGCGGCAACACCCGCGGTCGCCGCCGCCAGCCGGCGGCAAAAAATCCGGCCCATCATAATGATCCGACAGGCAAAATTGAGTTTCCCCAGCAGGGATTGCACTTCCCGCAACTGCATCTTCAGCCGACCACATGACCCCCTGACCTCCTCCTGCAGCGCCACCACCTTCTCAACCGGCAGGCGGCATTCCATGGCCAACGAATCAATCGTAATGCCCAGGAAAACCAACTCTGTCGTTGGACCCTCAGTCTTATCCGCGGCCAACGGGATCCCAAAACGGTCCGCGATATGCTGCAAGGTCCCCAAAAGAATCGCACAAACTTGAGAATCCGACGGGCCAATGCACAAAAAATCATCCAGATAATGGATAACTGAGTTCACGCTGGCCACATCCCGCACCACCCATTCAACAAACGAGCTAAAAGTCTCGAACAAGGCACACGAAACTGAATAACCCATTGGCAAACAACGATAGACAAAATATGCACCTTGTCAGTGACAACCCAACAAATGGATGCTGTCGGGATGAACTGGAAGCAGGCAAAATGCTGCCTCCACATTCGCCTTAGCCATAAGGGAACTGCGGCCATATCGACGCACCCAAGAGACCGCTGCATCAAACAACGTATAGGTAACCGCACAGTCGAGCGGTTCAATACCATCGTTTACAGACGCCCCCTTAGGAAACGAAAGATGATGAATCATCCAGAATTTGCCCGATTCTTTCTTCGGGACCACCCCCAAAGGCGAAACCACCAAACCCGGAAATGGCGGAGATGAAAAGGGGCCACTCATCCTCCCCAGGGCCACCTCCTTAAGAAGTTTCTCCGTAACCACTTCCGGGTGAAGAAGCGCAGAACGGAAATTTTTTGGCAACGGTGGAACCGCAGATAACCTGCAGGGAATGCGAAAATCCTCCCTGAAACCCACGTCCAAGAGGCGAGCCGCCGCCCGATCGGGGTGCCTATTTAGAAACGGTACCATCCTTTCCACTCTCTCACCGGCGTCGTCCCGCTTCCCAGAAGCATCCCCGAAACGTCCCTTCCCTTGCTTAAAGCAGCGGGTAAGCTAATGGCTCCCTCCGCAACCCGAGCACTCGTGTTTGAATCTACAGGAGCTGCCGAAACTGCAGGAGCTGTCCTTAAAACACCAGCACAACCCCTTCTTCCTGTCGGCCGGCGCACCCAAGGTGGAGGCCCCGCCAGCCCCTCCTGGAAAAAACAAAGACCCCATCCTTACAGAAGTCATCAGCCTAATCCATAGGTTGATGTCCTTGTGGTCCCAAGGAATAGAGGGGCGGACGGCCTTCCGCTGGCGGAATTGTTCGTCAAAGCGTAGCCAAGCCAGGCCGCCATACACCCTATCGGCCTCCCCAATGGCATCCAAATAACCAAAAAGCGACAAACAATTCTCCGGCGCCTTTTCACCAATAACACTGGCGAAGATGGCGAACGCCCGCAGCCAAAGCAGACCTACACCTCCCCGTTTGCCGAATCCGCCAGACTCACCTTATCCACCGACCAGTACGCCTTAGGCCGCCTGTCCGCCCCCGGGCCTAGCACGGAGCCCCCCGTCGGTGTGCTAGCCGCCACGCCCAAACGAGAAGACGGCAGGGAAGATGAACCCCGAGCCACCACCCCTGCCCCCCGGCCGGTCCCACACCATCACCGGAGCCCCCGACCACACCGCGCCTTCCATCCTGCCTAGCAATTCCCTGAAACAGGCCAGCACCTCATCCCCGCTCACCACATTCACCTGCATACCCCCAGACCCCTGCTCCCTAACAGTCGACCCAGACAACACAGCAGCAAAGAACACAGACAAAGGGAGAGACATGTACTCACCAGGCTGCACGGGGCACCGAACCCCCCAGCCACCAATCCGGATCCCCCTACCGCACGATCATCCAGTTCTCCATCTTCGTCGCTGCTGACCTCCCCTTCAAACCTCCGATCCACCAGGGGGCGACCGCATCCTTCCTCCACGACCGCAGCATAAGCAGACTCGCTCTGGCTCCCAGGGATCCCCCGAGCCGCGCTGGAGCCCCGCCTCCCACAGACGTCCTCCGCCTCTCTCTTGGGTCCCAGGCGGGACCCGGAGGTCTTCACAGCCCGACTGGCACCCCGGGCAGACGTGCCTGACCTCCGCCGCTGCGCGTTGCATCTTACAGCGCGGCCGCACCAGGAGACAGGCTGGCGCCCGCAGCAGTGTCTCTCCCACGCCGAGCCGCTCCACCGACAGGCACATCGCCAGTGGAGACAGCCGCATGCTCCGGCACCACACAGATGAAGGAGGCGACTGAGGCCCTGGAATGGTGAGTGGTAGTGTCGCCTCCTCCCGGGCTCCGCCTAAGGCCTCGTACACACGAGGGGATATGTCCGCTGAAAATGGTCCGATGGACCGTTTCAGCAGACATCTCCGCTCGTGTGTATGGGCTAGCGGACAGATTTCAAAGCATGCTTTGAAATCTATCCGGTGGGAATCTGTCCGCCCGACATGTCTGCTGGTTAGTACACTTACCAGCAGACATGTCGTCCCCCGCCGCGCCGCCGCCGAATGGATTCGGCGCATGCGCGGAAGTGTTTAACTTCCTGGTGCGGTGACGTGGCGGTGACGTGGCGGCGTCAACGTCACCACCGCGTTGGGTGTGTACACGCCATCGGATCAAACTACTGATCGGACATATCCGATGGAAATGGTCCGCGGACCGTTTTCATCGGATATGTCCGATCGTGTGTACGAGGCCTAAGACGGGGATTCCTCCCAGGAGCCCCCCCCCCCCCCCGCAGAAACTGGTGTGCGCTTTGCAGGAGGGCCTGGGAGGGTCCACATGTGGGCTCCCAGAACGGCGCTGAGCCTTGGGGGTCCTATCCGGGCTCAAGCGCTCCAGAGGCCGAGACCTCCGAGCATGTGTAGTGGCAGCCCTCGCAGCAGGGACCCCTGTAGAGCGGCTAGCCACCTGGCTCTGAAACCACTCCGAGCCATGCTCCTCCACAGCAGCTCTCAGTTGCTCCATCAGTGCTGCCAACTCACTCATTTTTGCCCCTGTTTTTTTGCTTTTAGGAAAATGGCCCTGTCAGCGATGCTTTCCTCTGCAAGTCTACTCTCAAATGTGCCGGGACAACCCACTTTAACCCCCCCAACTACCTCCTGGACCCTCCCCATCACACACTCTTCTGAACCAATCAGGTAGCATGCGAACTGACCCTATATTTTGAATGTTAACCCTTAACCGCCTGGCTCCCCTTATTACCCTGTCATTTCTGCCCTGTGCTTATTTTGTTCCTTTTTGCTCCGGGCCTCTCTGAGTGGCTAAAGTGTGTAGCACAAGTCTTTAATTTGGCAATGATGTCCCCCACTACTCGCTGACTGCTGATGCCCTCTTTCACCACAAGCTGTAATGTGTGTGCACTGCAGCTTAAGTCTGGTATATCTGCCAGTCTGAGGCCTTTAACCATGTTGGCACCACTGTCTCGCAGCACAAGCACCACTCTGTCTTGGTTGATGTCCCAATCATTGACCATGCTAAGAAACATCTCCCTTAATATAGTCCCCAGTATGGGAGCCAGACATAGCCTTGACATTTAGAATGACTTGTTTCCTTTCCCAGTTATTGTCTATAAAATGACATGTTAGGCTCATAAGCAATTCTGTTGCTCCAGACCAACAGTCTGTTGTGAAGGACAAATAGGGGCCAGCATTCTCTGTTGCAATTAGGGTCTTAATTCGCTGTGTAACCTTTTTGTACACGCTGTCCAGCATGTCTGTGCGGTAGTATTTTTCACTTTTGATCTAATATCTTGGTTCTATTGTTGCCAGCAAACATCGAAAGGCAATATCTGCAACAACTGTAAAGGGCTGGTTGTCCGTGGCAATCATTTCTGTGATTAGGGTATCAATTTTCTTGGACCGGGGATCAGTATTTTGCCATTTTCTTTTAGCATCAAACATCTGTACTACAGTGGGCTGAAAGTTGGATGAAGAAGCAGCTGCATCTTCTTTCTCCCTCTGTGCATCTTTATAAGCTTTGGAGGTGGTGGACTTTCAGATGATTCCAGATATTTGTGGTATTTTTAGCCTTTCCCTTTTCTGCTCCCATGCTCAGCAATTTCTGGCAGATATTGCACTTGGCCTTCCCCGATGTTGGCTCACTGAAATACTGCCATACTGGGTTTGATTTATTTTCAGCCATTATTAGACTGTAATTATTAAAAAAATAAAAATAAAAAAATGTTTTAAAGGGGGGCGGCTGGGCGCAAAAAAAATGAAAAAAAAAACTCCCACCAAGCACAGCCACTGACTGTGCCCCATCAATTGCCACCGGTGTGCATTCCCCGCCCGCCCGGCACTTGCCTTGTCTCGGTCGGGCAGCGGGTCACAGCAGCGGTGTCCTCCACGATCCTCAATGTCTTCTCCTGTCCTCTGTATAGGCGTCCAATCGCAGCACCTGTCGTTTCAGCCAATCAGGTGACGGGTAACAGACCTGAGCACCTGATTGGCTGAGAGGCGGTTTAGTGTTAAGAAAGCAATTAATTCGCTTTCCTAACACAAATCTGAGTGAACAGCAAGCACCCAGCATGGCGCCTGCTGTTTACATTTTTGGATGCCTATTAGAGCCTATGGCTCTAATCAGGTGCTTCCAAAAAATACCACACCGCTGTAATTCAGGTGCCTGGCGCCTGACAAGGGGCCTGCAGCGGCAACCATAGATAGATAGATTCATGCACTGCATGAGAAGTGATAGGAGAGAGGGGGGGTACAGAGAGGTGGCTGTAGGGGGGTGTACAGAGAGGTGGCTGTGGAGGAGGGGGGGTACAGAGAGGTGGCTGTGGAGGAGGGGGGTACAGAGAGGTGGCTGTGGAGGAGGGGGTACAGAGAGGTGGCTGTGGAGGAGGGGGGTACAGAGAGGTGGCTCCACAGCCATCTTTCCATATTTATTGTCAAGTTTCTGGTGTCCCCATGACTGTGCCCCTTTACATCAGGTGTGCCCCTTTACATCAGATGCCCCCATCACATTGCCAATTAACATAAAATAAGGGTCACGCTGATGGGCACATTTTATGTTTAGGGGCACTCTGATGGGCACAACAAAACGTGATCCTTAACATAACAATTTGCCCATCAGAGTGTCCCTTAATAACATAAACTGTACCCATGGGCACATTTTTTGTTATTAAGGGACACTCTGATGGGCAAATTTTATGTTAAGCGGCACTCTGATGGGCACAACAAAACTTTTATGTTAGGAGGCACGCTGATGGGTATATTTTTAATGTGTACGCTGATGGGCATATTGTATATTAAGGGGCACTCTGATGGGCAAATTTTATGTTAAGGATCACGTTTTATTGTGCCCATCAGAGTGACCCTTATTTTATGTTAAGGGGTACGCTGATGAGTATATTTTTAATGTGTACACTGATGGGCATATTTTATGTTAAGGGGCAATCTGATGGGCACAACAAAATGTGTCCATCAGTGTGCCTCTTAAAAAATAATATCCTCATCAGTGCGCACATTTAAAATATACCCATCAGCGTGCCCCTTAAAATAAAATGCGCCTATCAGAGTGCCCCTTAACATAAAAAAGTGACCATCAGTGTTAGTGTTGACAATAAATATATGCCCATTAATAGTGATCAATGAATTAAAAACGCATTTGCCACATACTAAATACAGGAGCGGATGCTGCAAGATAAGCTGGGAACGAGTAGCAGGGGCGGGGCGTGCACTGGACGTCACGCTTCTACTCGAGAGCCAGGAGAAGACCCAGGAACCAGGAGCAGCAGGGGGCGGGGCACGCAAGTGACATAAGGAGACAGGCGTGTCCCCTACTCGCAATGCGAGCAAGGAGTAGACCGCGAGCTGCAGGGGTCGGGGGAAGGAACGTGACGTCACGCCCTGCCCCTACTCGCCGCCGTACGTGCGTGTAGAGACTTCCAGGACCTGCGGTGAGGAGCAGGGGCCATGCGGATGGAGGATACATGACAAATGCGGGTCAGCACAGTACTGCAGGGCAGGCAGTCAATTTTTTTTCGGAATAATCGGCCGATTTCACAAAAACGCCCAAATATCGGCCGACCGATATATCGGTCGACCTCTAGTGTTATCAAACAGCCCGCTGGCAAGAATGTTTGCTGATAAATTGGTATAAACCTTACTAGACTCTCAATTATCACAGCACAGTCTGATCTGAACTCTTTCACAAGGGTTGGGGGGGGGGGCACTGGAAGCCTCCCCCCCAACCCTTGTTAAAGAGTTCAGGTCAGACTGTGCTGTGATAATTGAGAGTCTAGTAAGGTGTATGCTTATTTATCAGCAAACATTCTTGCCATCGGGCTGTTTGATAACACCCCCCCCCCCATGCTGACTTACATAGAAGTGTAGTGTTCAGTATATAATATAGTATTGGGGTTCAGTATAGTGTACATTATAGGGGCATAGTGTGGTATACAGTATAGGGGTTAGTGTATAGTATAGGGGTTAGTATATTATATAGATTAGGGGTCACTGTCGTGTACATTGCAGTTGTTACAGTAGTGTACATTATAGGGGTTAGTCTAGTGTACAGTATAGGGGTTAGTCTTGTGTATAGTATAGGGGTTAGTGTGGTGTACAGTATAGTGGTTAGTGCAGTGTATACTATAGGGGTCACTGTTATTTGCAGTACATTTGTTTGAGTAGTGTACAGTATAGTGCTAAGTGTAGTGTACAGAATATGGGGTCACTGTTGTCTGCAGTATAGGGATTAGTGTAGTGTACAGTATAGTGGTTAGTGAAGTGTATACTATAGGGATTATTGTAGTGTACAGACTAGGGGGTCACTGTTGTGTGCAGTACAGTTGTTAGAGTAGTGTCCAGTATAGGGGTTAGTGTAGTGTACATTATAGGGGTTAGGGCAGTGTACATTATAGTTGGTTGTTGTAGAGAATAGGGGGTCACTGTTGTGTTCAGTACAGTTGTTTGAGTAGTGTATAGTATAGGGGTTAGTCTAGTGTACAGTATAGGTTTTAGTGTCGACAACAGTGTCGGGCAGGGCCGGTGCAAGGATTTTTGCCAACTCAGGCGAAGGTGCATTTTGACAAAAAAGATTGGCTAACAAATACAAACAGCCTGGCGCAGAAGAACCTCCGGTATTCCCAGTGAATCCTTTGAAAAGGCATCGATCCCCAGAAAGCTCTGGAGAGGAACCAGCAGAGAATAGAATCGGTCATACTAAGGCGGCGTACACACGATCGGATATATCCGATGAAAACGGTCCGCGGACCATTTCCATCGGATATGTCCGATCGGGAGTTTGATCCGATGGCGTGTACACACCATCGGATCAAATTCCCCGCCGCCGGACGGCGCGGTGACGTAGTGGTGACGCGGCGGTGACGTTGACGCCGCCGCGTCACCGCCACGTCACCGCACCAGGAAGTAAAACACTTCCGCGCATGCGCCGAATCCATTCGGCAGCGGCGCGGCGGCGGTGGGAGCCGACATGTCTGCTGGTAAGTGTACTAACCAGCAGACATGTCGGGCGGACAGATTCCCACCGGATAGATTTCAAAGCATGCTTTGAAATCTGTCGGGTGGAGAAATCTGTCCGCTAGCCCATACACACGAGCGGAGATGTCTGCTGAAACGGTCCATCGGACCGTTTTCAGCGGACATATCCCCTCGTGTGTACGCGGCCTCACTGGTGTATCTGTGAAAATTGTCGGCCTATGCCGACACATGAGGAATCCCAATGTTATTCAAACTTGGAGGACGTGAAGCCTTTGTTAGAAGAAGGACTGAGATGTGTTACAGATAATGAAGAATTTATAGAGCGTTGTTTCAATAAAAGAATATTAATGTACCAGATCTCAGAGCACTCCGAATTTTCTAAGAGAGAATACACAAGGGATGCAAACAGGTATCTAATAAATAATTGTTTTGCTTTAAAATTATTATTATTGTTTTTCCTAACACTTTCACAGCTTATCAATATTTTTGTTTTTTAAACCATGTGGTCGTTCGCAATATTGTTTAGCGCAAACCTGACTGTAAACTAATGTCTGCTAAACGCATATTTCAAACGGCTAAGCTGCATAACTTTTAACAATCACTCATGTCCACATACATCAGTAGTACAGCCCAAATCTAACACAGAAAATGCATTGATCCAGCATTTTAGTATGTTAGAATTCATAAGCGGCTGGTGCACTTAATTTTTTTGATGGGCCTCATCATTTGCCACCACTATGCCATGACATCAAACGCAGACACTGTGCCCATCAATTATCACCGCTGTGCCCATTAATTGTCGCCGCTGTGCCCATCAATTGTCGCCACTTTGCCCATTTAAAATGCTGCCAATGTTCCCTGTAAAATTCACCAACCACCCCCCGCCTGGCACTTACCTTTCTGTGGTCAGCCATCCTGCTTCTTCCGTCCCTTGATGTCTTCTCCCACCCTAGATGACGCCTCAGCCAACCAGGTTAACTTTAACCATAATCAGTGAACCTGATTGTCTGAAACGCCTGTCAGTCTGATCCAAGGAACGCACCCCCCGTGCGTTCCTGGGATATGCTTTGGAAGCCTATTACAGCCTGAGGGCTGTAATCGTAAATAATATTAGCGCCGCTAACTCTGATGGGCACTTCCAATGGCAACCAGCTGCCATTATTCAGATGGCCGGCTCTCACCAGGGGGCCGTCCATCTGAATAGTCACCGGCAGCGGCAAGGATAAATCGATTCATGCAATGGAAGAATCTATGTATTGTATTGGTGGCGGTGCGAGAACCAGAGTGGTCGATGCTCCGACACCCTCTATGGACAAACATAGTTACATAGTTAGTCAGGTTGAAAAAAAGACACAAGTCCATCTAGTTCAACCATAAAAAAATAAACAGAATAAAAAACACAGTACATTCCCATACACCCAACTCCATACCCATAGTTGATCCAGAGGAAGGCAAAAAAAAAAACCCAGCAGAGCATGATCCAATTTGCTACAGGAGGGGAAAAAAATCCTTCCTGATCCCCCAAGAGGCAATCGGATTTACCCCAGATCAACTTTACCTACAAATCTTAGTACTCGGTTATATCATGTGCATTTAGGAAAGAATCCAGACCTTTCTTATACGAATCTACTGAGCTGGCCAGAACCACCTCTGGAGGGAGTCTGTTCCACATTTTCACAGCTCTTAGGCGGCGTACACACGACCGAGGTCCTCGCTGAAAACCAGCGAGAACCTCGCTGGAATGTGCATTCCAGCGAGGACCTCGGCCGTGTGTACGGTCTCGGCGAGCTTCCCGTCGGGAAGCCCGTCGAGCAGAAATAGAGAGCACGCTCTCTATTTCCTCGACGGCCCGCCTGGATGAATGGCTGGTTGCCATTCCCGACGGGCGGGTCGCCGATTTCGACGGCCGGCAGAGAGCCTCGACGGGCGGAACGATGTGTTCTGCCCGTCGAGGATCTCTGCCGTGTGTACACGGCCTCACTGTGAAAAAAACTTTCGTATTTGGAGGTGAAATCTCTTTTCCTCCAGACGTAAAGAGTGCCCCCTTGTCCTCAGTGTTGACCTTAAAGTGAATAACTCAACACCAAGTTCACTATATGGACCTCTTTTATATATTTGTACATGTTGATCATATCCCCCCTTATTCTCCTCTTCTCAAGAGTGAATAAATGCAGTTCCTCTAATCTTTCCTCATAGCTGAGCTCCTCCATGCCTCTTATCAGTTTGGTTGCCCTTCTCTGCACTTTCTCCAGTTCTCTGTACTGGTAGATTTATACCCTTTCTTTAACACCAACAGTGCGGAAACCAACCTCTTTAATAAAAAAAGGCGCCCATACCTTGTAGATTTTTAAATATCTGAGTTTCACATACAAATGCAATGGGCTTCTCTGTGTGAAAAGTCGTCCTATGTCCAAGTTAAGTAAATTTAATTTAAAATTTCAATTTTTACTTTGCATTTTTATTATTTTATGCTGTATCATATTTTTCTAAAAGTATTTTATTTTAATAAAAAAAAAAAATGAAATGAGCTTGTAAACTAAAACTTATTTTTGACATTAATGCATTCCATGCATTATGCTGAAAAAAGATCAGATTATGTAGTCGTTTACCCACCCCCACCCCTCCCGTCCCCACCCCCTGTTTGAATGATCTGACCCTTCTCGGGTCCCATGCTCGCCCACATCATCCTCCTTGAGTCTAAGACCAGTCATTGATTGACTGCAGTGGGTGGATAGAAAGTAGCACAGCAATTGTCTCTAGCTGCTGTTAATCGCATCCAACTAAAAAAAAATATTCTTAGCGTACCTGTAGCGACGCTCCCATATACAGTGAAATTAAATTATATTTATGTTGTATGTCAAATTATAATTAATAATTTTTATTTTTTAAGATGCCTGAGAAGAGGGGCCTACCGTATATATACACTTATGATTCATGGGTTTCCTTGGTAAATGTCGAAGGATTCCAATCCCATCGTGTGTGGTATGGGCCATTAGGCCTCGTACACACGAGGCAATAGATTTGTTCAAAGCGGTCTGTCCGACCGATTTGAACAAATCTGTCTCTTTGGATTTTGGTTTGCTCGCATGTACACACGAGCAAACCAAAATCCCCGCCAGCAGACGGCGTGCTGACGTGTCGGTGACGTGGCGGTGATGTTGACGCCGCCACGTCACCGCACCAGGAAGTAAAACACTTCCGCGCATGCGCCGAATCCATTCGGTGCGAGACGACATGTCTGCTGGTAAGTGTACTAACCAGCAGACATGTCGGGCGGACGGATTCCCACCCGATAGATTTCAAAGCATGCTTTGAAATCTGTCGGGTGGCCAAATCCGTTGGCTCGCCCGTACACACGATCGAATCTGTCTGCTGGGACGGTCTAGCAGACCGTTTCCAGCAGACAGATTTGATCGTGTGTATGCGGCCTTAGAGATGCCTATCCTGATGTCGACCAACAATACACAGGCTTCAAGTGGTCTTCAGACTACAATGCTTCAGACATGGCATCTGAATAAAATACTTCTTGAAGACGTTTATTTGGTATGTTTGTATTTTTGAGTTTTCAGTTTGTTTTATTTGTTTATTAATTTTTATTCACCCGAAAAATATATTTATTTAGTATTTTTGAAAAATTGTTAAAATAAATATTTTAAATAAATTTATATAATGTCAAACTTAAAATGAGTAGATTTTTTATGTTATTATCTTAATAAAACAAAAAATATGATTAGAAACCACTGTACTCCTAATCACCACGTTACATAATTCTTTACATTGGTCCAATCCTAAAAAAATGCATACGAATAAAACTAATATATTATCTAAAATATAAATAATTAGGGCCAGATTCAGAGAGCCGTAACTCCTGTCTAACTGGTGTTAGACTGGAGTACTTTCAAATTACGCGCGTTTTTTAGCTAGTCTGAAACCTCAAACCATGAATAGACGGCTGCGGGCTTCAATTCGACTGGAATACGTGTTCGTACGCCTTCGGACCTACGCTGCAATAAAATTGCGGCCACTGGGTGGACTTCCCGTCGTTTTCCGCGTCGGGGTATGCTAATGAGCTTTTGCCGGCTTTTCCAGAAATTACGATCTTCAATCGCAATCTCTTACGGCATCTTTAGTCATCTTTTTTTTGTGTAACACTATACCAGCTTTTTGCTGCTCTAATATTAGACAGCCCATGTTAAGTATGGCCGTCGTTTCCCGCGTCGAATTTCAACGTTTTCCGACGTCTTTTATTATTTTTTACGTAAGTCGTCCGGGAATAGGAATGTCCGTAAACGACGCTACTCAAACAACGAATGACGTAACAACGTGATTTCGCGCAATGCACGGCGGGAAATTTCTAAACGGAGCATGCGCAGTTTGATCGCCGCGGGGACGCGCCTAATTTAAATGCTTCACGCCCCCTAATCGCGTATTTCGATTACGCGGCGAGAAATAGACTACGCCACGTAGCGTACGGGCAAAAATCTACCAGAATTCGATGTAGAGCCTGATAAAATATGGCAGCGTAGAGTATTTCGATTACGCAGCGCAAATTTAAGTGTATCTGAATCTGGCCCATAATGTTTATTTTTTTCAAAATTACATATATTATTAACTTTTACAGATAATAAATCAATTTTATTTTAACGGATACAAACTCAATAAGAATTTAAACTGTATGGATTTTACCATACTGGAGAGCATGAAGTATTTCATAGCATGGTGTTGAAATATAGACTCAAACGGCATCACTTCTCGATGGATGTCATGGGGTTGCAATGAGGGTGGGGGTTGCACTGAGAGGGTTTGCATTGAGGGTGTCTGCACTGAAGGAGAGTGTTAACAGAAGGGTGTCTGTGTAACATGCAGGGGTTCCAGCTCTTTGATGTGCTGCATGCCCTGCTGTGTACATACTTATATACCCAGTGATGTGCCCCACTGTGTACCCCCTGATGTGCCTACAGTTCGCCCCATGCCCTGCTGTGTAGCCCCTTATGTTCTCTGTGCCCCCTGTGATGCACCATGCTGTGCTCAATAATGTACCCTGCTGTGTACAGCATAATAAACCTTGCTGTGTGCCCCGTAATGTTCCCTGCTTTGTGCCAATGCCATGTGCCCTGCTATGTTCCCCCCGATTTGCGCAAGAGATGTTACATATTGTGTGTCCTGTTATGTGCACCATGCCCTGTGATGATGTGTGGGATGGGATGGATGGATATATATATATATATATATATATATATATATATATATATATATATATATATATATATATATAGGACAGAACAAATAATGAGAAAAAGATGGAATGGGATGGAATGCATGGATGGATGGATATCGGAGCAATAGGACAGAATGATACATGAGAGAGGGATGGGATGGAATAGATGGATGGATATAGGACAGACTGATACGTGAGAGAGGGATGGGATGAATGGATGGATGGATATAGGACAGACTGAGGTGAGAGAGGGATGGGATGAATGGATGGATGGATGGATCTAGGTCAGACTGAGGTGAGAGAGGGATGTGATGGATGGATGTAGGACAGACTGAGGTGAGAGAGGGATGTGAATGGATAGATAGAGGCCAGACTGAGGTTAGAGAGGGATGTGATGAATGGATGGATGGATCTAGGTCAGACTGAGGTGAGAGAGGGATGGGATGGATGGATGGATATAGGACAGACTGATACGTGCGAGAAGGATGTGATGGATGGATGTAGGTCAGACTGAGGTGAGAGAGGGATGTAATGAATGGATCTAGGTCAGACTGAGGTGAGAGAGGGATGGGATGAATGGATGGATGGGTGGATATAGGTCAGACTGAGGTGAGAGAGTGATGGGATAGGATTAGTAGGAGGCACACACATTATTCCATAAGAAAAAAAAACAGCAACATAAATTTGATAATTTTTATATTGCCCATATATTGTATATTATTACACTGAATGCAAGATTTTACCTTACTTTTGACCTTTTCTAAAACGTTTTTCTTCCTTCAGCTGCTGCTGCTTGGAAACTCTGTGTCATTGGGAAGTTTTCCACTTAGCAAGGGGCGGGATCCAGGCAGGGCAGTGCTTTCCTAAAACAAAACTTTTAGAAAGAGAGGAGGTGCTAAGGTGTTAGACACACCCAGTATTTCACACCTCCTTCCAGTCTGCAAGACGTACACAGCGTCTAGACGCAGAAATGTAGTCACCAGTAGAGGGAGCGAGCACGTTAGTGACCACAGTATGAAATCTTCGCTCTGCTGGCTTTTTCTCAAATAGACAACCAGGAAGTGGGGAGAAAAGACAATACATAAATCAACTTCAGAGCAAAAACGAACAAGCAGGAAATGAAAAGAACAATAAGGTAAAGAAAGGTATCTAGCTAATACATTTTTTTCCTTTAGTGATCCTTTAATATATTTATTATCGCAGAAGTAAAACAAGCCGATTATCAGCTTTTTTCTCCACACGGTTAGCGTGAAGCAAGAATCCATTAACCGTGTTTTGTTAACCTTTTTTTATGAAAAGGGATATAGATACCTGCCTGGTTGCCCACAAGTTCACCTAATCAGTGCCTATCACTTCCCAACATTGCCACCTATCACTATTGCCAATCAGTGCCTCACCATCAGTGTCATCTGTCAGTCATGTCTAACATTGCCCATCAGTTTCACCTATCATTGCCCATCAGTGCTGCTCATCAGTGCCACCTCACACTGCCACCTATCAGTGCAGTCTCATCAGTGCCTACCATGGACACTGGCAATGGGGCTCATTGAGACAAATGAATGGGCACAATCCCTCCCAATAACACCAACTTTGTGTCACAAGGTCTCCAACAGTCAAATAAGATTAGGATTTTACTAAATATATAAACTTTTCTACTCTCAATGGCTACAATTTGGCAGAATAAAGTGTGAGACGGGAGGGCACCATTGGTAAAAGTAGCGTTTGTAATGGAAATAGCACATTCGTCACGCTGTAACAGACTGAAAAGCGCAAATCGTCTCTTACCAAACTTTTACTTAACACGCAGTAACATGAGATCAACGGCGGATCCAGGGGGGGGCAACAGGGAAATTGCCCCCATCCGAGACAATCATGTCACACACTCGCTTGCTGCTCTGTTTTTTTTTTTTTTTGTTTGTTTTTTTTTTTTTAGGTTTCTCTTTAAACACTTGTTCTGCGGCTGGCTGCCGCTGCCCGAGTCTCTCTCTCACATCACAAGCCAATCAGCGGCGCCACCGCTGAGAGAGAGAGAGACTCGTCTGAGACTGTCACTGTGTAGTACTAGTTACGGCGGCACCGCCGCACGGGCACAATGTATAGCAGGAGCGGAGGAGGTAGATGGAGACTCTTCCCCTTCCTTGCACTCGTGACTCATTGCTAACACCAGAGCCGCGTGGCGTCTAGCAACGAGTTACGTCACGGCCAGTGAGTCACGTCGGACTCAGTCTCAGAGCCGACGTGAAGGTGTGGCTGGCCTGGCGCTGGTGTCTGGTGATGACCACACTATATTATTAACAGAGTGAAGCCTCAAATGGAGGTGGGGGGGGGGGAAGCGTTTGCAATAGAGAATAGATTAGGAGGCTGATGTTTAGAAGTTAATAGTGCAATGAATGCACAGTGTGTAAGTAAGCACCAGCATTCTTAATTCCGCCCCTGACTGTGTTGTCCACACCCACCACTGGCACTTCCTCCCTCCCTCCATCCTCTCCACACTACAGGCCTCTGCAGCCCCTGAGTTAGTGTTGGCTACACCCACCCACCCCACCTCCTCCATCTACTCCACCTGGCTTGCACAGTCTGCAGAGAAAGAGTGGTGTGAATAGAGGAAGATTACTGAATCCATTCGACCCATCTATCTACTCCTATGCGCCTGCATGGGAGCCCCTCACCAGAGCACCAAAATAAGTGAGTAAAAGAATTAATGAATGTCAAGTGTCAAATTGCAAAATACATGTGTGCCATTTATGGAAGGAAAAAAATGCCCTTTTAGTCTCGACTTGTTAAATCTTAACCCCTTCAGCCCCGAAAAGTTTTATACCCCCTTATGACCAGGCCATTTTTTGCGATACTGCACTGCGTTACTTTAACTGGCTAACAATTGCACGGTCCTGCGACGTTGTACCCAAAAAAAATTGACATCCTTTTTTCCCCACAAATAGAGCTTTATTTTAGTGGTATTTGATCACTCACCTCTGCGGTTTTTATTTTTTGCAAATATAAACAGAAAAAAATTAAATATAATTTTTGCTTTAAAAAAATGTCTTCCTCAGTTTAGGCCAATATGTATCCTGCTACATATTTTTGGTACAAAAAAAAAAAACAATATTGATTGGTTTGCGCTAAATTTATAGCGTCTAAAAACTATGGGATAGATTTATGGCATTTATATTTAAATATTTGTACTAGTAATGGCGGCGATCTGCCGCAATCATTAATTTTTAGCGGTACTGCAACATTGCAGCGGACACATCGGACACCTAATTGACACTTTTTGGGGACCAGTGACACTAATAAAGTGATCAGTGCTAAAAAATATGTACTGTCACTATACTAATGACACTGGCTGGGAAGGGGTTAACATCAGGGGTTGATCAAAGGGTTAACTGTGTGCCATGGGGGTGCTTGCTAACTGTGTGGGGGGATGGACTCACTAGATGAACAGAGTGATCCATGTTCCTGGTTAGCAGGAACACAAGATCACTCTGTTCATCTCTGACAGAACGGTGTTCTGCCTTGTTTACATTTGCAGACCACTGTTCTATCTCTGTGGGGAGCGATCGTGGGTGGCTGGTGGAG
The DNA here is from genome assembly GCA_029574335.1 of Rana kukunoris. Lineage (NCBI taxonomy): Eukaryota > Metazoa > Chordata > Amphibia > Anura > Ranidae > Rana > Rana kukunoris. Next base: position 171,864,092 of record CM056053.1, on the reverse strand, counting down.
ATCACTGGCTATTGGACGAAATGGCCTACAGGTATGTAGTTTCGTGCAATAGAGCTGATCTGCTGCAGTATACTGTATGTACTGCAGCTAATCAGCAAGTGTTTAATGTAATTATAATGCTGGATATTGATTTAAATGCGTAGCTGCAGAAGAGCAAACAGTACTTTAATCTGGCCACCTGAATTTATTTTTATATTTACAGTTTTTAAAATATTTGTTTATATCAATTTTTTTTATTGCTGTTGGGAACTGATGAGGCTACATTTGATGGGCACTGGTTAGGCTGCATTGATGCATTGATCTCTTGTATCATGTCTGCAGTCTATGATCAACTCTTGTATCATGTCTGCAGTCTATGATCGTCTCCTGTATCATATCTGCAGTCTATGATCATCTCTTGTATTGTGTCTGCAGTCTCTGATTGTCTCTTGTATTGTGTCTGCAGTCTCTGATTGTCTCTTGTATCGTGTCTGCAGTCTCTGATTGTCTCTTGTATCATGTCTGCAGTCTATGATCGTCTCCTGTATCATATCTGCAGCCTCTGATCATCTCTTGTATTGTGTCTGCAGTCTCTGATTGTCTCCTGTATCATATCTGCAGTCTATGATCATCTCCTGTATCATATCTGCAGCCTCTGATCATCTCCTGTATCTTGTCTGCAATGTATTCTTGCAATATTTAAACGGGGGGGTCAGTTCAGTTATGGTACATGTATATGTCAACAATGTGTGTGCACTGCTGTTCGATAAAGGCAATTACTTTATGTAGTGTGCACTTTTTGCTTTAATTGTAGAAACAGCAAAATGAGTCCGAAAAGAGTGAACTGCAGGACTATAGATTCTTTCTTCGGTACCAGTGCAAAAAATGCATCAGGAGAAAAGCCAATAGTAGAAAGCACTTCAAGTATTGAAAGTGACACTACCCCGTCCCCATCCTCTTCTGGTATATTTGTAGAGCCAATATCTGGTGAAACAGATCCTAATGTGTCGCCACTGCCTCTTGATACCCCGCCTCAAACCAGCAGTATCTTAATTAATGACATTGGCACACATCTTGGGGAAAAAAATCAATGACTATACCAAATGCTTGCTATTGGAAAATCCATGGCAACCTCCTCCTGGATATGAATTACCTTTCTATGTTCAAAACATGACTTCCAAGAATGGAGAAACTCGGGAAATAAAGAGATACTTGTCAAAACAACATATTGACAGTTTTCCTTGGCTTTTGTATTCACCTGCCAAAAAGGGATTGTTTTGCAAGTACTGTGCATTGTTTGCGCAACATCGGAAAGGTGGTCATAACAAAGGCATGGCCCTTGGAAAATTGGTAATGGAGCCCCTAATTAATTTTTAAAAGCTTAAGGGCAAGGATGGAGATTTGGAAGTTCATGCAAGGCTTGTTTATCACCAGGAGAGTGTATTTGAAGGAAATGCATTTTTAAAAACCTACCATGCACCGGAAAATGAAATTGTTAATCAAATAAACTTGCATCGTCTTCAAAAAGTGGAAAAGTGGTCTCAATGAATCTGTGATTAAAAAGATTGGTGGTTGGCCTTCAAATTGTTATAGATCCTATGTTAGACCTAATTTTCAATTTTAATTTTAGATAACCATTATAACGTATGGATAATAGGACATTCTTATATCTTCTGGGCTCAGAAGAGAGCTGAATGGAGAGTGTATGGCGATAACTTAGACCATACCAATAAACATTAAAATTTTGATGAGGTAAACCTATGTGGAATGCTTTGGAGCAATTTACGTTCTGTTCTAACTCAATTTCATATTAGTTGGCCCGTACCACAGATCATCATTTTCCACCTAGCTGGTAATGATCTTGGCAAACGCAAAACAGAATGAAAGGAAAGGGGAAAGACAGTATCTGGCCCCCTTTCCTCATGGGAAAAGTGGCGGGAGGGCAGTTTTAAAAATCCTGTCAGGTAGGTTAAGATTAGGATTGTGGGCGGGCTCACAGGCTGAGGGGTAAGCTATTGAAGTGACCCCTCATTGGCTGCTGGAAAGCCTGCTCAGAATAGACTGGTTTAAACTAGTTGGCCAGGTGTTTTCAAAAAGCGCGGGCAAAAGCCCGCGCAAATCCGCTATCCAAGGCTATTTAAGGACCACTCGTCAGAGGGTGACTCATTCGCCTCAGCGACAGAAGAACTGTGGTGTTCTCCCGTTATATCTCGCTGAACAAGCAGTGTCACTGAGGCCAGAAGATGTCGCTGATCCGGCAGCTTTTGGAACGCGCAGGACAGGACGGGGGAGATGCCTGGATCCGGCATTGCCTAAGCTTACCCCAGTCGGCGTGTCAAGAGGCTCCGGTGGGAGCCGCAACGGTCGGTGTGTCACCCGCGCTGTCGGCGGCATCTGTGGAGCGTCAGTCTGCTTCCAGCCAGGAGTTCGTGCCGCAGGAAGAGGAAGCCGGTCCGAGCAGAGCGGTGGAAGTTCCGGGTCGTCGGCGTAAGAAGACCCCCCCCCTTGTCATCCAGGTCTGACTCCACTGCCACTGATGTCATGCCTTCTCAAGTGCCTATGCTAGAGAATAGAGTTGGCCAGCCGGATGCTGCTTCAGTGGGCTCTGCTCAGGAGAGAGGTATGGTTGACTCATCTTCTGGTGTTTTGTTGTCTAATATTGCTGCATTACTCTCTCAAGTAGCTAGAGATTTACATGCAAATCCACAGGTTAATGCATTGTCTATTGAGCCCTCTGCTGCTAATGTGTGGTCGCCATCTAGTGGCGATTTTGCTAATGGCGGTCAAAACTCACAAACTGTTTTAAACTCACAGAATGTAGTGACCTCAGGTTATTTAGCTGCTCGTGCTCAGAATCTTCCCGAAACTTGCTTAAAAGAGCCTATGTCATGTGAAATTAACCCCCTAGGCTTTCACCTGTCTGTTACGGTAAAAGAAAAAATATGGCGTGGTGAGTTTATCGATATTTTATCTTTGCTTCCGTCATCCAGAGATTTATTTTCTAAAACAGACAAAGATGAGGAAGAAAGGCGTAGACCAGTGCAAAAATCTTTTAATAACTGGCTGCAGGCCTTTTGTATTTTTTCCGGTGTTCTTTGTGAAAAATTCCCTGAAAAAGGTTCAGGTTTATTTCAACACCTCAATATCATCATCGAGGCATTCAGGAATTTTGGGGGGGTAGCATGGTACAATTATGATGAAGCTTTTAGGCAAAAACTGTCCGTTCACCCTTCCTTAAAATGGGGGGTTAAGGATGTAGGCCTTTGGCTAAATCTTTTTCTGCCCCCATCGAGGCCAATGGTTACAAGACCTAGCAATGTCACGCAGACGGCCAGTAGTTCAGGTTACAAAAAAGGTCTCTGCTTCAACTTCAATGATAGTCAGTGCAGGTGGCCGAACTCATGCAAATATAAACACAAGTGCGCATTCTGCGCTGGCTCCCACCCAGTTTCTAGGTGTTTCAAGAAAATACCAGCCTCAATCCAACAGCCAGCTGGTTTTTCAAAAAGCAGTCACTCCAGTGATGCTCCTAAACATGTTGCCATGGCTCAGACTGTATCCAGACAAGCAGAGGGCATGTCTTCTCATTGAAGGCTTTAGTGAGGGGTTTTTGTTGCCAGTTTTTTCAGGTCAGGGCTGTAGCATGGTCAGCAACCTTAAATCGGTTAGTGAATTTCCTGACGTAGTAATGGACAAAATTAATTTTGAAATAATTCAAGGTAGGGTGGAGGCCCCATTTTCCTCCCCCCCTTTTGTTAATTTTAGAATTTCCCCTTTAGGTATTGTTCCAAAAAAAGAAAAGAACTCCTTTAGGTTGATTCACCACTTGTCCTTCCCCAAAGGTCATTCCTTGAACGATGAGATAGAGGATGGTTTGGACTCTGTGTCATACGCTTCTTTTGAGGATGCCCTTGTCAAATTGAGACGCCTTGGAAAGGGTTCCCTTTTGGCAAAGGCGGACATCAAATCGGCTTTTCGCCTTCTACCTATCAACCCGTTATGTTTTAATTCCCTTGGTTTTTTCTTTAACAATTGTTTTTACTTTGACAAATGCTTGCCCATGGGCTGCTCTTTGTCGTGCTGTTACTTTGAATCATTCTCTTCTTTTTTGGAATGGGTGGTCAGCCATGAATCTGTTTCTGATCTTCTCATTCACTATCTTGATGACTTCTTGTTTTTTGGCCCTCCCAGCACTGTAGGTTGCGCAAATTTATTGGACACATTTTTTAGAGTTTGTCATCATTTCGGAGTGCCTTTGGCTTTGGATAAAACAGTTTTCCCCTCAACACGTTTGGGATTTTTAGGTATCATTATTGATACCGTTTCCATGGAGTTCAGATTGCCTGAATTAAAAATAGAGAAAATCAAACATCTAATTGTATCTTTAATACGTAAAAAGAAAGCAATTTTGAAAGAAATTCAGTCACTATTGGGTTTGCTGGCTTTTGCCACTAGGGTCATGCCAGTGGGTAGGATATTCTCAAAAAGATTATATTTATCCATCTCCGGCTTAAAATCCCCTTTTTCGCATGTCCGCTTGACTCATGATTTAAAAGAAGATTTATTAGTATGGTCACATTTCCTTTCCCATTTTAATGGTAGAACGGTTTGGCAAGAGGACTTCATTTCAGACAAAGATTTATTTTTGTACTCAGACTCAGCAGGTTCTTTAGGTTTCGCTGCGATATGGCAGACACATTGGTGTGCCGAACGTTGGTGTTCAACCTGGCAAAGAAAAGGTTATTTAAAAAACATTGTTTTGTTAGAATTGTTCCCAATCATAGTGGCTCTTGAACTTTGGGGACCATTCTTTCAAAATAAAATAATTTTAGTTAGCACTGACAACAAAGGCGTGATGTACGCCATCAATTCCATCAATTCCTTAACATCCAAGTCTCCGCCAGTCATTGTCCTTTTAAGGTATCTGGTTTCTAAATGTTTACACCTTAACGTTTGGTTGAAAGCAGTGCATGTAGCAGGAAGGGACAATGACTTGGCGGATTCTTTGTCTCGTTTGCAGATGGAGCGTTTTTTCAAGCTATTTCCGGAGGCAGACAAAGTGGGACTGTCATGTCCACTTTTTCTATGGGAACTGGTTTAAGGCCCATTTCCCAGTATATCAGCAATTCGGTGGCTCCCTCAACCTGGGCGGGATATCAGTCCGCCTGGCTGTTATATCTGGGTTTCCTGGAAATGAATAATGAACCGGTTCATTTGTTTTCTGAAGACAGAGCTTTGCGTTTTTTAAGTTTTCTTTTTTCCAAAGGTTATTCCTGGTCATATGTTCAGAGGACACTGTCAGGAATCTCGTTTTTTCTCAAAATTAACAGCCTGCCTTCGTTTATGCATTATTTTTCGGTAAGACAGGCATTGAAGGGATACAAAAAAGATAATTTTTCGGTTGACACTCACAAACCTATCACCCCAAAAATTTTGGGTGATTTATGCTTAGCCACGGATAGAGTTTGTTTTTCAAATTTTGAATCGGTGCTTTTTCGGGCGGTTTTTTCTGTTATGTTTTTTGCGGCGCTCAGGGTGTCCGAGCTAATGGCATTAAATGACGATAACATTGTGTTCACAGATAAGGCCCACGATAGGTCCAAAATTTTTTATTCACGAATCCGGTCGGCCATTAACGAAGTATCAGTTTTCAAGCGTACTCAAAAAATGCTTACACTTTTTGAACCTGGATCAGGAACATCTCTCTTCTCATTCATTTAGAATAGGTGCCGCTACGGAAGCTTCAAGATTAGGTTTGAATTCCGACAGGATCAAAAAACTTGGTAGATGGAAGTCTAGTAGTTATTTATTATATGTTCGCCCTAATCGCACATATTGATCTTTTCAGGAGGCTTTCGTATTGTTTGGATCATCGGGCATTCCTACATTCATTGGGCCCATCTCAGAGCGCAGGACAGAACATATTCAGTCAACTTAGGATTAGATATTGATAAGTTTAAAGTGTATTGGAATGGGAAAAGGGGCATGGTTTGGGCAAGTCTTCATGTTGAACTTTCTCTGCTCAGCCGTCGTTTCCCTCCACCTGATGTATTGATCATTCATCTTGGGGGAAATGACGTTGGGCAGCGGAAGACATTGGATATAATATTTTCCATCAGGGACGACTTATTAAAGTTCCAAATGGTTTTTCCACAAACCAAGATAGTTTTCTCTGAGATAGTACAAAGGTTGGTCTGGCTTTCCCCCCTGCGTAGGCGCCCTTTTGAGAAAATCAGAAAAATAATAAATAGGGCAGTTTCAAAATTAATTTCTGAATTAGGAATGTTGTCATTTAGACACATGGAATTGGAAGGGGGCTATGTAGGTTTGTTTAGATCAGATGGTGTCCATCTTTCGGACATTGGGCTAGATATTCTCAATGCGGATTTCAGTACATGTGTGGATATGGCTTGCATGGATATGGCCGCGTAGTGGGGTGTCGTGGCGGGTGTTTTACCACCCGCCCTGTGGGTAATTTTTGCTTGCAGCCTGAGCCGCAGTGGTTAGGCTTGCTAAAGTTTTATTTGAATTTTAAAATATTTATTTAATTTATTATTACCCTTGAGCTATTTATTTATCTATTTACTGTTTTTTTTAAACCAATAATAAACGTCCGTGGCCTTAAGATCCACATTAAAGTTATCAGTTGTCTTTATTTATTTAGTTATTTATGAGTTGTTGGTTAAGAAAGGTATCATTTCCGTCTACTTTCCCATTGATTTCACAGATTAAACTCCATATGTTATGTTTGCATTCTGTTTTACCAGAAACTATTTTAGTTTTTTCTGAAGTTATCCCTTGCTTGGATTGGTTACTTTGTCCTGAGCATAAATATTTAGAAAAAATTTGTAGGCGACTTAATAGGTCATTGGATAAATTCATGCCTTTTGTTCATAGTATGTCCTTTAGGCATGTGAACTTGGAAGGTGGGTTGCCTGGTTTTTATAGACCAGACAACGTGCATTTATCCGATATTGCTCTGGACACCTTAAATTTAGACTTTAAAGGGGAGGTTCCCCTAAAAAGAAACTTTTAACATTGCCTGTCTCTTCTTAATAACATGTAGAATCGGCTGGTAGTTTAAAAAAAAATGTCCGTACATACCATTTTCGGCATGTAGTCTCACCGTCGCTTCCGGGTCTGGCGGCCGGGTCTGGGCGTGCCTACTTAAATGACAGGCATCCGATCGACGCATACAGCGCGTCACGAGATGCCGAAAGAAGCCGAACGTTGGTGCGCATCAATGTTCGGCTTCTTTCGGCATCTCGTGACGCGCTGTATGCGTCGATCGGATGCCTGTCCCCACACATCATACCCGGAAGTGGCGGTGAGACTACATGCCAAAAATGGTATGTACGGACTTTTTTTTTTTTAAACTACCAGCCGATTCTACATGTTATTAAGAAGAGACAGGCAATGTTAATAGTTTCTTTTTAGGGGAACCACCCCTTTAATACCTGTGTTGAATTGGCTGTCGCCATGGTGGGGTGCCATGCCCTTTAAATTAGGGCCTGGCGTGTGGGATGATATATTTCATTTTATTTAGCTAGAGCTTAAATGGCTAAGCTAATTTTACTTTTATAGTATATATATATATATATATATATATATATATATATATATATATATATATTTATATGGTTATATGCTAATAAAATTAGTTAATATATTTAAATGTATTATTTAATTTGGATTTATGAATTGTTTTTTTACATAATACAATTCATTTATACCTATAAATAAAGGCCACGCCCATTTCATTCCACAGGTATCATTTCGTAGTATTATGTAGTATTTATACCTATAAATAAAGGCCACGCCCATTTCATACCACAGGTATCATTTTGTAGTATTATGTAGTATTTATACCTATAAATAAAGGCCACACCCATTTCATACCACAGGTATCATTTTGTAGTATTATTTATCCATAGTAATAATATATTAGTTGTAAAATTTGTTATGACTACAGTCCCATTGCTGAGGTACCGTGTTGCATCTGGAGACAAAATATTAGAGGAGCACCTCCTTACTGCATCGTCTCGTGCTACATATATTTCAAAATCCACACAAAATGATTTGATCGGGTGTTGTGGTGATGAAATCACCAATGTCATTGTTGCCAGAATTAAAGAGGCTTGCTATTTCAGCATAATATTCGATGAAACTACAGACATATCACATACCGAACAACTTACACTCAATTTTAGATATTCCTACATTGGATCGATTCGTGAGGATTTCATGAAATTTGTAGATGCTTATCAATTTGCAACCCAGAAGGAATCGGAAATTGATAGTTCAGGTTCAGAACCAAGGCTTACTGGAAAGGTTTTAGGCCAGATGGTTGTCCAACTAATTAAAGACCTCTCCCTGGACATCACACATTGTGTTGGCATTGGAACAGACAGTTGCAGTGTTATGTCTTCAGAGGTGGCTGGTGCTGTATCAGAGATTCTCCGTGTAGCACAAAACAGTTGCAGATGTCCTTGCTACAATCATTGTCTTAACTAATCAATTTCAAAGTCCCCACAAGTGTCGGCAGTTCGCAATGCAGTAGCAGTGGTTAAATCAAGCAAAAACGTATTCTATTTTAAAGCAGGAGTTAGGCTTTCAGCTTACCAGTCTTTGTGAAACTAGATGGGTGAAGCGCCATGATTCTCTCATTAGATTTCAAAATGGACTTGTAAAAGTGGTGAGTGCACTATCTGCAATATCTCAACGGAAATGCTCAAGCACTAGCTCAACAGCATCTACTCTCATCCATTCTGTGTGCAGTGCAGAATTCATTTTTTCCTTGGTTTCACTCATCAGTGTTCTGAAAGTAACTCTTCCTCTGAGTCGCTTCCTTCAATCCCCAAAAATTGATTTAACAAGCGCATCTGACTGTTTGACTGATACCATGGCAACCATGGAGAATATGTGATGTAACGCTGATGGCACTTTTTCCACCTTGCATATGGAGGCTACAGAATTGGCATCAGAACTTGGAGTAGAACTAAAATTGCCACGTCTTGTAGGCAGGCAAGTGCACAGATTCAATTACAATGTAGAATCAACTGAAGAATACTAAAGGAAATCCATTATTGATTTAAAAACGTGTTTTCCAGAAAATTTGATGCAGTGTTTCCAGATTCAAAGCTTGATGCCAGCAGTACTTTTTGGAAAAAAAAATGGAAACCATGGTTCCTGTGGCTGTGCAATCATTATCAAAGCGTTTTCACCCTCTTCTAGCTGATGGTAATCAGAAGATAATGGAGACATTGCTGCAGGGAGAACTACCGTATTTTTCGCTCCATAAGACGCACCTGAACATAAGACGCACCCAGGTTTTAGAGGAGGAAAATAAGAAAAAAAGTATTCTGAACCAAATGATGTACTAAAATATTTAATATTATATTACAACTATAGGTGGGTGGTGGACACAGTAATACCAGCTCCCCTATCAAATCAGCTCAGCTACACTATACCTGGGTGGTGGTGGTGGACACACAGCAACCCCCCCCCCCTTCCCAGATCAGCTCAGGGTGGCAGGACAGACACAAACACCCCTTCAGCCTCTTCTATCACAACAGCTCAGGTGATGGACAGTGGATACCATGCCAGCCCACACCTCCCACCCCCCTTATCACCAGCTCACCTTGCACAACCCCCTCTGGCTGTCTCTCAGCGTCAGATACACCCAGGCAGCAGCTAAGGAGGACTGAGGACATATTTTGCAGCAGCAGCAGCGGCCAGTGGAAAGAGGCAGGAAGTGATACTGGACCAGACCACAGCGCCGGGGGTGTTCCAGCTGAAAACAAAAAGCCAGCCAGGGCTCTTGTCACTTGCAGGATGGTGTCACATCTTGCGGGTGTCAACTCACCCGGGTGTGGAGCGCACCATTATAGCAACGCTGCTGACACCACCCATGTTTTGGCACTTGGGGCAGTCCACCTCCCCCCGCTCCACTTGGTATGCCCCTGTTTCTCTCTTACACAGAAGCCGAGTGTCTGTATTCTGACACATCGGCGGCGACGGGGGGGCGGAGCCTGCGCAGTATTCACTCCATAAGACGCAGGGACACTTTCCCCTATTTTTTAGGGAGGAAAAAATGCGTCTTATAGTGCGAAAAATACGGTAAGTATCTGGCTTACAAAGTGGAAATGAGAGTTATCATAACAGAAGGACATTCCAAAAACAGTTCTTGAAGTTTTGGACTTGTGTGACCAGGACCTCTTCCCAACTATCAGAAGTTTACTCTCCCTGTAAGTGTGGCCACAGCAGAGAGATCTTTCTCAACTAGGGTTGCCACCTCATCCCTTTAAAACTGAACACCTATTAACCACTTAAGGACCCCCGCACGCACATTTACGGCCACAACATGGCTCGTGCAGGCACAAGGGCGTAAATTTACGTCCTCGCCTTCTTGCGGTTCGGGGGTCCCATCGGGACCCCCTCCGCGGCGTGCGGCGGTCCCCCTGGCGCTGGGAGCGATCGCCGACGAGCGGGCGAATGTCCGTGTTTTCCGCCCCCCCCCCCCCCCGCAATCGCTCCCAGCCAATGGGAGCGCTCCCCCTTCGTGTCAGTTCCTCCTCCTGTGTTTACAGGAAGGAGGAAATGATGTCACCACTCATCGCAGCAGTGTTTCCCACCGCTGCTGATGAGAGAAGACATCCACAGTAAGTGTGCACCAACACAACACTGACACACACACACACATAGGCACATTAACCCCTTGTGATCGCCCCCCCCACCCCCCTGTCAGTGTCACTGAATGCAGTGATCTAATCACTGCATTTGGTGTCAGTGTGACAGGCAGTGTAAAAGTCAGTTAGTGTTAGGTCCAGGATAGCCCCCCACCAGTGGCGGCCCGCCCATATGGGCGCACGGGCGCCGCCCCCCCTCCCGCAGTCACAAAAAAAAAAAAAAAAAAAATAAAAAAAAAAACGGGCCCTTTAAGAACTTTTATTCGGCTAAAATGTCATTTTGACATTTTAGCCGAAGTTCTGGCGGCCGTCTATAGAGGGCGCTGCAGCGCCACCCCCTCTCGCAAGTAACACACGTTCAATGCTATGCATTGGACGTGTGTTACTGTTGCCAGCTGCCTGGTCTATTCGTATAACCGGACATGGGACGCCGGTTACCCGAATAGCGACAGCTGGTTGGCTGAGGGGAACTGCCTATCAAAGCCAGTGGCTCTGATAGGCTTTTCCAGTCCCGCCCTCCGGCTCTCGGAAGTCTATGCTCGGAGCGCAGACAATCTGCGGTCCTTGCATTAGACTGACAGCCGTTTCAGCCAATCAGGTTCCCGGATTCTGGTTTTCAGGAACCTGATTGGCTGAAGCTTCTCCAGGGCGGCAGAAGACATCGAGGGAGGACATGGAAGCGTCAGGTAAGTGATTTTTTTTACAGGGAAAGGGGCAGCATGGGGCACAGTGGCAGCATGGGGCACAGTGGCAGCATGGGGCACAGTGGCAGCATGGGGCACAGTAGAAGCATGGGGCACAGTGGCATCATGGGGCACAGAGGCGACAATGAGCACAGTGGCATGGGGCACAGTGGTGACAATTGATGGCACAGTGACTGAATATGATGGCATGGCAGAGAGGTGACAATTGATGGCACAGTGACTGCATTTGATGGCATGGCAGAGAGGTGACAATTGATGGCACAGTGACTGCGTTTGATGGCATGGCACAGTGGTGACAATTGATGGCACAGTGGTGGCGTTTGATGGCATGGCACAGTGGTGACAATTGATTGCACAGTGACTGCATTTGATGGCATGGCACAGTGGTGACAATTGATGGGCACAGTAGCTGCTTTTGATGGCATTGCACATTGGTGACAATTGATGGCACAGTGGTGGCGTTTGATGGCATGGCACAATTAGTGACACAAGTGGTGACAATTGATGGCACAGTGACTGCAAATGATGGCATAGCACATTGGTGACAATTGATGGCACAGTGACTGCATATGATGGCATGGCACATTGGTGACAATTGATGGGCACAGTAGCTGCATTTGATGGCATGGCACAGTGGTGACAATTGATGGCACAGTGGCTGCATTTGATGGCTAGGCACAGTGGTGACAATTGATGGCACAGTGGCTGCATTTGGTGGCATGGCACAGTGGCTACATTTGGTGGCATGGCACAGTGGCTGCATGTGATGGGCACAGTGAGGCTGCAATATTTTTTTTTTCGTTTGCGCCCCCCCAAAAATTTTGAGCACCAGCCGCCACTGCCCCCCACCCCCCCTAATACATTTTTAACCCCCTGATCACTGCCCTAGTTAACCCTTTCACTCCCTATTGCCAGCATCACTAAGCGATCATTTTTCTGATCGCTGTATTAGTGTCGCTGTTCCCGCTAGGTAGCTACTTTTTTTTATTGCGATTTTTTTTTTTTTTTTTTTTTTTTTTACTAAAGACATGTGGCTGAATTAATTTTGGCCTAAATGTTTTACTAAAATATAGTTTATTTGATTTTTTTTTATAACAAAAAGTAAAAAAATAGTGATTTTTCTCAAAATGATCGCTCTATTTTAGTTTATAGCGCAAAAAATAAAAATCGCAGAGGCGGTCAAATACCACCGAAAGAAAGCTCTATTTGTGGGAAGAAAAGGACGCAAATTTTGTTTGGGAGCCACGTCGCACGACCGCGCAATTGTCTGTTAAAGCGACGCAGCGCCGAATTGTAAATACTCCTTGGGTCATTTAGCAGCATATGTGTCCGGGTCTTAAGTCGTTAATTACACAGGTTCTGAGGCAAATTTAGTGCAAATAATGCACTACTTTAGTTTAATTACAGCCTTAATCTGCCACAGAACCTGTGTAATTAATTAACCAGTGGCGGCCCGTCCATAGGGGGCGTCCGGGTGCCACCCCCCCACCCCTAGGCAGCAAAAAAATGTTTTTAAACATGTCCCTTTAAGAAACAATTATTTTTTTTTTTTTTTAAAGTCCTTATGTGCACTGTGTCCTGGCGCTGTGCGCCGGGCACAGTGCGGTACGGGTAGCGCCACGTCAGTGCAATCACAAGATTGCAGACAAGGCGCCACATTGGAAGCTAAAATATTCCTTTGTGGCGCAGACCGTGCCGCCACTGATTACGTGTGATGGCTTGGCTTGTATTATGGCCGGGCGGGTGCAGTGAGTGCACTCAGTGTGTAGAACTATTTCCCCGCCCCACTGGGCGGTCCTTTCCTTCACAGACCAAGCAGCACAGGAAGTGACCTCAGACCTGCAGCTTAGTAGAACTGCAGAACTTAGCAGCAACAGGTAGACATCCCATCCCATGCCTTGTGATTCCCCCAGTTATTAACATTTCTGTTAATAAAAAAAACATTGCTGCCGTCCCCCCTCCCCCCCCCCCCCCGTTATAGAATACCGCAACCGGACATAGCTGCCACCCCCTCCCCGCTTATTTAAAATTGTCTGGTATTGAATATTGCGGCCGAACATTGCTGCCACCCCACCCCCCCTTATTTAAAATCCTTTTTTATTAAATACCGCGGCCGAACATTGTTGCCTTTACTCCCCCCTCATTTAAAATGAAGCATGGCTTCTACCTTTTTTTATTAACAGAAATGTTAATAAACTGGGGGAAACACATTTCATCTAATAACCAGGGGGGGCTTTTAACCAAGAAATATACATATAAAAAATATAATGATGACCATCTTTATCTTTTTTTATATAATGTATAGTGCTTGGTGAAAAGTGTCCCCCCCCCCCTGGTTATTAGATGAAATGTGTCCCCCCCCCGGGCCCCCAGTATTTTGTTTTCCCCCAGTACATTTTCTGGTGAAAGTTTGTTCTAATGTACAGTGCTGCTGAAATGGCTTCCTTAAATCTGAAAATATAGTGTTGGTTTTATTGAGGTTTTATTCATTTTTAATGAGTACTGCGGCTGAAATGGCAGCCGTCATGAACCCCCCCCCCCCCCTTATTTTTAGCAAATTGCGGCTAAAATGGTGGCTGTCATCCACCCATTTTTTAATGTACATTGGGGCCTATTGATTTTTTTTTGTAATGAATCAGGTAGCACCCCCCCATTATTGTTTTTTTTAAATGTACATTGTGGCTGAAATGGCAAACCCCCCCCCCCGATTATTGAAATTTTTTCAACTGTATATTGTGGCTGAAATGGCGGCCATCAGAACCCTCCCTCCCCCCATATTAATTTAAATTCTGGTGGATAATAGTAGATGACAGAACCCCCCCCCCCCATATATTGTTTTATTGTAGATTTTGTTTTTTTAATGGCTGAAATGGTGCCCGTCCGTCAGAACCCCCACTCCTATATGATGTACAGAGCCCTGTGTATAATGTGCAGCCTGGTAAAATCTTGTAGTGGGTCGGATGTGGTTCTCATGCCATAGTTTGGAGACCCCTAGTCTTTACTACTTCCTTTCAAGTGTTTCATAATGTACCCTGTACACTTGTTCTCTGAAGTCTATTGCCAGTACAAAAGCCAGCCACAAACTCAGCACAGGGATGGTGGGAACCCCTCATAATGGGCACAGTGAGGCTACAATTATTGGGCACAGTGAGTCTGCATATGATGTGCTCAGTAAGGCTACATTTGATGAAATAGACACTTGGATTTGGCAGCCATACCTATCTTATAAACTTACCCTGATTCTCATTTGACTCATAGGTATTGATCATTGTGGAATTTGTTTTTCAATTCAGTTCTATCTTTGAAGCAAGTGCCCTTCACAAGGCGTTCAGATGATGAAAAAAGAGGATAAAGGAGCTTGGACCACATCAACCCAAATTGCAAATCCAGCAGAGGTCAAGTGATCGTTGTCGAGTTTACACTCAAAGCTTTTCCGCCACTTCATATAACAAATGGAGTTGGCTAGCTGAATGTGATGTGACTAATGCCTATTATTGCTTCCCCTGTTTGCTTTTTCGAAGTCATGGCACTGACACGTTGTGGATAACAACTAGAATTTGCGACCTAAAGCATCTCACTGAAAAGTGCAAGCGGCATGAAATTACCAAAAGCCATATGGACAACTTTATGAGGCTTGAGTTTTTTGGGAAGCATAGCATTGGCGAACAGCTAGATGCAGGCTACAGAATTGGCATTAGAAAACACAATGAAGAGGTCACAAAAAATCGCCACATCCTGTCTAGAATAATAGACTGCGTAAAATTTTGTGGTGCATTTGAACTGGCTTTGCGTGGCCATAATGAGAGCGAGAGATCAGAGAATCCTGGGATATTCCGTGGCTTGGTGGATTTTGTTGCTTCTCTTGATGGAGTTTTGAAAGAGCACCTTGAGAATGCCACTGTTTTCAAGGGAACTTCAAAAACCATGCAGAACGAGCTGTTGGACTGTATGTTGTCTGTTTTGAAGAAGCACGGAGCAGTGATTTTATCTCAATCCAGGCTGACGAGACCATGGTTATTGCCACTAATTGCCAACTTGTGATTGTACTGCGCTACATTGATGCCAAAAACAACATACAGAAGAGGTTTTTGGAGTTTATTCCTCTACAGTCTACTACAGCAGATTCCATCGCTACAGCACTACAAGAGTGCCTTGCTGTCATCCTTCCAGAGGATCAGAAACATAAGCTGATCTCCCAAGCGTATGATGGAGCCAGCGTGATGAGAGGTGCCACTGCAGGTGTTCAGAAGAAGATACACGATGTATACCCAAATGCCCATTATATCCACTGCTATGCACATCAGCTGAACCTAATAATGCAACAAGCCACTTCTCAAATGCCCAAAGTAAGACTATTTTTTGGAAACCTTGGAGGATTTGCCAGCTTTTTTTCCAGATCACCCAAGCACACAGATGTGCTTGATAAAATAGTTGCGCATAGACTACCGACATCAAGCAGTGTCAGATGGAACGTCCCCAGCCGTGCTGTCAATACGGTGTTTGAGCACAGAGAGGACCTCATTCGCTGTTTTAAAGAAATCCGAGACTCAAGTGACTTTGACCCTGTTACCCATGAGCGAGGCAGCAGGCTTTGTCGCGCTACTGGATGATCAGGATTTTAAATATTTTCTGACGCTTTTCCACACCATCATGCCCCATGTGGACCTCCTCTATGCCAAACTTCAGAAGAAGGACATAGATTCAGTCCACATTAAGGGAAGCATCCAGCAGTTCCAGAAGGACATACAGAAGATCAGGTAGCAGCTGTATTCCTCCTTTTACATGTGTTGTTGTTGTTTTTATTATTATTATTTTTATTATTATTGTTCATACATTTTGCAGAGATTCTATCCCATCCCTGGTTGACCCAAGCAGTCAAAGTTTTTCTCAATCGAGGAGGCGGTGCTCGCTGAATACGGGAGAACATAAACGCATTGCATCTGAGGTGAGTTTATTTATTGCAATATTTTTCTTTTTGATAGCTGTTATAGATATGAAGATTGTAAAGAAAAATATTTTTCTTACAATATTCATATAAAAATGATGAGATATAAAAGGATTTGTTATTCCCTCTAGTGGATAACATGAGTATTACAGCCTTCATCTGTGTTAGCTGCTTGAGCATCAGAAAAGCATGAAACCTGACATATTTACTAAGAATGTCATGTTCATGTGTATAGAGTTCTGAGAAGTTATGGATTCAAAACTCACTGAAACTGATCTATCTCCCTTTATAACTTAAAACTGGTAATTTTAAATGTTCAGTTTTAAGTTATGAAGGGAGATCAGTTTGTCAAGTTTCCTATATTTCTGATGCTCAGGGAGATGACAGAGATGACATTGACATTTGTCATCACTACATAATTTTTGTTTTTCTCCTTCAATCCATAGGTCTGTGATACCATACTCTTGCACACCATGCGACGTTTCTCCTTCACAAACCACCTTGTTAGTGCCACGTTGCTTCAAGCAGACAAGTTTGAACAGTGCGCAATGGAGTTTCCGGAGGATGCACTGAGTAAGACTGTGAAGGCCTATCCACTGCTCAATAAAAGCAAGTTAAAGACAGAGCTTGGTCTCATCTACTGCACAGACGAGTTCAGAAAATGTAATAGTGCTGTGGACCTATTCCAGCTGTTTATGGAGAACAATATTAAAAAAACATTTAGCAAGACTGTCACTCTTCTGAAGATTCTGATCACCACACCCATGACCACAGCAGAAGCTGAGAGGTGCTTCTCAACCTTAAAAAGGATAAAGACTTTTTTGAGAAATAGCATGACCCAGGAAAGGCTGAATGCATTGGCCATGCTGTCCATGGAAAAGAGTGTGGTGACAGATGACTGATTTCAACCAGAAGGTCATTGAAAAATTTGCAACCCAGAAAGAGAGGCGAGCAAAATTTATTTTCAAATAATTCTACTGGTGCTAATGTGAATGTGGCCTTCATTTGTATTCAGTCACTTTGATTCATAGTTTTTTGTTTGCTGTTTGTTGTGCAATAAAGTTTGTTTACTGTTTTAAAAAAAATCACTGATTCGTGGTAAATTTATTGCATTATTTAACAGTTGACTTAAACATTAACGTTTTCTATATTTTATCTAGCAGGAATGACACATAAACACCTGCTACATGCTAGTTTAGAGTCCTTCATTACTATCAGTATAATTTTTCAGTTTGTTTGTGCTGATCTGTAAAGCTGTACTATATACTATGATCTGTGATGCTGGGGCTGTATACTCTGTGGCTGTATACTCTGTCCTGCGATGCTGAGCTGTATACTCCTGACACTGAGTGGAAGCAAGTGGAATACAGGGGATGGAGTAGATAAATTATATAAGGGGTGTGGCTTACGATAAGTGGGAGGGACCCAAAATGAAGGGGCGGGGTCTTGCTCAACCTCCACATCATAAAACTTCACCAGCCGCCACTGTTCTCACCCCTCCGTCGTGTTAAAAAATGGCTTCGGTCACGAATGGTGGAGGACCGGTTGAATGGCTTGTGTTTACTTTACATTCATAGAGATATTCCTGTGAATACTGACCGAGTTATCGAGCTGTTTGCCAAACAAGGAAAACAAAGACTTGAGCTAACTCTGTGAATTTTTCATGTTATGTAACTTACAAATAAAACGTTTTTGTTGTGTGTATTTGGAGACAATGGGGAGTGATAATGTTTGGGTTCTGCTCTTTGTTTTTTACACATAATTTTATATTGTTTGTGAATATTTTGTCTGGGAAGATTCTGTTACAAGTGTACAAACTGTTTATGATCTTTGTAATAATAAAGTTTTATATGTGGTTAAACCTATCCTGTCTGTTTGTAATGTAATAATCAAACCTAATGGAATGATAAACATGCCACTGTTTTAAACAAGGTTAGGACTGTACGAAACGTTAAATACAGTTCTATAAGCAACACCTTAGTTTCTGGCAGTGCCCCTCCCTAGACTAGACTCTGGAGCCGCCTTTGCATGAGATTAGCAAAAGCAGCTCCAAGGGTTGTGCCAGTGGAATTGAACTTCCCCTTTATAGTGCCGTCGTACCTGTTGTACGTGACTGCATTTGAGAACGATGAGATTTTGTCTTGACAGTGTGTATGCAAAGAAAGCTTGTCAAGATTCTCGACAAGCCTGACAAGAACCTCGTTGTGGAAAACAATTTTTCTATTACGACGAGATTCTCGGTCTTCTGTACGAGGCTTTAGAGGTGCATTTGTTCTGTTCTATGCTCTGTTGTGACATGATGCTACTTGTATATCAAGACATTTCTTGTATATCAAGAAAAAAACAAAAAAACATTTGGCTTGTCTTACAAAACAATCACAAACCATGTTATTTTAAAACCGAGTTTTTGCTTTTGTGTAAAATAAATGTTTATTTGAACACACAAATATTATCGGTGCTAAGCTAAAAAGTACCGTTATTCTTCTGTTTTACAGAGTTGTTGGCGTGGTCTGGACATGGTCGAGTACGAACGTGCAGCTTCTGACCTCTCGGCTTTATGTCTTCTATACTACTTTATTTAACTCTCTGATGGCATGCTCTCACCAAAGAGGTGCAGGGGAAAGTCAAGAGCATGGACAACCAAGTCTGGAAAAATGAAGGAGAAGAGGAGTGGCCTGTGGAGGAATGGAGTAGGAAGTGGATCGTGAGAGCTCCAACTGCCGACTATCCTTTAAGACTCATACACACGATCTGACCTCCATAGGAATTTTCAATGGATTTTGATCCAAAGTGCGTTGGTCATGAACTTGGTATGCATATACACTGCCCAACATTTTCAGCCAACATACAATAAACGTCATGTTTTTTCAGCTCTTTACCGGCACCCTTTGTGCAACTTCTGCTATTGTTGTATGATTTTTTAGCATTAGTTTGGAGCATGAGTGTACTTCTTATTTTAGTTGGACGGACTTGTGTACACACAATAGGAAAATCCAACGTAAAAGATTTATTGCCAGACATTTGGTGAGCATGAACAGCCAACTGTTGTTGTCGTTTATTCAACAGACAATTGTACGATGGAGCATAGACACGGTCAGATTATCCGACACACCTTGTCCATCAGACAATTATGGCCATAAAATCGGATTGTGAATGCTGATCGCTGAACGAGGGAATATACTTACCAGCTGAAGTGACTAGACCCACTGCATATGCTTTCCCCTTCTGCTGCATATTTAGGACGTTCTCCATGACTCTGTTCTCCCCATAGTTAAAGTGCCCATACAAGACCCTGAGGAGAGATGATTATCATTAAAATACCCTTTTCTTGCTGCAAGCGGAAGGGAACTTTGTGGGGATAAGACCTCACCCCACCACCACCACCTTACCACGCTATTTGTTTATTAAAAAAAATACATTGTTTAAAGCGTTTAATATTTGTTTTTTTAATTTAGTGCAAAATAGGCATGTTCTAAAGACATTGGTAAACTTTCTCATACAAAAAATATATAGAAAAGTGCCAATATAAAGTGCAATGGTTAACAAAATAACGATCAACAGAACGTGAGGCTACAGAATGGTACTAATCACTTGCATTTTCAGACATTTTGTCATGTTAAAACATAAAATAGTATTTAATTGTGATTTTAGACCAACACAAAATGGCACATGATTGCGATGTGGAACTAAAGTATTTAACAAAAAAAAATGAAAATTATGGCATGCATTTTGATTTATCCCTCTTTACTCAAATAACCCTAATTAAAATTTAGTGGAACCAATTGCGTTCAGAAGTAACCTAATTATTGAATATATTACACCTGTGTGTTCTACAAAGTCTTGACTACAGGGGGGCAGAATAAAAACGCCAAAAACATTTTTCAAATAATTTAACAAAAATAAAATATCTAAAATAATTTTCATTTAACTTCCTCCTCACAATTATGTTCCACTTTGTGTCGGTCTATTACATAAAATCACAATTAAAATAACATTGGTGTAAATATATACATTAAAAAAAAAAATCTTCAACGTAACAGCAGCTGGGGACAACATTGTCAGATGTGTTGTAGCTCTTAGAAACACGTGTTCCATCTTGGACATGCACCCCATCAAACATTGATTGCAAACTTAATCAAATGTTTGTGGCATCCGTGTCATTATCTGTGTCAGTAGGAGGGGCCATTTGTCGACACAGTGGAGCCACAGCACCAACTAAATAGAACAGGGCAGTGAACAACTTTTTTTGCTCCTCCAACATATTTGACAAATGATTATTAATATGTTCGAGGTTGTCATTCGCTCTTGTCATTTGTGCTACCACAGCCTGCTGAAAAGAATCTTGCACGTTTTGCCGATCATGTATTTTGTTTATTAGTGTATTCAAAGTCTGCCCTAACTGGTCAGCAACGTTGTTTGCAGCATCCAGACGTTTGGACAACAGTTCTTTTCTTCTTCTGCCTTTTGGAGCCCGAAGCGGAACAGATGAAGAAGCGTTATTTCTTGATGCATTTTCCACCATTTGTTGTAGACTTGCGTCTACCTGATCTGCAAATTCAAAAAGTTCAACAAATAAATAAACTTCATTCTTACCATGACATTCAAAAAAGATAATTATATGTTATTATTCATGTTTACTTGGTTGTGTAAGTTCATCCGCTAATTCTGGATGAACAGTGGCATTTTCTGTCTCCACTCCTATGAGAAAAAAATGGATTTTGTCAGATAATTTGGGTATTGCTAAAAAAGGAGAGTGCAAAATTCATTGTTTTCTCAAATCTTCTTTAAACAAGCATAATTTAGAAGCTGCCTTTTATTGAACCGTCTATGGAACTTCCACTTATCAGATTGTTCCCCCCTTCCGGTGCCAGAATTGTCACCTTTCGGGGGAGGGGGGGGAACAGGATACCTGTCTTTGACAGATATTCTTTCCCAATTCCGGGAGTCCCGGGCACAGCCTATGACATCACAGTGGAGCTCCGTCCTCTGCCCCTCCCACACTGAGACAGTATGAGAGAGAAGCAGGTGTCCATTTATTAAAAGCCAACAGCTGCAGTATGTGTAGCTGTTGGGTTTTAAGTTTTCCAGTTTGGGTGTAAGGCCGCGTACACACGATCGGTCCAAACTGATGAAAACGGACTGAAGTTCCGTTTCATCGGTCCAAACTGACCGTGAGTATGCCCGATCAGTCTGTTGTCTTTCAGTCCAAAAATGTAGAACTTGCTTTAAAATCGAACCGATGGACGCCTACCGACCGGTCAAAACCGATAGTACGCAAAAGCATCGGTTCAAAACCCGCGCATGCTCAGAATCAAGTTGACGCATGCTTGGAAGCATTGAACTTCATTTTTTTCAGCACGTCGTTGTGTTTTATGTCACCGCCTTCTGACACGATCGGTTTTTGAACTGATGGTGTGTACGCACATCAGACCATCAGACTGTGAACCGATGAAACTGAACTTCAGTCCGTTTTCATCAGTTTGGACTGATTGTGTGTACAGGGCCTAAGAGCGCTTTTATGAAAGGTGCAATTGGACAAAAACATCGTTATATTTACCAGTACAAGATGGTCCTGCTATAGGTTCCCCATTCACTGAAGATTGAACTGTAAATTAAAAGATAAGAAAATATTAGACACTTCATACATTGAAACATATCAGTAATTCCACATCAAATATGTTTAGATTTTTGAACATATGTATATTCTCTAATTACCACGTATATTTTCACAGTCTTGATCATCGACCGTATATGCCACGACAAACTGACTGTTTTCTAGAAAAAATTCGATTGTTAATAGTTTTTTGGTACAATACACTTAAGATAAACAGTTTAGCTAGAATAATGTTGATATAAGTTATAATAGTTGTATTTTTTGGAAAAAAAATGAAACCACAATGTAAGAACATCAAGGCACCACTAATAATTGAGGCAAATAGAATAAATATTAAGTATGTTTAGTAATAAAATTGCCTTCCCAAAGGTGCTTTGTCATCACACAGCACACAGCAAACCCCACCCCAAGTTGAGAGTATGTGGTTTGGTATGGTGCAAGAAGGGGTGTGCTCTACTTCCCCCCCACCCAAATCCCTGCACAGTTAAGAGTCTGGTATGAATTTCATGCCATTATCGTCACTGTGCCCATTAGTTGTCGCCACTGCGCCATGCTAAACTCAGCCACTGTGCCATCAATTGTCACCACTGTGCCCATCAATTGTCGCCATTGTGCCATGCCAAATGCAGCTACTGTAGCATGCCATTGTCGTCACTGTGCACATCAATTGCCCCCAGTTTGCCCCTAAAATTCCCACAAGATTTCCCCAAAATACCAGCAGATTGCCCCCCCCCCCCCCGACACTTTCCTTTCTCGGTCAGACATCCTTGGATCCTCCTCTACTATCCCTTGATGTCTTCTCCCGTCCTCAGTGTCGCTTCAGCCAATCAGGTTACCAGTAACCAGATCCTGTAAACCTGATTGGCTGAGATGCGTGTCAGTGTTAACCAAGGAATGCACACCCTGTTTGGGAAAGTGTATCAGAGCCGCTGGCACTGATAGACACTTCAACAGCCAACCAGCTGCCTTTATTCAGATGGTTGGCACTCACCAGGGGGAAGAGGCAGCAGCGGCGACAATACATAGATTCATGCAATCTTTTTCAGTGGCTTTGCAGGAGCGAGAAGGGCGGCGCTCCTGCGCCCTCTATGAATGCACTGTCACGGGTCACTGCAGATCTGAGAGGACATGCAAGGAA
Organism: Rana kukunoris; assembly: GCA_029574335.1. Classification (NCBI taxonomy): domain Eukaryota; kingdom Metazoa; phylum Chordata; class Amphibia; order Anura; family Ranidae; genus Rana; species Rana kukunoris. The sequence goes on along the minus strand of CM056053.1, from coordinate 171,841,024 downwards.
AATCAAATACAGACTTTTTGCTTGCACATGATTGGATGATAAAATCAGCAGAGCTTCCCCTCTTTTCAGAGATTCCCGCAGTGACTGCACTTACAAGTTCACTTGTAGTGGAGATTGGATTTGTCTTTAGTAAATCAACCCATAAGTGATACTTTTTGAGGAACAGCAACACCAATACTCTTATGAGTGCTTAACTAAAATGCACTGTCGCTATATAAATTACACTGGCAGAGCTGCGGTTAACAGGAGGGGCAATAAAAGTATTAAGTGTGTCTCTAGGGGCCATGCTGCAGTAAATGTGCGTAAGGTGGTCTGGAAGAGGTTAAATTAGCACAAAAAGCAGAAAAGGCCTAGTCAAATCCTTATGCAGCAAGTTGTTATTACCTACCTTCATCGTCAAACAGCATAAGTGTCTCATCTGGTGAAGCCTCAATATCGGTTGAGTTGTCATCTCCATTTGTTCCATCCTGTACCACTTTAACTAGAATTATAAAGATAAAATTTGTTATGTTATAAACTGTTGGAAAAAAAAAATGAATTACTTATGGGCATCGGAGTCGTGCTCTCTAGGTACTTCCAGAATTGTGTCGGGTCCAAGGCATCCCTTCAGCTCCTCCTCATACGTTGTAAACGTTATATCTGGGGGTGGTCCTACGCTTGCATGTTAATATGCATCGGGCAGTATCACCACATGCATTAACCTTCACGATACTGCTCCATAGTGCAGATTTTTTGCTTTGGGACATCATCTTGGATCAGGCACCAAATAAAGTGTCCAAATTGATAACTACTCTTGAGACAAGAATGCAATTCTGCGCAAAAGTAAATTTGCAAACACGTTTTTTTTACGTAAACCCTCCATGCTGCCAAAACTCCTAACACATCCTCAAATGAAGAAAATGTTTCCTGAAAATTAACTTGGCAAGTGTGCCATTTTTTCTCTGAAACTTTTTGCAGCCACTTCTGGGGTGGATGTGGATTTCCAATACAATGGAATCAGGGATTTAGCCGCATTCAAAAGGTGTCTGGATAGAGAGCATTTGTATCTTCTGAATGAAAAATTGACATGTAGCAGACAGCATGCTGCATCGAGTGACCGATCCGTCTCGGTAATTGTTTTTATCACTTTATTGACTTCAGTCCAATACCTTTTTATCTGTGGGCACTGCCACCAAATATGGATGAGAGTGCCCACTTCAGTGTGACAGCGCCAGCAAAGGTCTGAGATTTCAGGGTACCACTTGTGTAGCTTAGCAGGGGAAGCATACCACTGCGTGAGCAACTTGTATGCCGTTTCCTGAGTCCTGGTGCTGAGTGAGCACTTGTGTGCGAGTACGCACACCCTGTGCCACTGTTTGCCTGTTAGGTGTACCTTAAGGTCCCTGGACCACTTGTCCCTACAGCTGCTCTGGTTCGCTCAGGGATGAGTTCTGGATCCATGCGTATGACAAAGAGGTGACTTTTCGAATCGTTTTTTTTCTCCAGGCACACTGATTCCATCTCCGTTAGTTGTCTGTTAAACTGGCCCCTACGTCTTGAGTCATTCGCAAAACTGCGAATCTGGAAATAGGTCCATAACGGTAACCGTGGGCAACCCATATCAACTTTTAGGACCTGAAGATCCTTGTATTGCATATTTTTTTAAACAGTGTGTGGCCAGTAGGGGGGTATCTGTGTCAGCCATATGTAAAAAGGAGTTTCCCACACCTGGTATAAAATCTGGGTTATCCCTCATTGGGGTGAGGGGACCTGTGTGTGAAAAGGACTCTGATTGTCTAGTTAACAGGTGAAATATTGAGAGGGTGGCATTGACGCAATCGATGAGAGCATAACTCGTCTTCCAAAGGTACCCAGTCTTTGGTGTGTGCATGGCAGTGCCAGTCTACAATCCTGTTTATGTGGGAAGCAAAATAGTAACATCTGTAATCTGGGAGCCCCATCCCACCCTCGGCCTTCCGCCTAGTTAACAAACTGAATTTGATACGAGGGCGTTTGTGTGCCCAAACGAACTTGAGCTGGAGAGACTGCAGAGTTTTGAAAAAAAACTGTTAGGGATTTTAACTGGTAGGCTCCTCAATAGGTATTAGTCCGGGCAGGATGGACATTTTACAGATGGCAGCCCTACTGTACCATGAGATTTTTTTTGGGTGCCAGGCCATTAAGTCAGTTTCTATGGTTTTAAGGAGGGGGGTACATTTTTTATCGAAGATTTGAGTCAATTGAGGGGTGAACCATACTCCCAGATACCTGAGGGCGGACGTCTCCCACCTAAAGGGGCAATCAGTCCCTAAAGACCTCATGACCGCATCAGGGACAGTGATGTTCATTGCCTCAGACTTTGAGTAGTTGATCTTCATATTGAATATGTATCCAAATAACGAAAATTCCTTCATAAGTTGGGAAATTGATGTTTGTGGATTGGTCAAAAAAAAACAAAAGGTTGTCTGCGTACGCTGCTATCTTAAATTCTTTCTCTGCAATCTGAAAGCCCCCAATCGACTGCTCCATCCCCACCCTCCTGATAAATGGTTCAAGTGTTAGAATAAAATGGAGCAGTGATAGGGGACATCCTTGTCTGGTGCTGTTTTGTGATGTGGACGGTTTCAGACAGCGAGCCATTTATTTTTAGTTGGGCTGAAGGGTTTTTGTATAGTGCCGAAATCCAAGTCATCATGGGGTCTCCCATGCCTACAAACCTACATGTCTCTAGCATATACTGTAGTCCCATGCCACGCGATCGAACGATTTCTCTGCATCAGTGGATAGGAGAAAGCCCTCGATCTTACACTGCCGCACAGCGTTGATCAAATTCAAAGATTTTATTACATTATCTTTCGCCTCTCTGTCTGGCATAAAACTCACCTGCTCTGGGCCAATTACCTGGGCGAGAAGGGGCCTGATCCTGTTGGCTAAAATTTTGGCCATAATTTTTACGTCTAGATTCAATAAAGAGATCGGTCTGTAGCTGGTACATTTAGTCGGGTCCTTCCCTGGTTTAGGTAGGACCACAATGTGGGCAGAGAGAAAGGTCGGAGGGACGTCCCGTGGCGCGGACAGGGTGTTCAGTGCCTTTGCCAGGGGATTAGTCAGTGTGTCCATGAACGTTTTAAAGTATATAGATGAGAAACCGTCCGGGCCCGGGCTATTCCCTGTTTTAAGATCATGGATTGCTAGTGTGACCTCAGAGACGCTAATGGGTTGTTCAAGGGATATAGTGTCAAGGTCCGTCAGTCTGGGGAGTTTGGAGGACTCCAGGTAGTCCCGGATGACCTGCCTTCTGTCACCGGTTACACCTACTGGTCTATGTTGGCTAGGGAGGTTGTATAGGTTTGTCTAATAATCTTGAAAATGTTTAGCTATGAGATCATCCTCCAAATCTAAAGTCCCCTCCCTATTCCTGACCCCCATGATGTTGTTTTTAAATTTAGTTTTTTTCAGCGCTTTGGCCAGAAATGTTCCTGTTTTGTCACCAAATTCATAGTAAACTTTTTTTTTTAAGTACAGGAAGTGTTTAGCGGTGGCTGTCATCAGTTGGTGCAGCATTTTCCTAGTCTCTAGTAATTCGTTAGCAAGTGTTTCGGATAGGGACTGTTTGTGTTCGGATTCTAGTTTCATGATCTTGTTTGTGAGGTCAGTAATGGCCTTCTTGCCCTCTCTCTTGCGTCTAGCTTCCATTCGTATGAGCTCGCCTCGGATAAAACATTTATGGGCTTCCCATACCATTAAAGGGTCAGAGTCTGGTGTGGCATTGGTTCCCCTATAATTTTCTTACAGAATGATAGGTGTGAAGAATTCGGAAAGTACACATTCGCTAACGTGATGGGTGTTCCTCTGTAGTTACCTTTTAGAAATACGTATCTGCCCCCCGGGTCAGTCAATCTGTCAGTCAGTTCAAAGGGGCCTCTCTGCTTATCAGTATCGAGGTCCCCTTGGATTTTGCTAGGTCGTTAGTGGCGTGGAAAGCGTCAGTGAAGTACGAATGAGTGAGCCTGGGTACCTTATTGGTCTTGAAATGTGTTTCCTGAAGAAAGGCAAAGTGCGGCCTACCTTTCTCAGTTCACGCAGTAGTGCCGACCTTTTCTCGGGGTGTTTAGCCCTCTCACATTGTGCGATATCACGGTGGGACGTGGACCTTGTGCTGAGTATGCCATGGATCAGGAGGGTGGTGGTGACGTTGCTCTTTACTTGGAACACAACTTAGTAAATAACAATGAACACAGTCACAATGTAATGTTTTACAGAATCACACAACAGTGGTATTCGAGAGTTAATAACTACAGCTTGTAGATGAGCGCTTCGAAGGAGGTAGGTAGAAGAGAGGAGGAGGGAGTCAGAGCAGCTAGAAAAAAGGGAGAACAACGTTTGTAGAGAAGAAGAGGGAGGTCAAGACAAAACCCTTTAAATAGATAAACTATTAATGAGGTTAAATTGTGCGACTCCTGGTGTGACCAAATATCACACCAGGGGTCGCTATAAGGGGTAGTGGGAGGCAGCAGCCTCAACAGCAACACCAGCTGCGTATAGACTGGATGTAACTAAAATGTAAAGTTCACCGAGTTGAAGAATGGATATCCGCAGCCTCAATGAGCTAATTGTAAATGCAATTGAAGTTATTCTGCGTTTGAGATGTGAATTAACAGAGAAATCGGAAACATCAAAAGACCAACAGAACAAAATTAACCTTAAGATTACCAATTGAAATGCCCCTGCGATGAGTTTGCAAACCACGTGAGCTTGGGTATGGGTGTAAGGGAGGTAGGATCTGGAGAAGGGGGAATCAGAAGGAGAGGTGGATGTTAAGGTATTGGGACTGGTAAGAGAGTTATGCGTGACGATGGGGTGAGGGGGGGGGGGACAGGGAGGGATAATGGTTAGGAGGATGGTTGGTCACGAAGGGTGAGGGAGGCAGGGGAGGGAGGGTTAGGGAGCAAGGTGAAGGGAGGGAGGGAAGGGGGGAAGAGGTTAAGTGGAGGTACAAGGTGGGGTGGTTTAGGATGGGGGTGGCATAGATCGGATCTCCATGAGGGCCAAACATGCAGTCTTGTCTAGTCATAGGTGTACAATCATGAAAAAAGCCTGAGGAGATACCATTCTCCCTGGTTGGTATAATGTAGAGTCAGAAGGCGAGGTGCCCGGAACTAAACTGTGTCTCTCCCCCTGCCAGCTGGTATAGGCATCCTTCACCCGGTGTAGACAAAATTCAGTGGTCACAGCTGGGATAAAGAAGGTTCCTAGGGTGTAGTGGGCAAGTTCCTGTCTGGGGAATGATGCCAATGGGATACGACGAGATCACTGCCGGATCTGAGCAGCCTGAAGCTTGGCTGCGTCGTTTCGAATGTGAGGGGTAGGATTGAGAAAATGACACAGAGGCAAGCTTACGTGACCAGCGCTGGAGGTGCGACTGGTTCAATGTGCTGTATGTCCCTGTTGTCTAGCTCACGGTCTCGCTGTGGATACAGTCTTGACACTCACCATAGAAAGAGGGGAGACACAAAAATGAGGGTGGAGAAACAAAATAAAACAAATTAAAATGATCGCAGTATACGAGATCCTTCCCAATGATCCTTAAGTGTGCCTTCATAGTGGGGAAACAGCTGCGTCAGGTTAAACGTGGTTGACTCATCTCACGGGTTTGCTGCGTCCTGCAAGATAGTCTGTGGTATGGATCAGAGATCCTGAAATAGAAAAGCCTTTGCGGGGTGTCAGACATAGTCTCCCCCGGGTGCTCTGGAGGAATGCGCCTTGTTGATATTCACTAGCGTGCCAGCCAGAGAGCCCCCCTGTCCACCATGCTTCATCCGTTTGCGGCTTTTCCCATCCGGGGATGTAAAGGGGGAGCCCGGCGGGCTCCTCTCCAGCGGGGGGAGACGGAACTCCTGGTACCAATCTGGGAGGTCTACAGGACCTATCTGCAGGGAGTCACAGAAGTCTGCTAGGTCATCTGGCGTACGTAGGGAGTACTGGTGGCCATTGTGAGTCACTAGCAGTGAGAATGGGAACCTCTATGTGTAACGTAGGCCTCTCTCCCTAAGTCTGTCCAGTAAAGGGCGCATAGCTCTGCATTTTTTTTTAGAGTTATTTGCGATAGGTCCTGAAACATGATAGTTGCGCCGTTGAAAACAATCCTATCATTTCTGCGTGCTTTCTGCATTATCTCCTCTTTCAACGCATAACTTTGCATGCAGCAGATGACATCACGTGGAGGCAGATTGTCTGGACCGCGCGCTCTCAGGGCCCTGTGGGCTCGTACAAAATCAATCTCGGTGTCCTCAGGTTTTTCCAGCAGGCTATTAAAAACCATTTGTAGGGCAGGCACGATTTGGTCTACCTCTACTGATTCGGGTATTCCCCGGACCCGAATATTGGACCTCCTTCCGCGTTTGTCCAGGTCCTCTATGAGCCTATCCTTTTCAATGAGATGATTCGAATGACACACAGCCACTCTGTCTAATCTGCGGGTTGCTCTATCCCTTTATCTCCCTGCTGTTTCAGGGATGGCCATCTTGTCATTCAGTACCAGGAGGTTCGACTTTAGGTCTGTGATGGCCGCCGAGAAAGTCAATTTGATATCCGCGGCAAACGCCGACATGTCGGCGTATGTTAGGGGGAGATTGGGGTTTGAGGGTCCCCTACCGTAATCCTCCGGCGCTGATTGCGAGTCCTCGCTATAGTCTCCTAGTACACGTGTCGGCACCATCTTGACTCCAGACCCGCCGCTTCTCGTCAGGGCCTGTTTTTTAAATATGCCAGAGATATTTCTCCCCTTGTATGCTGCTGTTGTACGCCTGGGTCTTGTGTGCGTTGTACGGTAACACTGTTCGCTCATTATCAAGGGTGCAATCGGCAGACAACTGGCTTTAGGCTGCAGATTCTTCTGAGCTCCTTCAGTGTGCTGCCATCTCCGCTGCGCGCCAAGCCACGCCCCTTGTTGCAGAAAGTTATATGAGATTGTGTTCGGGAAGTTCACATCAGCCAATGTGAGTGGGGAGCTTTCCCATGCGCCCTTCAATTTTTTTTTTTATCTGCCCTCAGGGTCTACGAGTCATTGTTTGAGTTTGAACAGGGTGTTTTTATTGATTAGTATGGAGACACCCTTTGTCTTGGAGGGGAGGTTCAAGTTGGGAATGTGAAGCTGTAGGGGGATAGATATGTGTGGATGGATGTGTTAAATGTATGAGTTTTAGTAACAGATAGTTAATATGGTCTAGGAGGAATAGGATTCTTATATTACAGATACATGTGTTAAACATAGCCTTGTACTGTTATGGGTGAATCACCTGTATTGTATATTACAGGTCAAAACTATAAACATCTACCAATATTCTAAATCCAATTATGGATACGATATTATGGCATCTTTATAGTGCCATTTAAGCCCATTAATGGAGCTTGGTATTATACCCGCTAAGCGTCCAGGAAGCAGACACCTGCAGAGCAGTTATCCACCAGCCGGGTCGCCCAGCCAACACCATCCTGTCCAGAACAGTAGGGCCAAACATTTTATCTAATAGCCAGCAGTACTAAGGTAAGCAAGACTATAAATCTTCTTATAAACCTTTATCAGTGCATGACTGTAATAGAAGTCACCACATTAAACAGGCTGATGACATGAATAAGGGCGGATTAGGTCTTGAAAAAAGTTAAAAAAGAAGGTTGAAAAAGTTCCATATGGCATTTAACTCCATGACATGGTGTGTGATAAACAGTATACTCACAGTTCAGGAAGTCAATGTATCGTATTAACGCCATCACACACGCTAGAGAAGCTTGGTCTGCCATTTTGGAGTCCCTAGAGGATCATGTTCGAGTGTAGTCATTAAATACTTGTCTCAGAACCACAACAAAAAAAGGAAAAAAAAAAGGGATAAAAAACACGACAAGTTAGCATAAAGCTAGCAAGAACCATCAGCCAGTGGACTGTCATTGCTGTTTATATGTAAATATGAATGGCACCAAGATCGCCTAAACCTTTCCTTGGTGTTTGTCCCATGGAAGTTATTGCATAGGACATATTATGGGCCAGATTCAGGAACACTTGCGCTGGAGTATTTCGATATGCGCCGCGTAACTGTGATGATGCGCCGTCGTTTCTATGTGCCCGTACCCACCAAACTAGATGCGCCCAATAACGGGTCATTTGCGACCGGCGGAACGTTCCGACGCCAGAGTATCGTCAGCGCTTATTTTCGCTGGGCGCATCAGTCGCGCCCATTGATTTCCCCTGCAAATATGCAAATGATGTATTTTTCCCAATTCACGAACGGATTAGCACCATACGCTGGCTACATGCGCCGCGCGTATCTGGTCCGTCCGGCGCAAAGTTATTTCTACAAAAGGCTGCTTTATCTTTACTCCAGACGGTCACAGGTCAGCAGGAGAGCAGCTACAGCAGCGTTACCGACGATAGGAGCTAGCTGAACAACAACACTTGCAAGGACAACACCTCTGTGTGCCAACATGCCAGGGGCACTCGTGGTCCTAAGACTAGTACTGGGTCCCTTCGCTACGGAGGAGGCGGGCACGTGAGAGGATATACCGCACTCGTATGAACCTCTTTAGCATGGGGGATGAGGAGGTGTATCGCCTCTTCAGATTCAGCCCAGATGTAATACTTGAACTAACCACAACCCTGCAGGATGACATCACCAGCAAGACACAACGCTCACAAGCAGTGCAGCCACTGGTCAAGGTACTGGCAACACTTCATTTCCTTGCCAGTGGATCATTCCAGCGTACAAGTGGAGTGGTGGCTGGGATGTCACAGTCCTCCATAAGCAGATGTGTGCACCAGGTTGTCCCTGCAATCCTCAGACGCATGTCCAACCAGTTCATCAGACCCACCACTGAGGACCTGCGGCTGAAGGCAATGACAAATTTCTACAACATTGCCAGATTCCCACGCACTGTGGGGGCCATTGATTGCACACATGTGGCCCTACAGCCCCCCAGTGCCACAGAGCACATATACCGCAATCGGAAGCATTGGCATTCCATCAACGTACAGGTGATAGCCGATGCCCAACGCCTCATATGGCACGTCCGTGCCAAACACCCCGGGTCCAGCCATGACAGCTTCATATACCGTCAGAGCCCCATCCCAACAGAATTCGAGCAGAACATGTATGGGGACAGCTGGCTGGTTGGTGAGTGACAAGGGTGGCAGGCATGACTATCCCCTCCCGTGATGCACAACAGAAGTCGCACATGCATGACTAACATCCTCCTGTCTTTTACCTTACAGGTGACTCTGCATATGCACTGGGACCCCATCTAATGACTCCTTTCCGGAACCCCCAAACCAGAGGAGAGAGAAAATACAATGAAGCACACATCAAAACCCGTGGAGTGGTGGAGCAAACATTTGGGCTCCTGAAGTCCCGTTTCCGCTGCCTGGATAAGTCCGGGGGGACCCTATTGTATTCCCCTACCTTCGTGTGTCATATCATCGCTGCATGTTGTATTCTGCACAACTTTGCCATGAGAAAAGGCCTGCAGATTGACATACGTGATGACCTGACCCCGACCCACACAGTCCCCATCTGCCAGAGGACACCCAGTCTGCTGATGGAAGAGCAGTCAGGAGGGTCCTCGCCGTAGGCATCTTTGGACACTAAACCAAAACATTAATAACACAGACAGTGCACGCGTGTACACCACTGATGTCCCTAGATCACACACACCACATGCACATCACATTGGATTAGCCCAAGTCCAGCATGTAGGAGTTGGGAGCAGCAACGCCACGTCAAGGCCCCAATGATGTTACTGTCCATTCACACACCTTTCACACGTCATTCATTCAGCCGTGGGGTTAACTTCACCACCACGGCCGAGGGTGACACCCCTTACTTTCAGGAGTGCCACCCCCTCACATTCACACACCATTCACACTGTCCCCTGCACTCCTGACCGTGTGCAGTTCAAAAGAAATAAAAAATCTCATCACCTGAGCATGAAAATAAAATATAAACTCATAACCTAAGTATAAAAATAACAAAAAACTCATAACCTGAGTACAAAAAAAAGCACAAATATAAACCAAATAAAAAAAAACCCTCATCTAGGATGACGGGGGCTCCTCCTTGGGGGCACTCTCGGGCTCCTCATCTGCCTGGAGGGAGTGGGTGGTGGTGGGGGTGTGGGGGCATCTTGAGGAGGCTGTTCCCCGGATGGGCCACTCCGGCCAGCTGTTGGCTGCATGCCCTCCAAGGCCACTGCAATCCGGCTCAGATAGAGGTTAGTCTGGGCCTGCATCCTCAACTGGCGGGTGATATTGTGCCGCTGGTCACGCTGCCGCTGCCTCCCCTCTTCCCGAATGGCAGCAGTGTTGGCATGTACAGCTGCTGTCAGGTGCCGGACATCAGCCTGCACCTCCCCCAGGCTGGTAACAATGTTCTGAACACCACTGGGCAGCTGCGCCATGGAGCCCAGGCTGTCAGCGACCCGGTCCAGGTGGCCAGCAATCTCCCCCATCTGCTGGGTCTGCTTGGCGTGGTCCAACAGCACCTGGTCCTCGACCAGATCACACACCCCCCTGGTCTTCCGGGTGGCCTTCCTGGGGGCAGAGGAAGGTTGTCCCCGTGGGGATGGAGTCGCCCTTGAGGGGCTACCTAGGATGGGGGAGGGGATCACAGAGGGCCCTGCAGAGGAGGAGGACTCCTCCAACATTAAAATAAACTCCTGTTCAGGGACAGGCTCCTCCACAACCACCTCTGCTGAAGTGGTGTGGGCACTCTCCTCCTCCACCTCGGTGTCTCCAGCACCCAGGGCCTCGTCAGCAGCATCCCGTTGGGGGGTTGTGGTGGACTGGCCGGCATGAGATGATGGCCCAGCACCGTCATCTGTGGATGACACAAAGCAGACACATGTTGGTGGTCCCACACACTTGGCACATGTACCCACCCCCCCCCCCCACATGCAACACACCAAAAAGGGGGTAAAAATCACTTACCTGTCCTGGAGCCTTCCTCTACGGAGTCATAGCCAGGGACCCCCTCCAACTGCTCCCTGTCCAGGCAGCGGGCGACCACCTCCTCCTCCGCGGTCAGGGTGACAGGACATGGGGGACCACCTGTGCCCCTCTCATGGCTCCTAATGGTGGACACCTTGCCCCTCACCTTGCGCCGCAGGTCATTGATTTTTTTTTGAATGTCGCCTGCACTCCGGGTGGAGTACCCCAGCACATTGACCCTGGCAGCAATGGTGTCCAGGATACCCTGCTTCCTTTCCCGGCTGGTCTTCCTGCTTTTTTTCCCATGGAGAAAATCATTAAATGTCTCCATAGCCGCGATTATCACAGAGACCTCCTGGGCATTATAGTTTAGGTTCCTCCTCTCTTTGGGGGTAGCGGGAGCAGCCATTACAGGGCAAAAGTATCTTCCCTGGGGTGGGGGGAAATGGAACTACTTTTGCGCCGGAATAGCGTTTCCGCCAGCGCTTTTAAGCGCCCAGCGGAACGCATTGCGCTGACGTTTCCCAGGAAGTGGTGCCGACGGAAGTTGTGAGCATGCGCACAAGGGGGCGAGTGGAGCCGCACTCACTGCTCATGCTCCGTGGATGATGCGCTGAACGTAAGCCTCTGCGCTGGGCTCCGCCCATCATTTACATATGATCACACCCACTTCCACTTGCGTCGGGTTACGCCAGCGCATTATCGTTACGCTGGCGCAAGTTTACGCGCAACTGCTATGTGAATTACAGGACTTGCGCTGAAAGGGTCTTCAGAGTAACGTAAATGAGAAGCGTTACTCCAGAGGAAAGATACTCTCATCTACCTGAATCTGGCCCTATATAGGTGACAGTTTCATTCAAATGCAACTATCAGCACAAAATCCGGTTTGACCAGATTGAGAACCTTATCTGCCTTGCAATAAAATCAGACACATTAAGCATCTTTGAGACGTGGGCTCCCTCTAGTGACCGAACAGAATAATAGCAGGTCTAATATCTGATGACGTTGGAGGTCTATCTTAACTAGGGTTGCCAACTTTCTGAAATGGAAATAAGGAACGGGGGGAGGGGGCGGGGCGGGATGTTTTTTTCCTGTGCAAAAAATAAATTTTAAGGAAGTGTAGTGCAAATATCTTTATATAATTATACTTCCATAACTTTTTATGGAAAACAATAACACATAAAAACAGCTAATAAAGAAAATATAAAATATTGCACTCAAATACTGCATTCAAGCAATACAAACACCCGAAAATATCACAGAAACAGATTAAGCACATTGTGCCGCTATTTTTTCCATGTGTACTTTTTTTGATTTCTTGCAGCAGCGAGTAGTTGTTTGTCCTGTAGAGCTGCACTGTAGAACTCTGTACAAGACATCTCATAATTCAGAGTGATGATCAGCTCACTTTTTATTAGTCCAACTGAACATTTGTTTCGTACATCTGACCATTTATTTTTTATTTCCGAGAACACCCTCTCCACATACCCAGTGGAAGATGGAATGCTGAGGACAAAGGACACCACAGCAAGGATGTTTGGGAGATCAGCTGCCTGTAGAACTGCCATCCACTTCTCTGCTGTTCCCTTGGACACCCAGTCATCATGCTCTGTGAGATGCTTTAGAATGCTGTTGGCAGTAACACACCCATCATAAAGCATATCCATGGAAATGTTTTGCCTGCTAACCAGGTGAAGCTGCTCAATGATCTTCTCCATGCCATCATAAGAGATACTCCCAGATGTCAGAGAGAGGGGCTGTAGATGGAAAAGCCAGTTGTCTTCTGACAAATTGAACCATTTTTGTATGTACATAAATAATGGCAGTGTTTAAGAAGGCTGCAAACTCCTGTCTGGCAACATCAGCATCAGGTGGAGAAAGGCGCTGAAGCTTTTGTTTAGTTAGGTAGCCATAGAACCTATCATCTCTTCTCTGAGATAGTTTTGTCAGAAAAGAGTGCATGATGGCATAGAGGTCAGCTGATGTGGTGTCATTCCTCTCCAGCTTTTTGACCACTTCTTCAAAGAGGGTCGGGATGTTGTTACAAAAGAGGAGATACGCCTCTACAAGATCAGGCTTGTCGTCCTTAACGCCATCAGCATCACATGTTAATTTCAGCAATGTTTGCAGGTGCCTTGGACAGTCAACACCCATGCTAATGAAATAGGACTTGAGAGCAGTCCAGCTCTGGAGCAGGCGACTGATTGTAGGGTTGAGTGACAGCCATCCGGTCACCACATGGCGCGCATAACTTCATGGAACTCGACATCACAAAAGGCACACAACTCCTTTAGGGACTCTCTCTCCTTTTTGCAGAGATGGAAAAGAAACTGTAGACCTTCAGAACTACATTTTCTATGTCGACTGAGAGTTGATCCAGGGCATACTTCATGGTGTTATGTACAATATGCGCATGGCAGTTGCCTCTGAGGAGATCACTGTTGGAACTTTTTAATTTTGAGAATACTGAATTGTGGATTCCATAATTGACATTTGTTCTATCTGCACTGAATGCAGACACATGATCCAAAGTCAGGCCCAGGTTTTCAAGAGAGCTCCGAATTGTAGTGACTATTCCCTCAGCAGATTCATCTGGATTTTCAACAAAATCTATCAACTTGTTCATGACCCCGCTCTCTGCAGTAAAAAACTGTACAGCCAAGGGAAACATCTTGCGATTGCCCTTGTTCGATGCATCAGTTTGAATAGAGAATGTGGGAAAAGGGAATAGGGGTTTCTAGGCCCCCCTTTTCCTCATGGGATTACGGCAGCATGGGAAGTTTCCTTTTGTGTCATTCGTGGTAGAAAGGTTTCTGTCAGGGAGCCTGTAGCCACCTGTTCAGGGAACCTTGAAACTCAGGATGAGGAGTTTCCAGGAACCCCCCCAGGACCTCTATATATACACAGGCGCCTGACTGGAATTGCGCCAGTCGCTGTGAAGGATTCCAGCTATAGGAGCTCTGTTTCCTACCTGGTGAGCATGGAGGCACTACTGAGGCAGCTGGTGGAGCGGACTGAAGTGGAAGGCGGCGAGGGCTGGTTGCGAAGGTGTCTCTCTTTGCCTCCAGCGGACACACCAGCAGGATGCAGCATGGCGAGCCCGCCTATAGGAGACTCGGTCGGCAGAGGAAGGGGAGGTATTCATGGCCGACCTCATTGAAGCTCCGGAAAGGAGGGAGGAGCGGCGCGGGGTCACGACTCCGGGTCAGCATAGCGGAGCTGACGAAGATGGGACCATAGATGCGGAGGGATGGGTAGCCAGGAAGAAGACCCAGAAGAAAGCTTACAGCCCGGCGTCTTCATCCAAGAAGACAGGGAAAGCTGACGTCAGCCCTCTCAGGGCGAATGCACGCCAGACCAGGTCTCATTCGGCGACGGGAGCTGGGCAGCTGTCGGCTACTCAGCCGACAACGACGGGGCGTTTTAATGCGCCTAGTACAGGTCTCAGGTCCCCAGGCTTGGTCACAGCTGGGAGGTCAAGTAATAGCAGCATGTCAAGCGTTCAGGCCCCTGTGACAGGGCAGGTTACTAATAGTGGTTCCGCAGACAGTGGTATCTGATGATTCTGCAGCAGCAGCTTCTGTTTGGTCTAAATCAAATAAAGTAAGTGACCAGTTTTTTTCACATGTGGATACAGCTGTTTCTTCACAATCACAGTCCCACCTGAGTAATGTTTTACCACAGTCGCAGCAGGGTAAGGTGCAGAGTAATGCCTCACCACAGCCGCACCAGGGTAATGTTTTGTCACAAAAGGTACCGGAGTGTTTTGGTAAGGAAGCAATGCCATGCACATTGTCACCGTTAGGTTTCCATTTAAACAGTAATACAAAAGACAGGATATGGCGTGGTGAGTTTATAGATTTGTTAACTCTGTTGCCTTCACAGAAGGAATATTATTCACGAATTGAGAGGGAAAAAAATGACGAGGAAAAAAAAGAGATCAATTGCGAGGACCTTTAATAACTGGCTTCAAGCATTTTCTATTTACGCAAGCATCAAATGCGAAAGGTTTCTGGAGCTGAGCCCGGGACTTTTTCAGCATGTGGATGTAATACCGGAGGCGTACAGAACTTTTGGTGGTTTGTCGTGGTATTTTTACGACAAATCTTTCGGACAAAAAAAGTCAGTACACCCCTCGATCCAGTGGGGTCAAAAGGACGTTGGGCTTTGGCTGAACTTATTCATTCCGCAAAGGCCAATGGTACCTCGCGCTAATAACACTTTGCCTTCATCTGCTACTGGCTCGTATAGAAAAGGCATTTGCTTTTCGTTCAATGACACGCAATGCAAATGGCCTAATTTTTGTAGATTCAGACATGATTGTGCTTTTTGTTCAGGTCCGCATCTGGTTACTAAATGTTTTAAGAAACCCGCTGTACCCCCTCAACAATCCAGCAGGGAGTCCTTTCTCAAAAGCTATCACCCCGGTGATACTACAAAACATGGAACCGTGGCTACGGCTGTATCCCGACCAGGAGACAGCTCAGATGCTCATTGAGGGTTTTAAAGTAGGTTTTAAACTACCTATCTATCTTGGTTTTGGGTGTACCTTTACAAAAAAAATGAAATCAGTAGATGAATTGGCGTCTATAGTGAAGGTTAAACTCCAAAAAGAGCTTTAAGAAGGTAGGATAGCTGGCCCTTTTGACTCTCCGCCTTTTCAGAATTTTCGCTTGTCCCCTTTGGGTATAGTGCCAAAAAAGAAATGGGGAGTTATAGGTTGATTCACCACTTATCTTACCCTCAGGATCATTCTCTTAATGATCAGATCGGGGAGGAGTCGTGCTCAGTCTCCTATACGTCCTTTGAAGAAGCAGTTTTCGATAAGTGCCTCCTGATGGGATGCTCTCTCTCGTGTTACTATTTTGAGAGCTTTTCATCGTTCATTGAATGGGTAGTAGTAGAATCGGCGCATGATAGACACGTCTTACACTACCTTGATGATTTCCTGTTCTTGGGTCCAGCGGATTCAGAGCAGTGTTCGTCATTGCTGAATTCCTTTTTTGAAGTATGCAAACATTTTGGAATCCCGTTAGCCCATGACAAGACGGTTTTCCCTACTACGTGCCTTGAGTTTTTAGGAATCACCATTGATACGGTAAAAATGGAATTTAGGCTGCCCCAAGAGAGAGTTAATAAGATGCGTAGTTTAATTGCCAGTGTTCTAAAAGCAAAACAAGTGTACCTAAAGAGCATTCAATCCTTATTGGGCTTGCTTGCTTTTGCCAGCAGAATTCTACCTATGGGCCGTATTTTTTCCAGGAGACTTTATCTGGCAATCTCAGGTCTTAAATCCACGTACTCCCGTGTTAGGATATCCAGAGAAATTAAAGAGGACCTATTGGTCTGGAAATGTTTTTTTGTTGATTTTAATGGCCGGTCGGTATGGCAAGGAGAATTTGTTTCAGACCAGGAATTTCAGTTATTCACGGATTCTGCTGGGTCGTTTGGTTTGGCTGCCATATGGTGAACTCATTGGTGTGCGAATCCATGGCCATTAGATTGGGAGGGGAAAGGTTTCTTAAAAAACAGCGCTCTATTAGAGTTATTCCCGATAATTGTGGCTATAGAGATTTGGGGTGCACATTTTTGTAATAAGAGGCTTTTATGTAGCACAGGTGTCTTATACACAATTAACTGTCTCTCATCAAAATCTATGCCAGTAATAATTTTGTTGCGTTATTTTGTTTACAAATGTCTGTTATTAAATCTATGGGTTAAAGCTAAATATCTTCCAGGAAAAGAAAATGTGGTAGCCGATGTGCTTTCTAGATTTAATTTCGATAATTTTTTTCAGCTTTTTCCGGAAGCGGACAGAATTGGAACTGCTTTTCCCCAGCAGCTTTGGGACATTCTTTAGTCTCAGAGAGCATAGTTAAATCATTGGCTCAGTCAACTTGGTGCAGGTACAGAACTGCATGGTGGCAGTGGCAGTCCTTCCTTACTTCGGTCCACAGCAATATGTGGGATTTTTCGGAGCAGCTGGTACTAGCATTTTTGAACAGCCTAATGGCCAGGAATTACTCCTGGGCCCATTTGAGTAAAACATTATCGGGTGTATCCTCTTTTCTAAAAATGAATTCGCTGCCTTCCTGTTTTCATTTTTTTCGGTTCGTCAAGCCTTGAAGGGGTACAGAAAGGCGACGCATTCAGGGGATAAGAGAAGACCTATTACGCCGGAAATTCTGATGAATCTATGTAATGTTTCTGATTTGGTGTGTTTTTCCCCCTTATGAAGCTAACCTTTTTAAAGCTGCGTTCTCGGTCTGTTTTTTTGCAGCCCTTAGGGTGTCGGAACTAGTAACCAGAAATTTGTATAGTGAAACAGGTCTTAGGCGGGAAAATTTCATTTTTAACCCAGTATGCAATTATTTATTGACCAATCAAAAATGGACCAGTTAGGGAAGGACTGTTGGATCACGCTAGCAGCGTGCTTCAATAAGCTCATATGCCCAGTCCTATTGATGAAATCTTACCTCCAGGACAAGAACGGTTTGCCATTGACAATTTTTCAGTTTCAGGCTGTTCTGAACAAGTCTTTGCATCAGCTAAACTTGGGGGATATGAAGATATCTTCACATTCATTTCGTATCTGTGGGTATGGAGTTGGGTGTATGGGATGTACTGTGTTTTATTTTGTTTGTTTATTTTTTATTTTTTTTATGGTTGAACTGGATGGACTTGTGTCTTTTTTCAACCTGACTATGTAACTATGTAACTATGTATCGGAGCAGCCACAGAAGCAGCTCGGTTAGGCTTGGATAACAGTAGGATTAGGCATCTGGGTAGGTGGAAGTCGGATGCTTTCAAATTATATGTGAGGCCTAACAATTTGTTTTGACTTAATTACAGATGTCCACCATACAGTATGGATCATTTCAGTTCCTGGACCTGGATCCTAACCTGTTTTCGATCTGTTGGCACGGTAAAAGAGGCCTGGTTTTGGGGGAACTTTTGTCCGAGTTGGGTTTTATGGCCTACAATCATCAGCCTCCAGACATCTTGATCATTCATTTGGGAGGTAATGACATAGGCAATCAGAACACTTTGAACTTAATTTTTCAGATCAAACAGTTCATTTGTTTTATTAAGGCCATGTATCCTGGCTCGGTATTCGTTTTTTCCGAAATCATCCCTAGGCGAATATGGTTGAAGTCTGCAGTTTTTCGCCCTTTCGAGAAGATAAGGAAACGTATTAATAGGGTGGTCGAGAAGTTTATGTCCCTGGGTTATGGGTTCTCTTACCGTCATCGGGAGTTAGAAGGGGGTTTTCCGGGACTTTATCGGAAGGATGGTATTCATCTGTCTAACATTGGCCTGGACATATTCAACAATGACCTCCAGACATGTATTGAGCAGGCCGCGGTCTGGGTGTAGCCAGGGGGCTTTTAGCCTGGCCTGGCTGTTTTGGGACGAGCTGTAATAGCTGAGCTGAATAAGTGGACGTTATATTTATATATTTAAAGCGGAGCTCCAGCCACGGTAAAAATTTTTTTTAAAGTCAGCAGCTACTAACAGTGTAGCTGCTGACTTTAAATAAAGACACTTACCTGTCCTAGGCGCCCGCGCTGATGGGCCCCCCGATGCCGGTCCCACGATCGCTCCGGGTCCCGCGCCGCCATTCACAATATGGGAAACAGGCAGTGAAGCCGTACGGCTTCACTGCCCGTTTCCTACTGCGCCTCCGCGAGTCTCACGCTGGCTTGTGAATGGGCGCGCTGCTCTCTGAGAACACACACAGTTCCCAGGAAGCAGCGCGCCCATTCACAAGGAGAAGGAGAAGAAGAAAACACACCGCGGATTAGGAAGAGGCAGATTACGGACTTCCGCATAGCAACAGCTATTTCGGGTGAGTATTTTTTTTTTTTTTTTTCAGGTTTTTTTTTTTTTTCAAACAACATTGTAAAATGTTGTTATACTGGGTGGAGCTCCGCTTTAAGTCGTTTTAAATGAAATTCCTATGGTGAACTTGAAGTGAGTTGTTATAAGT
Organism: Rana kukunoris; assembly: GCA_029574335.1. Classification (NCBI taxonomy): domain Eukaryota; kingdom Metazoa; phylum Chordata; class Amphibia; order Anura; family Ranidae; genus Rana; species Rana kukunoris. The sequence goes on along the minus strand of CM056053.1, from coordinate 171,822,083 downwards.
TATTAATAAGATAAAACCAATATTAAAGGCCATGGCCATATATTTTTCCACATAAACTAAAAGTGTCGGGTCTTTATTTAGATGATGTCTGGTGGTCATTTTGAAATTGCTGTCTGTTATCCCATGGAGGTGGATTCTCAGCACTTTTTAATTTAATTTGTTGATCACCTCCTGTACTGCCTTTGGGGCAAGGACTTCTGTGACGAGTGCCTCTGCTTTTGTTCTCCCACAGGACATCTCTTTGACAATATTAGAATCGCCCAGTGTTTGGTGACAGAGCTTAAGCCCACAGTCAGAACTGTTGTAGCTCAAATTGTGGTTCACTGTATGATATACATGTGCTAGCTCAGCAGCAGTGACCTAAAGAAAGAGATATACCATTTGTAAGCCTATGCTTTGTGACGAAATAATAAAAAATATATAATAAAGAAAATAGATTTTAAAGTGTCAAAAACAAATTTCAAGTGTCATTTGATTAAACTTTGCTAATCTTTGAACCCCCTTCAAAGACCCCACCCTTTTTTAAACCTTGAGCTATCTAAATCTATAATTTCCCTCCTCCAGGCCAGGGTACCATATTAAGAAACCCTTCAGGATTCAGAAATGATTGACACATTATGAGGGAGTGGGACAGGAACACAAGGGGGAACACTGGGTAGATGTATATGGATGGAATGTTAGTCTAAACTTGTACTATCTCTTTTAATATTCCTATCAACTATATTTGAGTTTTAAAAATCCACATAATTACATAGCCTACCATATCAGCCTCTGGAGACATCTGATGGACAAGGAACCTCAACATCGTTCCCTACTGTGCCCCGCAGCCTCTCGCTCCTCTTGTGATTATCTCCTGATGCGTGCTGCTTAATATCACACACTCCGCCGTGACAAACATAAAAAACGCGACGGCATATGGTACAATTGGCCTTGTATTCATTGTCCCTCACGCATTACAGCCACGGGTAGTCATTTTCCCATTCAATTCTGTATTTTTGTGCTCTTTTCTTTTTTGCTGGCTGCTCGGAGGTAGTCATTTTTACAATTCTAGCTGTTATCACTTCTTGTCGTTATGACAACGTCATCGGCATGGCATTGCGGAATTGGTCGGAAGGCGGAGGGGAGGAGACGCCGACGCACAGACAGTCACTACATGATGAAATTGACGAACACCAATAAGGTACCGCGGAATACGGAAACAAAGTGCGTTCCGTATCAGTTTGATACGGAACAGCACTTGTCTGTTTAAAATACGGGACGATTCCGTATTTTACGGAACGGTTGACAACCTTATAAATAGTAAAATCCATTTAACATCATGCCCTTTGAGCCTGCGTATTTAACCAACATGAATACTCATATTGAGAACTTGACACATAGAATTGAAAGAGAAAGAGTTTATCTTTTGTCTGGATTCTTTCATTCTAGGACTTTTAGTGGCTGGTGACGCAAAACTGCTCCTGTTAAGCCCTGTACACATGATCGGTTTGTCCGATGAAAACAGACCGATGCACTGTTTTCATCGGACAAACCGATCGCTTGTGGGCCCCATCGGTTTGTTTTCCATCCGTTAAAAAAAATAGAACATGTTTCAAGTTTTTCCTATGCATAAAAAAAGATAGGAAAAAACTATTGTCTGTGTGGAAGTCCATCGGTCAAAAATCTACGCATTCTCAGAATCAAGTCCATGCATGCTCGGAAGCATTGAACTTCATTTTCCTCAGCACGTCGTAGTGTTTTACGTCACCACATTTTGGCACGGTCTGATTTTTGACTGATGGTGTGTAGGCAAGACTGATGAAAGTCAGCTTTATCGGATATCCGACAAAAAAATCCATCGGATTAGATTCCCTCAGATATCCAAGCGTGTGTACAAGGTTTTAGTGTTCTTCTGGTATTTACTTGGGAGAAAAGGGTGATTTAGATGGAGATGGGTCATAAGGGGATTGGTTATCGATGGCTGGAGGCAATGTGAACTCAGCGTACCATTCAGGGAGATCAACTGGTGATATTTGTAGATTCTGACAGAATCTTTGCAAATCCTCTGGGGTTTTGAGTAGGTGCTGCTTACCGTTGTATGTGACTTGCAGGGCGAAATGGAACTTCCACCTGTAGCTGATGCCCTTTGCCTTCAGTACTTCCAGCAATGGCTTTAGGGCTCTCCTATTTTTTAAAGTGATCGGTGAAAGGTCATGGAATAATTGAATATTGGTGTCATTAAAAATGACTTGGTCGTTTGCCCTGGCTTTCTGTAGTATTTCTTCTTTCAGACTAAAGTTAGGGAGGCAGCATATTATGTCCCTAGGAGGAGTGTTATCAGGAGCTTTGGGCCCAAGAGCTCTGTGTGCTCAGTCAAATTCAATCGGCGAGCCCTCGGGCCTGTTCAGAAGACCATTAAAAATGGAAGTGAGCGCAGGTCTAATTTGTTCTGGTAGGATAGATTCAGGGATACCCCTTATTCTGATGTTATGGCGTCTTCCCCTGTTGTCCAGGTGCTCTATTTGTTTGTTTGTGTCGATCAAGTTTTTGGAATGGATAGATGTTATAGCATCCAATCTGGCCAGAGCTCTATCCCTCCTTTTCCCAGCTCTCTCAGACACCGTCATCTGCTCTGATAGTCTGAGCAATTCTGTTTTTATATCTGTAATGGCGACTGAGAACGAGTTCTTAATATCAGCAGCTATCTCCATCTTGGAGGCAAACGTCAGGGGACAGTCATTATGTAAATTGCCTCTGTTAGAGTCCTCCGAGGCAGACAGAGACACCTCAGCATCCTCCATATCTTCTCCGTCCTGCCTGACAACCAGCGCCATCTTGGATTTTGTGTTTCCACCAGAGTATCGGTATTTGTTCAGGTTCGTCGGCGTGACCTTGCCCATCGATCTCAGGAGCCTACTAGGTGTTCCTCTCCTGATGCGGGTGGACATAATCGACCGTGAAACGGCTATTGCAGCTCCGGTTTTGTCCCTTTTGACCGGAGCTCTCCTATGCAGCATCCATCCACGCTGCGTGCCAAGCCACGCCCCCCAATTAGTTTAAACATAAGCAAAGCATGCCAAGTGCTTCCATTCAACTTTCTGGATGACTGCTTTTATTTTGCTGGCATTGTTTGAGATACAAGCAACAAATCTGTGATGCCCCACTCGTCACAAATTTTTGTAAGGTCTACTGACAGATTGTCAGCTGTGTGCCTGTCTGTAAATGAGAAGCAGTCCCACAAAGATGATAAAAGCATAAAATCATCAACAATATAATGATAAGTGACTGCCATAACTATTTGTGTGATGTCTAGCAGTCAGTTGTCTGACACACAGCAAAGACATTGCTTACTTTATCAGGAAGTGTATGACAGCATTAGGGCTGAAATCATGGTTAGTGTCTTTCTGTTCAGCAAAATGTATGATGGATCAAGAGCTTTCACAAAACTCTCAAATCCCTTGTCATTTACTAATGGAAAATGTTGTAAATCCAGAGCAATCATTTTAACCAACTGCTCACTCATTCACTTTGCTCTGTCTGATGGGCCCAATCGCTGCCCTCACATACCTTGTAATCTAATTTTGCCTAAACCATTGTACAAAGGTGCCAATTCCACTCGTGGTAGATGGGTCACTTGCAGGGGTGATGACAGTGTCATCTGAGGTTGGACCCTCTTGTCTTGAACAAGCAATGCAGTTGACTGCTTTGAAGATGCCGTCTAAACTTTGAAGTTAAAGGGGTTGTAAAGGATTTTTTTTCCCCTAAATAGCTTCCTTTACCTTAGTGCGGTCCTCCTTCTTCACTTATCTAATCCTTCGATTTTGCTTTTAAATGTCCTTATTTCTACTGAAAAATGCTCACTTTCTGTTTTTCTGTCTGTAACTGCGATGCTTTCTTCCTGGTGTGGAGAAAGCCTCTTGAGGGGGGAGGGGGCGAGTCAGTTTGGCAAGATGGGACGCTTTAATTAAAATATTTTTTTCTTATTTAACTTTTATTTTTTCACTGTCTTTAAGAAGAGAACAAATGGGTTACTTTTATGCCGCGTACACACGATCACTTTTTGCGATGAAAAAAAACGACGTTTTCTCTCATGAAAAAAAACGACGTTTTTCAAACTTCATTTTCCAAAACGACGTTGCGTACACACCATCGTTTTTCACAAAAGCTCGAGCAGTGCGCGGTGACGTCCATCGCGTACGACGGGACTATAAAGGGTCATTTCCATGCGGAAGACGGCCTCTTTTGCTGATATCGTGTTGCTGCGTGTTAGTAAAAGTTTGGTGAGAGACGATTCGCGCTTTTCAGTCTTCGTGCTTTAAAAAACGTTTTCTGTCTTACAGTTTGTGCTTTTGGGTTCGTATCTGTGTTACAGTGCTTGTTTTCCGATCGTATCTGTTTTGGCAGTGCGTTCTTGTTTGCACGTTACTGTTTTGCAGGTCGTTCTTCAGAGGCCTTTCTGTTCTTCAGCGCGTTTTTTTTTTAGTCCGATCTGATTTGACGACCGTTTTCTAACCATGTTGCGGGTACGCTCTCGTCGCCGAGAGCGTGCTTTGCATCTTGTTAGGATGTGTGCTGCATCCCGGCTCCGGTCCTTGAGGAGGGCGAGAAGGACTTTGTGGGCCAAGGACTGGTTTCTTCGCAGGGACCAGTTCTCTCATATGCCTCTGCTGCGGGAGATCCAAGAAAATAACCCTGATGATTTCAGGAATTTTCTTCGGATGTCTGACCCCGTATTCCAGCAGCTTTTGGCTTCGGTGTCGCCTTATATCACCAGGCAGGACACCGTTATGCGGGAAGCCATCACTGCTGAGCAGCGGCTAGTTGCTACCTTGCGGTACCTGGCAACAGGGAGAAGTCTGCAGGACTTGAAGTTCTCGACAGGCATCTCCCCCCAGGCTCTGGGCCTCATAATCCCGGACACCTGTTGTGCCATAATCCAGGTTTTGCAGGAGGAGTATATTAAGGTAAGTGGTGTCCTTTAAATGCACAAACTGTTCTTATTTTTCATATTTTTGAGTAATGTACAAGCCCACCTAGCCTAGTCCCTATATCCCCCTTGATTTTTGTTCCCTATTGTTGTTCAGTATTTTGAAGTCCCTATATCCCCCTTGATTTTTGTTCCCTATTGTTGTTCAGTATTTTGAAGTCCCTATATCCCCCTTGATTTTTGTTCCCTATTGTTGTTCAGTATTTTGAAGTCCCTATATCCCCCTTGATTTTTGTTCCCTATTGTTGTTCAGTATTTTGAAGTCCCTATATCCCCCTTGATTTTTGTTCCCTATTGTTGTTCAGTATTTTGAAGTCCCTATATCCCCCTTGATTTTTGTTCCCTATTGTAGTTCCCCCTCCCCCCCCAATCTTTTTTACAATTTCCCTTTTTTTTTTTAAAAGAAATGTTTCAAGGTCTCAAACTCATCTTGGGGCCCCCCCTCACCCTATTTTGTTTGTGTTTTGTGACCATCAGAGGGTGTGATTAATATGCTTAGTAATTATTTTTAATTTATGATTGGGTCAATAATTAATACTTGAACTTAACGCTCTTCTTTTTTTAGGATCCAAGAATGTTTTTGGATATTCTATTAGGAATGTTTGTTTGAATAATTTTTTTTGGTTTTCTCTACAGTTCCCCACCACGCCACAGGAATGGCAGACTGTGGCAGCGGAATTCTCCCAGCGCTGGAATTTTCCGAATTGTGGAGGAGCTATTGACGGCAAGCACGTCCGCATCGTGCCACCACCCCATTCCGGATCCCATTTTTATAACTACAAGGGGTTCCACAGTGTCGTGCTGATGGCGGTGGTTTCAGCAAATTATGAATTTCTATATCTAGACGTTGGGAAGAATGGGCGGATGTCGGACGGCGGGGTCTTTGCCGTGACCGAGTTTGCCCAACGGCTTCAGTCGGAGGAGCTGGGATTGCCACCTGCGGAGGAGAACGAAGAGGGGCTTCCTTTTGTGTTCATTGCAGACGAGGCATTTGGCTTGGGTCCCCACCTCCTGAGGCCATTTCCCCAACGTGCCCTCACCCATGAGAGGAGGGTCTTTAATTATCGGCTGGCCAGAGCCAGAAGAGTGGTTGAGAATGCGTTTGGCATCATGGCCAGCCGGTTCCGCTTGTTTTTAACGGCCATAAACATGGCTGAATACAAATGGGATACCATCATTTTATGTTGCTGTATCCTCCATAATTATCTCAGAAGACATTCTGTCAATTATATTGCTTTATTGCCTGACGAGGCAGTTCATGTACCTGATGTGGCCCGTGAGGCAGGCCATCCAGGCTTGGCCCCCCAAAATGCACGTGCTGTGCGCCAGGCCTACGTGGACTACTTTATGGGTAGGGGGGCCATACCAATGCCAGATCTTGGCTGATTTGCATAATAAAAATCTTTAATGAAAGAAACAGTCTACTTATTTTTTTTAACATATTGTGAATGTTTGTGTATTTTCATTGCCTCCTAGGTTATCATAGTGTTTTATGTGTTTTGAATGGTCTAAATATCCATCATTGTTTGATGTTACCAGCAGTAACATATTTTGAAGGTCAGCATTCATATAAAATAACAAGCCACACAATTGTGAAAGTGACAATTTTTTTAATTTTTAACATTATTTGAACAAGAAAACAGGTACAATCCTTTGGTTTTTTTCTAGTGATTCAAACAAAAACCCTTTTTTTTTTTTCTGGTGATTAAAATAACTATACAATCATATTTTTATTTTTTTATTTTTTTTTCTGGTGATTAAAATAACTATACAATCATATTATTTTTTTTTTTTCTGGTGATTAAAATAACTATACAATCATATTATTTTTTATTTTTTTTCTGGTGATTAAAATAACTATACAATCATATTATTATTTTTTTTTTTTTTTTTCTGGTGATTAAAATAACTATACAATCATATTTTTTTTTTATTTTTTTTTTTCTGGTGATTAAAATAACTATAAAATAGTGTTTGTTCCTCTCATTAACAAAACGTACATAAAAAAATTAAAAAAAAATACTTTAAACCCTCCCCAAAACATCCAGGACATTTTTGAGCTGGAGTCCCACCCTTTTTGTATTTTCCAGGACTTGTCTGGATGCTTGCTGGATGTCCTCAATTTGTTCGGCGCAGGACCATATTTCTCGAATGAGGTAAGGTGCAGTGTCCTTATCAAGTGCTGACCCAGCACGACTTGCTCCTGAAATGTGCGAGCAAACCATGTATTAATAAAAATTAATCCTACCTACATAACCTGTGTATCTGTGTTATCAGACACATTACCGGATGTGGTGGCAGCTTCCCCTTCATCCAGATCCCTCGGGGGTGTTACTTGATCAGTACTTGCGTCCTGCCTTGATGCTTCCTTACGCCCTACGAAATAGAAGAAAGGGAAACCAGAAAGGTAAAAGATTAGAGGGATGAAAGATAATAACTGGTCGTAGGAGTCGTCGTATGTTCAAACTGCAATCATACAAATACGCTCTTTTTAGAGGATACAGTGATTGCACTCCGATTTGTCCACGGGAACTAGTCATGAAGATCGTCGTTTATTAGTACAAAAAGCGACGAATGATCGACTACTCCTACGACCAATTTTAGTGTGAGCACAAACAGATACAGTACAACCTGAAAGAAGAAGCACATGGCACAAAGAACAAACACCAAAAATGAGGCCACATCAAAATTACTTACTTTTGTTTCGAATCATTCTTTTTATTCGCTGCAGCTGCTCTGGCTCTCTATTCTTCAGGTCAGACCACCTCTTTCTGACTTGTTCTTTGCTCCTGCTTTGTCCAAATTTCCGCCTGAGGCTCCTAATGACTTTCTCCATTATGTCCGCCTTCAATTTATTGGGATGCAGGTAAGGGCCGTGCTTGCCATCATAGTCCTCTTGCTGAAAGATGGTCACCATCTCCACCATCTCCTTGAAAGCCATGTTTGAGGCCTTGTACCTCCGCCTGGAGCTTCTTCTGGTCTGGCTCTGGCCTGCCTCCTGGCTTGAGCTTGCCATATTTTTGCCCGGGCTTGTTCCTCCAGAAATGACACCCACCAAAAAAAGTTAGAGAAAGGGGCGTGTAAAGGACGAGACCGAACGTCAGGGGCGGGGTATGCCTCGCATCACACGTGTGCGTCGCGTCACACGTGCGCAGTGTTTAAAGGGATCCGACGTCATTGAAAGCGACGTTCACAGTCTGCGGAAGAAGGCGCAAGTCACGATCGAATCATACGACGGTATGTAACTGAATTTTTGACGTTAATATTATTGAACAGTGGATGATGTTGTGTGCTAGAGAAGATATGGTGTTTTAAAGCTTTTAGTAGTAGGAGTGGCTTCACTGACACTAGGTTTTTCCATTTTACATGCAGACAACATGGAGGCCTTCAAGGAGCAGGAATTTTTTACAGAATTCATACAAAGATGGAGGGAGCAGCCAGTCCTCTGGCAAACAAAAAACAAAAAAAATAAAAACAAAGAGGCCAGGAAGCAAGCACTGGAGACCATTCTGGTATTTGTCAAGACAAGGGTCCCAAATGCAACTACTGCGACTGTGAAGACCAAAATAAATTCGATTAGGGGCACCTACAGGACCCAACGGTCATTAGTCCAGGCCTCAATCCGATCAGGAGCTGCAGCTGAGTCCGTATATAGGCCAAACCTCTGGTATTATAATCGGCTGCAGTTCCTGGATGACCATATAGAATCCCGGCCATCCGTGTCGACCCTTCCCCCAAGGAGACAGGCCCCTCTTCCCTGCAGTCAGTCCTCCAGTCTTCCCTGCAGGCAAGAGCAGGCTACCTCGGAGGAAGAGGCTGAGTTACTGGAGGACCCAGATTGTGACCCATGGAGCCAGGTATTGCATTTTACTAACAAATTATGAACTGCAATGTAGAATAATGTTGTCAAATTGATGTTACAAGTGTTGTAAATTATATATGATTGCAGCAAAAATTAGGAACATGTCACTAGGCAATAGCCGCAAAACAGAATGGGGACAAAATCCATAAATGCACAGGTCATAATGATTGTGTGTAAATTTTGGGTACACCTCTAGGGGGGTAAACACAATACACCGGGAAGGGGTCGCAGATGAGAAACAGCCTTTTTGTTAATTCCCATTTTGGCCACCCCCACAAAACAAAACATCCATTTTTAGTTTGTGGAAAGGCCCCCTACTGAGCAATTTCAGCCAACATCAACCCCCCACCGCCAGGGGGCACATATCTGTAGCTGGGTAAGAGGCCACAAAATTAGGGATGTGTGCCCTGTGTGTAAACGATTTTTGCAGACAATTAGCATATGTCAGGATTTTAGAAATGGGTGTGATTAATGAGGACAACAAATTAACTAGGTCCCTTTTTTTCCTACACAGACAGAGCAAAGCCAGGAGGAGGCAGAGCCCATTGGGAGCCAGGAGGAGGCAGAGCCCACTGGGAGCCAGGAGGAGGCAGGCCCCACGGGGAGACAGGAGGAGGCAGGCCCCACGGGGGGACAGGAGTCACGCCGGCGAGATTGCATCTCCCAGATCCCTCCTCTACGCACTCCCGCAAAAAGGGCACGGAGACTCATGCAAATGGAGGAGGAGACCCAGGCCATGCTCCGTGAAGCAACAGCGGCCATCAGAGAGCAACCCAGTGAAGAAGAGGGCTTTGGAGCGCTGATCGCGGCCAAGCTCCAAAAGCTGGAGCCGGGCCAGCGTGTGCGCTGCGAGCTCTTAATCTTTAAGGCCATAAGCATGGCCACACTGGGCAAGCTCAATGACGACATTGACATTGGGCTGATCGGCACTCCTGTCCTCTCTGCTCTTCCTGCTTCTGCTCCTGCTCCTGCTCCTTCTCCTGCTCCTCCTCTTCCTGAGCCTGCTCTGGCTCCTGCCACAACCTTGCCTCCAGGAACCCAGCCCCCGAAGACTCGGGCTGCAGGGAAGACTGCAGGGAAGAGTAAAGGGAAGAAGAAATGATGGTGCCCCTAATCGAATTTATTTTGTCTTGACAGACGTCAGTGTTGCTTTGTTGGACCCTTGTCTTTTCAAATACCAGCAGGGTCTCCTTTGCTTTCTTCCTGGCTTTTTTGTTTTTATTTTGATTACATTTTTATTTGCCAGATGTGTGTAATTTTTTGATTTGCTTTATTGCTTTGCGACAGAAATAAATGTATTTTTTTTTTCGTTGCAAAATTTGTACATGTGTATTTTGAACAATATATAGAGATCATTTACTGAGTAGGCAGACACATTTAAAAAAAATAAGGAACATGGGACAACAACCTCCTTGTTGGTAATTTATTAAAAAAATAAATAAAAAATATGTTGGGTCACTTCACACACTCCAAAATCAACCAGAATTCACATTTTGATAAACATTTAAACATTTAAAAAAAAAAAAGGGAGATGATGTGCTTAAACAAAAAAAGAGGAAATAAAGACATAAAGAAAAAAAAAAACAAAGGTTAACAGAAATATGTAACAAGATCTGTTAACCTTTTGACTTTCTATTTTTTATTTTTTTTTGGTCTTTATTTCTTTATTTCCTCTTTTTTGGTTTAAGCACATCATCTCCCTTTTTTTTATTTTTAAATAAAAAGTTTTTTGAAATGTCAACTATGTAACAAGATGAGCCACAACAAACTAGGAATTTAGTGTAGCATTTAAATGCATTGGTTCAAATGCAGCGCATTCTTTGCTTCATTATACTTTTAAAAAGAAACGAATGTGCTTAATCCATTCTGAACAGTAGTTTTACCTGAACAAGCGCTCCCGTCTGAAAAATTGCTTCTGAGCAGGCGCGGGTTGAAAACGTCGTTTTGCACATCGTTTTGCCCACACACGGTGACTTTTTATGACACAAAAAACGACGTTTTGAAAAACGACACAAAAAATTCAAGCATGTTCGAATTTTTTTTTCATCGTTTTTTTGAAGACATAAAACGACGTTTTGCCCACACACAATGATTTTAAATGACGTTTTTGAAAACGTCGTTTTTTTTCATCGCAAAAAACGACCGTGTGTACGCGGCATTATTCTTATTATAAAGGAATGTAACAAGCATGACAGGACATTCTAAATATGAGAAAGGGGTCCTGCATGGCTCTGAAACGTTGCACCTTTGTGATGTGATCTCTTCTCATTGGAACTTTTTGGACGAAAATCTTGCTGATCCATGGTGTGCTGGCGAATATGTATGCTTACCCTAATGATCCTGTCTGATCACCCTAATATATACACAGTTTTTATTTATTTATTTTTTCATTTTAAATCTCTACACTCTAATTTACTGTATCATAGCCAGCATATACTACAACTTTGTGTGCTGAATATATCAGTGTGTCAATTTATATAATACAATACAATTTAAATCAATTTGGTTATATTGATCAAATACAATTTAAGCCTTCACTATCTCACATTTTAAAACATATACTATTTAATATAAAATCAATATATTGAAAATATGTATATAACTAACCAAAAAAAAACATGCTCTGACCTGGATCAGAACCCACACCTTAACATAAGTCTGTTTTTCTAACCACTAAGCTATTACCCAGAATATAATCTAACTTTGTTTTTTCTGTTATGTCTGTCTGTGAAACAACTGTATTAGTCCAAATAAGTAATTGGTATGATCGATCCATTATGTCCTGCTGCCTTGTCCTGACACACACTTCCCTCATGTTGGGGCAACAGTGCAATGTTTACTACAAGTTGTGGTGAAGATCTGTGCTGGCCATTGTGTTCTGTTATCTATGGAAGCTGTTTCCCCACTCACACACAATACACACGTTTTCAGCATGGCTCTTTATGTTGGAGCAGATGACAGAGAAGGAGGATAAGACAGAAAACTTAGGAATTATTAATACAGTAGAGGAACCAGAGCCCAGCACTGTGTGCTGTAACTAAGATACATGTCTTCTGCTCTGTATATGGATATGTAAATCTATGTCTGTAGAATGATGATCTATGGGTGTTACTACATTATTGCTCATTGGTCCTCAAATTATATTTATAATCTCGTAATTCTGACTTTGAAATTCAGAATTCTGACTTTGAAACTCGGAATTCTGCCTTTTAATCTCAGAATTTTTTCTCAAAAAGGATGTTTATTGACACGTATGGTAACAAACATTAGTACAGGCAAAAACAGAAAATCCAAACATACATTCCACGGAGCATTGGAACAGTGTAAGGCAAACCAATATATCCATCCCGCATTCCATTAAACTAATAGCGTTTAAACAATTAGTTAACCGGGCTTTAACATATCTCTCTCTGAAAAACCATGACAAAGGGTCTGCTACAGACATCCGTGACTAAACGAGCAGTCTTTCCAACACCAGTTCTAGTGGGGCCAACCCTGGGGTGTTCAACCAAGGGGCCCACAGGAGCTCAAATTCCCCCCGTCGGCCCCTGTGTTGGTAGATATATTTCTCCAAGCGCAGTGTAGCACCCATCTGTGTTATCCATTTACTAAGCTTAGGAGGTTCAACTGCCTTCCAATGATGGAGAATGTGTTTACGGGCCTGGAAAAGGGACCTACCAATGGCCTGTTTGGAATTATCGTCAACCAATATATCGTCCAGGACTCCCAGGACACAAACCTTTTGGGTCCTGAGGAATCGTGACCGAAAACACAGTGGTAAGGGTATTAAGGACCCCCCTCCAATACAGGTGTAACTTGGGACACCTCCACATCAGGTGAATTAGGTCACCATGATCCCGTGCACACCTGGGGCAAGCAAGATTTTATTTTATTTTTTAAACTTACAAGTCTGACTTTTAATCTCAGAATTCTGACTTTCAAACTCAGAATTTTGTAAAAAATAAATACAAATTATGATGGCCCCAGGGCACTTCCATACTATCAGCATGGCCATGCCCCTAAACAAATTTGCTCTGATTCATTGGCCAGACTTCATGAAAGGCACTCTTAACCAAACAGGCCCCAAAAAATGTTGTGTATGTTTAAGTAAAGGAATTTACAACTACTGTCTTCTATGTCCCTCCCAGGCAGGCCTCTGTATTGGAGAGTTCTATCAGATCTATCACACTTCATACACTATTAACAGATAGTGAAATAAAGATATTTTTCCAGTATTTTTCCAGTTTCCACTATTTCTGTGTCTGACCGTTTATCAATTTTGTGAAAATAGTGCAGTGCTGCGTATCTATAAATCTTATATAAACAAGTAATTAAACGTTCCTTAAAAAAATTCTGAAAAAAAGAAATAAATAAATTAGAAAAAACAGTTCATGTGTAGGTTTCCAAAGCTGTCAACGCTGTGAAAAATCCTATTTAAATGGATCCAATATTCAGTGCACACCACCACCTGCTAAAATGCCTGCTCACCTCAAGGATGAGTATAAAACTTAATAGACAGATCACTCCTTGTGTCCACCACGATCACTCCACTTTACCAATGGTAGCAATTCCTACAGTCCACTACAGCTACAAGCAAACCCAAAATACTCACTGGTGGACAAGGACTATGGCCCGGATTCACAAAGCACTTACGCCGACGTATCTCCAGATACGCCACGTAAGTACAAAGATGCGCCGTCGTATCTGTGCGCTGGACCCACAAACTAAGATACGCCTAAAAACAGACTTCATCCCACCGATGTAACTTGCCTACGCCCGCGTAGAGTGGGCGCATATTTACACCGGACGCATGTGGCGCTCCCATTGATTTTCTATTCAAAATTGCAAATGAGGGAGATAGGGCGATTCACAAAAGTATTTGCGCCGCCGCATGATTTACACGGTTCGCGTAAGTTTTACATTCGGCGCAAACTTATTTGCGCAACCCATGCAAAGGTATGGACCAGGGAACACAAGCCTACGTATTGTACGTTGGACATCTGTGAATATTGGCCGACGTAGAGCTGACTGGGCGCACACAGTGATCCGGCGTATCTTAGGCAGTTGTTCCGACGTGGTTGTGCGCATGCGCATGGGGATACGTCCACGTCTCGACGCATGCGTGGTTCGTTTTAAGTACTTGTCTGGTGCCCGCCCCATCATTTGCATGGGGTCACGCTTCATTAACATGGATCACGCCCACTTCCAGCCCTCTTTCACCTACTTCCACTTACGCCGGCTTACGCCTATGAAATATACGCTAAGTCGGCGCAGAGTTGGGAGCATTTGCTTTGTGAATTCCATGCTTGCCTCTCTGCGCTGCGTCAGTGTAGCATAAATGTGCACCGATGTATGTGAATCCGGGCCTATAAGTTTAGCACAGAGAAAAAGATCAATGGAAAAAAAATAGCACACGTATGTATTGAATGGATACGTGACGCTAAGATGTTTTATTTTAAAGAATAGAAAAAGCTTGGCTTTTTCTGTGTTTTTTATTATTTTAAAGATTTTTTCATGTGTTTGTATTGATCTGCACTTTATTAAACATATGATATTTGCATAGAAAATAATATATATATATATATAGGTACCTTAGGTTCTACTATATTTGCACAGTAGATGAGAATTACAGTATGTTGATATAAGAAGTACAGATTTTTGTGTTGTTGGTAGGTTTGCACATAAAGAAATTGGTACTTAGTCACTATATATTGCGTGGCACAGTTAGTCATTTAATATTATTTTAGCATGCAGGTGTAAGCATGAATACTTTTTTGTGCCAGCAGCAATATTTTGTATATAGGATGTTTTACTTGCACTACAAAAATTCCAACGATTGCAATCACTTTAAGGACAGGAAGATCAGTATATGAACCCAGAGAAGCTGGAGGCTGACAGACTGGAGGTAATATGAGGAATTACAATTACATTTAAAGTAAAAGTTTACCACTAAAGTGCAATATATTAATATTGATTATTACCATGCAAAAGAAGCCTCAGCCTTTAGTACTACTTTAACCACTTTAATACCGGGTATTTTCACCCCCTTTGTGCCCAGGCCAATTTTCAGCACTTTAACACTTTGAATGACAATTGAGCGGTCATTGCGCTATAAACAAAAGAGTGACAAGTTTGAAAAAAAAACATTTTAAACATTTTGCTATAATAAATATCCCCAATTTTTTTTTGACCACTTCCCGCCGGTCAATAGTAAATTGACGTCCGGGAAGTGGTTTGGTTATCCTGACTGGATGTTTATTGACGTCCAGTCAGGATAACATGGCGGCGCGCGCCCGTGTTTGCGCGCAGCGTGACAATCGATGATGCAGGGTGTCAGTCTGACAGCCTCCGGGGGAGGCTCTTTACCATGTGATCAGCCATGTCCAATCACGGCTGATCACGATGTTAACAGGAACAGTCGTTGATCGGCTCTTCCTCACTTGCGTCTGACAGATGAGAGTAAAGGAGAGCCGATCGGCGGCTCTCCTGACAAGGGGGGTATACGCTGATTGTTTATCAGCGTAGCCCCCCACAAATGTCCAAACTGGACCACCATGGAAGCCACCAGGACCACCAGGGAAGGGGGCAACATGTGGATGGCCAGGTATGTAGCCCATGGCCATCCACATGTTAAAAAATACCCACAAATGGGCACTGACTGGCAAAAATATAAAACAAGTGATGCCCAGCAATGCCATCATCAGTGCCACCCCTCAGTGTCCATCAGTTCCCATCCATGCTCATCAGTGTCCATCTGTGCCACCCATAAGTGTCCATCGGTGCCACCTCTCTGTGGCCAACCATGCCCATCAGTGCCACCCATAAAAATTTGTGTTTACTAAATCTTGGGTCCAGGGCAGAGGAAAGGATTACGGTGTTTGGGAAGTGTTCAAGGATCCCCTTCTATCTGCTTTGAAGTTGGTCTGTTGCAGTGGCTTGGAAGCTCTTTAGCGGAGATGATTCAAAAGAAGCACCTTCATTGGACCGCAACAGCCCCTTTACCAGTGCAGGCACGGATGATAGGGTAACATATTCTTGGCCACTCATGAATACAGTGCTGCACTCAAAGGGCTTAAGAGCACTGGAAATCTCTTCAAGAATACTTCACTGGTCTGGTTTTAAGTCCAGATAATGTTTGCCCCTTTGTGTAACTGATGGGTCAGACACAGTTGCAGTTACGGGCCACCTTTGTTCAATGAGTCGTTCAACCATAAAGTAGGTGCTATTCAATCTTGTGCTTACATCTTGAAGAAGCTTGTGCTCAGATGTACCCATTTGCTTTTGTTTCTCCTTCAATTTGCTACTGGCTAGCTCACTTTTTTTTGAAAATGTTCAATTAGTTCTCTTGCAGCACTAACGGCTCTCTCAATTCCGCAGCACTGATCACCAGCTGCAAGGTGTGGCCAGTGCAGCGGATACTGGCCCAGCCATGCGTGTCCGCCAAGATTTTCGCAGCAGCCACAATATTTGCACTATTGTCATGCACAATGGCAATTCTTTTCTGAGGCAGAATTTCACATTTTACAGTGACCTCCAACCATTCCGCAATATTTGCTGCTGTATGTCTGTCTTCCAGAGGCATGGTAGTGAGGCAAATAGAAATCATCTTCCACTCCTCCGCTATGTAGTGGCATGTAATGCCAAGGAAAGCCTTGGTAGCTATACTTGTCCATATGTCTGCAGTAATGGCAATTCTGATGACATCCTTCACATTCTGAAATGCCTCCTGGTACTTTCTTTCCACCAATTTGGTAAAATGGGTTCTTGATGGTAAAGTATATCCAGGGTTCAGTACACTGATCATGCTTTTAAATCCTCGGTCTTCAACCATGATTAGGGAACTATTCCTCCTGGGAATACCAATGATGGGGTACTATTCCTCCCAGGAACACCAATGATGGGGTCTTATTCACCTCCCCCACCCAGGAACACCAACGAGGCACTATTCCCCCCTCCCCTCCCCCTCCCAGGAACACCAATGGGGCACTATTCCCTCCCCTCCCCCACCCAGGAACACCAATGAGGCACTATTCCCCCCCTCCTAGGAACACCAATGATGGGGCACTACTATTCCACCCACCCTCCGGAACACCAATAATGGGAGTGAGCAGGATGGGTAATTGTTATAAGAATTCATGTACTGTTACTGTGTGAGTGTGTGCAAACTAGACAGGTAGACTTTTCTACCTTTCACAAACTCAGTGCACCTCGGCTGTCCTCACAGCTGCTTCTTGCCTCTGTTGCCTCGAGGCAGCAGTGGGCAGGGCTGAGAAGATCAGTGGGGAGCGGATGTCAGAGGAGAGCCGTGCGGACGTGCCTCATAATACGGTGGCGCCTTGTACACAGGACAGGAAGATTTTTTGAATGGGCGGACAGGAAGGAAGGTGCGGACCAAATAATCGATAATGAAAATCGTTGACAACGATTTTCATTATCGATTAATCGTTTCAGCCCTAATCATCAGTGCCACCTCATCGGTGCCCATCAGTTCCCATAATTAATGAGAAGAAAATGTACTTATTTACAAAAAAATTAAAAAACGTTATTTCTTTCAAAATTTTCGGTCTTTTTTTAGTTGTTGCACAAAAAATAAAAAATCGCAGAGGTGATTGAATACCACCAAAAGAAAGCTCTATTTGTGGGAACAAAATTATAAAAAAAAATTGTTTCCGGTACAGTGTAGTATGACTGTGCAATTGTCATTCAAATTGCAACAGCACTGAAAGCTGAAAATTAACTTGGACAGAAAGGTGTAAGTGCCTGGTATTGAAGTGGTTAAACAAATTTTTTCCTCAGTTTTTGCCAATATGTATTCTACATATTTTTGGTAAAAAAAAAATTGGTTCGTGCAAAAGTTATAGGGGATAGTTTTATGGCATTTATTTTTTTTACTAGTAATGACGGCAATCTGTGATTTTTATCGAGACTGTGACATTGTGGCGGACATATCAGACACTTTTGACACTATTTTGGGACCATTCACATTTATACAGCAATCAGTGCTATAAAAATTCACTGATTACTGTATAAATGTCATTGGCAGGGAAGGGGTTAACAATAAGGGGCAATCAAGGAGTTAAATGTGAAACCTAGGGAGTGATTCTAACTGTGGGGGGAGGAGACTCACAAGAGAAGAAGACCGATTGGTCTCCTCTCACCTGACAGGACGTGGATCTGTGTGTTTACATACACAGATCCACTGTCCTGCTTTGTTAACTAAGGATGAGCTCCGGCGTGTTCGCACACCCCACGTGCAGAGCCCGCCAGGCAGTCGGCACTGTGCTGCACTAATCGCAGCAGCCGTGCACCAAGACAATGTCTGACTGCCTGTGATTAGTGCAGCTCAGTGCCGACTTCCTGGTGGGCTCTGCACGTGTGGTGTGTGTGAACACATCAAAGTTCATTCTTACTGTTAATGGGCAATCACGGACATCGTGGCTGCCGCGCACGCGCATCGAGTCCCGAGTGACATGGCGGGCACATGTGTGCCCCCCCCCCCCCAGAGATTCAGGAAGCCGAGCACCTCATATGACAGCCGTCCGAGGGACAGAGGGTTCCTGTGGCCGTCATATTACGATGGCTGGATAGGAAAGTGGTTAATATAGAAGAAACCCAGTTAAATACCCTGGGGATGCTTTTATATATAAATATATATATAAATATATTAAATAAACATGTATATATACTTTCATTGTCCCCCGTATAAATTGATACAAAAAGCACCCTGCAGCTACTAAACGTCATCGACCCCTTTCATGCAGGCTTTCCGATCAGGTTGGACTGTCAGTTTTTCAGGCAGACCTGATTGGATACTCTATTCCCCCCTATGGAGCAGCAGATGTTAGCAGTGACATGTCCGCCGATATCCAATCTGATCCTGTCCGTGAAATCCAGATGGATGGAAACCCTATTTTCCATCCGTCTGGAGAATCGGATTGGATGAAAACGGACAGGCGGTCTGTTTTTATCCGATCTCCATAGAGGACAGCGGGGCTTTGACAGGTCCATCTCTGCACAGTGAGGGGAATGGACCTGTCATCCACCTGCTCAGCGGGGATCAGCGGATCAAGCATTTTTATGAATATATATGAAAACAATCATTAGTTGCAGCCCTACAGAAGTCACCTGCTACATAGCGATCTTCTGCAAGTGATCGGCCCTGGATGTAGACCGTCTACTTATGTTTTTATATAAAAAAATCGTTTTATATCTGAAAAAAAGCACCGTATTGTAGATCCATCATAACCAATTGTTGCTCTTATTGGTGCTATCATACAAACATCATGCAGAGAGACAGAGAAAAAAAAAATATAACATCAGTGGTCTATGGTACTGACGTTTGTGTCAGATACAAGGTACAAGTAGATGCAGTTCTTACAAGAGATACTGCCACTTAGACAAGACACAGGTGTAGCTCTCAACTATAGACATGTGCTAAGCTAAGGTAATGGCTGGGCTTTGTAGCTGCTGCTTTTTCACATGAGGTCTTGAAAAATGGAGTCTAAACTTCCAGGGATGCTTCTTGTTGGAGCAAAGGATGATGGGAGGATGGAAACCTTACAGGTTCAAAACACTAATAAACAAGTCCAGTAACTAATGTAAGATTTCTCACTTTGACCACTGGGTGGAGCCCAAGACACATTTTAACATAAATAGCAAACATTAGAACCGGTATGCTTGAGGCATGACATTACTTATATATGTATAATTAGAAATGTATATACATTAATAGCATAATAACAAAGATATACAAACAGGCAGACACACACGCACACAGAGTCTTACACGCTTTACATGCTGAA
This sequence comes from Rana kukunoris, assembly GCA_029574335.1. NCBI lineage: Eukaryota > Metazoa > Chordata > Amphibia > Anura > Ranidae > Rana > Rana kukunoris. Next base: position 171,802,453 of record CM056053.1, on the reverse strand, counting down.
TCATATATGCATACATAAATACCAAGTGTGTATATGTACTGTATATCTATCTATCTATCTATCTATCTATCTGTATATATATATATATATACACTTTGTATATGCTGCTCAAAAAATCTATGAATCCACATTGTAACCCTTCCATCACCATATTGATTCATTCATACACATACAATCAAGTACCCAACAATTAAAACTAGGGGTGCAATGGATCAAAAAACTCATGGATCGGATCGATCCTCGGATCAGGAGTCACAGATCGGTTCATTTTCAGATCAGCAAAAAAAAAATGATTTATGAAAAAAAGTCAGATTCAAGTCTGGGCTCTAGATGGGCCAATGGCTCTATATCAGGCATCCTCAAACTACGGCCCTCCAGCTGTTGCGGAACTACAAATCCCATGAGGCATTGTGAAACTCTGACACTCACAGACATGACTGAGCATGACATTGCCCCCACTAGTAATCACTGTAAATATAATAGCCAGTCCAACATCCAACTCACTGTACTTGCACTGTAATGTCCACCATTGTCCCCCACTCGTCATCAGCATCACTGTTCCAGACCATTCAAACATTGCCCCCACACTAGTAAAGAACACTGAGTCCCTGTCCTTCATAGCGGCGCTCACTGTTCCCCCTCAAGCTCCACATGTTCATCCTGATTCCCAGAGCGTCGCCAATCCGGGCAGCCTTCCAATCAGAGAGGGCACTCATCACGCGAGCCAATCGGGTGCAGAGACGGGACATCCCATCCAACCAATCACAGCCGATCTGTGATTGGTTGGGGTAGATCAAGATGGCCGCCGCTCTGAAGCTAGGCCGAAGCCGGGGACTTTCCTACAACCGAGGCTCCGGAGCGCTCCGCGGATCGCGTGGTATGCCGATCCGAACAGGATGACCCGTTCGGATCAGTGACGATCTGTTGCATCCCTAATTAGAACTTGATGGGCCAGATCCACAAAACGTTTACCAAGATACGACCGGCGTAAGTCTCTTACGCCGTCGTATCTTGGTTGCATATTTACGCTGGCCGCTAGGGGCACTTCCGTATATTTTCCGCGTCTAATATGCAAATGAGCTAGATACGCCGATTCACAAACGTACTTGTGGCCGGCGTTTTTTTTTACGTCGTTTGCGTAAGGCTTTTTCCGACGTAAAGTTACCCCTGCTAATATAGAGGCGTACGCAATGTTAAGTATGGACACCGGGACAGCGTCGAATTTTCCGTTGTTAACGTAGTTTGTGTAAAACTTTCGCGAATAGAGCTTTGCGTAAGTTACGTTCACGTCAAAACCAATGAGTATTTGCCGTTCGTTAAAAACGTATTTTACGTGGGGTCATGGTTGATTACCATACTACACGCCCACTCCAAGCCTACTTTGAATTACGCAGGCTTACGCCAGCCCATTTACGCTACGCCGCCGTAACTTAGGACGCAAGTGCTTTGTGAATACGGCACTTGCCTCTCTAAGTTGCGGTGGCGTAGCGTAAACAAGATACGCTACGCCCGCACAAAGATACGCCGATCTTTGTGGATCTGGCCCGATATGTTTAACTGCTTGCTGACCAGTGCACAACTGTTTACGTCGACAGCATGGCATGGACAGACAGAAGGATGTATATATATACGTCCCCTTTAAGAAACGGGCATTGTGGGTGCGTCCGCCGAGAGTTGCGTCACTCCGACCGTGGGCTTACCCACGATTGTGTCACGGTGAGAAAGAAGGGGGAAATGCTGATGTAAACAAGCATTTTCCCAGTCTTCCTAGTGACAGGACAGTGTACACAGCTTCCTGTAATCGGAATCTGTGTTAACTGTCGTGTCACAGTAAGCCCATCCCCCCTAGGCACACATAACCCCTTCAGCACCACCTAGTGGTTAACCCCTTCACTGCCAGTGTCATTTTCACAGTTATCAGTGCATTTTTATAGCAGTCACAAATCGCAGATCTCCACCATTACTAGTAAAAACAAATAATCATACAAATGCCATAATTGTATCCCCTATTTTGTAGACGCTATGGGGCAGATTCACGTAGATCGGCGCATTATCATTCCGGCGTAGCGCACCACTTTTCCGTTAGACTTGCGCAATCTAGCCGCGTAATCCGGCGATTCACGTAGCTTTTACGCAAGAGCTTGCGCAAACGTAAGGTTTTTTCCGTAGGCGTAAGGAGGAGTAATACAAATTGGGAGGGACGTGGGCGTGTTACATTGAAATGAGCCGTGACCCCATGCAAATGAAGGGCCGGCCGACTCGCGCATGCGCGCGTGAAGGAAACCATGTCAGCTCTGTTGTGCGCATGCTCACAACTCGGGAGCGGCGCAATCATTGAAATTGGAAATGGACTAGGGCAATGTTGTGAACTACGCAGACAGCATAAATAGACACACACAAACGCCCTTCCATTGCAAAAGTACATCCCTTTGTGTCCCTTCCCATTGAATCAAGTGCTTTTGCTCTGTTGTTCGTTAGAGTGTGTTTTGTAGTTGTGAGATTAGTGTTCTGTGTGATCTAGTGCTTGTTGGTAGTTTTGTGAAAGTGTATTTTGATAAGTGTTTGAGACTGTTTGTTTGATTGATAGATTTCTGAGCGTTTGTTTTCTTGCTTTATTTTTTCATCTGATTTTTTTGTGTCTGTTTCTTGCTGAGTGCTAGTGTGATTTTTGGCTGTTCTTTTTCTCTTTGTGTGTGTTCTTGTCTGATTGGTTGTGCTTGTATTTGTGACAGATTTTTGGTGACTGCTAGTGAGTTTGTTTGGAAGTATGACTGAGAGAAAAAGAAAGCTCAATTTTACTGTGGGGGAAAAAAGAATTCTTGCCCGGGCCATTACCGACTATGGGCGTTTTCTCCACGGCCCGCAGAGTGCCACCACCACCCCGGCCAGGAGGAGGGAGATATTGGATATAATCACGGAGCAGGTCAATTCATCGGGGGAGGGGGAGACACGGACCCGCTCTGGGATAGAAAAGAAAATAAATGACCTCCGGCGTGAGGTGAAAAAAAAACTGGCCGCAATAAATGCCCATGCCAGGGGCACAGGAGGGGGCCCACCATGCCGGGTTAGATTTTCAGAGACGGAGCGTGTGGTGGCCCTGACCTTTCACCGGCATGAAGTGGAGGGCCTGCCAGGCTTTGACACAAGTCCGGTCCCCGCGGTGCCAGGTAAGGTTTTTATTTCTCTCAGGTGTGTAGCATGTGTGGGGGAGGGGGTGAAAGGGAATATGTGGCAAGTGTGTGGATCCTCCAACCTGTGAATGTTTTGTGTCATCCACAGCTGTGCAGGAGGGTGCAGGGCCATCTGGACTGACCGCTCCAACCCCAGGACAGCAGCCTAATGAGGCCCCCCCAACAAGGCCAGAGTCCGCAGAGGAGGAACAAGAGGAGGGGGAGGATCATGCGGAGGACGATCATGAGGAGGAGCAGAATCATGAGGAGGAGGAGTCCATGGAAGGCACTGGCCCTTTGGTTTCTGCGGACTCTTCCCCTCTGGCTGCAAGAAGCCTGCCCTCCCTAAGGGTCAGCCCCCCCCCCTCCTCCCCCAACATGGCTCCCCTCACAAGGGCCTCCCCTTCTCCCCGGCCACAACCATCAGCAAGAGCCAGGAGGTCATCCCCAAGCACCAGGGGGGCGCCCAATCTCATGCCCGCCTGTCTGAGAAGGAACCTGGCCACCCAGACCCGCCTTCTGAGACAGCTCTGCCAGACTATGGGGCGGGTGGATCAGAGCCTGTCCTCCATTAATGATAGCCTGGGTAACCTGGACTCCCACTCCCGGGCCTCCACAACCTGCCTAAATGACCTGCAAACTACAGCAGCAGGCGTTGGGCAGGATGTGAGGGCCCTTACCCAGGCTATCCAGGGCAACACGGCAACACTTGGTGCTGCCCTGGACAGAATAGCCGTGGCCTTGGAGGGCAGGCCGCCAGGTGGGCAGATCTCAGGGGCTGCTCCTCCTTCCCCGGCTTTTCCCCTCCCCCATGCGTCTCCCCTGAGGGTCCGGGGCCGTGGCCGGGGGCGCCCCAGGCGTGGCTCAGGCAGAGGGCACTAATTTTTTTTTCCCCCTTTTGTTTGTTTTGAAAGCTTTTTTATTTTTGTTCTCTGCTTTTTTTTGTTTTTTCTAAGCAATTTTTTTTTACTATGCATTTTTTGTTTCTATGCATTTTTGTTTGTTTGACTTTTTTGGCATATTTTGGGTTGTGAATGATGTTTGAATGTGGGGGTGACATTCCTGCTGGAAAAGGGGTGTCACCCTCAATTTTGGTGGAGAAGGGTTCCCCAGGACCAGGGAGAAGTGATTCCCAGGTCCGTGTGAATGGTGTATGAATGTACAGTGACATAATTGGAGCCTTGACGTGGCGTTACTGCTCACCAGTCTTGCATGGTGGACTGGTGCCAATCCAATTTGATGAGGATGTGGGGTGTGTGTGCTAGGGACCATAGTGGTGTGCATGCATGCATTCTCATTGTGCCATGATTAATGTGTGTGTTTAACGTGCAAAGATGCCCAATATGAGCTGCCTCCTGACTGCTCTTCCCTCAGAAGACGGGGTATCCTCGGTTAGGGGTTGATTTTCTGGTTGGGGGGTCAGATCATCACGTAGCTCAACCTGCAGGCCCTTCCTCACTGCGAGATTGTGTAGCATGCAACATGCAGCGATGATATGGCACACGAAGTTTGGGGAATACAACAGTGTACCCCCAGACTTATCCAGGCATCGGAAACGTGACTTCAGGAGGCCAAAGGTGCGCTCCACCACTGCACGGGTTTTGATGTGTGCTTCATTGTATCGTTCCTCTCCTGGGGTTTGGGGGTTCCGGATAGGAGTCATGAGATGGGGTCCCAGTGCATATGCAGAGTCACCTGTAAAGGAAAAGACAGGAGAATGTTAGTCATGCATGTGCCACTTCTGTTGTGCATCACGGGAGGGGATAGTCATGCCTGACTCCCATGTCACTCACCAACCAGCCAGGTGTTCCCATACACGTTCTGTTCGAATTCTGTTCGGATGTGGCTTTGATTGTAGATGTAGCTGTCATGGCTGGACCCTGGGTGTTTGGCACGGACGTGCCATATGAGGCCTTGGGCATCAACTATCACCTGTACGTTGATGGAGTGCCAATTCTTCCGATTGCGGTACATGTGCTCGGTCTCATGGGGGGGCTGGAGTGCCACATGTGTGCAATCTATGGCCCCGATGGTGCGTGGGAATCTGGCAATTCGGTAGAAATCTGCCATTGCCTTGATTCGAAGCTCCTCAGTGGTGGGTTTGATGATTTGGTTGGCCAAGCGTGTGAGGATTGCAGGGACAACCTGGTGCACACATCTGCTCATGGAGGATTGTGACATCCCAGCCACCACTCCACTTGTACGCTGAAAAGAGCCACTGGCAAGGACATGGAGTGTTGCCAGGACCTTGACCAGTGGCTGCACTGCATGTGAGCGTTGTGTTGGGCTGGTGATGTCCTCCTGCAAGGTTGTGGTTAATTCCAGGATGGCATGAGGGGGGAATCTGAAGATGCGAAAGACCTCTGAATCATTCATGCCAAACAGGTGTATGCGGGTGCGGTATACCCTCTCCCGTGCCATCCTCCGTGCCATCCTCTGTGCCCTCCTCCTTCTTTGGTCATCTATATTCACTAGTGCAGCTATGAGCGACGATGCCCCTAGCATGTTGGCAGTCAAATTGTAGTGCAACACGTGTGTGTGGTCTGCTCCTCAATAACGGTGTTGCTTTATCTGACAATTAGACTTTTTTTCAAAAGTTAGATCAGCTTTTATGTGCTCTAACTTTAGACAGGACATTTTGCAGTTGCGCACATCGCGTAGCCTGCGCAGCAACTGCGTTTTTTTGTGGATCCCCGTAACTCCCTCATTAGCATATTTGACTAGCAAATCAATGGTGTGTCTAGCGCAGTTTTGCGCGAAGGGAAGCGAATGTCTAACTCAATTACGCCGGACCAAAAAACGTAGATTTCTGGCGTATATTGTTTTGTGAATCGCGTCCAACTATACGCACGCGCACATTTAGACTTACGCACGCGCAACAGCAGTTGCGCACGCGTAATCGCTCTGTGAATCTGGCCCCATAACTTTTGCGCAAACCAATCAATATACACTTATTGTATATTTTTTTTTTTTACCAAAAATATCTAGAAGAATAGGTATCGGCCTAAACTGAGGAAATGTTTTTTTTTTTAATACATGTAGCGCTACTCCCGCAGGAGCCGCTGGTTAGATTTGGGATCGGCATGTTACCCCTAGACATGCTACAAAGGTATGATGAAAGTAGATGTTGTGAGCAATATTAAAAATATTAACAGCAAGATGTCGTTTTCGGTGCTTAATTCTTGTGCCCAACACGGCAACAGGTAACTTCAGGTGAATAGAGGAAAGGCAGTGAAAGAAGAAGTTGCAGATTCAGGCCTAAGTTATGCAGAAACAGTCCTGCCTCAATGATACCCCTTTGATTCGTCGCCACTCCAGCCGGAGTGGGTATGGTATACCCAGACAGTCTCTCTCACAGAACTGGCAGCCGGCGTATCACTCGGTACTTTGAGAAAAAAAGCAAACCTCTGCCATAGATGAGAGCTGAGTAATTCTCTCATCCCCCTCTAAATTTAAACAGTGTCCGTACTTGGAAGTACAGGGGTGCTACATATATTTTTTGGGGATATTTATGCCAAGAAGGCCCCTGTTAAATTCAGTTCCTCAAGAGCCATGATCATTTTTTTTGGCTCCATTCTAGATCTTAGCGCCATTTCCACATTTGTGACCCAATCTTTAAGAGCTCTAGAAATGAAAGTTAAGGCTATTGCTGATTGACAAGAGACATGCCTCGCCAAGCGTTGCAGAGCTGTGTCTACTCCTGGCAGGTTGTTCCACAATGCAGAATCTGAAGATTTAAATGGGTACAATAAAGCAAATCTATTTTGAAGACTAGCCTTTTTCCCAGGCTCTCCCATTCCTCTTCTATCAATTCCCACATTTTCATCAATAAAGGTATAGCGGGCAGCTGTTTTTCTCTGCTGTCCCTGCTTTAAATTTAGAGGATAGTCAGAGGATTAGTTATCTCTAACTGATTTGTTTCCAAATTCGGGCCTCTGTTCCAGCTAGGGATGAGCTTTGCGTTCGATACGAACGTATGTTTGACTCGAACATTGTCTGTTCGTACGTTTGACGAAATTCGAACAAAAGCGGACGTTCGCGCCAAATTCGAGTGACGCAAAATGGCCCATAATTCACTGCGGCATTGCGCGCTGATGATTGGCCAAACATGCTGTATGTCCCGCATGCTTGGCCAATCGCAGCACGCAAAAACAAAGAGCCATAATTGGCCAGAACCTGGGTGGCTTTGGCCAATTATGGCTCAGGGCTTTAGCACACGCTCCGCACTATATAAGGCCGCCTGGTGGGTGGCCTCGTGTAGTGTGTTCCGGCTTTTTAATGAGAGCAGTCAGAGAGACAGAGAGATTGTCTTTTTAGATAGAGCAGGCAGGCTAGTCAGTTTAGCTTCAATTACAGTGTGTAGAGAATATATATACATCCCCAGGAGTTGTACATATATTTATACACTCTATAGCTTAGCTAGGTCAGCTATTCCTATTTGTCAGGCAGGGGATTGTGCCAGCTGCAGTGTTCTAACATGTTGTATTGCCTTTGTGCTGTTTAGTTTACACCCATTTGCTGTAACTGCACGTTTGCTGTTTAATAGCACCTAAATGCATTTGCTGTAACTGTACGTGTGCTGTTTATTAATAGCATCTAAACGCTTTTGCTATAACTGCACGTGTGTTTAATAGCACCTAAACGCAGTTGGTGTGACTGCACATTTGCTGTTTGATAGCACCTAAACACAGTTAGCTGTTACTGCACGTTTGCTGTTTAATAGCACCTAAACGCTGTTGGTGTAACTGCACGTTTACTGTTTGATAGCACCTAAACGCATTAGCTGTCACACGTCGCATATCACTGTCGTTGTCAGCACCCCCCGCTTCTCATTTTTAATGTGTCATGTCATTTTGCTTAGGGCCTCAGTCTTGTAATGAACTGGGGGGAGTGGTGGCGGGGAAACTCATGCTATTTTTTTCAATGATGTGTATCCATATTGCAGGGACCAAACATTAAAGCCGCAAGCAATATTACATTTCTTTTTTCTTATAGTAATCTCATGTTGTGCAGGGACATTTATAAACATGTGCCACTACTATAGACACCCAGCAGGTACGATATTTAAAGGAATTTTTCCTTTTTTTTTTCACTTTAAGCATCAATAAAATCGCTGCCCCAGAAAAAACAACAGTTCTTAAAACTTTTTTTTCCATTCATACATGTTCCCTGGGGCAAGACTCGGGTTCTGAAAGACGTTTTCCAACATTGAATTGAATATTGGTCTTTAAAATGATCGTTTTTGAATTTGAACGTTTGAGTCCCATAGACTTCAATGGGGTTCTAAATGTTCGCGCGAACCCACGGTCTGTTCAAACGTTCTGGTGCGAACCGAACACAGGTATGTTCAGTTCATCCCTAGTTCCAGCCATGGCTGTACTGCAGATGACCACTATTGTTGTCTGGGGTGTCGGTTCCAACCTAGGCCAAGAGTGGCAGCAGTCATATCAAAGTGTGTTGGGTATTCTTTCTCATGGGCCAATCAGTGAGGGTTGAACACCTCGCTGTGCATGCTGGGGGAGAGTATTTAACTGCTTGCCGACCAGCCGCCTCAGTTATACGGCAGCAGGTTGGCTCTGCTGGGCGAGATCACGTAGCTATACGCCATCTCTCCCAGCAGCCAATAGGGGCCACCGCCTGTCATGATCAAGATGTAAACAGGAAGAGCCGTTGATTGGCCCTTCCTTACCTGCGTCTGACAGACGAGAGTAGAGGAGAGCCGATCGGCAGCTCTCCTGACAAGGGGGGGTATACGCTGATTATCAGCGTAGCTCCCCCCCGTGAATGTCCACACTGGACCACCAGGGAAGGGGGAACATGTGGATGGCCAGGTATGTACCCCATGGCCATCCACATGTTAAAACATATTCACAATAGATGCCAATCATTGCCCACGAATGGGCACTGACTGGCAAATATATAATACGAGTGATGCTCATCAGTGCCACCCATGAGTGCCCATCAGTGGCACCTATCAGTGACCATCATCAGTGCAGCCATATCAGTGCCCGTAATTGAAGAAAAAAATACTTACAGTGCCTTGCGAAAGTATTCGGCCCCCTTGAACTTTGCGACCTTTTGCCACATTTCAGGCTTCAAACATAAAGATATAAAACTGTAATTTTTTGTGAAGAATCAACAACAAGTGGGACACAATCATGAAGTGGAATGAAATTTATTGGATATTTCAAACTTTTTTAACAAATAAAAAACTGAAAAATTGGGCGTGCAAAATTATTCAGCCCCTTTACTTTCAGTGCAGCAAACTCATTCCAGAAGTTCAGAGAGGATCTCTGAATCATCCAATGTTGACCTAAATGACTAATGATGATAAATAGAATCCACCTGTGTGTAATCAAGTCTCTGTATAAATGCACCTGGACTGTGATAGTCTCAGAGAGCATCATGAAGAACAAGGAACACACCAGGCAGGTCCGAGATACTGTTGTGGAGAAGTTAAAAGCCGGATTTGGATACAAAAATATTTCCCAAGCTTTAAACATCCCAAGGAGCACTGTGCAAGCGATAATATTGAAATGGAAGGAGTATCAGACCACTGCAAATCTACGAAGACCTGGCCGTCCCTCTAAACTTTCAGCTCATACAAGGAGAAGACTGATCAGAGATGCAGCCAAGAGGCCCATGATCACTCTGGATGAACTGCAGAGATCTACAGCTGAGGTGGGAGACTCTGTTCATAGGACAACAATCAGTCGTATACTGCACAAATCTGGCCTTTATGGAAGAGTGGCAAGAAGAAAGCCATTTCTTAAAGATATCTTAAAGATATCTATAAAAAGTGTTGTTTAAAGTTTGCCACAAGCCACCTGGGAGTCACACCAAACATGTGGAAGAAGGTGATCTGGTCAGATGAAACCAAAATCAAACTTTTTGGCAACAATGCAAAACGTTATGTTTGGCGTAAAAGCAACACAGCTCATCACCCTGAACACACCATCCCCACTGTCAAACATGGTGGTGGCAGCATCATGGTTTGGGCCTGCTTTTCTTCAGCAGGGACAGGGAAGATGGTTAAAATTGATGGGAAGATGGATGGAGCCAAATACAGGACCATTCTGGAAGAAAACCTGATGGAGTCTGCAAAAGACCTAAGACTGGGACGGAGATTTGTCTTCCAACAAGACAATGATCCAAAACATAAAGCAAAATCTACAATGGAATGGTTCACAAATAAACATATCCAGGTGTTAGAATGGCCAAGTCAAAGTCCAGACCTGAATCCAATCGAGAATCTGTGGAAAGAACTGAAAACTGCTGTTCACAAACGCTCTCCATCCAACCTCACTGAGCTCGAGCTGTTTTGCAAGGAGAGGGCAAAAATTCTCTCGATGTGCAAAACTGATAGAGGCATACCCCAAGCGACTAACAGCTGTAATCGCAGCAAAAGGTGGCGCTACAAAGTATTAACTTAAAGGGGCTGCATAATTTTGCACGCCCAATTTTTCAGGTTTTTTTTGTTAAAAAAGTTTGAAATATCCAATAAATTTTGTTCCACTTCATGATTGTGTCCCACGTGTTGTTGATTCTTAACAAAAAATTACAGTTTTATATCTTTATGTTTGAAGCCTGAAATGTGGCAAAAGGTCGCAAAGTTCAAGGGGGCCAGAAACAAATAAAAACTATTTTTTTTAAAATGTTTGGTATATTTTTAGTTGTTGCGCAAAAAAATTATAATCGCAGAGGTGATCAAATACCACCAAAAGAAAGCTCTATTTGTGGGAACAAAATGACAAAAAAAATGTTTTCGGTACAGTATGACAGTATGACCGCGCAATTGTCATTCAAATTGCGACAGCACTGAAAGCTGAAAATTGGCTTGGGCAGGAAGGTGCGTATGTGCTTGGTATCGAAGTGGTTAAACAAATGTTTTCCTCAGTTTAGGCCAACGTTTCTCAACCTGTGTGCCGCGGCACACTGGTGTGCCGTGAAGAGTCCCCAGGTGTGCCGCGGCAAAATGACCCCCAATATTGACAGCTGGGCACTTCGTTACAGCGGTGCTGGTTCGCTGTGTAAAACTCACTTCCCGACACTTGGGAAGCTGTGAAGGCTGTTCGTGCCTCCCGATCGCATCTTGCCAACCGATGACATCATCAGTTGCTATGGGAGGGTCGCACTGCATCTGTGTAGTGTAGTCAGTAAGAGTCGCGGGTACCTGACTCTGCCTGGCGCGCTTTTCCCTGGGGGGAAGGAAGAACGAGTATAGAGAAGAGGTATGTGTGTTTGTATCTGTCACTAGCAATGTGAAACATGTAGTTTTATTGCGGGCATGGTGTGTATTAAAAAATAAATAAAATACACTTGCCACTTTCACAGTGACTCACTTCATTGCAGGCATGGTGATTTATTTAAAATGAAATATATTATACATGGGCTATGTGGGTAATTATTGATAATAACTGTATACTTCAATACTGCAGTTTGGCCGCAGCGCAGGTGTAGCGCAGTATACCTGCAGTTTTCATGTGGTTTCTCAGACCTCTATTATGTCCCTCATTTTTGGTGTGCTTTCAGAAAATGTACCAAAAATGTACTACTGCTCTACACCTGCGCTGTGGCAAACTGCAGAATTGAAGTATATAGTTATCATTATCAATAATAACCCACATAGCTCATGTATAATATATAAAAAAAAACATTAAATCACTATGCCTGCAATGGAATGAGTCAATGTAAACGTGTCCTTGTAACAAGTGTTATGCAGGTTTTTTTTTCAAGAGAAAATTACAGATTTTAAATTGTTTGCCGGGGGGGGGGGGGGTATGGCTGAAGATATCAGCCATAACCTTGGTATTGTTTTTTTAACCACTTAAGGACCGCCGCATGTACATATACGTCGGCAGAATGTCACGGACAGGCACATCAACGTACCTGTACGTGGCTGCCTAGACGTGGGTCGGGGGTCCGATCGGGACCCCCCCCCCGGTACATGCGGCGGTTCCCCTGGCTGTCCGAGCAATCCAGGATGAGGGGGCGGCTGTTCGTTTTTGTCCGCCCCCTACGGATCGCTCCCCGCCAATCCGCGCACTCCCCCTGCGTGTCACTTCCTCTGCCTGTGTAAACGCAGGAAGAGGGAAGTGATGTGATCTCTCCTCTCAGCTGTATTTTCAACCGCCGCTAAGGAGAGATCACATCACACAGTGAGTCTGCACAACACTACACTGACACCAGGACACATAAACCCCTTCCGATCAGCCCCCCCCCCCCCACCCCCCTGTCACAGTGTCACTGAATGCAGTGATCATATATGTACTGATCACTGCATTTAGTGTCAGTGTGACAGACAGTTAGTGTTAGGTCCAGGGTAGCCTTCGTACCCCCGCTAATAAAGTTTTAACCCCTTGATCACCGCCCTAGTTAACCCTTTCACTCCCTATTGCCAGTGTCACTAAGCGATCATTTTTCTGATCGCTGTATTAGTGACGCTGTTCCCGCTAGGTAGCTATTTTTTTTAATTGCAATTTTTTTTTTTACTAAAGACATGTGCCTGAATACATTTTGGCCTAAATGTTTGACAAAAATGTAATTTATTTGATTTTTTCTTATAACAAAAAGTAAAAAATATAGATTTTTTTTTCAAAAATGACGCTCTATTTTTGTAAATAGCGCAAAAAATAAAAATCGCAGAGGCGATCAAACACCACAAAAAAAGCTCTATTTGTGGAAAGAAAAGGACGCAAATTTTGTTTGGGAGCTGCGTCTGTTAAAGCGACGCAGTGCCGAATTGTAAAAACCCCTTGGGTCATTTAGCAGCATATTGGTCTGGTCCTTAAGTGGTTAAAGACAGTGGCTGGCTTTCTAAAGAAAGTGTTCCGAGCAGCTCTTGAGCCACTGGAACGTTTTCAGAAGCGTCGGGAGGGGATGACACCCCCTGCCACCATCTCACCTGAGAAACAATCCAATGGTGTGGCCAGCTAGTCCAAGAGGCAATGAAAGAGTAGATCCCCTCTTAAAAGACCGGAGCAACTCCATGACTTCCTGTCCAGGCTGGAAGTAAACAATTTTTATTTTTTTAAAGCAAAAGATAAAAAATAAAATAAAAATCTTTTGCTTATAAAAAAAGGTAAAAGGAGAGAGATGAGGTCTCTGACTCAGATCTCTCCATAAAAAGGACCTATCATGCCTATATCTATTACAAGGGATGTTTACATCCCTTGTAATAGGAATAAAAGTTATATAAAAAAAAAAAAAAAATATGTAAAAGGGACAGTGAAAAGGAAAAAAAGAATGATAAATAAGACATTTTTTTAAGGACCCCCCCATCCCTACGCAAGTTGATACGCAAGTCGCACACGCACATGTAAACAGTATTCACACCACACATATGAGGTATCGCCGTACATGTTAGAGCGAGTACAATAATTCTAGTGTAATAAGCGTTGCTTTTGGAGATTTTTAGGTACCGGAGTAGTTTGTCACCATTCCATGAGTGTGCACAATTTTAAAGTATGACATGTTGGGTATCAATTTACCTGCCATAACATCATCTTTCACACTACAGGCAGTCCACGGTTTACAAACAAGACATGGACTGTAGGCTTGTTCTTAATTTTAATCTGTTTGTAATTTGGAACAGGTACATTTTGTAAGTGTAGCTCCAGCCAAAAATGTTAAGATTTTTGGATATTATAGGGAAGGGGTATCACCCCTGTAACATTTGTTTTGCTGTCTGTGCACCTGTTAAGAAGATTTCACCTCACCTCACAACATTTTGGGTTATTAGGGAAACAAGGTTTTATGATAAAGCATCAGTGAAGGGGAGACACATTTTTTCCCATATTAACTCTTACAGAAGAGAATTTCCCTTAGTAGGGGTAGATTTCCTCTCACTTCCTGTTGTCTCCCTCTGTTTGCAAGTAGGAGTCGTTTGTAAGTCGTGTGTTTGTAAGTAGGGGACCGCCTGTATACCCAAAATTGGGGTATATATTGTGTTTTGTTTTAATTAAAGCGGAGTTCCACCCTCAAATATGACTTTACATCATTAGTCCTTTAAGAAAAACACATTTTTTTTTTACATGCATTGAAACCCTTGTTGCTAGGCAGATTAGTAAGCAAGATTTACAGCATACCCAGCATGCACATCGCGCCGGGAAAAAGAAAAAAAAATCTACTGAGCTTCCTTTGCCCACAGCACTGATGGAAACGGCCTGAGCGTTCAGAGCAGCAAAGGAGGTAAGGTAATTTTCGTTTTACACATTGAAGTGGGACGTTTAATGCTGTTAATAGGATCAGATATAAGGATCAGATTTAAATGGGAAAAAAAAAAAAAGTGACTGGAACTCCACTTTAATTGAAGTAAATTTTTTACAAAAATAAATGCGTTTGCACCACTGTGCAAAATACCATGTGGGATAAAAAATTGCAACAATCACCCCCTAGTGTGGTACAACGTACTGAACTCTGTACTCTGCATTACAGAACACATAACTCAGCGGCTACAAACTACTGAAAGGTCTAGCATGGATCGTTTTTTGCAAAGAAAGGCTCCAGTACCGAGCTCTGATTCTGGGCCATCAACTTCATCATCCATAAGTACCTTAGTAGAGAGGGTAGTGGAGGCCAGCACCAAGACAAGGAAAAGACAGTATGATGATAGATACCTGTCATATGGTTTCATCTGTACAGGGCTTTCATCATGCCCTCTCCCTATGTGTCTGATATGTGGCATGAAATTATCAAATGAAGCAATGGTTCCAAGCAAACTTAAACGGCACCTGACAACAAATCATCCATCACTAGCCAGCAAGAAACCAGAATATTTCATTCGTTTGAAAGGTCAACACAAACGAGAAGAGCAAGTCATGATAAAGAGTGCAAAAGTGTCAGAGAAAGCACTGGAGGCTAGCTATTTAGTGGCCGAGATAGTCGCTAAAGCTAAGAAGCCACACACAATTGCGGAAACTGTCATTTTGCCAGCATGCACAGCTATTGTCAACAAAATGCTAGGCCCACAAGCAGCAAAAGAAATAGCAAAAGTTCCACTGTCTGACAGTACGATTGGAAGGCGAATCAATGACATGTCTGCAGATATTGAAAACCTGGTTTCTGAAAAAATCAAATCTACTGGGAAATTTTCATTACAAGTTGATGAATCCACTGACATAAGTGGGCATGCTCAGCTCTTGGCAAATGTTCGATTCATAGATGAGGACTGAAGGTAGGTACGTAGGTAGGTGTTCCTCGGAGGTAGGTACCCGGACCGCCCCCGTGCAGATAGTCCCTGACTATCGGTTGGCCCGTGTTGTGCCCAAGGGTACCCGGGAGATCAATTTCACCATAGAAAAGGACACAGAGTCATGTAGCAAGTGAAATCAGAGCTCTCCGTTTATTTAGGCTCGTCTAGATCTTTTATATGGTATAAAGAGGGGTGTAGAATACATTTACAAAAGATAACTTATTAACATTCTATAGGTAGATGTAAATGAGGAGGTTATAACCAGCTGTGACCGACATCTCAGAGAAAAACCAAGGAGGACAAGAACATGTTGTTCTGCAGAGGAGTGTAAAGGAAGATAAGAACATATTGTTCTGAGAAAGGCTGAGAAGACAGATCTAAGACAGTTTCAAGGTAACACATACCACAGACATGGACGTGCAAAAGCAAATATCTAAAATGGAGATGAAGAGTGAACAAAATGGCGTTACTATTGCAAAAGCATAAAAACTCCTTCAATCCCCTCTTAAAATCATGTATATGTACAAAAATGATTTTCATCTATCTTCGTGTGAAGGATGTCATCAGGGACCTAGTCTCCCTGGGTGTGAGAAGTGTGAATAGGTGACTGAGCCTTGGGTTCCTTGCTAGTATAAAAAGGACCTATTCCACCCATCCTAAACAACGAGGTTACACTTCTTTCTTAGCTTATGTTTCTTTATGTAATCAGCATAGCCTTGGGGGGAGGGGTTAAAAGGGATCTCCAAGTCGGAGGTTACAGTGGAAAGCATTGAAAGATTATCTATACCTTTACTGAACATTTTTCGAAAGCAGGGGATCACACAGCAGACTATTACTCCTATTACAAGGAGTACTACAACTATAAAAATTCCTAGTTGGACTAGGATTTGTTTCCAGTTAGCAAACCACCCAAACCACTGATCCCAGGGGTTGGTTAACCCTGAATTCTTCTTCAGTTCCACAGATAGGTTTTCTAGTTTCTGAATTGCTAGAGTAACCTTACCATTGGGACCAGTGTTATCAGGAATGTAGGTGCAACATCCTTCAGTTTTACCAATATATACACATGTGCCCCCCTTTTCAGCCAGAATCATGTCCAGAGACATCCGGTTCTGGAAAGTCATTTGGGAAGTGTATTCGAGCTGTTCTGCTATTCCCTTTAGGGCATCCCTTGTATCATTAACAAACCTTTGTTGGTTGTAATAAATATAATTTATCCAATCAACATTCTTATTTATGGTTATGATAGGGATTAAGGACTCAAAACCTGCAGCAACTTAATCTCTTGCTTTAAATTCACTAGGGACCCCTCTTGGTACCCCTATCGAATCTATATATACATGTGGATCAAAACTTCCTCCTGGGGATTCTCTTTTTCTTCTTCTTAGGGGGTTGGAGGAAATCTGATCATTATCAGGACCACTCTCTGACACTATGTGTAGGGGCATTATAACTTTGGCCAGGGCGCATTCTCCTTTCCATGGGGAATCTAATTTGGTTCTTAATTTCATATCACCACATATCCAATAAATGTCCCCGAGGGACCTCGTTTGGTTTGCAATTGTTGTATTCCTTCTCTCATGGCAGTAACCCTCAGGAAATACCTGGAGGTCCCTGCCTTTACCCTTAGGTGTACCTTTGGACGTGTAACAGGTATAATTCCCTGGGTATATGGTGATATGACTACCTGGATTTGGGTTTTTCGATAAGATAGGATACTCTTTTTTCCATTTCTCGCAAAGTGTGTTATTAGTGGGTGTGGAGGTGAAGAGGCTCAGGAAACATTCCTCTTGGTTGGAAGGGATATTGAGGGGCACAGTACCCAAGTGAGGTCTGGCCTTACCACACACATAGCAATTACTTTTATTATGGGTGTGGGCATTATACTTCATCCATTCCAACCATAGGTTGACATCTGAGAACCCAGTTTCTATGGCTAGAGTGTCTTCATATGTGGGATCTGCTATGGCCATCATCTCTTGAATTGTTTGAATACGGGGTTTTAGAGGATTTATGGGGGGGCCTTGTTGCCATTCTTTAGAGTTATACATATCTTTTATTTCAAACTTGCCTAAGGGTCTATCAGTCCCTCCCCGCACCCATCTTCCCATCCAGTAAGCTCCCTCATCCCCCTTTTGTGGGTTTTCAATATTAAGGATTAGTTGGTACGCTGTGCCCCCCGGATCTAAACTTTACATCCCCATCACTCCCGGTGAGTGAATACCTACCGGTGGCACATCATTTGGGGGGTGGGCCCCTCCATGACAATGTCATCCTGGAGATAAGGGATTTCCCATTTCTATCTTTCCTACCTAGTGCTGACTGAGGTTTGTATGCCCAATCTTGTCCTATGCTCCATCCCACACTTCCCCAATGTTTACAGTCTTGTCCCCAATAATTGTCCGTGACACATATATATATTTCCGGGTCTTGATCTCTTCTTTCATGACACTGCCATGCAGCGCCGGGACATGGCGCAACATCACAGTAGTCAAACAAGAAGGTGGCTACCTGTGTATTGGAGGAGTTAAACCAGAGTTGTGTCAGACCTGTTTTCTGTGTGATGGCTACCTGTTGGGGATTTGGGGAGGAAAGAGGGACACTTCTCCTTGTTCTGCATGGTTGTTTGTTTGTATAAGTTTTACCACAAATAACTTGTAGCCCGCCCAAGTCCTCTGGATGATAAATGCAGTTAGTTGTGATCCACACAAGGGTGAACACTGAAAATGAAACCAGTCCTATCAGTAGCCACAATTTGCTTGAGTCCGGTGAAATCAGGATTGTCATTTTCTACAGGGTCAGGGCTGTCTGCCCCCGTTATTACCCCCTTTTCTTGACTGTCCTGTTCGAGGTCAGAGCTGTCTGCTCCCGTTAGTACCTCCTTGCTTGCTTCTGGGTCCTGTTCGAGGTCAGAGCTGTCTGCTCTCGTTAGTACCTCCTTTCTTGACTCCGTTTCCTCTGACTCAGGTTCCCTGCATACCAGCAGCATGGATCCAGGTAGGACTGTGTTCAGTTAGTTAGTTTCCCTTCTTCAGCTGTTCTATCACCACTACATCTCCTTCCTTGAGAGGGTGAGTGTTGCCCTGTGGAGGAAACGGAAACTTGCGAGTAACATTGTCTTTGACTTCTATTAAAGTTTCAATCAACTTTCTCATATATTCATCCCTAATGTTGTCAAGATTGTCTTGTGTCATGAATGTGCGTCTGGCCCAAGGTGTTGGGAAAGGTCTATCCATCAGGATTTCAAAGGAGAATATCCTAGGGTTGCATTTGGTGCCATTCTTATCTCAGCAAGGACAGCTGGGAGGTATCTTTTTCACTTTTTAAACGTACCTCTCGTAGCTTTCCTCGGCTTGTCTTTGATTTGGGAAGTAAATGCTGGGCCTTGGTCTGAATTTATTTGTAGTGGTACTCCCCACCTGGGGATGATTTCCCTTGTGAGAATTCCCACTACCTTTTAGCATCTTTCCTCTTAGTGGGAAACATTTCAGGCCAGCGAGAGAACATGTCTGTAATCATACAGACTGGTTGTTGTCCTTCTTTCGCTGTGAAATGTGGGTGAAATTAATTTGAAGGTGTGTGAACGGGGTTGTGGGGTGGAGCAATCCGATGTGGGTTATTGGGTTTACTCCTGATGCATGTAATGCACCTTTTAACATAACTGACTACCAATTGCCTGGCAACTGTAACATAAAAATCTTTTAGTAGTTGTTTTAGAGTGCGTTTCCCAACCTAGGTGTCCCATCCCATGATAGTGTGCTATGTAGATCGGGGCGCTGTGTTGGGGGATGCATGGTTTCCCCTCTTTGCAAATTAATCCGGTCTTCGGATTCTTTTGCAATATCGGGTAACACCAGTCTCTTAATTCTGTAGTTGTAGCAGAAGCTTGTAGATCAGTTAACAGTTGCGTTTCATCTGGAAGGAGCGGTACGAGGTTTGGCATGGAGATTAAGGCACCTAGAGGTGATTTAAGAGCAGCCTGTTTTGCTGCACTGTCAGCTAGGGCGTTACCCTCAGAGACATCATCAGATCCTCTCGTATGGGCTCTACAGTGAATGATTGCCACTTCGGAGGGCAACATTATTGCAGCAAGGAGTTGTGATATTAACTGAGCGTGCGAGATCCGTTTACCATCTGCACCGATGAATCCCCTCATAGACCATAAGACACCATGGTCGAAGACGACGCCGTGTGCGTATCGGGAGTCAGTGTAGACGGTAACGGGTTTGTCAGCATAAAGAGTGCATGCTCTGGTTAGAGCAATAAGCTCCGCAGCTTGGGCTGACTGGTAAGGGATGGACTTGGCTTCTAAAACCACATCAAGAAATTTAACTACTGCATACCCTGCCAGGCAGGTGTTGTCATTGGGCCTAGTACATGAACCATCCACAAAAACAACATCTGTACCCGGGATGGGTGTGTTCATCATGTCCAGTCTGGGGGAAGTAACCATTTTGATTGCCTCCAGACAGTGATGACAATCGGGTCCTTTATCCTCAGCTGACTTCATGCCTAGAAGTGCATCTAGGATCATGGCCGGGCCCGAGTTACTGGCACTATACTCAATGTACAGCTGTGGATTACTGAGCAGAATAACCTCATACTCACTTAATCCCTGAGCTGACATGTGTTGGATGTGTATGCCTTTAGGCAGGCTTACTACATCATGTGAGGTATGTAAGGTTGTAGGATGTCCTAATGTGAACACAGATGCCATTTCTACCACCATAGCGCATGTTGCCAGAGCCCTAAAACAGGACGATAAACCCTGGACCTATAGAGGCATGACCTTTGAAAAATAAGCTACAGGTCGTAGCTTGCCCCTGTGTTCTTGGGCCAGCACACCCGCCATGGTTTTACAATTGTCTCTAGCATACAAATTAAACATCAATGAAAAGTCAGGGAGGCTCAGTCAAAGACTCATTACTATAGCTTCCTTTAATGCCTCAAAGGCATGCAACATTTCATTAGACCATTTAACATTTTCAGAAGAATTTTTCAGAGTGGCTTGTCTCAGAACATTATCATAAAAAGAACAATCAGGGATCCATTGCCTGCAATAATTAATCATACCAAGGAAGGATAGCATCTCCCTCTTGGTTTGTGGGGTGACCAGGCCCACTATTGCATGGATACTTGAAATACTGATGTTCCTTTTTGCCTTTTGTGAAGACAAAGCCCAAGTATTCAACATTTTCACTGCACCATTGCAACTTTTGCTTAGACACTTTATGACCACATTCACATAACCATAACATTAGTGATTCACTGTCTTGTTGACAGGCCTCCCTAGACTTACTACAGACCATCAAATCATTGATATACTGTAGTACTACCGAACCCTGGGGGGAGTGCCATGGCCGAGTGTGGACTGAAAAACAGTACTGTATACCACGGGGAAGTCCACAAATCCTTGAGGCACTTTCAACCAGTTTAACTGGCGTTCGCCAACAAGGGAAAAAGAAAAAAAAACAAAAAAAAACAAAAGGTCTGGTCTTCTTGTCAACAGGGACACCAAGAAAAACATTCTTTAAGTCTATAACAGTAAAATGTGTGGCATCATGTGGTATGTTGGCAAGCACGGCATGGAGGTCAGGTTTCAGAGTGACCCTGTAAGGGGCACAGGAGATTAGGCCAGTGTCATACTCTCCTGTGGCCAAAACATCTTCAGACAGGTCCGGAGGATCCAGATATGCCTGCATGTTATACATGGTCACAATGTATGATTCAGTGAAAGCATCAATGGGTAACACCGAGGATTCAACAATTAATCCTCCTCCTTCCTCTATGGGGAACGGGTTACAACTGTTCATATTCTTGGTCCATGCACTTAAATTATCTATGAATGGGTTAATTAAATAACCGGTCCCACAAATGCGGGTCACATAATCCTCACCCGGTTGGGGTGGACTATGTTCAGACTCTGCAGCGCTCATTACCGGGACATAAAACCGCTGAAACAATCAATGAACAGCTGTAATCAACCCAGAGTCTGCCCAATGTAATCTTTAATTGGTACAGAGAAATAACAATTAAGTTTATATAATACTTGGTTCTTGCAACAGCGCCTGGGGGGTCTACTGCCGCAAAAAACATGGGGTAGGTTATATGGTATCTCACTAATATGTGGCTGTTAATGTGCAAAACAATAAAAAATATCTTTAAACAAAATAAACCTCTTGTTTAGAAAAATACACATTTGGCATAATGCCAACTATTTTATCGGACCCACATTGGATGAGTCCCATATACAGTCAGCTTGCAGCTCATTTAAACAATACAAATAATAAATGCACAAGTTCATTTTAATATTCCTGCATGCTTAATCAACCCGGCTACACAGAATACTTTTAATTCGTTCACAGAAAACCCTAAGGGTCTTCTGCGAAACTTCACTCACACTTAACATTTTTCAAATGTTTTGTTTTTGTATTAGCCAATGGACTCCAGACACCGATTAGTTATTGACCACTGATAACAAAATTTAATGACAATAACGGTTTGTCATTGCGGCCGCTCTTTTGCCAAAAGCGGGGTTCACTCATCTTTTCGGTCTGGGGTGTCCATTGACCCTCACTATCAGAATTTGTAATTTTTTTTTTTTATTACATTAACTCATAGAACACCATGGAGGTATAAGACTTTCATGTACCTTCACATAATCACAAACAATCACTTAATTCACTTCAATTGTCTAACAAGGTGTAAGTTATTGTCAGCTTTAGTATGCTTAAGTTCAATTACACAAACACAATACTTGCATGTCATTAATGTCTTTATATATATTATTAGTATTTTCTAACAGAAAGACAACCAGTGGTTCCTTATCCTTGCAGTACTGGCAGTCTATCTGCTACAAAATATATGTGGCTGCAGATGGTAGACGTTTCTAACCTGCCTATAAGTAAGCCCGAGTTGATTACAGTCTATTTCTCCATGGAAATCGATTCTGCAATAAATTGTTCTACACTCGGGATGGCAGGAAATAACTCGTCCACCTAAGAATTTATTTTGCCCTGCAGGTGGGGTTATTGAGACTAACTTGGCAGCATTTAACTCATGATTTGTTATGTTAAAATTTAGACACTGAGTACAGGACGGGCAGGTCATCAGTTAACACAGTCTCTACTTGTCACAAATACAGCTTCAGTATATGTTAGATCAAATCTGTGATGTTCAATGCAGCATGAGCCTCTTCATTCGCTCCGACTCCACCCTTGACTGGTTTTAACCTCGGTAATAAAATCAAGGTTAACCTGATCTTTAGATGGAATCAGCCTAGACCAGACGCATGCTCGAGCCAGCTCGTATCTTGTTGACCATCACTATAGATTGACCATTAGACATACACTGAAGTAAACATTCAATGATTCTTATTACTTTAAATTCAATTAATGATCACAGTCCGTATACTCACTAACCGGACTATTGGACCATACAAACAGATTATCTTAAACTTCTACGCGACAGGTAAGAGAAGCAAAGCAGTTTTAGGCACAACACGGGTCAATAATTTGTCTCCCTGAGACAAGCTAATATTTCCCTGAAATATTAGTTTTGTTTTACACTCCCAGAGTGTTCACATTCCCTGAATGTGCTTTTTATTCACGCTCCCGGAGCGTGTTTGTTATAACTTTGCTCACACTCCCTGAATGTGTTTGTTATAACTTCATTCACACTCCCTGAGTGTGTTCACAATCCCGGATTGTGTTTCTTATCACGCTCCCAGAGCGTCCACACTTCTAGAGTGTGTTTCTAAGGCTCAGGAATCGGAAACTTAGTCAGAGCCCTCCCAACCCGGACAGTTGGAAAATAAAATATTTCAACTTACCGGGTGGGTGAGTAGGGATGACGTTCCGATGCCGGACGAAGCCCCCAGACTGAAGGTAGGTACGTAGGTAGGTGTTCCTCGGAGGTAGGTACCCGGACCGCCCCCGTGCAGATAGTCCCTGACTATCGGTTGGCCCGTGTTGTGCCCAAGGGTACCCGGGAGATCAATTTCACCATAGAAAAGGACACAGAGTCATGTAGCAAGTGAAATCAGAGCTCTCCGTTTATTTAGGCTCGTCTAGATCTTTTATATGGTATAAAGAGGGGTGTAGAATACATTTACAAAAGATAACTTATTAACATTCTATAGGTAGATGTAAATGAGGAGGTTATAACCAGCTGTGACCGACATCTCAGAGAAAAACCAAGGAGGACAAGAACATGTTGTTCTGCAGAGGAGTGTAAAGGAAGATAAGAACATATTGTTCTGAGAAAGGCTGAGAAGACAGATCTAAGACAGTTTCAAGGTAACACATACCACAGACATGGACGTGCAAAAGCAAATATCTAAAATGGAGATGAAGAGTGAACAAAATGGCGTTACTATTGCAAAAGCATAAAAACTCCTTCAAGGACCATATCAGAGAGACTTTTTTTTTTGCAAACCGATACCTGAGAAAACAAGTGGAGAAGAGATTTATCGCGTGACAACGGAGTATCTTGAACAGGGCGGATTAAGCTGGAAGAACTGTATCAGTGTCTGCACTGATGGCGCTGCTGCCATGATGGGTAGTGTCAAGGGTTTCATCAGCAGAGTAAGGCCGCGTACACACGAGGGGATATGTCCGCTGAGAACGGTCCGATGGACCGTTTCAGCAGACATCTCCGCTCGTGTTTATGGGCTAGCGGACAGATTTCTCCACCCGACAGATTTCAAAGCATGCTTTGAAATCTATCCAGTGGGAATATGTCCGCCCGACATGTCTGCTGGTTAGTACACTTACCAGCAGACATGTCGTCCCCCACCGCCGCCGCCGAGTGGATTCGGCGCATGCGCGGAAGTGTTTTACTTCCTGGTGCGGTGACGCGGCGGCGTCAACGTCACCGCCGCGTCACCGCGCCGTCCGGCGGCGGGGAATTTGATCCGATGGTGTGTACACGCCATCGGATCAAACTCCCGATCGGACATAGTCCGCGGACCGTTTTCATCGGATATGTCTGATGGTGTGTACGCGGCCTAAGAGTTCAGAACCCAAGTGTGCGAAACACTCACTGCTTTCTTCACAGGGAGGCACTAGTTGCAAAGACCCTGCCACAAGAACTGTCCGATGTACTGGATGGAGCAGTGGACATTGTAAATTATATAAAAATGCGGCCCTTGAAGACACGTATGTTTTCAATTCTGTGCGCAGAAATGGGAGCGGAGCATCAGAGCTTGTTGTTGCACACCGCAGTTCGCTGGCTTTCATGGGGAAAAGTCTTGGACAGAGTATACGAGTTGAGAGAAGAAATTGGAACATTTTTAATAGGACAGAAGTCTGCATATGCAGAATTGATGGAAGACACGCAATGGTGTGCAAAACTTGCATACCTGGCCGACATTTTTAGACATCTGAATGAACTGAGTGCTAAAATGCAAGGTAAAGAAGAAAATCTTCTCATCTCGTCTGACAAATTATGTGGCTTCAGATCCAAGCTGACACTCTGGTGCTCCTTTGTAGAACAGGGCAGCCTTGAGATGTTTCCCCTGTGCAATGCACATTCAAATGGCAGCACACTTTCTGATCTTATCTCTCAACACCTACAAATTCTTGATGAAATATTGTCACTATTTTCCATCTGAAGCTTTTGCAGAGTTTGACTGGGTCTGTAACCCTTGGAGTTCCTGTGCATTGGATAGCTCAAAAGTCTTGCCACTAGCGGCGCAAGAGCAACTGGCAGAGATCAGGGAAGATCGCACATTAAAAATCAAATTTCAGGATGTGGCTTTAGATACGTTTTGGGTATCATTGAAGAGTGAGTACTCAGTAGTTTCAAGTGCCGCCATAGGAATTCTACTACCCTTTTCTACTACATACTTGTGTGAACTAAGCTTTTCAAGCCTAACCTACATCAAGAACAAGTATAGAGAGAGACTTAGGGCTGTGGACCAGGAGTTCCGTGTCTGTCTCTCATTCTTTTCTGCCAGAATAGAGCGGTTGTGTCAATCGTCCCAGGCTCAAGTATCCCATTGATGTGAGTAACAATTCAATTTTTTCCACATTTCTGGTTTGGGTGCCTTGACATTCTGACAGATTTTAAAGGGTGCCTTGGTTAAAATAAAAGGTTAAAACACACTGGTTTAGACCGATATGTATTCTACATATTTTTGGTAAAAAATTGTAGTTTATTTTTTTACTAGTAATGACGTGCTAAAAAAAATGCATTGATTACTATATAAATGTCATTAGCGGGGAAGGGGTTAACACTAGGGGGGGCAATAAAAGAGTTAAATGTGAAACCTAGGGAGTGATTCTAACTGTGGGGGGAGGAGACTCACAAGGGGAGGAGACCAATTGGTCTCCTCTCACCTGACAGGACTTGGATCTGTGTTACACAGATCCGCTGTCCTGCTCTGTTAACTAAGGATGAGCTCCGGCGTGTTCGCTCACCCCATGTGCAGAGCCCGCCAGGCAGTCGGCACTGAGCTGCGCTAATCACAGGCAGTCAGACATTGTCTTGGTGCACGGCTGTTGTGATTATTGCAGCACAATGTCTGACTGCCTGTGATTAGTGCAGCTCAGTGCCGACTTCCTGGCGGGGTCTGCACGTGGGGTGTGCGAATACGCCAAAGTTCATTCTTACTGTTAATGGGCAATCGCGGACATCGCGGCTGCCGGGCACGCGCATCGAGTCCCGAGTGAAGTGGCGGGCACACATGCGCCCCCCAGAGGGTTGGGAATTTGAGCACCTCATATGACAGCCGTCCGGAGGGACAGAGGGTTCCTGCGGCCGTCATATTATGATGGCTGGATAGGAAAGTGGTTAATATAAAAGATTTATATTTCTGACACCCAGTTAAATACCCTGGGTATATAATATATATATATTACACATACAGTATATATAATTATTACTTTCACTGTCCCCCGGTATAAATTGACACAAAAAGCACCCTGCAGCTAATAAACGTCATAGACCCCTTTCACACAGGCTTTCCGATCAGTTTGGCCTGTCCAGTTTTTCAGGCAGACCTGATCAGACCATCTATTCCCCCCCTATGGAGCAGCAGATGTTAGCAGTGATATGTCCGCTGACATCCACCGATATCCAATCTGATCCTGTCCGTGAAATCCAGATGGATGGAAACCCTATTTTCCATCCGCCTGGAGAATCGAATTGGATGAAAACGGACAGGCGGTCTGTTTTTATCCGATCTCCATAGAGGACAGCGGGGCTTTGACAGGTCCATCTCTGCAAAATGAGGGGAAATGGACCTGTCATCCACCTGCTCAGCGGGGATCAGCGGATCAATCCATGCTGAGCAAAGAGGAGTCCATACCTGTGTGAATAGGCCCTTACACTGGCTATACACTCAATTTTTGGACAAGAACATTTGTATGAATATATATGAAAATAATCATTAGTTGCAGCCCTTCTACATAGCGATCTTCTGCAAGTGATCGGCCCTGGATGCAGACCGTCTACTTATCTTTTTATATAAAAAATCCTTTTATATCTGAAAAAAGCACCGTATTGTAGATCCATCATAACCAATTGTTGCTCTTATTGGTGCTATCATACAAACATCATGCAGAGAGACCGAGAATAATAATGATAAGACAAAACATTTCTGGTATTTTTTGTTTTTTTACATCAGTGATGTCTGGTACTGACGTTTGTGTCAGATACAAGGTACAAGTAGATGCAGTTCTTACAAGAGATACTGCCACTTAGACAAGACACAGGTGTAGCTCTCAACTATAGACATGTGCTAAGCTAAGGTAATGGCTGGGCTTTGTAGCTTCTGCTTTTTCACATGAGCTCTTGAAAAATGGAGTCTGAACTTCCAAGAATGCTTCTTGTTGGAGCAAAGGATGATGGGAGGATGGAAACCTTACAGGTTCAAAACACTGATAAACAAGTCCAGTAACTAATGTAAGATTTCTCACTTTGACCACTGGGTGGAGCCCAAGACACATTTTAACATAAATAACAAACATTACAAACGGTATGCTTGAGGCATGACAGTACTTATATATGTATAATTAGAAATGCATATACATTAATAGCATAATAACAAAGATATACAAACAGGCAGACTCACATGTACACAGAGTCTTACACGCTTTACATGCTGAATCATACATGCATACATAAATACAAAGTGTGTATACGTTCTCTCTCCCTCCGCTCTCTCTCTCTCCACACTCTCTCTCCACACTCTCTCTCCACACTCTCTCTCCACACTCTCTCTCTCTCCACACTCTCTCTCTCTCTCCACACTCTCTCTCTCTCTCCACACTCTCTCTCTCTCTCCACACTCTCTCTCTCTCTCCACACACTCTCTCTCTCTCCACACTTTGTATATGCTGCTCATAAACATCAATAAATCAACATTGTAACCCTTCCACCACCTTACTGATTCCTTCATACACATACAATCAAGTACCCAACAATTAAAACTTGCCGACCAGTGCACAACTATTTATGTCGACAGCATGGCACGGACAGGCAGAAGGACGTATATATACGTCCCCTTTAAGAAGCCGGCGGGTCCAGCGGACTCGATGTCCGTGGGCATACCCACAATTGTGTCACGGTGAGGAAGAAGTGGGAAATGCTGATATGAACAAGCATTTCCCCAGTCTTCCTAGTGACAGGACAGTGTACACAGCTTCCTGTAATCGAAAGCTGTGATCACTGTCGTGTCACAGTAAGCCCATCCCCCCCTAGGCACACATAACCCCTTCAGCACCACATAGTGGTTAACCCCTTCACTGCCAGCGTCATTTTCACAGTAATCAGTGCATCTTTATAGCAGTCACAAATCGCAGATCGCCGCCATTACTAGTAAAAACAAATGTAGCGGCCCCTTGCGTTTAGCGCGGGTATTGCGCTTTGAAAATAATAGTTGATTGGGAGAGTTACTTTGCTTCCAATCACAATTGTTAAGTTACTGGCCTGTCTTGCTCTGGGAGGGTTCACTGGCTCGGACTGCATTCTGGGGATGTAACTTCATCCTTGGCCGGCAGTGGGAGCTAGAGGGATTCCCGGCAGATTGAGTCTTCCCTAGCAGCCAATGGGAGTGTTTACCTCCCGCTGGGCATGCTGGGGAGGGGTATATCTGAAAGGGAGGTCAGGTGTTCGGGGGAACTTTTGGCGTTCCCTGCGGGGGTCTCGGAGTCGGGATGTGGCATCTACCTTTAGGGTGTGCGCACCCAAAAACCCCGTCGGCGTGGCCCATCCGGCCAATGTCCTGGCCTTGCTGAGTCTCGGTCGGAGACGAATCTGAGAGGGACCCCAGTAGATGGCTGGGTTCCTGAATGTCGCCGGGAAGATCCGGCACTAGAGCCATAGACAGGAACTCTTCGCTGTTGCATGGTGCCGGACGCACAGGAAATAGCTGGGAGGATTTGCTCTGTTCGGGTGCTAGCAAATTATTCAGATTACATTGGTCTCTGGCAGAGGCCTAGAGCCGGGTCAGAGAGAGAGAGACCCGTTCCTCCTAGCCTGCGTTGTGACAGTGACGCATGTGAAGTGGCGCTGTCTGCTACTGAGTTGCGCTGTCTGCTTATCCAGGCCTGACATCAAGAATCTCTCTCTCTTATTCATCAACCTGTCCTTCCTCATCAAGTTGATGTTTGGCTATGTTGGCCTGGAATTAAAGCATAAGAAAATCTTTATTGCCTGTCTGGACATTCAAGTTATTGCAAAGTGTTCTGGTGCATCCCTAGACCAAGCAAGGGTAACTTCAACATGCCGATCCCATCATCAATCCAGCCGCTCCTTCGGGGGTGAGCACTACACAAATAATCATACAAATGCCATAATTCTATCCCCTATTTTGTAGACGCTATAACTTTTGCGCAAAAAACAATCAATATACGCTTATTGCATTGTTTTTTTTATATATGTAGCACTACCCCCGCAGGAGCCCCTGGTTAGATTTGGGAACGGCATGTTACCTTTGTAGCATGTCTAGGGGTATGATGAAAGTACATGATGTGAGCAATGTTAAAAATGTCCCAACAGCAAGATGTCGTTTTCTGTGCTTTTATTCGTGTGCCCAACACGGCAACAGGTAACTTCAGGTGAATAGAGGAAAGGTGGTGAAAGAAGAAGTTGCAGATTCAGGCCTAAGTTATGCAGAAACCATCCTGCTTCAATGATACCCCTTTGATTCGTCGCCACTCCAGCCAGAGTGGGTATAGTGTATCCGGACAGTCTCTCTCACAGAACTGGCAGCCGGCGTATCACTCGGAACTTTGAGAAGGAAAGCAAACCTCTGCCACAGACTTGGCTCACTAGAAATAGGAGTGGTGCCTCTGCCACAGGCCCCTACTCTGGAACGCGACTTGATGGAGCGATTCCTTCTCAATAAAGCAAATGTCTGAATTGTCTTCAGATAGGTCTTGATATAGGTGACCGACTGACAGGTTGCCACAGGGGTGTATTTAGGTTTTGTGCTGTCCTAGGCCTGGTGAAACCCGCGCACCCCCTACTTTATATATGACGCACCCCTTCCTTTTTAAGACCCACCCTTTTCATGGAATGAGGACAGAGGGACAGAGTAGGATGAGGACAGGGGGACAGGGTGGGATGAGGACAGGGGGACAGGGTGGGATGAGGACAGGGGGACAGGGTGGGATGAGGACAGGGGAACAGGGTGGGATGAGCACAGAGGGACAGGGTGGGATGAGCACAGAGGGACAGGGTCGGATGAGCATAGAGGGACAGGGTGGGATGAGGACAGAGGGACAGGGTGGGATGAGGGCAGGGTGGCATGAGGACAGGGGGACAGAGTGGCATGAGGACAGGGGGGGCAGGGTGGGATGAGCACAGGGGGACAGGGTGGGATGAGCACAGAGGGACAGAGCATCTTTTAATTTGCGGGAGGAGGGGGCTTTTTTGCCGCCCCCCGAAAAGTGCCGGCCTGGGCCTTGTCGGCCTAGGCCATAATACATCTCTGGGTTGCCATAAAACAAACTCCCAGTGTCCGGTTACCTTGTTCCCCGATGGCTCGTCTAGGCCCTATTGGATCGCCTGCCTCCGGGCTCTCCTCAGACTGACTCCCCACCGAACAGCATAACTCGCTTGGGATCTTGTCATAGAAGCGGGGACCCAGTAAGTCACTGGGGCCTCTCTGCAGCTTTAGTAGCTCCAGGCCGTGAGGGCCCAGAGTCAGGAACTCTGCGTAGCACGTGCGCCCCGGCCTGGTAGGCCATCTCGCCGTGGGCCTGTGACGTGCGCACACCCTAAAGGTGGGTGCCGCACCCGGATCCAACCTCGAACTCCCCGACACCAAAAAAGGCGTCCTCCAGGAGTAACCTCCCCAGCATCCCCCGTGAGGGAAAAACTCCTCTGATTAGCTGCTGGCAAGAAGGCGCTCCCACTGGTCTCCACTGCCACCACCTGTCCTTCCAAAATGGAAAGGCATCTTTGGAACACAGAATGAAACAACAGCACAGCACTAAAGTAACATAATTCACATAGATGAGAGCTGAGTAATTCTCTCATCCCCCTCTAAATTTAAACAGCGTCCGTACTTGGAAGTACAGGGGTGCTACATATATTTTTTTGGGGATATTTATGCCAAGAAGGCCCCTGTTAAATTCAGTTCCTCAAGAGCCATGATCATTTTTGTTGGCTCCATTGCAAATCTTAGTGCCATTTCCAAATTTTTGACCCAATCTTTAAGAGCTCTAGAAATGAAAGTTAAGGCTATTGCTGACTGACAAGAGAGATGCCTCGCCAAGCGTTGCAGAGCTGTGTCTACTCCTGGCAGGTTGTTCCACAATGCAGAATCTGAAGATTTAAATGGCTACAATAAAGCAAATCTATTTTGAAGACTATCTGCTCAATGAGTGCTAATGTACCCCACCTTCAATTTTATCACAGCTCAGCGCTTAGGATTGTACAGTTAAGAAAATTAGCCACAGACTATCGGATGCATGTAAATTGCAGCAGCTGCTTAAAAAAAACAACATCTAAAGCCAAACAGTAAACAAGAAGGTTGAAACATACAAGTCCCAAAGTCCAAAGTAAAACTGTAGCAGCGCTACTTCCAAACTATCGTTTATATAGGAAATCAATGATGTGCAGATGGATAAACACAGAAGAAATCCTTATTCAGTGCTCCTTTCACCAAGGGGGGCGGTCACCACGTGAGGGGATATATTAACTCCCCTTTTGGGGATGCACTCACCACAAGTATGAAAATAAAGGGCCTGGAATATAAATCCGTATAATCCTGGAGGTTGCGGTTTGATTAAACAAAGCTACCAGCCGGTGGAGAGTGCAATCACACATAAAAAGACTCATATAGTGTATTGTTTAAAAAAAATGTTTTAAGCCCCATAACATCCCCTTATAAAATGTGCGTACCACAATATAAAAGTTTCAAGCAAAAAGGTATTGGTACTAATGCCTGTATCTTTCTCCTTGCCAAAACAGAGAAGCCGCTCGTGCTTAATTTCTCCCCTGTTCTTGGAGGCTTTACAGCGTCTTAGGTCAATGGATAAGCATCACGCACTGACGCGTTTTGTCACTGGTTGACTTCATCTAAGGGCGTGACTAAGCTTATCCTTGACCAATAATATATACCTGCCTGTGGAGCGACTGTAACCAATGAGCGCGTAACTCAGTCATGTGCATAATCGTTCCTACACAGACGCACTTGCGCTGATGACTCCAACGCCAGGTTGTGGGCGGAAATGTGTGGAGACGTCCTGCACCGCACAGGCGCAGCAGCACCTTTGAGGTTGCTGCCAGTCTGTGGGCGGAACACTCCTCTGCCTGGAAACATAAGAGCACGGCGCATCAATGTCCTGTAATAGGATCAAATCAGCGCCCGCTGTGCAGACATATTAACGGCAATAACAATCTCGTTTAAAATACATTAAAATACATTAGAAAACAAAAACCATGTTAAACAATGGTAAATTACAGCAATCATTCCTAAAATCAAGATAACGTGCATAATGGTAAAATCAACATAGATTAAGGGTCCTTTCACACGGAGCGGACCGTTTTTCGGTCCGCTCCGTGTGCCCGTCAGCTCAGCGGGGGACCGCCCCGTCTCTCCTCCGCTCTCCCCTATGGGGAGTCGGATGGAAACGGACCGTCTGTCCATTTGCATCCGATCCGTTTGGCCGGACGGAAGAAAAATAGGACATTCTTCCGTCCGCAAAAACGGATGCGGATCTAGCGGACGTTAGCGGATGCATCATCCGCTAACGGATCCGCTCCCATAGGGAAGCATTACAAGTCCGTGAACGGACTTGTAATGAGCGGACCGTTCGTCCGCTAGTGTGAAAGGGCCCTTATATGTATATGAATTCATAATATATAGTATTGAGAACAAATTGTGAGCTTGCAGACACTTGTTTCCTTAATTAAAGTTACATGATAGTTCTAAAGGCAATTAATCAGTCTCAAGAAAAAAACAAATCCACCATATATGGGGCTGATGTTTATGTACACATTCCTCACCAAAATAGGAGGGATATTTTCACTGCAAAATTTACAGTTCAGTCCCAATATTGTGTGCCCACCGAATTCTCCCACATATATTATTTAAACAAATATAATAACCTCAAAGAAAGGTAACCACTTCAAAAGAAGTAAAAAAAAAGTAGTATGTGCATGGTCACAGGTTTCCAAAGATGTCACCGCTGTGTCAAACCATATTTAAAGGGAACCATTATTTAGTGCACACCACCACCTGCTAAATGTTTCGCCTAACTCGACCCACCTACCTACTGATGAAGGCCAATGAGAGGCTGACACGCGTTTAGAGGGTAGGAGTCGAATCTGTGATGTCAGGCGAAGAACCGTGAGTCTAGATCTGCGTACTTCACCATGGAGTGTTTTTATTTGATTCCTTCAATGTATGAGCCTTAACCTCTCATGTGCTGGGGATTGTTGCTGAGGACCTGACCCTCTTTTTTCACCTGCTGGATCCAAGTCTGATTGAGAAGACTATAAACATCTCTGAGCCTTACTGACCGCTGCACTAACGGCCAGTGGATCTGGTAAGAAGACTGCATTCATCACACGGGTGTTCCCTTTTGGAGGAAAAAAAAACAACTTTATCTCCTCTCACTACCCATCATTTAATGGACTTTATTTATTACTGTATTATTGAGTAATTCACTGTTTTGATTATTTCACCTCAACCCTCCTGTTTTTTCCCATTTTTTCACAACTTTGGGTTTATCACTTATTTATCTAGCGCTGTACCTTCTTTGTATTTATGTGTTTTTTGCTTTGGGTATTTTGAGCAATAGGTACTGGCAGCTTTTTCACTCACAATATTTAACCACTTGACTACTGGGCACTTAAACCCACTTAATAACCAGACCAATTTTCAGCTTTCGGTGCTCTCACATTTTGAATGACAATAACTCAGTCATACAACACTATAACCAAATGAAATTTTTGTCCTTTTTTTCCCACAAATAGAGCTTTCTTTTGGTGGTATTTTATCACCTCTGTGGTTTTTATTTTTTTCACTATAAATGAAAAAAGAACGAAAATTTTGTAAAAAAATGAATTTTTCTTCATTTCTATTATAACATTTTGCAAAAAAGTAATTTTTCTTCATAAACTTGGCCTAAAATGTATACTGCTACATATCTTTGGTAACAAAACAAAAAAAAATTGATATTATTTAGTCTGGGTGAAAGTTATAGGGTCTAAAAGCTATGGTACCAATTACTGAAAATTGATCAATTTGATCACATCTGATGTACTGACAGCCTCTCTCATTTCTTGAGACCCTAACATGCCAGAAAAGTACAAATACCCCCCAAATGACCCCTTTTTGGAAAGAAGACATTCCAAGGTATTTAGAAAGTGGCATTGTGAGTTTTTTTACGTTGTAATTTTTCCCACAATTCTTTGCAAAATCAAGATTTTTTTCATTTTTATTTTCTTTCCACAAAATTTTCATATTAGCAGGTTATTTCTCACACACAGCATATGCATACCACAAATTACACCCCAAAACACATTCTGCTATTCCTCCCGAGTATGGCGATACCCCATGTGTGGGACTTTTTGACACAGCGTGGCCACATGGAATGGCGCCAAACTTTGCGACTTAAAAATCCCCATAGGTGACGCTTTAAATATTTTTACTGGTTACATCATTTTAGTTGGAGAAGAGGTCTAGGGCCAAAATGATTGCTCTCGCTCTAACGTTCGCAGCGATACCTCACATGTGTGGTTTGAACACCGTTTTCATATGTGGGCGGGACTTGCGTATGCGTTCGCTTCTGCATGCGAGCTCACGGGGACAGGGGCGCTGTATGCCCAGAGTATTGCGGAGTATGCCCAGAGTATTGCGGAGTATGCCCAGAGTATTGCGGAGTATGCCCAGAGTATTGCGGAGTATGCCCAGAGTATTGCTGAGTATTGCAGAGTATGGCTGAGTATTGCAGAGTATGCCCAGAGTATTGCAGAGTATGCCCAGAGTATTGCGGAGTATGCCCAGAGTATTGCGGAGTATGCCCAGAGTATTGCGGAGTATGCCCAGAGTATGCCCAGAGTATGCCCAGAGTATTGCGGAGTATTGCGGAGTATGCCCAGAGTATTGCGGAGTATGCCCAGAGTATTGCGGAGTATGCCCAGAGTATGCCCAGAGTATGCCCAGAGTATTGCGGAGTATTGCGGAGTATGCCCAGAGTATTGCGGAGTATGCCCAGAGTATTGCGGAGTATGCCCAGAGTATTGCGGAGTATGCCCAGAGTATTGCGGAGTATGCCCAGAGTATTGCGGAGTATGCCCAGAGTATTGCGGAGTATGCCCAGAGTATTGCGGAGTATGCCCAGAGTATTGCGGAGTGCGGAGTATGCCCAGAGTATTGCGGAGTATGCCCAGAGTATTGCGGAGTGCGGAGTATGCCCAGAGTATGCCCCCAGAGTATGCCCAGTATTGCCCCCCAGAGTATGCCCAGTATTGCCCCCCAGTATTGCCCCCCAGAGTGTTGCCCCCCCCCAGAGTGTTGCCCCCCCAGAGTGTTGCCCCCCCCCAGAGTGTTGCCCAGCATTGCAGAGTATGTGCAGCAGGGATGGCTGAGCAGGGAGGGATGGATGGATGGATCTGTGACTACATTTGTCACAGATCCAGCCCGCAGCACTGGCGCTGCCATCCGCTCCCTCCCCTCTCCTCTCACACTGTACCGATCGGTACAGAGAGAGGAGGGAGGAACCGGCGTCATCAAATGACGCCGGTCTGTTTACATCTGATCGCGCCGTCATTGGACGGCGCGATCACGTGGTAAACCGCCGCTATCAGCGGCGATTTACCGTGATCCGTGACCCGCCGGGTCCAGAGGACCCGGTGGTCACGGACATTCCCGTGTGCGCGCCCCAGGGGGCGCGCGGGAGCGCGACTCTGGAATCACGTTATATAACGTGATCCCAGAGTTAAGCAACCACCTTGCCGCCGTTATTTTTCGGCAGGTGGTTGCTAAGTGGTTAATTATATTCATCACTTGTTAGCGCAGTGTTTTTCCTAGGGATCTCTCTAGGGAATCTTTTTACAGTTTCTGGACCCTGCCCAAATAAAAAACAGATCATCGATATAGAACCTGTAAAACAGTAACTCAGTTCTTCTTGTTTTAAAAATCATTTTGTCCTCCCATTCCGCTATGAAAAGATTGGCGATGCTAGGTGCAAACTTAGCCCCCATTGCAACACCGCTTTTTTGGGAGTAAAATTGACTGTCATACCAGAAATAATTGAGCGATAAGCAGAAGTTCTGCACGTGTCCTACAAAGACCTTCTGGTTGTGGGGTAGGTCGTCTCTTCTGCTTAGAGCGCAATTGAGGGCTAGTAATGCATGCTCATGTTGTATAATTGAGTATAGTGATGACACGTCCGCTGTTACTAATAAAAACGGCTGGTCTTCCGCTATGGTGATATTTTGGAGACAGATCAGAAAATCCTTAGTGTCTTTTAAATATGATTTCGTCATTTTTACACTTTTTTGTAAGAATGTGTCTAGATATTGTCCTAGTCTGGATGAGATGGAATCAATACTATTCACTATGGGTCTTGCATAGTTATTTTTGCATAGTTATTTTGAAGACTAGCCTTTTTCCCCCAGCCTCTCCCATTCCTCGTCTATCAATTCCCACATTTTCATCAATAAAGGTGTAGTGAGCAGCTGTTTTTCTCTGCTGTCCCTGCTTTAAATTCAGAGGGTAGTCAGAAGATTAGTTATCTCTGATTTTTTTCCAAATTCGGGCCTCTGTTCCAGCCATGGCTGTACTGCAGGTGACCACTATTGTTGTCTGGGGTGTCGGTTCCACCCCAGACCAAGGGTGGCAGCAGTCATATCAAGGTGTGTTGGGTATTCTTTCTCAGCTGCCAATCAGTGAGGGTTGATCGCCTCGGTGTGCATGCTGCAGGAGAGTATTTAACTGCTTGCCGACCAGCCGCCACAGTTATACGGCGGCAGGTCCACTCTGCTGGGCGAGATCACGTAGCTATACGTCATCTCTCCCAGCAGCCAATAGGGGCCCCCGCTTGTCATGATCATGATGTAAACAGGAAGAGCCTTTGAATGGCCCTTCCTTACCTGTGTCTGACAGATGAGGGTAGAGGAGAGCCGATTGGCGGTTCTCCTGACAAGCGGGGGTATACGCTGATTGTTTATCAGCGTAGCCCCCTCGCGAATGTCCACACTGGACCACCAGGGAAGGGGGAACATGTGGATGGCCAGGTATGTACCCCATGGCCATCCACATGTTAAAAAATATTCACAATAGATGCCAAACATTGCCCACAAATGGGCACTGACTGGCAAATATATAAAACGAGTGATGCCCATCTGTGCCACCCATCAGTGCCGCCTATCAGTGACCATCAGTGCCCCCTATCAGTGACCATCATCAGTGCCCGTAATTGAAGAATATTTATTTACAAAAAAAAAAAAACAGAAACAAATAAAAACTTTTTATTTTTTTCAAAATTTTGGGTATTTTTTAAGTTGTTTCTCAAAAAAAAAAGCGCAGAGGTGATCAAATACCACCAAAAGAAAGCTCTATTTGTGGGAACAAAATGATAAAAAAATAGTTTTGGGTACAGTGTAGTATGACCGTGCAATTGTCATTCAAATTGCGACAGCACTGAAAGCTAAAAATTGGCTTGGGCAGGAAGGTGCTTAAAGCGGAGGTTCACCCTAAATATAAGATCTCCCATGTGATCCAGCATACTGGCGTCAGCGCCAGTATGCTGGGTTTTTTTTTTTTAATCGCACACTTACTGTATTATGCCGGAATTTCATTTTTTTCCCCCGCGGTGGACGGCTCTAGTATTGCTCGTCACATCTTCCTAAAATACCCGATATGGACTCGGGTAATCTCGGCGAAAATGCGGCGCCTGCGCACAGACCTAGGAGCTGACTGCGCAGGCGCCGTATTTCTCCGAGTCCTATTTCGGAGGGCGTGACGCGCCATAGCCGTAGGACTCAGAGAAATACGGCGCCTGCGCAGTCAGCTCCTAGGTCTGTGCGCAGGCGCCGCATTTTCACCGAGATTACCCGAGTCCATATCGGGTATTTTCGGAAGATGTGACGCTCTATACTGGCGCCGTCCACCACGGGAAAAAAAAAAGAAATTCCGGCATAATACAGTAAGTGTGCGATTAAAAAAAAAAAAACCAGCATACTGGCGCTGACGCCAGTATGCTGGATCACATGGGAGATCTTATATTTAGGGTGAAATACTGCTTTAAGTGCTTGGTATTGAAGTGGTTAAACACATTTTTTCTTCAGTTTAGGTCGATATGTTTTCTACATATTTTTGGTAAAAAATTGTAGTTTCTTTTTTTTACTAGTAATGACGGCAATCTGTGATTTTTACCTTGACAGTGTCAAAAGTGTTTGATATGTCCGCCGCAATGTCACAATTTTGGGACCATTCACATTTATACAGCAATCAGTGCTATACAAATGCATTGATTACTATATAAATGTCATTGGCAGGAAAGGGGTTAACACTAGGGGGCAATCAAGGAGTTAATTGTGAAACCTGGGGAGTGATTCTAACTGTGGGGGAGGAGACCAATTGGTCTCCTCTCACCTGACAGGACGTGGATCTGTGTGTTTACATACACAGATCCACTGTCCTGCTTTGTTAACTAAGGATGAGCTCCGGCGTGTTCGCATACCCCACGTGCAGAGCCCGCCAGTCTGACTGCCTGTGATTAGTGCAGCTCAGTGCCGACTTCCTGGTGGGCTCTGCACGTGGAGTGTGCGAACACGCGGAAGTTCATTCTTACAATGGGCAATCACGGACATCGCGGCTGCCGGGAACACGCATCGAGTCCAGAGTGACATGGCGGGCACACGTGCGCCCCCCCCCCCAGGGGTTCAGGAAGCCGAGCACCTCATATGACAGCCGTCCGGAGGGACAGAGGGTGCCTGCGACCGTCATATTACGATGGCTGGATAGGAAAGTGGTTAATATAAAAGACACCCAGTTAAATACCCTGGGTATGCTTATATATATATATATATATATATATATATATATACAGGGCTTTTTTTCAGGGGGAACTTGGGGGAACTCAGTTCCACCACCTTTGGCTCAGACCCTTTGATACCTGCTCACCACAATCACTTGTAAACACAGAAGTCTGGTTTCTGTGTTTACAAGCGATAGCTATGCACTCTGTGTGTAACCCCCCTGAACTCTACACTCTGTATGTAATGTAATCCTGGTATTTAATGCCCCTTTAAGACCCTTCTACTGTTTGTGAAATTTGAATGGGTCGTGGTTGAGTTCCTGCACCTATTTTTTGAGAAAAAAAGCTCTGTATATATATACTTTCATTGTCCCCCGGTATAAATTAATACATAAAGCACCCTGCAGCTACTAAACATCACTGACCCCTTCCACACAGGCTTTCCGATCAGGTTGGCCTGTTCAATTTTTCAGGTGAACCTGATTGGACACTCTATTCCCCCCTATGGAGCAGCAGATGTTAGCAGTGACATGTCCGCTGACATCCACCGATATCCAATCTGATCCTGTCCGTGAAATCCAGATGGATGGAAACCCTATTTTCCATCCGTCTGGAGAATCGGATTGGATGAAAACAGACAGGCGGTCTGTTTTTATCCGATCTCCATAGAGGACAGCGGGGCTTTGACAGGTCCATCTCTGCACATGCAATGGACCTGTCATCCACCTGCTCAGCGGGGATCAGCGGATCAATCCCTGCTGAGCAAAGAGGAGTCCATACCTGTGTGAATAGGCCCTTACACTGGCTATACACTCAATTTTTGGACAAGAACATTTGTATGAATATATATGAAAACAATCATTAGTTGCAGCCCTACTGCAGTCACCTTCTACATAGCGATCTTCTGCAAGTGATCGGCCCTGGATGTAGACCGTCTACTTATGTTTTTATATAAAAAATCCTTTTATATCTGAAAAAAAGCACCGTATTGTAGATCCATCATAACCAATTGTTGCTCTTATTGGTGCTATCACACAAACATCATGCAGAGAGACAGAGAATAATAATAAGACAAAACATTTCTGGTATTTTTTGTTTTTTTACATCAGTGGTCTATGGTACTGACGTTTGTGTCAGATACAAGGTACAAGTAGATGCAGTTCTTACAAGAGATACTGCCACTTAGACAAGACACAGGTGTAGCTCTCAACTATAGACATGTGCTAAGCTAAGGTAATGGCTGGGCTTTGTAGCTGCTGCTTTTTCACATGAGCTCTTGAAAAATGGAGTCTAAACTTCCAAGGATGCTTCTTGTTGGAGCAAAGGATGATGGGAGGATGGAAACCTTACAGGTTCAAAACACTGATAAACAAGTCCAGTAACTAATGTAAGATTTCTCACTTTGACCACTGGGTGGAGCCCAAGACACATTTTAACATAAATAACAAACATTACAAACGGTATGCTTGAGGCATGACAGTACTTATATATGTATAATTAGAAATGTATATACATTAATAGCATAATAACAAAGATATACAAACAGGCAGACTCACAAGTACACAGAGTCTTACATGATTTACATGCGGAATCCTCATACATGCATACATAAATACTCAGGCCCGGATTCAGGTAGAGCGGCGCAACGTTGAGAGGCAAGCATGCTATTCACAAAGAATATGCGCTCAACTAGGGTTGCCACCTGTACGGGATTCCCCCGTACAGTACGGGTCTGCAATCATGTGCCCGGGTTTTGTACTGCCTGTGACCCGGGCACATGATTCAGCCCAGAACAGGGGCAGACTATCCAGACAGGGGCGACCATCGGCACACCTTTCAGTGTGAAACAGCAGCAGCGGCGTCATTGTAATGAATACACTGTGTGCGGCGTGCCTGCGGTGTGTTTGGCATTCAAAGCTCCTTTCTGCCCCCCCTCCAGTCTCGCGATGTGCGGGGTCCTTGTTATCTCAGCAGTGCGGTGTGCTGTGAGACCTGGGAGGCGGAGCTCAGTGTAGCTCCTGTCGGCATGCCAGAGGAAGGGAGGAGGTGAGTGAGATGAATGAGTTTCCTAGGGTGGATAGTAGTAGTAGTAGAAACTTTCAAGGAGATTTTTTCTTAGGATAAGAATCAGAGGAGATAGTGAGTTTGAGTGTGGGGGGTGAGGTGAGGAGGTCTGCAGCAGCCCGATCACATGTGACAGATCACTTCACACTTCATGAACAGTCTGTACAAACATCATCCAATCCAATTGTTCAGACTAGATAATGTGGGCTCATTTATAGCCATTCATGTAACCTGTGTGTGGTGAGTTCACACTTGTGATTGTACAGACTGAGAGCCATACATGTACAATCACAAGTGTGAACTCACCACATATATACAGGTTACATGAATTGCTATAAATTATGGATGAAGAGTGATAGAAGCTGGATTACATAGATCTCTACTTACATCAAGTACTGTTGTATGATTCATTGTTGTAAATGTTTTTAGTGGATGAGGTTTTTTTTGTTTTTTTTTATACATCGCTATCTGACCACTTCTCAGCCCCCAACTTCCCCCAGCTTGCATCACCCCCAGATCACCGCATACAGACATCACTCCAAGCTGCTTCCTGTACATACTGCCCCATCATACCCTCTGCACTCCTCCTCTCCTGTACATACTGCACCCATCATACCCTCTAAACTCCTCTCCTGTACATACTGCCCCATCATACCCGCTGCACTCCTCCTCTCCTGTACATACTGCCCCATCATTACCCTCTGCACTCCTCCTCTCCTGTACATACTGCACCCATCATACCCTCTAAACTCCTCTCATGTACATACTGACCCATCATACCCGCTGCACTCCTCCTCTCCTGTACATACTGCCCCATCATTACCCTCTGCACTCCTCCTCTCCTGTACATACTGCCCCATCCTACCTTCTGCACTCCTCCTCTCCTGTACATACTGCCCCATCTTACCCGCTGCTCTCCTGTACATACTGCCCCATCTTACCCGCTGCTCTCCTGTACATACTGCCCCATCTTACCCGCTGCTCTCCTGTACATACTGCCCCATCTTACCCGCTGCTCTCCTGTACATACTGCCCCATCTTACCCGCTGCTCTCCTGTACATACTGCCCCATCGTACCCTCTGCACTCCTCCTCTCCTGTACATGCTGCCCCATTATACCCTCTGCACTCCTCCTCTCCTGTACATACTGCCCCCATCATACCCTCTGCACTTCTCTTCTGCAGAACCCTGTGCATTCAAATGTAATTGGGAACTCTGTGGATTCAGATCTAAAGGAGAACACGGTTGACTCTGATATAAAGGGGGACTTTTGTGATTAACTCTTTATGATTAGAAATTTTATTTAATCACAGTATATACTATATAAAAAAATAAAAATTAGCTGTGCATTGCTTTGTACAGAGGTAATGAATTTAATGTACTACAAAAATAATTATATATATATATATATATATTGGTGTGCGCTGCTAATGTGTTCGGGTTTGGCTTGACGAAAAGGTGGCAACCCTACCCTCAAAGTTGCGCCGGCGTAAAACGATCGTGAATTCGGGCCCAAGTGTGTATACGTACTGTATATCTATCTATCGCTCTCTCTCTCTCTATCTATCTATCTATCTATCTATATATATATATATATATGTATATATATATATAGATCTATCTATATATAGATAGATCTATATATAGATAGATCTATACACACACGCTGTATATGCTGCTCAAAAAAATCAATAAATCAACATTGTAACCCTTCCATCACCATGCTGATTCCTTCATACACATACAATCCAGTACCCAACAATTAAAACTTGATATGTTTAACTGCTTGCCGACCAGTGCACAACTATTTACGTCGACAGCATGGCACGGACAGGCAAAAGAACGTATATATACGTCCCCTTTAAGAAGCTGGCGGGTCCAGCCGGCTCGATGTGCATGGGCATACCCACAATTGTGTCACGGTGAGGAAGAAGTGGGAAATGCTGATGTAAACAAGCATTTCCCCAGTCTTCCTAGTGACAGGACAGTGTACACAGCTTCCTGTAATCGAAAGCTGTGATCACTGTCGTGTCACAGTAAGCCCTCTAGTTATGGGTAACTAAGTCACGTGCCTAGTGACGTAATGCGTGGGGGAGGAGCTACGCACACCAACGACGGACGCTGGATCCGCATGAGGAGGAAAAACATCAAGTCTGAGCGGCGAACAGGATGTCTGTTTTTTGATGGTCTAACATGCCCAGAGGATTTGTGAGTGCGCCTTCAGATTGAGGCTTATTGTGTGAATCCCATTTTTTCTTTATGATTGCGCAATGAGTTTTTTTTTCATCTTTGTCTTTCATGTTTAAAATTACTGTGGATGGCTATACACTGTGTCAGTGAAACAGCTACTAGTAACCTGTGAGGCTGAGTCCACCTGTCATCATTCAAGATAATTACATCAGTACTGTGTTTTTTTTCCCCCATGGACGGAGGAGTGGTGGAGGATTGCACTAAGAAGTTTTTCTTGTTTTTTTTTTCGTTTGTTGGAACTTCCTACTGAATATTATCATTTATCATTGGTGTTTATGGTTTTGCATCACATTAGTTAATATCTAGCGCATATTATACATGTTTATTTATTCACCACACATATACTGCAGTATTATTTAGTTATTTTTGTGATGTCATATTAGTTACTTATTTATTATCGCTGTAGTACATATTTTTTGCTATCCAGGGACATAATGCCCACTCTGGCTAGAGTGGCAACAATGGTTTATGATTGGAAGCAGAAGTGCTTCTGACTAATTTTTACACCTGAACCCACTACTTATACCCTTTTCCACCTCTTCAATCTATTGTTTGTTCTTTTACCACATTTGCATTCCTATTTCTTTTCTTTAATTACCAATGTGTGGATATTGACTCTTTTTCAGCTCTCATCAAGCACCCTAGACGACGGAGTATTAGAGGTAACGTGCCACCCAAAACAAACCAGCAGCTCCTTCGGGGGTAGGGCTACACAGGGAATGTAAGAAAAAGGGGGGGAAAAACGGTTTCAAGCCTCCCCCCTTTTTTCTCATGGGATTGCAGCAGGACAATCTAGGTAGGCAGTCTCAAGTTCCCCTATCTCTGGGGCAGTCAGGAAGATTTGTCTGCACCTGGAGCTCACGTGTACTCCAGGGAGAGTACACGTGAGTTTTCCCGGTCTTTTTTGAAGGGTGGCTAGATAGCTAGTTCTATCCAGTTTTAGCAGGTTGAGTTTAGGGCTATATAAGGCATGTTAGATTAG
Organism: Rana kukunoris; assembly: GCA_029574335.1. NCBI lineage: Eukaryota > Metazoa > Chordata > Amphibia > Anura > Ranidae > Rana > Rana kukunoris. The sequence continues at coordinate 171,758,347 of CM056053.1, read as the reverse complement.
GGTTAATCGCCTCAGAAGACAGGAGCTGTGGTGTTCTAGGGGCTTGTCTCCACTGAGCAAACAGAAGTCTTCTGAGGCCAGAAGATGAGTCTCCTCCGGCAACTAATCAAACAGGCGGGCGAGGAAGGGGGAGAAGATTGGGTCAGAGAGTGCCTGAACTTACCGCAGGCTCCCGGTCAAGAGGCTCCGGTGGGAGCCGCAACATCGGAAGAGGTGTTTTCGTCGGCGGGGAACATCTCGGCGGCTGGCAGCAGCGGTGTCTGGGAGCCGAATATGCATCTGGAGGAAGAGGTCGTTGTTCCGCCAGAAGAAGGATCAAATCGGGGGAGGAGCGACAGCAGCTGGTCTGGTGGCCGGAACATCGGAGTGAAGAGGCAGCGCATGCCGGTATTGCGGCTCTCCCCATCTCCACCACGTCCATCAGCACCCAAGACGTCAGGGAAAAAATCGAAAGGGCGCGGAAGAGGATCCGGTGTATCGGTGAGCGACAGAGCGTGCGCATTATCCGGAGCTTGGGTAATGTATAAATCGGCTGGATGCTCAGCTGGAGGTGCTCATGTGAGCGGTCCTGGAGCTGCCGTTAGAGCAGAGGAGAGGAGGCCAGTTTTTTCACAGAAGGACGCGTCGGATGGTCGGCAGCAGGGGGCAGGACGAGATTATGATGTCCTCAGCCTTGGAGTAGGAGATGACAGCGCGGTTTTTAGCATGGAAGTACAGCGGAGTGCAGAGGCTGTGTCAGCACAGGCCGGTTCGGGGGTGCGAGCACACGGCCCGGGTGAGTCTGCCAATGTTTCATTGCTAGCAAATAGGTCTGAACTATTGTCTAATTTGGTGAAGGATGTTCATACTTTGAAACGTAATGCACAGTTTTTTCCTGCACAAGATGCTGCAAAACAGATTTGGGCGCCATCTTGTGGACAAATTTCAAATGACAGTGCCTTACATACTGAACCCACTGCATCGTCTTCCTTTCAGTCTGCCAGATCACAGAATTTGCCTGAAACTTGTTTAAAAGTCCCGATTCAGTGCAAAGTCTCTCCTTTAGGATACCATTTAGCGGTTTCAGTAAAAGAAAAAATATGGAATGGTGAATTCCTAGACATATTATCGTTGCTTCCTTCCGCCAAAGAATTCATGTATAAAGACAGAAAGGAAGACGATGATAGGAGAAGACCTGTGACTAAATCATTTAATAATTGGTTGCAGGCATTTTTCATCTTTTCAGGTGTTCTTTGTGAGAAGTTTCCAGAGAGGAGCACAGGTTTGTTCCAACATTTGGATATCATATCGGAGGCATTTAAAAATTTTGGGGGCACGGCTTGGTTCTCCTATGATGAGGCGTTTCGCCAGAAACTGTCTATTCATCCAACATTGAAATGGGGAGTAAAGGATGTCGGCTTATGGCTGAATCTTTTTCTGCCACAGAGAGCTACTTATGCCAAACAGGGTATGGCAGCTTCACAGCCCCCTACGCCGTCAGTGTATAAGAAAGGCATATGCTTTCACTACAATGATGGTCAATGCAAGTGGCCGAATTCCTGCGGGTACAGGCACGAGTGTGCCTTTTGTGCAGGAGCGCATTCAGTGTCCAAATGTTTTAAGAAGATGGCAACCGCAAACCAGTCCACAGGGCCCAATATATCAAAAGGCAATAACCCGGTGAAGTGGCAAGTTAAGCTCCCATGGCTCCGAGTGTACCCAGACAAGGAGATGGCTCGGCTGTTAATTGAAGGTTTCCGTGATGGTTTTTTGCTGCCTTCCTTTTTAGGCTCTGGTTGTACGGTAGTTAACAACTTAAAATCCGTAGAGCTATACGCTTCCATTGTTGCAGAAAAAATTGCCAAAGAAATTTTAGAAGGTAGGGTTGCGGGCCCCTTTCAGTCTCCTCCATTCAATAATTTTAGGATCTCGCCATTGGTAATTGTTCCTAAGAAGGAACTCAATTCCTTTCGTCTAATACATCATTTATCATTCCCTAAAGATGATTCCTTAAACGATCAAATAGATGAGGACATCTCGTCTGTCAGGTATGCCACTTTTGAGGATGCTTTAGTTTTGCTCAGGAATTTAGGACAAAAGGCTTTATTGGCGAAGGCAGATATTATATCTGCTTTTCGCCTTCTACCAATTCATCCAGCTTCCTTTAATTCGTTAGGTTTTTTCTTTCAAGACAAATTTTATTTTGATAAATGTCTCCCCATGGGGTGTTCATTATTTTCTACCTTTTTGGAATGGGTGGCCCGTATTGAGTCGGGTTCCCAATCTATAATTCATTATTTAGACGATTTCTTAATTTTAGGAAGGGCCGATTCTGAAGATTGTCATAAGGCATTGCATACTTTCTTCAAAATTTGTAATATTTTCGGTATTCCGCTGGCGCTTAAAAAGACAGCTTTGTCATCTACTTGTCTGGAGTTTTTGGGTATTACAATAGACTCGGAGGTAATGGAATTTAGGCTACCAGAGAATAAATTGGAAAAATTAAAAGGTCTGCTGGTTTCCGTGCTTAGGAAAAAGAAAGTTTGTATAAAAGATATGCAATCTTTGTTAGGGTCTCTGGCTTTCGCTACCAGAATAATGCCGATGGGAAAAATATTCTCTAGGAAGTTATACCTTGCCATTTCAGGTTTACAGTCCCCCTTTTCACATATACGTGTTACATCGGACATGAAAGAAGACATTTTAGTATGGTTACAGTTTTTACAGCACTTTAATGGAAGGATGGTTTGGCAAAACAAATTTATTTTTGACAGGGAGCTACTTCTGTTTACGGATGCAGCTGGTTCTTGCGGATTTGGCGCCATCTGGAAAAACCATTGGTGCGCTGAACGGTGGCACTGCAGCTGGAAACAGAAGGGTGTTTTAAAGAACATAGTCTTCTTGGAATTGTTCCCCATAGTTGTGGCTCTAGAACTATGGGGCGCATTTTCTAAGAACAAGAGAATACTTTTTAGAACCGACAACAAAGGGGTCATGTTCGCGATCAATTGCTTATCCTCCAAATCTCCCCCTGTCATTGTTTAGCTTTGCCATGTTATTTTCAAATGCCTGAGTTTGAACATATGGTTGAAGGTGGTGCATATGGCTGGGAGAGATAATGATAGGGCGGATGCTTTATCTCGCCAACAGATGGACCGATTTTTTTGTCTTTTTCTGGAAGCGGAACCAACGGGTCTGCGTTGTCCTCCACAGTTATGGATGTTGGTCTAAAATCGGTGTCTGATTATATTGTAAATTCAGTGGCACGCTCAACCTGGGTGGGATATCGATTAGCCTGGTTGATGTGGCTAGTCTTTTTAACCACTTAAGACCCAGACCAAAATGCAGGTAAAGGACCTTGCCCCTTTTTGCGATTCGGCACTGCGTCGCTTTAACTGACAATTGCGTGGTCGTGCGACGTGGCTCCCAAACAAAATTGGCTTCCTTTTTTTCCCCACAAATAGAGCTTTCTTTTGGTGGTATTTGATCACCTCTGCGGTTTTTATTTTTTGCGCTATAAACAAAAATAGAGCGACAATTTTTAAAAAAATGCAATATTTTTTACTTTTTGCTATAATAAATATCCCCCAAAAATATATAAAAAAAACATTTTTTTTCCGCAGTTTAGGCCGATACGTATTCTTCTACCTATTTTTGGTTAAAAAAAATCGCAATAAGCGTTTATCGGTTGGTTTTCGCAAAATTTATAGCGTTTACAAAAAAAGGGATAGTTTTTATTGCATTTTTATTAATTTTTTTTTTTTTTTTACTACTAATAGCGGCGATCAGCGATTTTTTTTCGGGACTGCGACTATATGGCGGACACTTCGGACAATTTTTACACATTTTTGGGACAATTGTCATTTTCACAGCAAAAAATGCATTTAAATTTGCATTGTTTACTGTGGAAATGACAGTTGCAGTTTGGGAGTTAACCACAGGTGGCGCTGTATGGGATGTGTGCCTATGTGTTGTGTTTACAACTGTATGGGGGTGTGGCTGTAGGTGTGACGTCATCGATCGCGTCCCCCTATTACGCGATCGATGCTACAGCCACAGAGAAGCACGGGGAAGCCGTGTGTACACACGGCTCTCCCCGTTCTTCCGCTCCAGGGACAGATCGCCGCACTGCAGCGGCGATCGGGTCCGCGAATCCCGCGGTCCCGGAGCTTCGGACCGGGTCGCGGGCGCTCGTCCGCGACCCACGGCTGGGTACTAAAATCAACGTATATATACGTTGATGTGCCCAGCCGTGCCATTCTGCCGACGTAAATGTGCAGTAGGCGGTCCTTAAGTGGTTAAATTCCTTAGGACAACCAGCTGATGCATTTTCTGAATATTTCATTTTGATGTTTGAAAAATCATGTTGATAGAAATTTTTCTTGGTCATATATTAACAAAACCCTAGCGGGCTTGTCATTCTTTTTCAAGCTAAATAATTTACCATTTTGCTTAAAGGGGTTGTAAAGGTACACGTTTTTTTACCTTCATGCATCCTATGCATGAAGGTAAAAAAACATTTAGCAGCACCGAGCCCCCGTTGTACTTACCTGACCGTTCGAATGTCCCGGTCGCGTCCACGTCGTCCTCTTCGGTTCCCAGCCTGGCCGTTGATTGCTTAGGCTGGGCGGATTGATAGCAGCGCAGCCATTGGCTAGCGCTGCTGTCAATCAGGGTTGATGACGCGGCGCGCTGGGGGGCGGAGCCGAGTGATACAGTCGGCGGCTATGGCCGCCGCTGTATCACGGGACTGCGCTCGCAAAAGCTTTCCTCCATGCGAGCGCCCTCGCATGAAGAAGGAAAGCTTTTGCAAGGAGGAGCCCAGACAGCCGCCGAGGGACCCCAGAAGACAGGTTTCCGGGCCACTCTGTGCAAAACGAACTGCACAGTGGAGGTTAGTATCACATGTTTGTTATTTTTATTTTTTTAAAACCTGACTTTAGTGTACCTTTAAGTTTCTTTTCAGTGTGTCAATCGCTGAAAGGTTTTAAAAAACAGACTTTTACGCCAGATCGTCGGAAGCTGATCACGCCGGCACTGTTACATGAGTTATGCACTATCTCAGGCCACGTTTGTTTTTCAAATTCGAAACACTACTTTTTCAAGCTGTTTTTTCGGTAATGTTTTTTGCAGCACTTCGGGTTTCAGAATTGGACATCATCCGAGTGTCTGATGTTTTTCTTTCCGATTCTGCGGTCCGTTTATTTATTCAGTGGTCAAAAACAGACCAGACAGGTAAGGGTGTGTGGTTAAATTTATCAGCTTGTGACAGCTTGATCTTCTGTCCGGTTAAATCATTGGGTCGTTATATTAAAGTAAGACCTAGCTTATCACACAAATTCTTTATTCATGAGTCTGGTCGTCCTTTGACTACTTTTCAATTTAACAGTGTGTTTCGCAAATATTTGAAGGCCCTTCATCTGAATATGGAGGGTTTATCTTCCCATTCTGTCAGAATAGGGGCAGCAACAGAAGCAGCCAGGTTAGGTTTAAATGCTAAGACGATAAAACAGGTCGGAAGGTGGAAGTCGGATAGCTATTTATTGTACATCCGTCCTAATCTGTCTTTTTAATCTATTCTAGGTACAGTCCGAACTATTTGGATCGTCGGGCATTCCTTCATTTTTTGGGCACATCAAAGAGCAGTTGAACGAACATACTCCAGCAATCTGGGACTGGATCCTACATGTTTTAAAATTCATTGGTTCGGTAGGAAAGGCATGATGTGGTCAGGTCTATGTTGGGAAATCGGTAGGCTCCTTCGGCGTTTTTCTCCTCCAGATGTTTTGATTGTTCACCTGGGAGGGAATGACATTGGGAAACAAAGAACTCTGGACATCATCTTTAAGGTTAGAGATGATCTCCACAGGCTACAATTGGCCTTCCCCCATACAGTGTTCGTTTTTTCAGAGATTGTACAGAGGTTGTACTGGCTTTCCTTTCCTCCTCTGCGCCCTTTGGAAAAAATTAGACGACGTATTAATAGAGCGTTATTGAAATTGCTTTCCCCTCTGGGTATGATCTGTTACAGACACACGGAATTGGAAGGTTTTATTCCTGGTCTTTTTAGGGCTGACGGGGTTCACCTGTCGGACATTGGATTAGACATGTTCAATACAGGTTTGTGTTCCTGTATTGAATTGGCCGCGGTTGTGGTTAGTAGTGACAGGTGGGCTTAAAAGCCCCCCTGTCTTATGGATATTTTTTAATTTTAATGGTTTATGCAGCCTGAGCCGTAGTGGATAGGTTGTTAAGTTATTTATTGAATACATTTAAAGGTTTGAATAAAATGTTATGTTTAAACCAATAATAAAGCAGCCGCGGCCGTAATATCCCATGAAGTGTGTCTGTCAATTAATTTATTTATTATTTATCTTAATTTAATTAATTAATTTAATTATTTATTTACTTAAATGTCCCTGCTTGCTGTCCCATGTAAGAATAAGGGGGGGGGGGGGAACGGTTTCAAGCCTCCCCCCTTTTTTCTCATGGGATTGCAGCAGGACAATCTAGGTAGGCAGTTTCAAGTTCCCCTATCTCTGGGGCAGCCAGGAAGATTTGTCTGCACCTGGAGCTCACGTGTACTCCAGGGAGAGTACACATGAGTTTTCCCAGTCTTTTTTGAAGGGTGGTTAGTTCTATCCAGTTTTAGCAGGTTGAGTTTAGGGCTATATAAGGCAGGTTAGATTAGGGTTAATCAATCGCCTCAGAAGACAGGAGCTGGGGTGTTCCCCCCCCCCACCCTTTGATTATTATGATCTTGTCGCGAGCTGCTGTTATGTGGTGTTGGGTCAACTTTGCATTTATATGCATAAAAATGTATGTTATATATATTGCAAAGCAGGACAAGTGTCTGTTATTATATTTATATATTTATGTGTGGATATTTTTTAATTTTAAAGCGGAGTTCCACCCTTAAAACCACTTTGTTTCATCCCATCCAGCATACTGGCGTCAGCGCCAGTATGCTGTTTTTTTTATTTTTATTTAATCCATGTACTTACTTTATAATAGATCATTTAATTTTGTGCGCACCACGGTATGTCGCCGCTATAAGTCGTCACGCCTTCCGGAAACAGCCGATTAGCGTTCGGCTCTTCTCGGCGCCTGCGCACAGACCCAGGAGCTGACTGCGCAGGCGCCATAAATAGCCGGTCCTAGTTCGAACGCTAATCGGCTGTTTCCGGAAGCGTGACACCTTATAGCGGCGACATACCGCGGTGCGCACAAAATTAAATGATCTATTATAAAGTAAGTACATGGATTAAATTTAAAAAAAACAGCATACTGGCGCTGACGCCAGTATGCTGGATGGGATGAAACAAAGTGGTTTTAAGGATGGAACTCCGCTTTAATGGTTTATGCAGCCTGAACCATAGTGGATAGGTTGTTAAGTTATTTATTGAATAAATTTAAAGGTTTGAATAAAATGTTATTTTTAAACCAATAATAAAGCAGCAGCAGCCGTAATATCCCATGAAGTGTGTCTGTCTATTTATTATTTATCTTAATTTAATTAATTAATTTAATTATTTACTTAAATGTTCCTGCTTGCTGTCCCAAGAGGCTCCTTTTTTCCCCCTCAAATTTGGGAAATACCTCCTCACTTTCTCAGGTGGGTGAGAGTCTTGCTCCAACTCTATTATGGCAGTGAAACAGGTAATAAAGGACTTTATGAGTTGGAAATCAAATGAATGCTTGGCTCTGCCTCCGAAGATGAGCCTGAAGGGACCTCCACTGCTGACGGAAGGGGAATTTAGTCCTTGCTTCAACAAGATCTTAGGCCCTAGTCTCCTTCCTGTGACTGCTTCCACTGGGCATAACCTGCATACTCTGTTACCGCCTGTTGACTATATGTCTTGACTCACATCTACTTGTTTGTTGGCAGCTACTTCCTTAATGCAGTCTGTGCACAATAATTTTTCTCGCAGGAATAGCGCTGAACAAGCCAACAAAGGCCTTGTGCTGGCTGACCTTCAGCTCCTACAAGATTCATGGCTGGAATTTTACTGGACTATTTGTAGAGTGGGACTGGCATCTAGAGCGGGACTCCCAAGGCTCTGTAATAAAACCTATAGCCTATACCAAAACCGCACTAGAAAGAGGAAACCCAATACACAAACTGCCCGCCACACTATGAATATGCTATGCTGTTTAGGCATGGTTTTCCTCATCCCCAATATACAGGTGTAGCATTACCCCCGGAGGACCTGCTGGATGTTTGGGCGGCACATTACCTCATGGCTCCTCCGAATTCCTAGGGGTGAGTGATGCGTATTGCATATAGTAGAAGTAAAGGAATGTCCACGACATGCGCTCTTTATTACCCAGCTGGGTAAAAACAATAAACTTGTGGTGAGGAAAGTAAAGTTGAAGTAGAAGGGAGAATAGAAGATTCAGGCGTGATTATAGGGAAACAGTCCTGCTCCCAAGCGTAACACTTCTCTGCGCCAATCCTGCCGGAGTGGGTTTAGTGTACCCGCACAGGCCTCTCTCACTGACCTAGCAGCCGGAGTATCACTTGGACAATTGTAGGATAAAATCTCTGCAACAGACCCTCCTTTGTGAGCCTCAGAGAGACACCTCTGCCACAGACCCTCTCTGGATTGAATTCTTGGAGATATTCCTCCTTGGATGAGTTACTCCTGGATCTCCTTCAACTTGTCGCCCAGGTACCAACTGACAGGTGATTAATCCCTTGGTGTCCAGCTACCTCGATCCCAAGTGGTTTGTCTAGGCCCTCTTTGGACCGCCAGCCTCTCAATTGCGCTCCTCAGACTGACTCCCCACCGAACAAGCAGTACAGCTTGGGACCTTCAAAGGTGGGAACCCAGTCATTAACTGGGTCCCCGTCGCTGTTCAGATGCTCCGGGTCAGCATGGCCCCCGGAACCAGGAATACCACGTGGCATACGTAGGCCATAACGCCGGGGCGCTGTGATGTGGCCACCCTAAAGGTGGGTGCCACACTGGACGAAGAAGACCCAGAACCAATGGCGTCGGCTCCATAAATACGCCTTTCAAGCATGCACAGCGAGGTCAAACCCTCCTGATTGGCTGCCGGTGATCTGCCAGTCTGGTTCCATCTATCTGTTTTGTTCCAGCTGAGCACGCCCATCCGACGGAAACTGCCGAGCGCGTGTGTTAGCTGCCAGATGCGTTCGCTCTCGATCGTTCGGATGGCAGGTAATGCACGCTGCCGCTCGGCAGAAAGGGGAGGAATGTATTTTTTTTATTTTTATTGCTAACTAATCTGTTAAACAGCCGCCGTGGCCGAGAGCATAGACAGCTGACGATCAGCTGTTGAGTTCGGCTATTTCCGTAGACTATCACTGCGCATGCGCAGTTGGTAACTGCTCATGCGCAGTTAGTTGTGGAACAAATCTCATAGTGGAACAAGGCTGTTAAGTCACCGGGAAAGAGCACCCAAACCTTGACTCCACTGCTGCCACCTGCAGCACCGGGGCTGGAAGAACACCCCAGTACAACAGAATAAGCCCGCAGCACAGCCAAGCTGAGACAGAGACCCTGTTTTGCACTTAACAATCTGGATCAGAGTCTAACTACACTGTGATCTACCATTAAATTTAACTAGCATCGGTACCATAAAGTACACAAGCGCTACACAGGGTATTCAGTTTTTAGCATGGTTTACTTCGACTCATCTGGACCATCCATCCCCAGGAGAGGCTAAAATCTGGATGGGTAATTTGACAGGGATGGCATATCTGTCCAACCCCAGGGATCCAACAAGATAAGTCAAATGTCAGGTGGGCTGGAGTCTGACCAAAAAAAGAAAAAACATAGAATGAGAGAAGGGATCACTTTTTTTTATTAAGCTAGAGAAATTGGAGGAGAAATTAAATTAATCTGTGCTGATGTGATGATAGGTCAGGAAAATATATATATATATATATATATATATATATATATATATATATATATATATATATATATATGTGTCTGTGCTGTCATCCCCCATTTTGCAGTAAGAGTTGCAGAAGTGGTGCTGAGATCCACTCTGAATGGAACAACAGCTGTCAACTCAGTGTCTACTTCTGAATGGACTATCTGCTAGGCAACATTTACAAGGGTAAAACCATCTTTATGAAGCTTACTAACAGGATGTTGATGTTGATCATAGCAGTGGGCATCCCACCAATTTCTACATTCTCAATGCTTTAATTCCAGGCCAACATTAGCCAACATCAACTTTGGTGAAGGAAGAAAAGGTTGATGAGGGAAGAGAAAGTCAGGCCTGGATATACACAAGGCAAATCAGCCCTTAGTAGCACACATTTTCACACGTCGCCACTCCTATGTGACTGAGTGGGTAAGGTGCCCCCGGACAGGTGTCTCTCACACCGACCTGGCAGCTGAGGCGCCACCTCGAATCTTAGCTGGGAGGAACGGTTCTCTCTCACAGGCCCGGCTCTAGGCCTCTGCCACAGGCCAGTTAATTTGGATAGACTAAATGTGCGAACAGAGCGAATCCTCCCAGTAATTTCTCAGAATAAGTCACCAGGTGGCAGCAAAGCATACCTGCCAGCATCCCAGGCACCGAATCCCTGTCTGGGATTCTCTTAAGCTTCGGGAGCCCAGTAAGTCACTGACATCCCTTGATTCTTGTCTCCGGCCGAGACTCAGGAAGGCCCAGGAACCTGGCTAGGCGGCCCGCACCGGCGGGGTCCATGGGCGCGCACACCCTGAAGGTGGACCCCGGGAACCCACGCACGTGAAGATGAAGAACCCTGAAGACCCGACCTAAGTCCCAGATATACCCCTCCCCAGCATGCCCAGTGAGGAAAAACCCTCTCCAATTGGCTGCTGAGGAAGACTCCATCCGCCAGAAGTCCCACTGCCAGCCAAGGATGAAATGACATCCTAAGAATGCAGTCCGAGCCAGTGGACCCTTCCAGAATGACATAGGTCAACAACCTAAACAAATCACAACTAGGAGCAACTTAACTCTCCTAGTTCAACTAGTTTTAACACAGCGCCCATGCAAAAAGCAAGGGGGCGCTACATGTCAGTTTTTTAATATTTATTTATTTTTTAAGAGAAAGAGAAGATATATGGGTGTAGTTCCTATGTATGTGCATTTAAACACAAGCTGTAAACACACTGGCCCAGATTCAGAGAGAATTAGATTATCGTAGAGTATCATAAATACACTACGCCGCCGTTTTTTACCTGGCTCTACGTGGAATCCAGGTAGATTTTGTCCAGTAAACGACGGCGGCGTAGTGTATTTCTCCTGTCGCAATCCATCTGCGCGAGTAGGGGGCGTGAAGCATTTAAAATAGGCGCGTTCCCGCGGCGATCAAACTGCACATGCTCCGTTCCCAAATTTCCCACCGTGCATTGCGCGAAATCACGTCGTTACGTCGTAGTAGCGTCGTTTACGTACATTCCTATTCCCGAACGAGTTGCGTTAAAAAAATAAAAATAATTTCAATTCGACACGGGAACGACGGCCATACTTTACATGGGTTACGCACTGTTAGACCAGCAAAAAGCTCCTCTAACATTACGTAGCCAAAAAATGACGTAGGCGATTGCGAGGGACACTCGTACCTTCGTGGATCACCGTAAAAACTAATTTGCATACCCCGACGGTGAAAACGACGCGGACTCCACCCAGCGGCCGCAAAAATATCGCAACGTAGATCCGAAGGTTTACGAGGACGTAAGCCTCCCGGATCGAAGCCCGAAGCCGCCGTATCATGGTTTGAGGATTCAAACTAGTGATACGGCGCACGAAATTTGAAATTACTCCTGTCTAACACCAGTTAGACAGGCGTAATCGCTCTATGAATCTGGGCCACAGGAAACAGTCTAAATCCAGACTAATGGACCATGTACATTTATCTATGCATTGCAGGAACACAGGTCAGTGCATGTTAAATTCATTTTGTGGTGCCATTCACGGATAACACTAAGTATATGCTTTTACCTAATTATTTCTCTGCTTAAATATACTTTAATAAAGTCACAGCTTTTTGTCTGTTCAGGAAAGAGAACCTTAAAAATGTATTTTTTTTATTTATTTTTTATGTGCTTTCTGTGTCCTGTTTGTAGATTCTTTCTCTCACTGCCAGTTTATCTCTCTAAAAAGTTGTCACTGGAATAGGGGGTGGCTGAAGCCCCGAATGTGACGCCAAAAAGCCCTGAGTCTCGGCCATTCATTTTTAAATTATTAGGCCCGAGCGACACCAAGCAGGGAACATTCTGTTGCCGAGTGCCGTCGAGTGTGGCCGAGAGACATAGCAGGTCCCGCCTTCTGGAGCCTGCAGTGCCTATGATGGACGTCCCACTGGTCCAATCCGAGGCCGCGGGACGTATGACGTCCATCATAAGCGCTGCAAGCTCAGAAGGCGGGAATTACAATGCCGCCCGACGTGCCATGTCACATCCCTGCTACCTGCTCGGTTTGGCGGCTCTCCTCTCCTCCTTGGCTCCTGTGCCTCCTCTGGCTGCATCTCTATGATGGGCACATTGGGCAAGGTAGGTCAGTGATTGTGTATGTATGTCAGGTCATTGTTAGTGTATGTATGTAGGTCATTGTTAGTGTATGTAGGTCATGTCATCGTATGTAGGTCAGATGTCAGAAACAACCTAGCAACGCCCCTGCTTGTAACTATCAGCCTTGCAATGACTCATGGGACATGTGGTTTCGCAATAGCACCTTTGCCTTAGGGCAGTGGCTCTCAACCATTCTAGTGCCATGACCCCTTGGTAAAATTTCAAAAGTTGTGGGGACCCCTAACATAGGGTGACCAGACACTCCCCTGATTGAGGACACCTACCCCGGACCAAGTCTGTCCCTGGTTTTGTCACCAGATTGGATTTATTAGGGGGCAGGGGCAATTTCAAAGAGGGTTGTATTTTTCCTATTATCTGTGCCCCTTATCATGTGCTGGTCGGAGCGGAGGGAATATTTCTTCAGTTTCGGGCGCATGCTCATTCAGCTTCGCTGGCATGTTCTGCCTTGGCTCAAATCCTGGCCAGCCACCTGCCTATTTCCTTGCCTTCCCTGGCAGAGTGATCTTCCTCCGCTCCCCATCCAGTAGTAGCCGGGGCACAAAGAGTAAGACTTGACAGGCTGTGAGGTGGGCGGCGACGGGCAGAGAGTCGCTGATTGTTGCCATTACTAGTAAAGAAAAAATATGTCCCTAGATTTCATTTAAAAAATCTAGTCACCTTACCCTAACAGTAAAATTATTTTCGTAGCATTGGTTGTCAGCACCCAAGGCAAGACAAGTAATTTGCGCTCCTAACCCAGGGACATTTAGCGCTCCCTGAGCCCCTGAGCCCCCTGAGCCCCAGTATTAAAACCCCTTATGGTACATTTAAGGATGTATTTACTACCCTACTCTTTGTTCTCCTTTCTTGACTGGTGTATTGCTGATGTCCCTACTTAAAGGAACACTAAAGGTTTGTTTTTTATCAGATCAATTGATTGCTGTAAGCTAAAGCATTTAAATATCACTCACCTTGTTTTTCCTTTTGACCTCCAAAATACAGTAATCCAGGTTTAAAATGCCATTTCCTGTCTCTCCTCTTCTTGCTTTCCACCAGCACCTGAGCTGTTTTGCATGGTGGAAAGCAGAATGTGCTTACCCCCTCCCTATGGCTACAGCCCTGCGTGAAGTTGCTCTCTTATCCCTCACAGACATGGAGGCTAAGCCTAATGGGAACTGTAGTTCCCATTAGGCCGTGATGTAGCAAGAATGAATGCGCACCGCAAACCAGGAAGTCAGTGAGAATAACGATTCAGGAGTGCTGGAGGTGAATAAAACGGCTCGATTTCAACAGGTATCAAACTAGTTATAATGCAAAACATGACTTTTTACTTTATCAGCTACTGTCAGACTTTAATTTAAGAGGAAAATATTTTTGTCTTTACAACCCCTTTAACTACCCCTTGACCCAACTTACTCTAAATTGAAGACAAACAACTTCTTGGTTAAATGGCCGCCTGGCCATTTTATTTTAACAAAACCAAACATTAAAAGAAATACTTTATAAAATACAAAATATATATATATGAAACGCAAATTCAGGTACACTTAAATTTGCGCTGCGTAATCGAAATACTCTACGCTGCCGTATTTTACCATGCTCTACATCGAATTCTGGTAGATTTTTGCCCGTACGCTACGGCGGCGTAGTCTATATCTCGCCGCGTAATCGAAATACGCGATTAGGGGGCGTGAAGCATTTAAATTAAGCGCGTCCCCGCAGCGATCGAACTGCGCATGCTCCGTTCAGAAATTTCCCGCCGTGCATTGCGCGAAATCACGTCGTTACGTCATTTTTTGTTTAAGTAGCGTCGTTTACGAACATTTCTATTCCCGGACGACTTACGTAAAAAATAATAAAAGACGTTGGAAAACGTAGAAATTCGATGCGGGAACGACGGCCATACTTAACATGGGCTGTCTAATATTAGAGCAGCAAAAAGCTGGTATAGTGTTACGCAAAAAAGACTAAAGATGCCGTAAGAGATTGCGATTGAAGATCGTAATTTCGGGGATCGCCGGCAAAAGCTCATTAGCATACCCCGACGCGGAAAACGACGGGAAGTCCACCCAGTGGCCGCAATTTTATTGCAGCGTAGATCTGAAGGCGTACGAACACGTAATCCAGTCGAATTGAAGCCCGCAGCCGTCTATTGAGGTTTCCGACTAGCTAAAAAACGCGCGTAATTTGAAATTACTCCAGTCTAACACCAGTTAGACAGGAGTTACGGCTCTCTGAATCTGGCCCAATATATATATATATATATATATATATATATATATATATATATATATATATAACCCACAAATAAACCTAACCCACAACTTTCTAACTGCAGACTGAGGTAAGTGAAGGAATTTTTAAGAGCTACCCCCATCGGCTGCCCTATTACCACCTCACCATCCTGGCCCCTAGCCGTGGTCCCACAAGCTCAGGGACGAGGTGTTGTTTCATGCCACTGCAGCCCAATCTTTTGGTAGCCCACTAATTTTTGCTAGGGAGGGTACCCATACCTAGATACAGTAAGTCCAACCCATCCCATAACATACCAGATTTCCTTCCCTAAACCACCAAGACCCATGCCACAGATTCCCGCCAGAGAACACCTCACTGGTGGAAGGCCTGCCACAAACGCAAGGCCCGCTGCAGCCCATCCTGGAGCCCCAGGAACCACATGTCTGTTCCAACTGCCGATTAAATGCACACCATCCGATCGCAAGTAGAGACCAAAGTCCCCCCCCAATTCACAATGACAAACGGCCAAACCGCCGTTCCGGACCACAAACCTTGCTACAGCCCTGTTAACCTTAATCCTGGTCTTGTTGACCCGATCGACAGACCGGGCCCCTCTCCAAACCGCCCTGCCAATGATGTCCGACCAAACCACAACCGTGGAAGGGAAGGCAGATCTCAAGCGCAAAAAATCCCACTTGATATCCATGACCAACTCCCTCCCAGTCCTGAGGCACAAATCCTTGCCACCCACATGTAACAGTAGGTACCCGGACAAGGGGGGCGGCGCGAGCGTTGTGGGTGGGTTTTCGGGATGGTTTTCCCATACCCAGCGCGCTTTGCGCAGTCCCCCCGGTTTCAGCCAATCTTAAGTCGGCCTATGAACATCTGAAAGTGGTCAGGGGTAAGCTCTGCAAGGAGGTGGCGTTGGACAGAATGGCTGGTCCATTTTCTGAGCCTCCGGTGGAGGATTTTGTCGTTTCCCCCTTGGGTGTGGTACCCAAGAGGGAACCAAATCAGTTCAGACTCATTCATCATTTGTCGCATCCCAAGGGGGGGTCCGTGAACGATGCGATTGATCCGGCCCTCTGCGCGGTTTCGTATGCTTCCTTTGATGAGGCTGTTCTGGGGATAAGTATCGTCGCCTCTCATCCTCCTCCTCCTTCCTGCTCTCATTGGGCTTAATCTTGTCCAGATTAAACTTCTCGGGGGGGGAGCAGAGAAAAAATCTCCACATATTCCCCTCTCCAAATCCTGTCCTTCACTTCCGCCTTCAAGTGCGAGCCAAATGGGCCCTCGTAACATATATACATTCCCCCCCCCCCCGTGCGGAATCCGCCAAACGAACCCTGTCCACGACAGCACCCGCCTCCACGTCCACACCCACCCCCACCTGAGACATACCTTCCAGGGGGGCAGGGGCGACTAGCGCCGCCAGGGGCGTGGCCAGTGCAACCGGCGGGACCCCAAACTCTCCTGATAGAACAGAGGGCGCCGGCCCCAGCGAGGCGTCAAGACTGCCCCAAACGGCGGAGAAGCCGTACCCGAAGAGGTCATCTGCTGAGCTCCCCCCCCCGCCCACAGGAGGCACCTCAAGAGCCCCTGACCCCCAGCCACCCAAGCAGGTACCGGCAAAAAAACAGCCCCAAGAGGGGGCACCACGGGGCCCCTAAAAGCCGGGAGGGCCGCCCACAAATTCTACAGCAATACGTCCCCTGCCCCCAAACCCACCCCAGCCTGCAAGGATCCCAGGCCCGAGGGGGATGCAGAAGCCACCCTCCCAGCAGGGCTCCGCCGATGAAGGGGATTTCTCCCAGCCCCAGCAGCCAAGGCAGAATGCTTAGCCCTGGGAGCTGGAGGGTCCGTAACCGGGCTCCCAGAATGGCGGCTCGTCCCAGGGGTCGCATTAGGACTATAGCGCGCCGGAGGCCGAGACCTCCGCGCCCGTGGAGTAACTGGGGCAGGCGGAGTAGAGCACTGCCCCGACCCCTGCAGCAACGCAGCGAGCTGGGAATTCAGCCACTGCGCGCCGTCGGCCTCAGCAGCCGAGCGCAGCTGGTCTATCAGGCCGTTAAAAGTATCCATCACTGCCAGCACAAAAACTCTCCTCTAATGAGTAGCGTCCTGCTCTGCCAACTGGGAATGAGCTGGACCCACCCACTACCCGGGGCAATATAACTACTGCCCCCCACCCACCTTCTTGGGGTCCCACCCACCAGAATTTTCTAAACACACCCCAACTGTATCCTGGTGCTCTCTCCCCAGCTACCCCCAGTCATGCTGGCCCTAAACATACAGTGCCTGCCGCCGAGAATGTGTTTTTAGCATGACAGCATCGCGCTGAATCTCGGCGACAGGCTGCCGATATCTCGCACTCGCTGGAATAGTAAAAGCACATTCCAGCGAGTGCGTCATAGAAGCGACGGGGATCCGACGCGGATTCCCGCCAATTCTACACGTGGGCGGAGTTTGTTATGAATCCTGAAGGAGAAATCCCCGCCGGATTTAAAAAAAAAAAATCCGGCATGGGTTCCCCCCTCAGGAGCATAACGGGCCCTTAGGTCTGTTATGGGTTGTAAGGAGACCCCCTACGCCGAAAAAACGGCGTGGGGGTCCCCCCACAATCCATAACAGACCCGTATCCAAAGCACGCCGGCCAGCCGGTCAGGAAGGGAGTGGGGGTGAGCGAGCGCCCCCCCCCCTCCTGAGCCGTACCGGGCAGCATGCCCTCAACATGGGGGGGTTGGGTGCTCTGGGGCAGGGGGCGCACTGTGGCCCCCCACCCCAGAGCACCCTGTCCCCATGTTGATGAGGACAGGGCCCCTTCCCGCCAACCCTGGCCGTTGGTTGTCGGGGTATGCGGGCGGGAGGCTTATCGGAATCTGGAAGCCCCCTTTAATAAGGGGGCCCCCAGATACCGGCCCCCCACCCTAAGTGAATGAGTATGGGGTACATTGTACCCCTACCCATTCACCTGCAAATAAAAAGTGTAAACACAAATAAACCACACAGGGTATTGAAATATTTTATTAGTTGGCCGCCGGGGGGGGGGGGGGGTGTGTATGATCGCTTTTATAAAAGCGCCCCCCTCCGGCGGGCTTCTGTGGGGGGTGGGTGCCGCCGTCTGGTTCTCTTCCGCCGCCGGGGGGGGCGCTTTGATAAAAGCGCCCACCACCCGGCGGGCTTCTTTCGACGTCTTCGGCGGCTGGGGGGTCATCTCCCACTCTCCGGGGTCTTCTCCTGCTCTCCGGGGGTCTTCTCCGCTCTCCGGGGGTCTTCTCCACTCTCCGGGGGTCTTCTTCTTCTTCAGGACTTGCCGCCGCTAACTTTGTGTGTTAGCTCAATTACTAGCGGCGGCGAGCCCCCTCTTCTGTGACGTCGTCGTCTTCTTCTTCTTCCTCTTCTGTTCTCCAGATGTTGACGCAACGCTTCCTTCCGCTGTTATGCCGGGCGCGCGGCTCGCAGCGAATTATATAGGCCTGTCTTGTGACGTCGCAGTCCCATCATGCTCCGGTAGGTACCACGTGGTAGGTAGCACGTGGTACCTACCGGAGCATGATGGGACTGCGAAGGGGGCTTCCAGATTCCGATAAGCCTCCCGCCCGCATACCCCGACAACCAACGGCCAGGGTTGTCGGGAAGGGGCCCTGTCCTCATCAACATGGGGACAGGGTGCTCTGGGGTGGGGGGCCGCAGTGCGCCCCCTGCCCCAGAGCACCTAACCCCCCCATGTTGAGGGCATGCTGCCCGGTACGGCTCAGGAGGGGGGGGGGCGCTCGCTCGCCCCCACTCCCTTCCTGACCGGCCGGCCGGCGTGCTTTGGATACGGGTCTGTTATGGATTGTGGGGGGACCCCCACGCCGTTTTTTCGGCGTAGGGGGTCTCCTTACAACCCATAACAGACCTAAGGGCCCGTTATGCTCCTGAGGGGGGAACCCATGCCGGATTTTTTTTTTTTAATCCGGCGGGGATTTCTCCTTCAGGATTCATAACAAACTCCGCCCACGTGTAGAATTGGCGGGAATCCCCGTCGCTTCTATGACGGCTTTGTCTCCATCGCGGCAAGCCAGCTTGGCGCTGGCTCTCGCGATGGGGCTCGCAAGTGCTCAATCTCGCCGAGAAAGGGAGCGAGATTGACACAATATCCCAGTCACCTACTGTAGGTTCCCTTTCTGTTCTGGGCCTGTGCTTTCCCTTTTATCTCTCTCTATCCTAATTTCTTGTTTTGTATCCCCCATCCCTCTCTATTTCTTGTTCTTCCTCTTATTCTCGCTCTCCATTTTTTCTCTTATTCTCTCTCTCCATTTTTCTTTGTTCCTTCCCCTCTTTTCCTCTCCTTTTTTTTCCTTCTCTTACTCCTTGGTGTAGGGAATAGGATCAGTGGCAGTGCTGGGGGAAGTTATGATCAGCCAACTTAGGTGATCTTAATCAAGGTAATCTGCTGATCTGAGAACTGTGGTGGGGACTTTTAGGTTCAATAAAGGTTTATTGAGTTTTTAAGACCGCAAAAGCAAAAGAATTACATTTTTAGACCGAGCATCCAACAAAGGGCGACCCGGGCAGAAGAACATGGAACATATACAATCCGCATTGCAAAAATTAAAGTAATACAAACAGTTACTGAAATGGGGGTAGGGTATAGGGAGTTGCAATGTTTACCAGGCTCGTCCACAAACTGCGAGGGCCTCCCCTGACCTGGACGCCCCAATGGGATCCGGCTGCACCCGGGGCACAGGGGGGTAAGGGAGGTCAAACTGCCTCAGGTAGGCAGGTAATGTGGACACCCATATTTATTCATACCTCGTGCAATGAATGAACAAGAGCAATAATAATAAAACACAGAAGCAACTTGTCGTATAAAATGGTTAGATTGTTCAGAAATAAAACCGGAAACCGGCTGGAGAGAGCCAGCCGGAAGGAAAAAACGGAAAGAGAGAAGTAGAGAAGAGAGAAGACCTGAGATGGAAAAAGAGAGGGAAAAATAGGGGGGCGGGGGAGGGGGGAAGGTGGGGAAAAGGGGAAGGGAGCGGTGTGCTCATCTCTCACAAGGAGTACATCATTTTGTCCCGAGTAAATTCAGTTAGAGGAAAATTGATAAAAAAAAAAAACTTCCACTAGCCATCGATGTCAGCCAGTGGAGGTGAAAAGCAGAGCCACCGGGGCGTGAACCACCAGTGCTTCAGGGACTTGGGGCCGGTGTCTGCCGAGAATCATGGGGTCACCACGACTGTGAGACGGTCTTTAAGTTTGTCTGAAGTGGAGTAATGCCTTCAAACACTCCAGGTAAAGGAAAATTTAGCATATCTATCAAGGGATTTGGCTTGCAGTTCTTCCATGATCATAATGCCATTCATTTCATTTATCCATTCAATAATAGTTGGGGGAGCGGTCGACCTCCAGTGCCTAGAGATCAACTGCCACCCTGCACTTAAGCAAAACTTTAGAAAGTGAAGCCCGGATTGACAGAGACAGAAAAGGAAGATAATGCAGGGCTGGCATGACTGGAGTGGAATCGGGGCAAAAAAAGGTTAAGAAAGGAGGAGGTGTGTTCAGGGGAGTGGCTGTAGGCTTAGGGCTATGGAAGGGCAGGAGTGCCTTATATAGGGGGCGGGGACGGTGCCAAAAAGCACAGTCAGAGTGAAGAGACGCAGGGAGGCAGTTTTTTCTCTGCTCCCTGAAGGTAGGCCCCAAGCGCAGCATGGACATAGATTTGCTACTAGCGCGGCTGCAGGCTGCGGCGGCTAGTCGGGACCCGGGATGGCTAGAAGCCCAGGTGGGGGGCCTGATAGAGGATGTGGCGGGGGGGTCCCAGGACGGATCGTGTGGGACAACATGCACTCGGTGGTCACACCCGCCGGAGCGTTATTCACCAACCCCCACCGCCAGGGCCCAGCGGCATAGTCGGAGCCCTCAGGAGGACCCCCACCCCCCGGCCAAGCGAGCACATGCTTCGGCTGGGGGTGATGGCGGACGGAATCCGCCGCCTGGTCTGGGCCCAGTGGGCGGAGCCTCGGCCACGCGTTGGAACAGCATGGAGAGAGCGGTCCCCCCCAGGGCACAGGGATGGGAGAGGGGGATCCCAACGATCAAAGAGCGGGGCAACAGCCAGAGGGTCATCCAGGATCGGGACCACCGGTTCCAGTGCAGCGGGGGGGCCGGAGTCCCCAGAGCGTAGGCCCAGCCGGGGCAGCAGAGCAAAGACATCCACGGCCGGGTCCAAAGGTAGATGATGATCCGCCAGGAGGCTGGGATCCACGGCCTCCAGGCCTTCTGAGCCTGGGAGGCAGACGTCGCCAGTGACGCCGGCCTCGGAAGATCGATCGGGGGGGTGAGGCATCGGATTCGGAGGATGAGGTTCGGGTGGAGGAGTCCCCTGCGGTGGATTTTCCGGTATCGGCTGTGAGGGACATGCCCAGCCAGCCTGGTAAGTCTTCTCCTAATGATTTTGCTACTGCATTGTGCGCACTTTTGGGGGTGGGGGTCCTCCTGGGGTGCCATGTAATGCTGTACCTCCTATGTTGCCGCCGCCCTGGGGGCCCCGGGGTGGCGGGGGTTTCGCCTGCTGCCCAGGGTTCCCCTGGGGGTATGCAGGATTTATTGGGTGGTTTGCGGGATCTTTTGCACCGTTTTGTTGGGACGGGTATGCCGCCTCAGGCTGCACCATGGGTAGGGGGTTCAGCTGGGGGGGGCTCCTGGGGACGTTGGGGCACATGCCCCGGCTGGGGTGTTGCCGGACAGTAGTGCTGGTAGTGACACGGGGGTGAGAAAACGGGGGTGTCAGGACGGACGTGGTACGGATGGCGGATTCTGCAAAAGGGCAAGTATATGTATGCTATTTGGGGCCGCTGGGGGCTCATCTGAAGCAGGAGGTCAGGGAGAAAATCGAGAAAGGTGAGTATGTGGAGATTTTTTCCCTGTTGCCGTTAGAAAAATGTAATTTAGATAGGGTGAAGCCGGACAGTTCAAAAAAAAGATGATGAGGAGAAGAGACATTATAGGTTGATTCCTCGGACGTTCAGCAATTGGTTGCAGGCATTTGCGATCATGGCACTGACACTGTTCAGCGCTCTTCGGCTATATGGATGCCATAGGGGAGGCATATCGGGTTTATGGGGGGACGGGGTGGTTAAGGTATGACGAGCAGTTCCAACAGAGGCGGGCTGTGCGTCCTATGCTGCAATGGGATCACAAAGACATCGGCCTGTGGATGCGGATGATTTCCGCACCCCGGACTAATACTCTGTTTTTTCAGGGTGGGCCCGGGCCGGAAAAAAATGGGGGGTGTGTTGGCAGTACAACGAGGATTCCTGCAAATTTGGGGGTACCTGTCGTTTTAAACATGAGTGCTCCAGGTGTGGGGGGGGCTTACCCCCTGTCCCGATGCTTCAAAAAAAGGAAAGCGGTCGGGGGATGCTACAAACAAAGGGGACAACGCCAGTGAAGGGGGAAAGGATGGGACCTTTTCTAAATAGATACCCGGATAGGGCTGCGGCGCGGCTGCTCGCGGCCGGGTTTTAAGAGGGTTTTGTCATTCCCTGTTCTTTGTCGAAGGTACCTCCCTTGGCTAGGAATCTGCGGTCTGCCTTGGAGAACCCGGCGGTGGTGTCGGCAAAATTAGCGAAAGAGGTTGAGCTGGGTAGGATGGCGTGACCGTTCACAGAAATGCCATTGCCGGATTTGGTGGTGTCGCCTCTGGGGGTGCTGCCCAAGAAGGAGCCAAACAAGTTTTGCCTCATTCACCACCTGTCTTTTCCAAAGGGGGGGGTCGGTGAACGATGCTATCGACCCCGAGGCATGCACGGTATCGTACACGTCATTTGACGCGGCGGTGCGGTGGGTGTGTCGGTACGGAAAAGGGGCCCTGATGGCAAAATCAGACATTGAGGCGGCGTTCCGCTTGCTACCGGTACACCCGGACAGTTTCCGGTTGTTGGGTTGTCGATGGCAGGACGAGTTTTATGTGGATCGCTGCTTGCCAATGGGCTGCTCGATTTCCTGCGCATTGTTCGAAACATTTAGTTCCTTCTTGGAGTGGGTGGTCAGGGACGTGGCGGGCTCGGACTCGATCATTCACTACCTAGATGACTTCCTGTGCGTGGGTCCTCCGTCGTCCAAGGTGTGCGCAATTTTGTTAGCGACGTTGCAGCACATGGCGGACAGGTTCAGGGTGCCGCTGGCGGCCGACAAGACGGAGGGCCCGGTCACAGCGTTGAGTTTCTTGGGGATCATGATTGATTCCGAGGCTATGGAGTGCAGTCTTCCTGTAGACAAGGTGGAGAATCTTCGGATGGAGATTCGGGGGATGCTGGGGCGGGACAAGTTTCAGTTGAGGGCCTTGCAGTCCTTGTTGGGCAAGTTGAATTTTGCCTGCTGCATCACGGCTGTCGGCAGCTACGGCGAGTGTCAAGGCACCAAAGCATTACATCCGCCTAACGGGAACTGAAGGCCAATTTGCAGGTGTGGCATACCTTTTTAGAGATGTACAATGGGAGGGCAATATGGATGTCGGGGCTCGTCAGCAATTTTGATTTGGACTTGGCTACGGATGCGGCCGGGTCCACAGGCTATGGGGCCTTCTTTAAAGGACGATGGAGCGCAGAGGCGTGGCCTGAGTCCTGGGTGGCAGCGGGTTTTGGTAAGAACCTGGTGCTGCTGGAGCTATTCCCGGTGGTAGTGGCGATAGAGTTATGCAGAGATTTAAAAATCAGGTTGAACTGCGACAACATGGGTGTGGTGGAGGTCATTAATCGGATTTCTGGTTCATCGTTACCGGTGGTGCGATTGCAGCGCCACCTCGTGTTGCGCTGTTTACAATGGAATATATTTCTGTATACAGTGCACATACCAAGGGTGGATAACAGACTCGCTGATGCCTTGTCTCGATTCCAGTGGGACAGGTTCAGGGAGCTGGCTACAGGGGCGGATGCGGTCGGGGTCCCTTGCCCGGGGTGGATGTGGGGACTTGCATTGGAATAGCTGCGGATTGGATCAGGAAGTCGGTGAGTGGGCAGACATGGAACGCATACTCAAAGGTATGGGAGGAATGGGCTGGTTGCAGACGGCTGTCGGAGGCCGAGCTGGGGGAGAGTGAAATGGTCTGGTTGGTGGTGTATTTTGTGACTAGACTAGGGCGAGTCGATGTCGTCCTTGGAGAAAAAATTAGCGGCCTTGGCATTTTTATTCAAATTGGAAGGTAGGGAAGATCTCACAAAAACATTCTGGGTAAAGCAGGCGGTTAAGGTTTACAGGAAGGGGCGTCAGTGTAGAGATGCTCGGAGACCGGTGTCGTTTTCAATTCTGCGCAAGATTTTTGGAGTATTGGGGGAGGTTTGTTTATCGCAATACGAAGTTCAGTTGTTTCAGGCGGTTTTTCCGGTCGCATTTTTTGGAGCTTTTCAGGTGGGGGAAATAGTCAGTCCTTCAAAATGGGTGGCCGGGGGCCTTTTGATAGAGGACGTTTGTGCATCGGAGGACAAGGTTGAGGCGGTCAAGGACGGATCAGAGAGGTAGAGGGGTGGACATAGTTCTATATCGACTGCCGGGTTCGGAGGTGTGCCCGGTGAGGGTGGTGAGGGACTTTCTACGGGAGCGTCCTGCGGGTGGTGGGCCGTGCTGGTTACATGAGGATGGGTCATTTTTATCACGTTGTCAATTCATAGCGGTCTTTAGGAAATGTTTGCAAAAAGCAGGGTTGGACGAGCGATTGTTTGCCTTGCACGCCTTCCATATCGGGGTGGCGACTGAGGCGGCCTGGTGCGGGTTGGATGAGGCGACTGTAAAAAGGATTGGGAGATGGGAATCAAGGAGATTATGTACGCCCACATATGGTACTGGAATAAAAGGTATTTGGGGTCAATTGCCTGACATGCCAAGATGGGTGATTGTTGGGATGTGAGCTGTTAGATGTTTGTAGGGGGGCTCATAGAGAGGATGCTAGGCCGGGAGGAAGGCAGTTGGGGATTTCTAGGTGGGAGGCGACGATCAGGTGGCTGGGTATCCCTGGGATGGGTTGGCGCAGGGTGCTGCCCGAAGTGCAGCGCTATGCTCGGCTCGACCGACCTCCGGATGTGTCAAGGCGGATGTCTTGACATTGCGGGCATCCTTCCCAAAGATGTTGATTGTTTGGTCTGACATTGTCGCGCGAACCACGTGGCGCATGGCAAGGTCAGTGGATAGGGTCAATAAGGGGAGGATAAAAGTAAACAAGGTTCTGGGGAGGTTTGTGGCAAAACACGGGGGGTTGGTGGTGCGACACAGGGAATTGGAGGTGAATGTGGGACTGTACCTACTCAGGGATGGTGTTCACCTAACTGATGTGGGTGCTAGGATTGCAGGAGGGTATTCAGAGGGCCCTTCGGGTGTGGAGGGGCTCGTAAGGGAAAGTTTTTTTTTCCCTTCCGGGCTGTGGCGGTGTCCTTGGTCTTTAATGGTGACAGTTAACTGAAAAAAATGGAAATGGTTGGGGGGCTCATCGGTGGGATGGGCTCCTTATGGGGTTATTGCAGTGGAACGGTGTCTGCTGTAATACGGTAACGGTGCACTGCGGGTTAAAAAGGGGTGTCTCCGAGCTGGAGTCGGCTGGAGGCCTGGCTATGGTGATGGTACGCAGTGTGGTGGTGAAGAAAAAGGTTAATGGGGGATTACTGTCAAAGACCAATTGGGACTGGTGTTAAAAATAGTAATAAAAAGTTTTGGTATTTATATTGTTAATAATTATGGTTGAAATTGTTGGAAATTCCTAACATCAAAAAGTTTGGTTAAATATTTAAATTTTGGTTACAAAATAAAATGGCTGTTGTGGCCAATTTTACTCCAATTTATCTGTGTCGGTCTCGTTTACTGGGTCTAGGTGGGCATGGGGTGGAAAAGGGGGGTGGTATAAGGGGATGGATATTGGGGAAAGGTTTAGGTGATGGTTGCACATTGAAACTACGCTAGTCAAGTGAAGCCCAGAGTGACAGAGACCGAAAAGGAAGATAACGCAGGGCTAGCATGACTGGAGTGGAATCAGGGCAAAAAAGGATTAGGAAAGGAGGAAGTGTGTTCAGGGGAGTGGCTGTAGGCTTAGGGCTATGGAAGGGGAGGAGTGCCTTATATAGGGGGCGGGGACGGCGCCAAAAAACACAGTCAGAGTGAGGAGACACAGGGAGGCTGTTTTTCCCACCCACCCTCCCTTGTTTTTTATTTGTTTAATGTTGTGTGTTGTGCGTTTGTTTTCTTTCTTTCAGGTCGGTGGAAGGGAGTCACGACAGCGGAGGCGGTGTCCTTGGTCTTTGATGGTGACAGTTAACTGAAAAAATGAAAATGGTTGGGGGGCTCATCGGTGGGATGGGCTCCTTATGGGGTTATTGCAGTGGAACGGTGTCCGCTGTAATACGGTAATGGTGCACTGCGGGTTAAAAAGGGGTGTCTCCGAGCTGGAGTCGGCTGGAGGCCTGGCTATGGTGATGGTACGCAGTGTGGTGGTGAAGAAAAAGGTTAATGGGGGATTACTGTCAAAGACCAATTGGGACTGGTGTTAAAAATAGTAATAAAAAGTTTTGGTATTTATATTGTTAATAATTATGGTTGGAATTGTTGGAAATTCCTAACATCAAAAAGTTTGGTTAAATATTTAAATTTTGGTTACAAAATAAAATGGCTGTTGTGGCCAATTTTACTCCAGTTTATCTGTGTCGGTCTTGTTTACTGGGTCTAGGTGGGCATGGGGTGGAAAAGGGGGGTGGTATAAGGGGATGGATATTGGGGAAAGGTTTAGGTGATTGTTGCACATTGAAACTACGCTAGTCAGGGAGTTTTTCTGAAATTTGGTGGCACCAGGGAGAATGGAGAGGAGGGCTATAAGTGGAGAGGGGTGTGAGTGGTTCACCGTAGAGGTCAGAGTATATCGAGAAAATTTGGGACCAGAACGGACTAATTTTGTCGCAGTCCCACTAAATGTGAGCATACGTACCCGTGGCTGAGGCATATCTCCAGCAGGAGTCCGAGGCAGAGGGAAACATGATCCTGAGGGTGGTCGCACACGATACCAACGCAAAAGTACTTTATATTTTTTCTCCTGAGCATAGCTCGATATGGAGGATTTGTGAGTGTAGAAGGCCTTATGCCACTCCGCCTCACTGATGTCTCTCCCAAGCTGAAGTAAATTTGGGAAGGTACGCTGTGTGTATAACCTAGTATCAACTTATAGATCAAAAAGAGAGTGTGCCGTTGAAATGAAGAAAAGGAACAAAGTTGTTCAAACCCAGTCAATGGTCTATGAACCCGTCAAGGGTCGTGGAGCGTCCTTCAGTAAGCCGTCAGATGTATGTGCGTAAGCCATGTCACTCTTGGGGAAGCCGGTGACGGGCCCAGCACGAGGGATCCTGAGGTGGCATGAACAAAACTTTGTGCAGTGGGCCAGTTCTCGCGCTGATAGCCCACTAAGGAGTGAAGTCCCCCACCCTCTGGGAGGTCCGGGTTATCGAAAAGGGGGGTCAGTGGACTCGGGTCAGTAGAGAGGGCGTATGACACCCTCTTACGGTACCATATTGCCAGGGCATCTTTGGTAAGGGGAGATAGCCCCGAAAGGGCGCGATGAGATGTAGCGTGACCCCAGAGCAGGGCCCGAAGGTCCACTGAGGACAGATCTTGTTCGACGCATATGGCCACCTTACCCAAGGGGTGTGGAAACCATTCCAGTATCCGGAATAGCACAGCTGATACGTGGTAAAGTTCAAAATCAGGAATACCCGTCCCTCCGTTCGAGATGGGGGAACAGAGAAGCTTATGTTTCAGCCTGGGTCGGCATCGCCTCCACATAAATTGAATGGCCATGGAATGCACCGTACGGAGGAAAGTGGAAGGGAGGGCTATCGGGAGCGCTTGGAAAAGATACAAAAGTTTGGGCAATATATGCATTTTGAGTGTGTTCATACATCCGAACCACCACACCGGCAGATCCATGCGGGTTTCCGTGAGACGCCGACGTTTAGTCAGTAGCGGGCTGTAATTAAGAGCAAAGATACCTGACAGCTGGTGCGGGATTGCCGTACCTAAATAAGAAACATAAAAAACAACAAAAACACTGGTGCTAAACGATAATGGTTTTTAAAAACTTGGGGAGGTTACAAATCTCTCCCAGGAGAGTATATATGAGAGAGTCCAGAGCTGCAAGACAAATTGTACCCGGAAGTACAGACAAAGCACAAAGAAAACACAGAAATCAGCGCTCATGTTCCCCAACACATAAACTATAAATCAAAAGTGTATATACTTAGTCCATTTATTGGTAAGTCTACTCCCAACAGGATGTATGGAAGAGAGGTCAAAATTTAAAATTTAAAACACTGTTTATCCATCCAAGGGTATGAAACAGTACATACGTAAAAATGCAATACAGTCAGCAGTAGCAGAGAGCATTGAAGGGTTAAGGTTTTTAGGTTTTGGGAAGAGCAGTTCTCCAATTGGAGGAAAGTACAGTACCTTTGAGCCAACAGAGTGTGTCTGAAAGTTTCAGGAACAAAACGGAGCTGGCCGTGACCTAACACACAGCAGGTGACTCACGGTGCCAGGGAAACCTCGAGCGCAACAAGCGCTGGTTGAAGCCGTAACACGGCTGAGGTAGGGACACCACTCGCACGCTGTCTCGATGCCTCAGTGGAGATGACGTCACACGTCTGTGACATCCACTACTGTTGAGGAAGGTAGACAAAGTTGTGAATCAATCTGTGCTGTAGGTCTATTGACGGTACTTCGGTACACTGCTGCACTCTAGTGGACAGAGTGAGATAAGCACCCAACATAGGATCCTTCATAGGATCCTTCATATGCTCAAATCAAACATCGAAAAAATTATTTAAAAAATCCTCATGGACCAAAAAAGTGGGTAAAAAGGGGAGGATTTTTTTTTCTTAAGCCTTTGACAACGCGTTTCGCGCTCCGTGCGCTTTTTCATAGTTAAAGAAATGAGGCTTCAACCAGGTTTAAATAGGGAAAAAGGGAGGGATTAGAGAGCCGAAGAGAGGCAAGGGGAAGCTGGGACGTGTTCAGCAACCTTAACCTCTTCATTGCACAATTAAAACAGGGGATTGTTTTAAAAAAATAAAAATAAAAAAAATAATAATACATTGTTCTGTGCGTGCATGGAAGACTACTTCACGTAAGATCTGCCATCGCACGTGGAAGGCCTACATCTCTATGTGTGAGGAGATGAAGTGGCACCCCCGTACATACATGATGTCCTGGATTCTGCTGCTTTTACAGCGGGGACTGGATCAGGCTCTCACCTTAAGTATGGTTAAGAGCCAGATCTCAGCTCTAGCTGTTTACTTTCAGCGACCCTTGGTGGCGCACTCTCTGGTGTGTACATTTGTACAGGGGGTCTGGGATGTGGCCCCTCCTGTGCACCCTCCACTGCCTCCATAGGACTTAAATTTGGTCCTCTCGGTGCTTCAAGAAGCTCCCTTTGAGGACATTCGGAAGATTCCTCTTTTGACCTTGTCTCAGAAGGTTTTTTTTCTGGTAGCAATTACCTCGGTCAGACGGGTGTCTGAACTGGCAGCCTTGTCCTGCAAGGCTCCATACTTGGTCATCCACACGGATAAGGTGGTGCTACGCTCGCAGCCGTCATTTCTTCCAAAGGTTGTGTCGCCTTTTTTTTAAATTAATGAGGACGTAGTGTTACCATCTTTATGCCCTCAGCCAAAGAACCAGAAGGAGGCCGCTTTGCATTCCTTGGATGTGGTTCGGGCCCTACGGGTGTACTTGTCTGCTCCGGCTCCGTTCCAGAGATCGGACTCACTGTTTGTGTCGGTGACTGGTCCTAAAAAGGGTCTGGTGGTCCATTTCTAGGTGGATCAGACAGGTTGTCCTTCAGGCCTATGCTCTAAAGGAGCGGGCACCTCCCTTTCAGGTTACGGGGCATTCGACCAGGGCGATTGGTCCTTCCGTCATCAAGCCTCTGTTTTACAGGTGTGCAAACTGGTCGTCCATCCACACTTTCTCTAAGTTTTACAATGTGGATGTGAGTGCATCTTCGGATGCCTCCTTTGGCTGCAAGGTTTTACAGGCGGCAGTTTGAGGTTGGACTTCCTCCGTTGAGAAACTCTGGTTGTGTTTTTGTTTGGGGTGAACCCTGGTTTGCTGTGTGTTTTTCCCCACCCCTCGAAATTTGAGAAATGCTAGGGGACGTCCCTAAGGTCAATGCTGCTGTGTCCGTCCATGAACGGAAGAGAAAATAGGATTTTTGTACTCACTAGACATGTGCATTTCGTTTTGTTACGAATTCAAACAAATTTTTAATTATTTGGAAATTCGTATGCATCCGAATTTCCGAATGACAAAATTAACGAATTTAAACAAATTTGAAAAAACGCGAACGAAATTCGAATTCGATTCTAATCGAATTCGAAAACAAATTTGAATCGAATTTGAAAAAAATAGAAATTAATTTTCTAAAAACTACGATAAAATGAAATATAAAACAATAAAGCAATAGAATCAAATAGAATAGAAGTTAAT
Organism: Rana kukunoris; assembly: GCA_029574335.1. Classification (NCBI taxonomy): domain Eukaryota; kingdom Metazoa; phylum Chordata; class Amphibia; order Anura; family Ranidae; genus Rana; species Rana kukunoris. Next base: position 171,728,111 of record CM056053.1, on the reverse strand, counting down.
AGAATGTAATAAACTAGAACATGACAGTCTTCCGAAATTCGAATAGTATAAATTTGAATTCTAGAATAGATTGGAAAATAATTACAATTTATGGAAACTAAAATAAAAAAGAATAGAAAAACAATAGAATAGAATAGAATCAATTATTTATTTATATATATATATATATATATATATATATATATATATATATATATATATATATATATATATATATATATATATATTATATTTTATTCAGTTTTCTTGTTTTTCTTTTCTATTCCATTCTAATCTTTTCTATTCAAATTTGAATTAATTTTATACGAAAATCAAATTTCTTATTTAATGAAATCGAATTGGAATAGAAAAGATTATAAAAGATTTGTTTCATATTAGAATTTGAAAAAAATTTGATCGAATTCCTAAAAATTCTATCAAATTTGAAAAATGTAATTAGATTAGAAAAAAATCTACTGCATTCGAAAAAATTCTACCGCATTTGACAAAAATCTACTAAATTAGAAAAAAAAATACCACATTCCATGTTTTTTACATATTTTACAAAATTCGAATTTCATATAGAATGAAATCGAATTGGAATAGAAAAGATTAGAATAGATTAGAAAATAATAGAAAAGTCAATAAACTAGAAAAAGAATGAACAGAATAGAATCAATTAAAATATATATTATATTTTATTCTATTCTCTTGTTATTCTTTTCTATTCGAATTTGAATTCATTTTATACATAATTCGAATTTCTTATTGAATGGAATCGAATTGGAATATACAAGATTAGTTTCATATGAGAATTTGAAACAATTTTGACCGAATTCCTAAAAAGTCGATCAAATTTGAAAAATGTAATTAGATTAGAAAAAAATCTACTACATTTGAAAAAAATCTACTAAATTCATATATATATATATATATATATAAACCATTTTCCGAAATTCGAATTTGGTACCGAATGAATTAGAATAGAAAAGATTAGAATAGAATATATTATAATGTTTTTCTATTCTGTTCTATTGTTTTTCTATGCTTTTCTTTTCTATTATTCTAATCTTTTCTATTGGAATTCAATTTCATTCTATACGAAATTCGAATTTCAGAAGATTTTATATACAAATTATATATATATATATATATATATATATATATATATATATAGAGAGAGAGAGAGAGATAAAATATAAAATATTTTTTTTCTGTTATGTGCTATTGTTTTTCTATACAATTCTTTTCTATTTTTCAATTATAATTTAATCGTTTCTATTCAGATTCGATTTCATTCTGTACAAATTTAGAATTTCAGGAAATGGTTATATATATAGTTTTGTTTAAATATGGTAGCATTAATTTGAATGTGATAGTTTTTTTTCGAATTTGGTAGATTGGTTTTCGAATGCGGTAGAATTTTTTCGAATACGAAATGAATCCCGAAAACGAATGTAATGAATGTAACAAACTTAACTAAACACATTTAATTAAATAACGAATCAAAACAAAACAAATGTTTTCATCCTGCACATGTCTAGTACTCACCGTAAAATCCATTTCTCTGAGTTCATGGACGGACACAGCACCCACCCCTCCTTTTGGTTTGTACTGCTTGTTACGAACTGGAGCTGTTCAGTCAGAGTTGGGGTTATATACCCGGGGAACCACGCCCCCTGGAAGGAGCTGTACTACAGAAGTGTTTTAACACTTGAAGTTCTGTTTTTCTGCCTAGTCTCTCCTGGAAGGAAGGTGGATATAACCCTAAGGTCAATGCTGCTGTGTCCATCCATAAACTCAGAGAAATGGATTTTACAGTGAGTACACAAATCTTATTTTTTCAGGCTCTAGACAAAAATATATATTTTTTTCAACTTCATCATTAAAACGGCCTTGCCTACACACTATCATGAAAAAAAATGCTCTAGCAAAGCTCTATAAAGGGGAAGTTCCATTCGGATGACGCCACCCTTGGGGCTGCTTTAGCTGATTTTGTGTTAGTAAAAGACGATTTGCGCTTTTCTGTCAGTTACAGCGTGATGAATGTGCTTACTCCATTACGAACGGTAGTTTTATCAGAACGATCGCTCCCGTCTCATAACTTGCTTTTGAGCACATTAAACCCACCCACAATAATTTTTTACAACCCGAAAAATAACAACGTTTAAAACGTAGTGAAAAAATAGAGCATGTTCAAAAAAAAATTGCCCATTTTTAACAACCCCGAAAAATGCTGTGAAGCCCACAAACAATCGTTTTTAATGACATTAAAAAAAATACTTTGTCTTTCACAACTCAAAAAATGATCGTGTGTACGCGGCATAAGAATTTCACACTTCCAGGTGCGTAGCCCCCTCTCTGTGCGCTTACACTGACAGCCATGTCACTACTCTGTCCTGTAGAAATGGAGGAGTCAGTTCCCAGATAGCAAGCAATTGAGCTGGGGCAGGTAAGTATTTAATCTTCTCTTTGCAAGGTTTTGTAAGTGTAATCATTTTTATTAGTTATAAGTAATGTACAAAACAATGTCAAAAAAGGTAACATGGATCAAACAAATGTAACATGATATTGTGAAAACAGATTATTAATCATCAAGTTGTCCATTATATAGAGTGTTGTGTCACTTATTGTATGGCAATAAGGCATGTTACCACATGTATACATTTAGTACTAACAATTTTTTTTTATGCCTGAGCAGATTATTTGTATTTTTGTGATGTACTCATATGGACAGTAGCATTACTATGGGGGGTGCGGGGGTGCTGACCACACTCAGGTGACACCAACAAGTAGCACAGTGGCAGGCTAGGGGGGAGAACTAGGCCAATGCGCAAGCCTGCTCAATCTAGTGACACTACTGCATAAGGACACTTTGTACCGCCATTTGTTGACCTTTGGAAGATTAAAATGCCAAGCTACCAGTCAGGGGCGGTGCTGGCACAGGGTTTTGGCTGGGGGGTAGGGTTGTGTGACCTACTTGGCACACATACACTGACTTACCTTACCTACATACATATATATATATATATATATATATACACACATATACCTACATATATGTCAGTGACTCAGTGTATGTATGTCAGTGTGTGTATGTCAGTACATACATACACTGAGATAAACACACTGAGTCACTGACATACATACACTGACCTACCTGACCAGGACTTCTGACTGTGTCCTGCAGCTCAGCTCAGTCTCAGCCGCAGTGTTCGGCAATGGCAGCCAGAGGAGGAAAGGAGGGCCGAATGGGGATCTCATACTGATGTGGTGCGGTGGCATTGTAATTCCCGACTTCTGGAGCTCTGCGACGTGTCATAGCCACTGGAGGCTTCAGAAGGCGGGACCTGCTATGTTTCTCGGCCACACTTGGAAGTAGATCGGTCCCACTCCCCTCTCGGCAGCGGTGCTCAGGGCTTACTATGTAACAAGGTTGTTGCCTGACACCTGGGGCTTTTCGGGAACCCATTCTGGGCTCCAGCCCCCCCCCCCTACAGATGCCCCTGCCACCAGTATGTATGTACAGTGTGTAAGGAAGGTATATTCAGGAATAAGGAAAATAAAAGCTATATGTAAAAAGGAAAGGAATAGAATAGGGAGGGACAAAAAGGAGAGAAAAATCAATAAAAGGACAAAACAAAAAAAACAGTGGGAAGTAGAAAACTATTTTGACAACTGGGGAGTGATGATTTCATGCCTAGCAGCAGAAAGAAAATTGCACAGTAGCATCTCAAAAGTAGAATGTGGTCTAATAAATAAGTTCAGTGGAGTTTAGATTAGAGGTAATAAGACAGTTTGGAATAGTATGGCCGAGCCATGTGCTGATTATAGCATGGTAAGTAGTGGGAGTTTTACCATCTAAAGTGTTTGTGCTATGATTTTTGAAAATTGCATTCATGTAGGGCAGGGGGTGGGGAATGTCTGGCAATGTAACTCAGCTTGAAACTATGCTGACTATAAGTCAGTCAAAGGTCAATTGTAAGAGTCCTTGGGTCAATTGTAGAGTCCTTTGTAAAGGGTAGGTGGCTACTGTATGTACCAATGGCTACTACTGCTTGATCTAGGAGCAGTTAATAAAACCGAACATAAATTCTTATACAGTAAAACCTTGATTTGAGAGTAACTTGGTTTGAGAGCGTTTTGCAAAATAAGCTAAATATTTTATTACATTTTGCCTTGATATACAAGTGATGTCTTGATATAAGAGTAGCGTCATGTCACAACTGAGTATGAAAGAAAAGAGAGGAGCCTCTAGGTGTAGCAATATAGTTACATTTAACCACTTGAGCCCCTGCATATAGTCAAATGATGGCGGCAAGGTGGCTCTGTAAATCCAAGCCGCCGTCATTTGATGTCTTTGTGTCCTCCGGCCACTGGGGGGCGTGCACACGCACCTGGCGTGTCCCCGAGATGCCGAAGTGTGTGCCTGACGGTCGCGGTATCCGCCAGGTATCCGCCGATCTGCAGTTTTAGAGCAGGGACGTGGAAACGCAGAGCTCCACGTCCTGTCAGGGAGAGGAGACTGATGCTGTGTCCTTTGTACATAGGGACACAGCATCGGTCACCTCCCCAGTCAGTCCCCTCCTTGTCCCCTTGTGTTAACCCCTTCCCTGCTAGTCACATTTATTCAGTAATTAGTGCATTTTTATAGCGCTGTTCGCTGTATTAATGTGAATGGTCCCAAAAATGTGTCAAAAGTGTCCGATGTGTCCGTCGCAGATCGCTGTATTACTAGTAAAAAAGCCACTATAACCTTTGCGCAAACCAATTACTATATGCTTATTGCGATTTTTTTTTTTTTTTTTTTTTACCAAAAATATGTAGAATACATATCGGCCTAAACTGAGAATTTTTCTTTTTTTTTAATTGGATATTTATTATAAAAAAAAAAAATAATATTGTGTTTTTTTTTAAATTGTCACACTTTTTTGTTTATAGCGCAAAAAATAAAAAACGCAGAGGTCATCAAATACCACTAAAAGAAAGCTCTATTTGTGGGGAAAAAAGGACGTCAATTTTGTTTGGGAGGCACGTCGCATGACCGCGCAATTTTAATTTAAAACGACGCAGTGCTGAAAGCTGAAATTTTGCCTGGGCAGGAGGGGGGTATATGTGCCCAGTAAGCAAGTGGTTAAGGTACAACATTTTGCAACTTATTGCTACATTTAGAGGCACCTCTCTTCTCTTTTATACCCTGAAAATAAAATGCTCTGATATACAAGTGCTTTGGATTACGAGCATGTTTCTGTAATGAATTATGCTTGCAATCCAAGGGTTTGCTGTACTTCACTCTGAGTGACCATAACAAAACAGAATGGGTAAGAATCATTTAACAGCATGATTATAGCAGAACAGCAAGACCAGCTAAAAAGTAAATTACAATATAACAGGCACAGCACGTTTGCAGGGAAGCAAACAGTTGTAGCAGAGTGTCCCCAAATTACCAATAGGGATCCAGTTATACTGGCTGATCTACTTATGTCTCTCATAGAAAGGGCATGACTTCCTCTAATGCCAGCATTGACAGCCAAAGAAGGAGATATATGCTGGGATAGTCAGGAACAAGTGTATGGCTTCTTTGGAAACAGATCAGATATTAAAAGTGAGACCATACTCCACAGGTATGTATGTTGAGCAATAGTCTGCAATGAGATTTTGAATTGTGTACTGTGAAGATTGCATAGTTAGTAAATATTACAAGATACCATTCCCACTGAGGAGAGGGTAATCTGAATAAAACAGGGGCTTATTCAACTTTGGAGCCAGGTTTTCTGGGCTTAGGAATCGGTATGAACATATAGGAGCAACAACATTGTTAGATAACAGACAAAGCAACCACTCTTGAGACAGAATAAGTGTTTCCTGGAATGTACCTTATTTACCCTAAATGGCTAGTTATCCAAATGGGTCCACCCATAGCTCTCATATAGATAATAGAGGCAAAAAATCCTATAAGCCTAGAAGATTGTATGGAGATTGCCTAAGTGACTCTTGTCAAGGTCCAAGAGAGCATAATACCAGACAAGCAGGTGCTTGGAGAAGTCTAATGCCCTGTACAAATGATCGGAATTTACGATGGGATAAAATCCGATGGAGCTGTTTTGGTCTGACATTGAGTATGCAAATTCCGACAGACAATCGGAATTTTATAAACTCCAAAGGAAAAAAGACAGATGTGGCCACATATGGTTGGAATATCCAATGAAAAAATTCAGTCAGACTTTTTCATTGGAAATTCCAATCATTCTTATATCGAGAATGGTCCACAAGTAATGCAATGTAGCCTTTCCCACTGAGATGAAAGAAGTGTGGAGTAAAGGCTCTTCACTGGCTAGTATTGGGTGGTTTTCTGGCTATTGGAAAATGAGGCAAAACGTTAACCTGTGATCATTATGGAAGACCAAAATGCCTAGCTGGTGCAGGAACAAGAGATAGTCTTTAATTGATTGGAATATGATTGCCTGGCAATTAGATATGGCCTGCAATTTTGAAAAAAAAAAAAGCTCCTTCTGTATGGGCTCAAGCACAGAGAACAGCTCTGTGTTTAGGCAGGATATAACTGGAAAGGGCATTGAAGAGAGAATTGTGTGTCTCGTCAAAATGGTTTCAAACTTTATCCTGCATGGTTTTCTTAAAGCGGATCTCCACCCGTGCTGGGAACTCTCGGCTCCCAGCACACAGCGGGAGCCAATCGGAGGGCGCAGCACGACTCGCGCATGCGCCCTAGGGAACCGGGCAGTGAAGCCGGAGCGCTTCACTTCCTGGTTCCTTCACCGTGGATGGAGGGGGGAGCAGCTAATGCTCGTCCTCTGCTGCAGATGCCTCTGGACTCCAGGACAGGTAAGTGTCCTAATATTAAAAGTCAGCAGCTGCAGTATTTGTAGCTGCTGGCTTTTAATATTGTTTTTTAATGGGCCATCCGCTTTAATGTCCTTTTTGAGATGAAAATATTGCAACCTTCCCTGCATTATCTTCTAGGTTTTTGATCCCAGGGTTTTGCAAGGAAAAGCTCTGTTATGGGAGAGTGGCCCAGAAAAGAGTGAAATTTGTAACTTCAAAATAAGAAAATGTGGCTCCTCGGAGCCCTCAGAGCCTGATATTGTTTTGGTAATTTGATTCTCAAAGTTACAAGTGGTCGATATAGCATAAATGAGATGACTGGCAATGGTTTTGATGTAATGCACCTAGTTTCTAGAGTCTGAGTAAGTAAAACATATTGGCATTTCAGGACTGTGACTAGTGTAGCGCCCCTGTACTTTCAAGTACGGACGCTATTCAAATTTAGTGGGGGATGAGAGACTTATTCAGCTCTTATCCATGTGAATTATGCTAGTTTAGTGCTGGGCTGTGCTGTTGTCTTATTCTGTGTTCCAATGATAGCTTTCTTTCTATCTTGGAACGACAGGTGGCAGTAGCGAAGACCAGCGGGAGCGCCTTCTTGCCAGCAGCCAATCAGAGGAGTTTTTTCCTCATTGGGCATCCTGGGGAAGGGTACTTCTTGAGGGCGCCATCTTGGCGTCGGGAGTTCGAGGTTGGATCCGGGTGCGGCACCCACCTTTGGGGTGTGCACACATCACAGGCCCCAGTGATATGGCCTACCAGGCCGGGGAGCACGTGCTACGCAGAGTTCCTGTCTCTGGGCCCTCATAGCCCGGAGCAACTAAAGCTGCAGAGGGGCCCCAGTGACTTACTGGGTTCCTCACTTCTACAAGAAGATCCCATGCGAGTTGAGCTGTTCGGTGGGGAGTCAGTCTGAGGAGAGCCCGGAGGCAGGCGATCCAATAGGGCCTAGACGAGCCATCGGGGATCAAGATAACCAGACACTGGGAGTTTGTTATATGGCAACATGTCAGTGGTGACCTAAAAGTCAAGAACTATCTGAAGACATTTCAAACAAATGCTTTACTGAGAAGGAATTTTCTCCGTCAGGTGGCATTTCAAAGCAAAGGGCCTGTGGCAGAGGCATCACTCCTATTTCCATTAAGCCAAGCCTGTGGCAGAGGTTTGTTTTCATTCTCAGGGGTCCGAGCGATGCCCCGGCTGACAGTTCTGTGAGAGAGACTGTCCGGGTGTGCTATGGGTGCGCTATACCCACTCCGGCTAGTGTGGCGACAAATTAAGGTACTGTTTGAGGCAGGACTGCTTCTATAAAGAGTTAAGGCCTGTGTCTGCAACTTCCTTCTCCTTTCATCATCTTCCTCTAGCTACCTGAATTTGACTGTTGGCCATGTTGGGCCAGGAATAAAAGCACAGAAAAGCGACACCTTGCTGTTTGGACATTCTGGCCCAGATTCAGAGAGCCATTACGCCTGTCTAACTGGTGTTAGACTGGAGTAATTTCCAATTACGTGCGTTTTCTAGCTAGTTGAAAACCTCAAACCATGAATAGACGGCTGCGGGCTTCAATTCGACTGGATTACGTGTTCATACGCCTTCGGATCTACGCTGCAATAAAATTGCAGCCACTGGGTGGACTTCCCGTCGTTTTCCGCGTCTGGGTATGCAAATGAGCTTTTGCCGGCGATCCCCGAAATTACGATCTTCATTCGCAATCTCTTACGGCACCTTTAGTCATCTTTTTTTTGCGTAACACTATACCAGCTTTTTGCTGGTCTAATATTAGACAGCCCATGTTAAGTATGGCCGTCGTTCCCACGTCGAATTTCTACGTTTTCCGACGTCTTTTATTTTTTTTTACGTAAGTCGTCCGGGAATAGGAATGTTCGTAAACGACACTACTCAAACAACGAATGACGTAACAACGTGATTTCGCGCAATGCACGGCGGGAAATTTCTGAACGGAGCATGCGCAGTTCGATCGCCGCGGGGACGCGCTTAATTTAAATGCTTCATGCCCCCTAATCTCGTATTTTGATTACGCGGCGAGAAATAGACTACGCCGCCGTAGCGTACGGGCAAAAATCTACCAGAATTCGGTGTAGAGCCTGGTAAAATACGGCAGCGTAGAGTATTTCAATTACGCAGTGCAATATTAAGTGTATGTGAATCTGGCCCTCTATCATTGCTCACATCATCTACTTTCATCATACCCCTAGACAAGCTAAAAAGGTAACACGCCGATCCCAAATCTAACCAGCGGTTCTTGCGGGGCTCTAGCGCTACACTAGTATCTGGGTTTCTGTCAGACCCTGTTTAAGAACACTAAGCTCTGCTTTATAAAAAAGATTCTAAGCACTTTACATACAGTTCCAGATAATCTCTTGTTGGTAAAGAGGCAGATGTATACCTGTTAGTTCCATGCTGCCACTCAGGTGAATTTTTGTGTGACGTTTAATACACCTATGGTGTAATGTAATGCTAGTGGGACCAGGCTGCCAGGATTATGTGGCTGCTACATTCTGCCATCTGTGTCCACTGAGAAGCCCTACTTCTTGCATTTATTTCCTACATTCTTGTTAAGAATTCAAACAAGCAAAACACTGTCTGCAGTTGCTCTCTGTAGCTGCTGCCCTGAGGTGCTGAACAGGTTAACCGCTTTTTCAGCAAAAGGCGGGAGCTGCTGAGCAGTAAGAGTTCAATAGACTGAGTCAACGGGAATTGTAGTAATGAGGACAGACTTTACTGTGTAATTTAAGAGCTTTTGAACTACATCCCCAAAGAGACAAGATTGCTGGGAAGAGGGGAATGAGTGCATTTTCCCAGGCTGTACGGGACACAGCTCCCTTTTGCCATGAGGGTGACTGGAGTGTGCACAACCCTGTCCAGTGTGCACCACCACTGTGGCATATAAGCGGCCTGAACAGGATCCAGAGTGCTAAGTTTAAGGTGCCAACAGCCAGAGTCACCTGGGTTCAGAGCAGAGAGTGGACTTGCTTTGGGTGACCTGCAATATCACTGGAACTAGTGAGCTGCTACCATGGGGATTTACTATCTGCTGCTAGAGAGGGAGAAATTTCTCATAGGTCCTCTTCTTTATGAAACCAGCACTTACATCTCTGTGCTGTTACTCGTTTAGAAGGTAGGTAGGCCATCATCTAAAAATAAAACTCAAACTAGTCCTGTACTTGGTATATTGTTAAAGTGGAGCTCCGCTCAAAAGTGGAAGCTCCTTTCTCCACTGCCACATTTGGCACTTTTTGGAGGGTGGGGGGAGCGGATACCTGTCAAAACCAGGTACCGGTTCCCACTTCCGGGTTAAGATTGCCCACAATGATTGCGCCAATCTACGACATTTCCAGCCCTTCCACCTTCCCCCCTGTTGCCTTCTGGGAGACACACAGGTCCCAGAAGCCAGCTGGGTACCATTCAGTAAGCACAGCGCGACTCGCACATGTGCAGTAGGAAACTTCCTGTTTCCTTTAGTAAGGATGCCGGCGCCCACATACAGTGCAGAAAATAAGTATTTGAACACCCTGCTATTTTGCAAGTTCTCCCACGTGGAAATCATGGAGGGGTCTGAAATTGTCATCGTAGGTGCATGTCCACTGTGAGAGACATAATCAAAAAAAAATTCCAGAAATCACAATGTATGATTTTTTTAACTATTTATTTGTATGATACAGCTGCAAAGAAGTATTTGAACACCTGTCTATCAGCTAGAATTCTGACCCTCAAAGACCTGTTAGTCTGCCTTTAAAATGTCCACCTCCACTCCATTTATTATCCTAAATTAGATGCACCTGTTTAAGGTCATTAGCTGCATAAGACACCTGTCCACCCCATACAATCAGTAAGAATCCAACTACTAACATGACCAAGACCAAAGAGCTGTCCAAAGACACTAGAGACAAAATTGTACACCTCCACATGGCTGGAAAGGGCTACAGGGAAATTGCCAAGCAGCTTGGTGAAAAAAGGTCCACTGTTGGAGCAATCATTAGAAAATGGAAGAAGCTAAACATGACTGTCAATCTCCCTCGGACTGGGGCTCCATGCAAAATCTCACCTCGTGGGGTCTCAATGATCCTAAGAAAGGTGAGAAATCAGCCCAGGACTACACGGGAGGAGCTGGTCAATGACCTGAAAAGAGGTGGGACCACCGTTTCCAAGGTTACTGTTGGTAATACACTAAGACGTCATGGTTTGAAATCATGCATGGCACGGAAGGTTCCCCTGCTTAAACCAGCACATGTCAAGGCCCGTCTTAAGTTTGCCAATGACCATTTGGATGATCCAGAGGAGTCATGGGAGAAAGTCATGTGGTCAGATGAGACCAAAATAGTACTTTTTGGTCATAATTCTACTAACCGTGTTTGGAGGAAGAAGAATGAGGAGTACCATCCCAAGAACACCATCCCTACTGTGAAGCATGGGGGTGGTAGCATCATGCTTTGGGGGTGTATTTCTGCACATGGGACAGGGCGACTGCACTGTATTAAGAAGAGGATGACCGGGGCCATGTATTGTGAGATTTTGGGCAACAACCTCCTTCCCTCAGTTAGAGCTTTGAAGATGGGTCGAGGCTGGGTCTTCCAACATGACAATGACCCGAAGCACACAGCCAGGATAACCAAGGAGTGGCTCTGTAAGAAGCATATCAAGGTTCTGGCGTGGCCTAGCCAGTCTCCAGACCTAAACCCAATAGAGAATCTTTGGAGGGAGCTCAAACTCTGTGTTTCTCAGCGACAGCCCAGAAACCTGACTGATCTAGAGAAGATCTGTGTGGAGGAGTGGGCCAAAATCCCTCCTCCAGTGTGTGCAAACCTGGTGAAAAACTACAAGAAACGTTTGACCTCTGTAATTGCAAACAAAGGCTACTGTACCAAATATTAACATTGATTTTCTCAGGTGTTCAAATACTTCTTTGCAGCTGTATCATACAAATAAATAGTTAAAAAAATCATACATTGTGATTTCTGGAATTTTTTTTTTTGATTATGTCTCTCACAGTGGACATGCACCTACGATAACAATTTCAGACCCCTCCATGATTTCCAAGTGGGAGAACTTGCAAAATAGCAGGATGTTCAAATACTTATTTTCTGCACTGTAAGAGATGGATGAATCGGCTAGGGATGCCGACATTGCAGCCGATATTAAAAGTCATCAAAAATCTGTATTTGTAGCTGCTGACTTTTTAATTATTTTTGATACAGGCTGGAACTCTGCTTTAGGTATCAGTACAGCAGGGGGGCTGCACATGGAGTGATAACATTTTGTACATTTTGTACAAACTAACTGTATAAAGTTGGCCATAGATGGATTGAAATTTGGGTAATCCTTGCTGAACTGGCTGAATTTTAATTCATCTATGAATGGTCCTGTTTGAGAGCAGATGATCTACTGATCGACTGCTCATGAATAGGCTTGCTGGAAAACTTTGGTCCAACTGACTCCTGTACGTATCAATGACACAGCTGAGAGGATTCTTGTATCCACCTTGAGCCCGGGTTCACACTGGGCTGCGGAAGTGAAATTGCGCGATTTCAGCTGAACTCGCGCAATTTCACTCCCTCTGGCAGTTCCAATTTTGGCGCGATTTAGGAGACATCTGTGCAGGTTTCTGCACAGATGTCAATGTAAATCGCGTCCTGAAATCGCAAAAAGTAGTACAGGAACTACTTTTTGAAATCGGTGCAGCGCCGCAGATGCGGCGTCGCACCGATTAGGACGGTGTCATTGCCGGCAATTGCCGCCGATTTGAGATGCCATTTCACATGTGAAATGGCATCTCAAATCAAACTAAATCATACCCAGTGTGAACCTGGGCTGAATGTGTGGATGGGGGGAATCACCTGCTGGTGAAACAAAAAAATTAAACTGAGCTATGTATGACCAGCTTTAAGGTTCCTGTCAAAATATTTTATCTATTTTTTAGAAATCCATGTAAAACAGAAAAAAAAATGTAACATTGTGGTTTTTGTAACCTTGTTCCGAATGCTCATCTTTGGTATATAATACCTACAAGCTAAAGACTACTAAATTACTGACCTGCTTAAAATATCATCTAAAATGTCAAATATATTAGCGTTATTCATACAGTAAAGAACATTATTAGCATGAAAAATCATAAAGGACTTATTTTATATAATTTAGCTAAATATTTTTCATTCCAGATTATTTTTGTTCCAATGTAAGGAAATATGTTGTATTTTCTTCATTCTTCCTCTTTGATCAAACGGTTTGTACTTCTGTGCTGCATGTCCTGCTGTATTTTCTTCTGTTTTCTTGTGATAGCTGGGTAGGCGTGGGGTTGTACAATAGGTAGGTCTTTTGAAATACCGCAGCTGTGGCTTTAGTACTGAAATAGAAAAATGCTATTTTTATTCAGACCAGGTGAAAATAGGAAACATATTGCATGCATTACAAAACTGTTATTTTTTTTCCTGAGTACCACTTGGTACAGTGTTTAGCCCCATACAGCCACAGTCTATTTCAGCTTGGCATAGACTGATGCCGCGTACACACGATCACTTTTTGTACATTCTGAAAAAGGACATAAAAAAATTGAAGCATGTTCGAATTTTCTTTTGGTCATTTTTCAGAAGACATAAAACAACGTTTTGCCCACACACGATCATTTTAAATGACGTTTTTAAAAACGTCGTTTTATTTCATCACAAAAAACGACCGTGTGTACGTGGCATTAGAGTAAGGTGACCAGATTTTTTAAATGAAATCCAGGGACATATTTTTTTTACTAGTAATGGCGGCAATCAGCATCTCTCTGCCCGTGGCCGCCTGCCTCGCAGCCTGTCAAGTCTCACTCTCCAGGCTACTACTGGGGGGTGGGGGAGCGCGGAGGAAAATTACTCCGCCAGAGAAGGTAAGGAGATAAGCAGGCAGGCAGCTGGCCGTGACTTGAGCCAAGGCAGAAGTACATGCAAGTGGAGCTAAATGGGCATGCACTCAAAACTGAAGAAATATTCCCTCGACCAGCCCATGATCATCAGAAAGGGGCACAGATAATGGAAAACAAATCAGATTATTTTTTTTTATTCTGCACTGACTGTCTTTTAAATTGCCCCAGCTCCTATTCAAATACAATCCGGGGACAAAGCCGGGCACAGACTTGGTCCGGGGTCAGTGTCCTCAATCCGGGGACTGTCCCTGGAAACCGGGGATGTCTGGTCACCTTAACTTAGAGCGGCTTCATGCTTCACCTGTGCTTCTCGGAATCATTAAAATACTGGGTTTGGATATACTGTACCAGTGATGGCGAACCTATGGCACGCCTCCCTGTGGGCATGCAAGCTTATGGAGCCAGCACTGCCAGGATGGGAGGGGGATCTCTCAGCCAAGCAGTGACTTACACTGGCGGTGCAGGCACTGCATCAGTGCGATCAAGTGGCAGGCGTGCGATGTGTGTATATCTCTCCCTGCATGCATCAGGGCAGCCCAGTAGGAAGGATTTTCTCGTAATGTCTGCTGCTGTAAGCAGCGCTGCGATGCCTCAGGAAACTGAAATTGAGAAGAGTGACTCCACCCTTCCTGAACTTTGAAAACCAATAGGAGAGCAGCTGTCTTTGCAGGGGATCGGGGCTCTGAAGCATGAGCATGTGGAGGACTGTACACAAGTAGGATATTGCTATGGGAGGGAAACCAGATGTCACTGCTATAGGGGAAGGGGGGGGGGTCAGAGGACACTGCTGTGTGGGTGGGGGTTGATGTGAAAGGGGCAGAGGACACTGCTTTGGGAAGGGCCACCCCTTTATCAGTGTCCTGAACCCTGCATTCTGAGCACAGCACATTCCTGAACACTGCATTCTGAGCACAATGCACTCCCGAACACTGCATTCTGAGCACAATGCACTCCCGAACACTGCATTCTGAGCACAATGCACTCCCGAACACTGCATTCTGAGCACAATGCACTCCCGAACACTGCATTCTGAGCACAATGCACTCCCGAACACTGCATTCTGAGCACAATGCACTCCCGAACACTGCATTCTGAGCACAAAGCACTCCCGAACACTGCATTCTGAGCACAATGCACTCCTGAACACTGCATTCTGAGCACAACACATTCCTGATCCCTGCATTCTGAGCAAAAAAAGGTTTGCCATCATTGTACTGTACACAGGCTCAAAAAGGTTTGCCATCATTGTACTGTACACAAGCTAAACACCCAGGATAACAGGAAGCTCAAAAGGAAATAAGGCACCGCATAGTGGGAAATTGGGGAGATCTATAAGTAGCGCAACAGCAGGATCCTGTGTATCTGACATCAACTTTCCCAAAATAGAGACATCAGACAACCTTCCAAAGTGGGAATCCTTTCCCACCTTTGCATGGGCTGCTATGGCTACATTTATAACACTGCCCTAAAATAACAATAAACATTTGACCTTTTAGCAGCTGGAGGATTAAAAAAAAAAAAAAATCTATTTTTTTGTTTAAGGAAACTTTAATATATATTCAGATGCTAAACACATGTAGCAGAATCTCTAACCTCTTCCAGTCTAATAAGAACCTTTGAGGCCACATACCGCTGACCCCCCCTTAATATGTAGTGGGTTGTGAGGCATAGTGGGTGCAAAAATGGTGAAAGTCAACACATAAAGTCAAGTGCCAAACACTTTTTAGATGTAAAAGAGGTTTTATTTCTTTTTACAGTCCTTTATATATTTTGCAATTTTAATAGGCAGACTCCGAGACCATCAGGGTGCCACTTCTGCACGTGCAGGTTTGCTGTCTCCTATGGTGACATTACTTAACATTTCATAACGCAAAGTTAAACCGTTCTCTCGGCCTCACTACAATGTCCAATTGTAGCTCTTCAGCCCCTTGAGCTCCTAGTCTCTAACTGGACTCTCTGATTCACTGACTCTGAATCCTGCAAGCTCCTCCTTAAGGCTTTTACGGTGGTATCTCCCTCAAGCGTCACCCACGCTTCCCTGCTGGGTCCCTAGCTTGTCACTCCAGATACCTTTCAAGCTTCACCCCTGCTAAGCGGCTCGGCTCCTGGCTTGACACACAAGGCTGCTCTGCAAGCATCGCACCCGCTGGTTGGGTCCCTGACTTGATCACCGCCTGAAGTTTCCAGATTCTCCACCATGCTGCTCGGTAAAAATGTTGCTATGGTACTTGCTTCAGTTACTCACTGTGGTCCCTGGTAAAGGTGGTTGGCCCATTAGTGGCGACAGCTTCCCTTCTACCTCCAACCACGACAGGTTCTCCGGCCGGCAGAAACATCACTTTTGGTTGGACTGCAAGCCACAGTCCCAACCCTGTGCTGCCCTCTTACTTCTGGATAGACCCTCCCACAGCCTGGCAGCCAGATGCGCCCAGGATAGGCCCAATCTCTGGCCTAGCAGTCCAGGGCAGACGACACACGTCCACCCAGACGGCAGTCCGGTTCTCCCAGCAGGCTAAGGGATTCAAGAAAACCTCTGCCCATTGGCTGAGATATCCCATGTACCCATAACTTGACCTTGAAATGTCCTTCTCATACCTAATGCCACCAAGTTCCCTGGAAACCTGGTGGTAGAAGAGAAAAATACAACAAGGCCAAACTTAGTTGTTAGGGAGAAATCAATGGATCTCTATCTACAATAGCTACCCCTGACAAGGAATTTGGTGAGGAGCTCCCTGACTAAACTCCAGGGCGCTATACACATATTAGTGGGCTAATTGATCCGATCCTTCTTTCGACCGTTGCTTCCCTAAACTCTCTGTCAAGCAGAAGGCATTCACTTTGGAGAGGAATAGCATCCATGGGAGGGTTAAAGTAGAACTATAGGCAAAACCTTTTCTTTTTGAATAGAGTAAGGGAAGGTTATAACCCCTGTCAGTCTTTTTGCCATCCGTGTTCCATTGGGGATATTTATCTTCACTTTCTGTCCCATAGCCAAAAGAAGAAGTGATAAGAAATCCCTACAAATTAAATTCCCATTGGAAGTTTTCCCCTCTATTACTTTTCTTGGGATCCGGGCTGCTATTAGAAATCACGGGGCCCCGTCCAGTCTACCTGACATGTCCCCCCCCCCACCTGAAAGGGCCTGGGGCCTGAGCCCAACCACCGCTCCCCCTATCCCTCAGGCAGCAAGCAGAGAAAAATTAGTCAGCATGGACTGTGTGCCTTGAAGAAATCCTGTCCACCAATAAACTAATCCCCCCACTGTGCAGCTATTTTGAAAACAAACTTCTCAGAGCCCCCTGTGTTCAGTGGGAACCGGGGGAAACTATGGCCCGGATTCACAGAGAGTGGGCGCACATTTACGCCGGCGTAGCGCACACACAGTATGCTACGCTATTGCTCACCAAGATACGCCAGCGTAGCATATTTTCGAAGGCGCAGGCCAGCGTAAGTGGAAGTGGGAGTGACCCCATGCAAATGATGGTCTGAGCATGGTGCAGTGTTTTACGCCTGCTCACAACTACGCCGGCACAACTGCCTAAGCTACTCCGGATCACTACGTACGCCGTGAACTTAACGTACACCCAATACGCCGGCCTGTGTTCTCTGGGGCAGACCTTTGCATGTCTATTGCTGGGTTGCGCCTCGTCTATGGGGAATAACTTTACGCCGAACGTACAACTTACGCAAACATCGCATAGAATGCGTCGGGCGCACATACGTTTGTGAATTGCTGTATTTCCCTCATTTGCATATTTGAATACCTAATCAATGGGAAAAGAAACATGCGTCCAAACCATATTTGCGTCCACGCTTCGCCGGCGTAAGCAAGATACGTCTGGGTAGGATTGCCTGTTTTTGGATGTATGTTGGTTTGTGACTCTGGCGCACATTTGCACTATGTCAGCGTAAAGTGATTTATGTCGGCGTAAGTGCTATGTGAATCTGGGCCTATGTAGACTATTTCATCACTTTTGGGTTTAGGCAGAAAAATCCACCGCAGCACTCTCAGCTGGCCGCGGTGTATTTATATTGACGAGGCCGGTCTTCAACTGTGTAGCGAGCTGCGGCGGATTAATCTGCCTAAACCTGAAAATTACTAAATAGTCTGCATACTGCCCCCACTGAACACAGGGGGCCCAGAGACGTTTGTTTTATAAATAGCTGCACAGTGGGGGATGAGCTTATTGGTGGACACGATTTGTGAGTCCCCACCTGCTCTACTTTCAGCCCCCCCCCTTGCTGAGATGGCAGATCCAGGCCCGATACAGAAGGGCTGATGAGTCCCCCCTTATTAGCGGGCCTGCTTCGGCACATACAAAAATGGGGTATTTTTTTTTACATTCACTTTTAACGATAATCATAGAGATTCTGACTGTCTCTAATGGGAAAACATACATCAATAACTACCTAGTAGTTGTTCTAATCCTTCTCCACTCTGTCCAACATGTAAAATAGTTTTTGCCTTTAGTTATACTTTATATAGTAGGCATGTAAGTCACTGGTCTATAGGCTTCTATTAGCTCAGTGACAGTGAGCTTGATTTACTAAAGGCAAATCCACTTTGCACTACAAGTGCAAAGGGCACTTGAAATTGCACTTGGAAGTGCAGTTGCTGTAAATCCGAGGGGGACATGCAAGGAATATAAAAAAAAAAAAAAAAAAAAGCTTGCATATGATTGGATAATAAAATGAGCAGAGCTTCTCTTCATTTCAGATCTACCCCTCATATTTACAGTGACTGCACTTCCAAGTGCACTTTTAGTGCAATTTCAAGTGCACTTTGCACTACAAGTGCAAAGTGGATTTGCCTTTCGTAAAAATAACCCCCATAGTGTTATATACAGTACATCCTAGTCTGATTTTATGTGACACTGTAATCAAATGAAAACAAACTGTCTTACCCGGCAATTTGAGCAGGTATGGAGATTCAACTGTGCAGGATGGATCATTACTCTTGCATACTACATCTAGAAATGGAAAATAATCAAGTAACATTATATTAGCAAAGAGTTGATTACAACAGAAACACACACAGTACAGATACTGTGATAAATATTTGAAATACATATATCTGTCAAAAGTTAATTTGTTCAGCTGTGGTCATTTCGAAGAAAAATACATCTTAGCTGTGGAAGGGCACCATTAATCTGTCAGTTTAAAAAATGTACTGTGGCTCAGTTTAATAAAAGTGTCTATCCATTATAGTCGGGATCTCTAGTTATGTTTTTATTCTACATTATAAGGAACATACTGGTAGTGCACCAGAATGTATAGTTCATCTATTACAAAGCCAAACTTTAATGCCCTGTACACACAATTGCATATCTGATGGACAGAAAATAAAAAAATAAGTTAAAAAATAAAGAAAAGGTAAAGAAAATGGAAGGAGAGAAGAATGTAATGGAATGCATTGAAAACTCAAGTTGACGTCTGGACACTTGGGGTCAGATTCAGATACTTTTTCGTATCTTTCCGGCGGCGTAGCGTATCTCATTTACACTACGCGGCCGTAACTTAGAGCGGCACGTCCTGTATTCTGAAAGAACTTGCGCCCTAAGTTACGGCAGCGTAGTGTAAATGGGCCGGCGTAACCACGCGTAATTCAAAGTAGGCTGGTAGTGGGTGTGTTGTATGTGACCCCACATAAATGATGCGCCAGCCGTGGACGTATTCCAGTTCGCATGCTCCAAAATCACGTCGGAAATACTCATTGATTTTGACGTGAACGTAACTTACGCCTAGCCCCATTCCTGAACAACTTATGCAAATGACGTAAACGACGTACAATACGACACTGTTCCGACGTCCATACTTAACATGGGTTGCGCCTCATATTAAGTATTAACTTTATCCCAGTCGAACGCCTACGTAAACAACGTATATCAATACGCCAGCTACGTCGGCGTAAGTTCTCTCTGAATCTGGCCTTTGCTCTTTAACCACCTTCACAGAATCACTGGTAACCTAACATGCCGGCCCCAAACTAATCAGCGGCTCCTTCGGGGGTGAGCGCTACACTATTTTTTGTCCAGGCCTCTCTCACTGACCTGGCAGCCGGAGTATCACTCGGACAAATAAAGGATGAAGTTTCTGCCACAGACCCCTCTCAATGAGCCTCAGAAGATACCTCTGCCACAGGTCCCCTCTGGGTTGAATTACTGGAGATATGCCTCCTTAATTGAGTTACGTCTGGATCTCCTTCAACTTGCCGCCCAGGTACCGACCGACAGGTGATCAATCCCTCGGTGTCCGGCTACCTTGATCCCGGTGGTTTATCCAGGCCCTTTTTGGACTGCCAGCCTCTCAATGGCGCTCCTCAGACCGACTCCCCACCGACAGCAGTACAGCTTGAGATCTTCAAGAATGGGAACCCAGTCACTCACTGGGTCCCCGTCGCTGTTGCTCCGGGTCAGCATGGCACCGGAACCAGGAACACCGCGTGGCACGCACGCCCCGGCCAGGTAGGCCATAACCCCGGGCACCGTGATGTGGCCACCCTAAAGGTGGGTGCCACACTGGACGAAGAAGACCCAGAACCAATGGCGTCTGCCCTATAAATACCCCCTCCCAGCATGCACAGCAAGGACAAACCCCCGTGATTGGCTGCTGGGAAAGAGCACCCAAACCTTGACTCCACTGCTGCCACCTGCAGCACCCGGGCTGGAAGAACACCCCAGTACAGCAGAATGGACTCACAGCACAGCCAAGCTGAGACAGAGACCGCATTTTGCTACTAACAATCTGCATCAGTTTAACTACACTCTGATCTACACATAAATTTAGCTAGCACCAGTACTGTAAAGTACATAGGCGCTACATATTGTTTTTCTGGTTTCAAGTCTTCTACATAGTCCATTCCAGTCTCTTACAGCAATAAGATTAGAGTTGGACTTCTCATGAATACAAAGATTTTGAGACAAGTTCTTCCAATTATTGTAACCCTTCCCTGTCATGGTTGTACTTGTAAGCTCTTTGCAGCAAAAATAACAAAAACAAATGTAGCGCTACCCCCAAAGGACCTGCTGATTGATTGTTGGGATCGGCACATTAAGTTACCCTAGCGTTGTCTAGGGGTGTGATGCAGGAACAAAGTAGTGAGCGGAGGTCCAGACAGTCAATAAAGGGTTTTTACAATGCTTAATTTCCAGGCTAACACAGCCAACATCAACTTCAGTTAGGAAGGAAAGACAGGTTGATGAAAGGAGAGGAGAACTTGCCTGCCCTTAGTAGTACCAATTTGTAAACTTGTCGCCACTCCTGCCTGAGTGGGTGAAGTGCCCACGGACAGGTTTTCTTTCTCTAACCTGGCAGCCGAGGTGTCACTTTGGATGTCTGGGAGGAACAGGTCTTTCACACAGACCTGGCTCCCGAGCCTCTGCCACAGGCCAATTGCTTTAGATGAAATTAGGTGAATGAACAGAGCGAATCCTCCCAGTAGATTGTAGCACAGGTCACAGGGAGACAGTAAAGCGTACTTGTCAGCATCCCGGTCACCAGATCCCCGATTGGTTCACTTGAGCCCTGTAGACAACCTGCCTCCGGGTTCCCCTCGAGCCGATTCCCCAATCGCACAGCACCCAGCCTGGGATCCATTCAATAGGACTGGGAACCCAGTAAGTCACTGGGGTCCCTTTTCCCCTCCAGTTGAGGCTTGGTGAAGCCTGTAAGCTTGGCCAGGTGGGCCACGCCGGCGGGGTCCATGGATGTGCGCACCCTAAAGGTAGATGCCGCACCTGGAAACGGGACCCCGCGAAGAAGACAAGAACACATGACATCTGTCACAGATATACCCATCCCTAGCATGCCCCGCGAGGGAAAACCCCCTCCAATTGGCTGCTGGGGAGGACTTGCTCTGCCAGAAACCCCCCTGGCACCAACTGCCGACCAGAGATGATACCACATCTCTAGAATGCAGCCTGACCCAGTGGACCTTTTTCCAGAATAACAGAGGTCATAATTTAGGTAAATCATGACTGAGAGCAATGTAACTCTCCCAGTCCAACTAACTTTAGCGTACTGCCCATGCTGAAAGCAAGGGGGCGCTGCACAAAACACGTTGTCCAGCTTAACAGAATAAACCAGCCAGTTTCTAAAATCTTCTTCTCCGTTTGGCAGCCGTCGTTTGTAATATGTATTAGTGAAGCGTCTTTTGGATGCACTTTTGGGGGAAACACAATTAATGTTTTGCTTTGCAGGACCTTTCTTTACTATAGCATCACTTAGCGATGTGGTGAGAACAGCTGGCCAATCAGCAGGATCAGACAAATCAATAATTTCCAAAGTATGAAACGGTCCCTCTTGTATACGTTCTTCTATTTCTTCATCATTTGATTCTTCTGCATCAATAGTCTGTTCACAGTAAACAGAGTGTGCATCTGCATCATCCAGATTAGTGACGTCTTGCGGTGTGATGGGTTGTCTGTATAATGCTGATGATGTTGAAGATATCAATGTGCACTAGATCATCTTTTTCCATTGGAAACTGGTTCCTAAGCTGGAATATCCTGCTTTCTGCTTTTTTTTGGAGACCAAGAACTTCATTAAATCTCCAGACATCTGCTTCCCAACCTTTTCTTTTTCTAATCGTCTCTTTCTAAAAGCTGATCTCGATGATTTCTTCTCTTTATACAATTTAGGCATTTTTAACGCGTTTTTTTCACTATATAAAGAATAAGAAAACTAAAATTTAAAAAAAGAATTAGTGTCCAAGATACAGAAACCTTCAATGTCATGTATGGCCCAGATTCACAGACATCGGCGCATATTTATGTCGCCGTATCGTATCTCTTTTATGCTACGCCAGTTCAGTGCGGAGAGTCAAGCAAGGAATTCACAAAGCAAATGCTCCCAACTCTGTGCCGGCGTAGCGTATATTTCGTAGGCGTAAGCCGGCGTAAGCGGAAGTAGGTGGAAGTGGGCGTGATCCATGTTAATGAAGCGTGACCCCATGCAAATGATGGGCCGGGCACTAGACAAGTACTTAAAATGAACTGCGCATGTGTCGGTACATGGACGTATCCTCGTGCGCATGCATACAACCATGTCGGAACAACTGCTTAAGATACGCCGGATCACTGTGTACGCTGTGAACGTAACCTACGCCCAGCCAGACCCACGTCGGCCCATATTTACATACGTCCAATGTAAAATACGTAGGCTTGTGTTCCCTGGTCCATACCTGTGCATGGATTGTGCCTCATCTATGGGGAATAACTTTACGCCGAACGTAAAACTTACGCAAACCACGTAAATAATGCGCCGGGCGCAAGTACGTTCGTGAATCAGCGTATCGCCCTCATTTGCATATTTGAATAGAAAATCAATGGGAGCGCCAGATGCGTCCAGCGTAAATATGCGCCCACTCTACGCCGGCATAGGCAAGTTACGTCGGTGGGATGAAGTCTGTTTTTAGGCGTATCTTAGTTTGTGGGTTCGGCGCACAGATACGACGGCGCATATTTGTACTTACGTGGCGTATCTGGAGGTACGTCGGCGTAAGTGCTTTGTGAATCCGGGCCCAAGTATCCATCCACAGTTCAATCTGCCACCTTTGGTTTATTCACATTCTGTGGACACTTTACCTCACTATAGCAGCCAGATCAAGCAGAACTCATCCAAACCATCGCTTATTCTCATTGCGTTCCTCTCAGATTTGCTTCTTCTTCACCAACCAGTGGCGTAACTACAACTAATAGCAACCCACCTAGTTGATAAGGGGTCCAGGGCAGAGGAGCATCTGCTAAGGAGGCTGGAGCCCAGCAGCAGGGGTTGAGAAGGCCGGGGCCCTAAATGCAAGTTAGCAGTGGAGGAGGGGCCTGATGGAGAAAGTTCTCCATCAGGTTTACCCGTGTTGATTGACAGCAAGCAGTGGGCAGGTACAATAGCCAGCTTGCTATTGCATTTGGCAATATCAAATAGCAGGATGGGTATAGCTCCCTGCAGTGAAGAGGGGAGCGGGACAGCGAAGGAGCGGCCGGACTGGGGCGGGGAGCAAACGATCGGAATGGGGAAGCTGATGGATTGATGGAAGAGGAGACAGGACATCAGTGGAGGTAAGGGGTTCAGCGGCAGAATGCAGTGGTCTGTGTCCCCGCTCCCTCCGCCAACACAGGAGTGGGGACACAGGCCGCTGCAGCCACAGTTCCCCTACATTTAGGAGAACTGCGGACCCCGTTTGTAAGTATGGATTGTTCGTAAGTCGGACATCTGTAACTCGAGGACTGCCTGTATATGCATTCCAGATTTACTTTACACTGCGCAATGCAGATTTCCACTGACCAGTGGTAATCATACAGTGCAATGGAGTATACCAGCAGCTATAGAGGAACAACAAATCCCAGCAATACATTATATAAAACGCAATGCAGAATACCAGCAGTTACAGAAGACTACAAATCCCAGCAGTGCAGTGTGCCATTTTTTTTTTTTATTAAACAGGAAACTTTAAAACAGGTCGGTCCCCATTACCTGTTTCTGACCAATCTGTGCACCGGGCAGCTCCTGTCCCTCAGCAGGTCGCCGTCGCCTCCAGGATGACGCTGCAGGTTGCACTGCCTGCTCGTGCGGGTCCGGTCCGCCCGTTGCTCCGCCTCCTGCAGCCCTCGCTCCTTCACATCATGCGGCTGAGCTTAACGACCGGGGCCACGTACATCACTCACTGACGTAGGACGTATGTCTTCTGTTCTGTCCCCATCTCCTATGCTCCGTCTCTGTGTAGCTTCTCTAACAGCCCCCCCCCCCATTATATCTCTTTACCCCTTGCTCTATCTCTCCTTCTCTGTCTTCTTTTTCCCATGTGTTCACCCTACAGAGGGTCTCTGTATAAATGCAGCAAGCAGTATAATAAGCAGCACACACAGTCACACATAAATAGATATTTAATAAATGCCCTCCTACCTTCCACAGAGCTTCTTCACCTGTAACCTTCCAGGTCCTGTGTCTGCTGGCCCTGCCCCCTGCGCTCGCTCAGCTCCTCCCACTGGCCCCTCACGTAGGCGCTGCTGCTGCGTAGCCAAGGACACACTGAGACTGACAGAGTGACTCACTGCACAGGTCAGTGCCGCAGACACACTTTACAATCGGGCGGCAGTGGCGTCACTAGGGTTGGTGTCACCTTTTGCGGAAAAAATTGATGTCCCCTCCACCAACCTTTAGTGCAGACCTCCCACTAGTATAGAATCCCCCTTAGTGCAGACTCCCCCATCAATATAGACACCCCCCTTTAGTTCAGACCCACCATCAGCATAGGCACCCCTCTCCCCTCCCATAGCGCCCCCCCCACATGTCCATCTACTTATAATAGAGTAATAAAGTGTACAATACAGACCTCAGAACAGCGCGGAAGCAAGACGTATGCACACAGCGGTGTGTCCATCGGCGCCTCCTCCTCATTGTATGTAAAGAGTGAGGAGGAGGCGCAGACGGCTTCAGTCCGCTTCACCGAAACAGAGCGAGGTCAGATCAACAGGGCAGCGGGCGGTGATCGCAGTACCGCTATCCACGGGTGTCACCCCTCTGGCGGGTGTCACCCGGGTGTGGTCTGTACCCCCCGCACCCACCTAGCAACGCCTGTGTCGGGCGGGCGACTGTCCCGCCATCCCGGTCAATTTTCCGCCCTGTTACCTGGCGGCGCTGGCCCTGTTGCCTTGCGCTAGCCCTGCCAACACAGTGACATAAAACACTACGACGTGCAGAGAAAAATTAAGTTCAATGCTTCCGAGCATGTGTCAACTTGATTCTGAGCATGCGTGAATTTTTAAACATGTTCTAGTTTTTTTCACCAATGGAAAACAAACCGATGGGGCCCACACACGATCGGTTTGTCCGATGAAGCGGTTTATCGGACAAACCGATCGTGTGTACAGGGCTTTAGTGAGGGTCCTTACAGACAGGCAGTGAATGTACAGCCCTCTGAAAAGCAATCCACAGTGGATAGCTTTTGAGAAAGTGATATAGTGGTGGCTAACAGGCGTCAGGTGGCTCTACTGCCATGTCCAGATTTTTTTTTTACTTTAGTTAGCTGCCGAACAATTTTACATTGTAGAACCACTCCACAACTGCAAGCCCAGTGTTAAGCTCATGGTTGCAGCATTGATCTCAATGAGCAAGAGTTAACAGAGGCTGCGGTTGCAGCATGTGTTGCCTTCACGCAAAAACGGCAATTGTGCTATACATATTTAAATATCGCTGTGCATGCCAAAGTGAGTGCAAGAATTCTAGGGCCATTATTCATGATTAACTCTAAACCGATAACATGTAAGAGCTTTTATAAAGTCTGCTGCCATTTCATGGACACACCCCGCATCCAATTCACAATAGCAGGGGATTTTGACTGACTCTATGAAGCCGGTCCACATATCTCCGCTGCGGCTCCGGTGCGAATTGCACAGGAGCCCTGTGCCTCGTTTGGTTAGTTTAAGATCCGCATTCAGCCAAAAATTCAGGCTGAAATTAGACCTGAAACAGTGAACTGGGAAGCACTGGACCCCTACTGGGAGCCGCATGCAGCGATGGTCTGAACCCAGTCTAATGAAGGTACTGTTAGATTACTACGTTAGCAGGTTTTGATGGACTTGACTAACAAATAAAGCCAAACTCCTGCTGAAACTTTTAAAGCAGTTACAGCAACATTTTTTTTTTCTTTTTGAGATGAAGGTTTTATATGAATGAATAAAAGCTGACCAAAACCAATATTTAATGCAGCAAATGCATCCAAAAATTGGTGAGCTGCACAATAATATTATGTTTTTGACTTTAAAACTGCTTAAAATATAACATGCTTTCAGCAACCACTTTCTACTGTGTGGATTGATAAGTGTTTGATCGCCATCTAGTGGTCAGTCAGTATTACTTTACTTTATATTACTTCCCATGCAGTCTTTGTTTACATGCCTTTCTGTAAAGAAAGACTGGTGTTAGAGCTGAAATGTGTACCTTTCTGGTAAAAATGCAGAGCTATGTTCTTATCAGTGTTGCAGTCATAATCAGAACTCAATTGTTGCAATTGTTCTGTCTTCTCTACTTATTACCAAAATGCCATTCGGATAAACTTCATTATTCTCCAATACATAAAATTGTATAAGCAAGCCTGAAGAACTTGGTACTTCAGTTATGGGGAAGCATGACATAACATGACAGCACTGGTCCCTGGCAGTTTTCATTTATACCCAGAACCCAAGGCATTTGGTCATGAGAGCTCTGTTAAAGTTAAGGATGACAGTGTAGCCCAGGGGTGCCCAACCTTTTGAAGAGCTAGGGCCACTTAAGCAATTTGGTAACCAGTCGTGGGCCACAATGAGCGCAGCGGGCAGATGACAGGTCACGGCTACTCTATAGACCCTCTGATCTGCCCAGATGGAAGGGGACGGATTCCCTTTGTTTTTCGGATTGGAAGTAGTTGGGCGTAAATGGACATCTGTTGCTCTATATTGATGAATTAAGGGTCCCATTTGGTCAGGCTGCTCATGTGAAAAGGCCCCAAGACTGCTTTCACACTGATGTGCTGCAGTTTACCCACACCGCTGGTGCAGCGTAGTGCACCTGTGTCTATCCTACGGGTTAGCTTAACTTTGTCATCGACCCCCCCCGTGGCAAAAGCCAGCACTGTAGAGGAAGCATCGGCTTATGGGGCTCTGCTCCGCAGCCACTTTCTTCCTCTACCACCAGCTTCATTCACAACACTGATGCTGTGGTATGGTGGGTCCGCAACCTGTGATCTGGGCTTGCCAACCCTCCAGGAGGTTACGGGCCACATCAGAGGGCTCCGCGGGCCACATGTGGCCCCTGGGCCGCTGGTTGGCCACCCCTGGTGTAGCCCATCAAGCATAAAGAGCTGGGAAGATCAGCTAATCAGAACTAAGTGCTGATCTCGGGCATGTGCAGCTGCCTATTTCTGTGTGACTGATATTTGTTTAATCCTACTCCTTCTCCTGCTGCACCATACTGCAGCTGCTATTGTGCTGCAGCAGAGGTGTTATCTGCCTCTGACTTCCGAAAGACTGTTTAGCCATAGGGGGTTGTCAATCAGAAGCCAAGGGTGGAATCACATTACTCCGACCTGCCCGTCATTTCGATAAAATAGTAGCAGCTTGTGCGTGGTGAAGCTTGGGAGGGAGGAAAATAGGACAATAGCCACCAAATAACATTAGGTCTAGATTACTTTTCCTAAATGCTGGGGACATCTAGACAGTGGAAAGACATGTTCTTGGAATGTTTGGAAGCAGGATCAATGACCAAGTTCTTGTACTGAGAGGGCATCCAAGACTCCTGCCCAGCCCGACAGTACCTGTTAAGCCTATGAGAAAAAGTGTTTTCCCTGTTTTCAGTGCTAAATTGTAAAATCACCATGCCAAAGAGAGTCAAGCATTTCTGGTCAGGTGCATGGGGAGATCCAGAGACTGAGTCCATTTGTCCCACACAGCAAGAATGTTGAGTTTTAATGGTCTTGGGTGAAACTGGGTGTGTGGCCTCAAATAAAGCTACTATCACACCTAGAACCCTAATGCAAAGATGAATAGAGGGGCGGCTGTTTGACTAAAGGGTCCAAACGTGAGGGGAGTGATGGGAGCTTGTTTTGGGGGAGGTGACATTGGACAGGGCCGTATCCAAGTCTAGGGCCAGATACTCAAAGCAGTATGTAGCACCCTCCTAGATAGGTGCTGGGATTACCGTATTTATCTGGCTATAAAGCGCCCCGGCGTATAGCGCGCACCCCCAACCTAGAAGGAAAATTGATGTTAAAAAAAAAAAAATACTTACAGTTTGGATGCCCCTCGTCGGTGTCTTGCCAGCGGTCCATCGCGTCCATCGGTGGCCTCGTCCGGTCCGGCAGCCATCGTGGTGTCCTCCCAGCTCGATCCCCGCTTCCCGCACTGTGTTTGAACCACTCCACCGACATATACCGAGCACAGTACACTCGGGTGTAGTCGGGTAGGCTCGGCTCCTCTCGCGTACAGGACACACAGGGTGTGACCGCGAGTGGAGCCGAGCCTGCCCGACTATACCCGAGTGTACTGCGCTCGGTATATGTCAGCGCAGTGGTTCAAACACAGCGCGGGAAGCAGGTATCGGCGTATATCGCGCACCCACGATTTTGCCCTGATTTTTCAGGGCAAAAAAGTGCACGGTATACGTCGATAAATACGGTAGTTAGATTTAGTGCAGGCTCTCTGTGTATAGTGGAGCTGGGTGTGTTTTTGTTAAGTACATTTAGCTTGCCTAACTGTAACTAGTGTGGCTGTAATTATTGTGTTAGGTAAAAGTAGTTGCTCTCACTGTAACCAGTTCAGCTGATTGATTAGGTCAGTTCAGTGTTCTCAGCTGCTGGCAGTCTTATAGACCCATTGGCTTTTTAAATGTGTGAAAATCCTCTGCAACATACTGTAAATGTAGAGTTATGCGAATGGAAGTTTGTATATTTATGCAGCCCTGCCCAATTTTAGGGAGCTGGGCCCTGAAGGCTGCTGGGAAACTGCCTAAATTCTCTCAAGAGACTGAACTTGTCAGTCTTTTTCTGTACAAGATCAGTCCAGTCTGGAGGGCTGCTGCTGCCATGTGCTTTTGCTTTTTGTGAGGCCTCAGGTGGGCTACCGGGAAGCCTGCATGCGAAAGCTGACTGTCTGGTATCCCTGGAGAAAGGTGTCACTTGGAAGTTGGAAGGAAGCAACTGACTGTCCCTTGACATGTTTTGAGTACAGACTGCTGTGAGAGATCTTGGAGACTTTTAGGTCTTGGCCACCTCTCTTGTGCTAGAGAATCAGCTGTGTGTGTTTGTCTAAAGGGAACATTGGCTGGTGTTTTTAAGAGCTCAGTGTATCGAGTTTGTTGTGAAGGGACTCTACGCTTAATGTTCTAAAGAAAAAAAATCTGCTTTTGACTGCTTCTATTACAAAGCCAAGTCCACGCTACAATGCTTCAGCTTTTTCGGAAAGTAGTTTATTGTCCTAAATCTCTATTTTTGGAGTATCACACTCAGAGCTTTTTTTCTCAAAAAATAGGTGCAGGAACTCAACCACGACCCGTTCAGATTTCACAAACAGTAGAAGGGTCTTAAAGTGGCATTAAATACCAGAATTGCATTACATACAGTGTGCAGAGTTCAGGGGGTTACAAAGCAGTCACTTGTAAACACAGAAACCAGACTTCTGTGTTCACAAGTGATTGTGGTGAGCGGGCACCAAAGGGTCTGAGCCAAAGGTGGTGGAACTGAGTTCCACCAAGTTCCCCCAGAAAAAAAGCCCTGATCACACTCAATTCCCTCAACCCTATCCAAGTTCTCCAAAAGTAAAAACAAAACCCCCAGTCTGGTTATTGAGGTGTGGCTGAGATTGTGTGCCTGATTGCAGGGCAATCTATCTGGGGAAGAACCAGGGTAATTTTCCAGTGGTCTCTACGTGAGTGAGAACACCAAGTAAATCAGATACAGTGCTGATTTCTGGAAATTGAGAAACCAATCAAACCTCTGTTCAATATGCACTCTCTGCTGGACAATGGCTGACAGAACTTGGACACATCTCATACAGATGTCTTATTATGTGGGTACCCTGAGAGAGAACCAGATCAAGTACAAATGCTAAACCAAAGGGGAGGGCAACACATTTATACCAAAGAATGCTCACATCAAGCCATGGTTAGTGTTGAAGCGGTTGGAATATAGCGATGTGTAAATAGGCACGTGTAAGGTCCACTCGAACTCGAAATCTTAACTCGAAATCTGTTAAGAATCTTCAAATCCAGCAAGGAGCAAATGCCTCTCTTTTTTTTTTTGAGAACCATGAAAATATTTGAATAGAACCCCTGTAATGCTTCCATGTTGGGACAAGGGCAATTACTTCCTGAGAGAGGAGCTGCTGAAGAGCAGCATTTCCTGTTAGGATGGCAAATTTGAAATCATGTGTAGTGGAGGCAAAGATTAAACTTTAGTTTGTAGCCCCTGGATACTGGACCCAAGCATTTGAAATGTTCGACCTAAAGGCCCCCATTCTGATGAGTGGGGGTGCACTCTCATTGCTGGGGGGAGAGGGGCTGTTGTTTTTGTTCAAGTAGCTGAATGTTTACCAGCAGGAGCTTTTGCTTCTTTCTGAGGGAAAAGGATACTTATAACCATATTGACTTCCTTGATGTAGGTGTCTGTCACCATTATAGCTGGCTACGGTGTTCTTCACCTCTAGCCGCCCCCTTTCCCATAAGGCAAGCAGGCCTACTGGTACTTGGTAAACCCAGGTATACACAATGCTATAGTGCCTGGCCACTATGCCAGGCTGGCAAGAACTGAGCAAAGCAAACAGGTACTTGTGGTTGGCAGACAAGCAGGGATGTTCAATACGTATTCAAATAGCAGGCAGGGTTCAGAGAATAATAGATATTCAATCCAAGGTAATAAACAGGGGAATCCAAAAAGCAGAGCAGGACAGACAGACGGATAGCTTGAGCACAAATAAAACAAGCTATCACAATCGTGAGCCTGCAGACTTTACTGGCCTAAATCAGGTTTGGTCTCCACCCAGTGACTGGCCACATCTATCACCTTGAGGTTATTGACAGGTGGACAGACAGAGAGGGGTGCATCATAGCCAAAACCAGGATGCTGGAATGAGACCAACAGCTTTCAAAGAACAGGAGTGTTTACACGCTCCTGACAGGGTTTAACCACTTCCCGCCCAAGGACGTCAAATGACGTCCTGGACTTTCAGTGGGGATATCTGAATGATGGGTGCAGCTACAGGCATCATTCAGATATCTATCTCTTCAGCCAGCGATCCTGTGCACCATAAGAATGATCATAGTGGCAGTTCCGCCACTTGATCGTTCTTATAGGCGACGGGAGGGGACGTCTCCCCCTCCCACCGCCATCCGGTGCTTCTCCAGGCTCTCCCGTGCCATCTGCCGGTGCCGGATGGGAGGCATAGAGATGGTCACCAGTCATCTCTATGATTGTCGGAGGCCCGGGCGCGATGTTATAACGTCACGCCCGGGTAGCGGAATGTAAACAAAGCCGCAATCCCATGCTTTCCAGCCTGGAGGAGAGATGTGAGGTCTTATTGACCCGAGTCTCTCCATAAAGAGGACCTGTCACACACAATTCATATTACAAGGGATGTTTTATTCCTATTACAAGGAATGTAAAGTGATCAACAAAAAAAAAAAAGTAAAAATAAAATAAATTAAGTAAAATAAAAAATAAAATAATAAAAAAAAGGTATCAGGATATAGTAGCCTTTTGGTTGAGAATGGAGGAATCTGTTAGATTTTATTTTGTTCAGCCTGCAGTGCATGGTCAGCTTTAGTCTTGACAGATACTAGCAACTTAGGGAACTTTATCAATCGTTCTGATTGGCTGTAAGATCATAACTGGTCAGCTCCTAGTCAAATAT
Source organism: Rana kukunoris (assembly GCA_029574335.1). Taxonomy (NCBI): domain Eukaryota; kingdom Metazoa; phylum Chordata; class Amphibia; order Anura; family Ranidae; genus Rana; species Rana kukunoris. Next base: position 171,695,993 of record CM056053.1, on the reverse strand, counting down.
TATTAGATTCTTGGAGACTTCAGATTTCATAAAACATTTGGGTATACCTCTCAACTTTCTGAGATGGGAATGAGGGACACCTATTAGCAAAAGTATGCAGATATACCACACCCCCTTATAAGAAAATTATATATAAAAAAAAAAGTGGTGCACTTTATATACAACTATATAGATCAGACCCCCGAGTTTCCCAGAAGACTTGGCATCACTGCTGCATTCTCAAAATGTATTTATTAACTGGTCAGACACATATGTGTGTTTACCATGTTTGTATTTTGGATAATTTTTGCAGGGTGCTGCAATATAATGTGCTGTTTTACTACCTTAATTCTTTATTCAAATGTTATGCTTTTTTATTTTGATCCTTCGTTTCACCATCTCGTTCATTAGTTCTTCAGACCTGTGTATACAGTCTTGCTTGTTGAAGAATATATAGATTGATTTGTATAGTATATTGCATACATGTTAACATTTGGTAGGCACGTATCGCAACTATTCTTTTTATTTTGATAATATTTTTACAATGGTTAATCAGTTACTGCTGATACTACACAGCAAACGTTTTACTAAAGTTAAAAAGTTTACTAAACTTACTTAAAGTTAACCTGTGCTTTCCCCCCGCTGGAGAAAGCAGTAGGTTCCGTTTCATGGCGGCCTCATCAATAGAAATCTTTTCCATCACTCCCCAACAGCTCTGCCTTGTAGCTGACAATGAAAAATAATACTTGGTGGTTTAGTTGTGGGGGGAAGTATGTGTCTCGCTCCCCTTCCTCAGATGTGATAGTGCTTGGCGATTGGTCACTCAGGCACCCAGTACAAATTCTGGTTTGGAGCCTAAACAGGGCTAAAATGGCCATACATGCTTCAATAAATGATAATTTTTTTTCCATCAATCTCTTCCCATAGGAGCATCTGATCTATAGTCAACAACCAATTAAACTGATATGTCATTCAGGGAACTGGATTTCGATTGAAAAAAATCGTAAGTTTCATGATCGCATTTTCTGGTTCCACTATGTAATCTCATAATCTGATTGTTCATTAATGCAATCATATTTAGATCAAAGTATCTTTGTGCATCAGTGCAAAAAGATTGAGGTGATGTTTTTCCTCCTCCATTCCTGTTTTAACCCTCAAGAAGCTGAACCACAGTGCTGTAATCATGCAAATTACAAGCTCTTTCAAGCTGATTTTGTCACTTGTTCACTTGAATGGAATGTGCCATTTATTTATTACTATATCCATGCAGCAAAGCACTGTGGCTGCACAGATGTACAGCCCTGAGCTGCTGAATGCCCTATATTAGGTGAGCCATGGGGGTGGGGGCTGTGGCCGTGGCTCAACCACTGCCACCCCAGCCTCCCATGTGAACAATAACAAAAGCAGTGCAGTGCAACCTAAATGTAAATATAAACACTAATAAATAATGTCCAGGAGAAGGAACAGTCCACAAGTGATGGTGAAAAGGCACAATGAAAATTACGGGATACAATGTGGATCAAACGTGGCCAGAAATCCCTCCACCGCACACAGAGTGGCCTCTCACCTCACTGATTTAACCTATAATAGGTCACATGGCATGTAACTCATTCCCAGTATAACTACTTAGAACATCCAATCGATCCGCATACCAAAAGTGTCAGAAACAAAGCTCAGGAGCTTTGTCTCCAACATGCATATGAAACATAAATGAAGACAATCTAGTGCTCTCTGTATAAGGAGTGTTTAATTGTAAGATAAAACAAAAGTGAAACTACTCACAAAGATGGCACTCAGACAGTGTCATTTATGTTTCATATGCATGTTGGAGACAAAGCTCAGGACCTTGATCGACACCTTTGGTATGCTGATCGGTTGGATGTTCTAAGTAGTTATACTGGGAATGAGTTACATGCCATGTGACCTATTATAGGTCGAATCAGTGAGGTGAGAGGCCACTCTGTGTGCAGTGGAGGGATTTCTGGCCACGTTTGATCCACATTGTATTCCGTCATTTTCATTGTGCCTTTTCACAATCACTTGTGGACTGTTTCTTCTCCTGGACATTATTTATTAGTGTTTATATTTACATTTAGGTTGCGCTGCACTGCTTTCATTATTATATTTCTTGAGGGATTTTATATGAATTTACCTTGAGTGCAGGCTTGCAACCATAATTTACTGTTACAAATTTTTAGCGCAGAAATATTTTCCTATCACATGTGAACAAGCCCTAAGGCTGAAAGGGCATAAACTAATATCAGTTTAATGCAAAATCATTTTTGATTTACTTACTATACTAAAATGAATCAAACCAAGTTCTTAGACCAGCTTCACCCAGTTGATCTGAGGTTTGGCTGCAGCACGGGTGTATCTGTGGTTTTAACTGCAGTCCTATAAACTTTCTTCTAAGTTGCACATTTTTTGCATGTTTTCTGAAAGCGCACCAAGAGTCCTGCATGCTGCAGCATGACCTAATATAAAGTCTATGGGACTGATGCTAAAACATGTGAAAATTGCAGATACACCTGTTCTGTGGCCACAGCGCAGCAGTATGAAGCTGGCGGCGGGGACAAACGCACTGCATTTGTGACCTGTGTTTGGGGTTTCTATTAACTTAAATTGGTTGTAAAGGCAGAAGTTTTTTTTTATCTCAATGCATTTTATGTATTAAGATAAAAAAGCCTTCTGTGTGCAGCAGCCCCCTTCAGCCTCCCTAATACTTACCTGAGCTCCACCTGGATCCAGTGACATGGTAGGATTGTCTCAGCCAATGAGGAGGGGAGTCCCGGACAGCAAAGGCAGCAGCATGGCGCCATTGGTTCCCGCTGCTGTCAATCAGCCAATGAGGAGAGAAAAGGGGCAGGGCTGGGCCACAGCTCCATGTCTGCATGGAGCTGCTTGCTGTGGGGGCACTTGTCCCAGGGGCCAAGAGAGCAGAAGAGCGACCCAAGAAGTGGAGTATGTTTTTTTTTTATGTTAAAAATAAAATCACTTTAATATTGACACCTGCTGCAGATCTCAACCCGAGTCCTATTTAACGAGGTGCAGGAAATGCATGCATTCTCATGTGAACTGAGATCTAAGTTCAGATGTATAGACTAAACAAAAAAAGCACAAAATAAGCACATAACTTACAACATGGTGTCTATTAAAAACAAATTATATTTCAAAGTGAAAAATATAATAGTGCCAAACAATGCCAATCAACATCCTGCATATTATCTCTAAAAAATGTTTATTTTTGTCTATAAACAGATAAACATTATGTGAACCTGGCTTACATCACTAGATTAGCTTTTATTCTGTGTTCCAACATTTATATCGTTGATAATATTATAATAAATAGGTTATGTTAAGACAGCCAGCTAGAAGAAAAAATATGTGTAGAATTGTAAATGGTAAGTGTAGTTGTTCTGACATTCAGCGGAGTCTGTACATTCATACAAGAAGCCAGGTTACATCAATAGAAAGTTGTTGTTTTTTCCTTTTTATTTTATTTTTTTAACAGTCCACTCAGAGCTTTGCCCATACTATGGCTGAAAAAATGTGTTGTAAATCGCAAAGTTTTCCATTAGCTGTTCTGTGACACCACACAGAAAGAACAGCGCTGCTGAAGATGGGCACAACACTGGATCCATACTGGTCTCAGGTAAAGAGAGAGAAACAGCTACTGAAAGGTCTTTATCTTAATGCATAAAATGCAATAAGATCAAATAAAACTTCTGACTTTAGGACCACTTTAATAAATAAGTGCCATGTAACATCTATGGCTATTTTATTTGTAAAATAAACTGACAACAGACAGCTTGACTGAAAGTGCTTTGGGCCAGTTTCTATTTTTGTGTACTCTTCACAACTTTAACAAAAGTTTGTAAAAAAAAGTGCAGTAGGGCTACAAAGTAAAATATCCAGCAACCTCCAAGCTATAGTTGCCATGTACACATGAGCACAAAAATAAGCATTTCTTGTGTTTTACTGGGGTAGTCCTATGTTTTCACATCTCGATATGTAAGGCTGCAGCATCTTTACTTTTAACTTCTAGTATTTTTTTGAATGATGGAGTACAAAAAGACTTTTGTGATGTGGTTTATTGCAGTAATGTATGTTGTGGGAGTTGACATGCTGCAATGCCAGTCATTTTAGGTGATACCCAAATGCAGTTCCTGACACACATGCTTTTTAGTGCACCACAATACACGATAATAAACTACCACGTAATTGGGTGCGCTTTATTGGAGAAATGCAACATGACCATTTTTCTATTTGTTCTTGTGAGTTGGGCTATGACAGCGCTTTCATTTTTAATGCAATACCAACACCCATTAATGCATGACTGGTGCACATGAATAGACAGGTCTGGATGAGCCTTTAATGGATTTTTTTTTTATATGGGATTTTATAAATACAAATTGTGTCTGCATATATATCCATCAACACATGAGAAATGTATGTTCCTTAAACACTGTATAATTTAAAAAAAATTCCGCACACATATAGAGAAAAGTAGAGTTTTAACCTGTAATATAAATCTATAAATTATTTTCTGTTTATAATATATACAGATTTATACTTTACATATTTATCTAATTACATCACTGTTGTTTTTTTTTATGCTATATGTTAATATTACAATAAATATTGTTTAGGACTATACTCAACCTTTCAGTGGTCAAACTACACAAAGAGCCTAAAAAAAAACACAACTACATAGGCCATGATCTGCTAAGAGGATACACAGGCCAAGGCACAGGCAGCACTGATTAGGGCAATGCCAGATGGCAGAATCACCAAGGTGAGGACACCACCTCTTCTAATGGATTTATTCCATGCTCACTGGCCCAAAATTCGGTAGAATCCTGCTCACTGTCAAAGAAGCAACTTCTCACTGGTCCGGCCAGTAAAGTCGGGAAAAGTTTAATGGAAAATTATACATTTTGATATATTTATAATAGTTGTGTGGAAGTGGCTCAATAAAAGTGCACATCATTGACATTTGGCCTATGTTTTCTATATACTTTCTGTCATTATATTTTTTCTAATGATTTCCATTATTTGATTATTTTTTCTGGCATCCATTAAAGGATAAATTTGCCTTTAATAAGATGTTTTGTTACACCATTCTGCACCCCTTTAATCCCCCCGCTGTGACAGCGGATGGGGGATTTTCTCCCTGCACCCACTGTCATAATTTCAACAGAGCATGGCCTTGTGGGGTTCTGCCCATACAGTCATGTCACTTATTTAAAGTGATATGTGAATGAACAAACTACAACTACCGTCTTCTATCGCGGCAGAGGGCATTGTAGTTCTCAATGAGCTGCAAGGGAGCTGGTGAGCACTCCCTTAGTTCATTGATAGGGGCAGACAGCTATACTGAGATTTTGCAGGATTCTGGAATTGCAACCCCAATCTGGTGATCAATGCTCTGCAAGCTCCAGAAACAAGAAATAAATGCACTTTTTTTTACCTGCACGAATGCAGTATGTAAGGTCAACTTATACGACAAGATAATTCCATTTCAAGGCAGGCTGTGTGTGTGTGTGTATATATATATATATATATATATACACACAGGGCTTTTTTTCAGGGGGAACGCAGACCCTTTGGTGCCTGCTCACCACAATCACTTGTAAACACATAAGTCTGGTTTCTGTGTTTACAAGTGACAGCTCTGCACTCTGTGTGTAACCCCCCTGAACTCTGTATGTAATGTAATCCTGGTATTTAATGCCCCTTTAGGACCCTTCTACTGTTTGTGAAATCTGAACAGGGTTGTGGTTGAGTTCATGCACCTATTTTCTGAGAAAAAAAAATTATGTATGTATGTGTATATATATATATATATATATATATATATATAGATAGATACATTGATGATGTGATTATGCAATTTCTATATATATATATATATATATATATATATATATATATATATATATATATATATATATATATATATATATATTTTTATTTATTTATTTATTTTCATTTATAAATATTTAAAGCTAGCTTATATACTTAGTAGCATAAGCTTTAATAGGGGAAAGCAACCTTAAGTGTTGTATTGCAAATACCGTTATGCAAGAGCCAGTGAATTAAGTACTGTCTTCTCTGCAAAAATTGTATTTCTTCTAAAACATTTGATGACAGGCCTCGCTGAATGTCAGAGAACACCAGAAGCTGTACTACATGCAGCAATGCCATGAGCTGTCCTCAAGCAAAAGCTCTCCCAAAGCACATGCAGCATGGCTTTATCGTTTTTTGTTTACTTTGGGCAGTCATATTTTAAATTAAAGATTCAGTAGAACTTAAATTCCCTTTTTATAAAAAAAAAAAAAAAAAAAAAAACAGCAATTTTGATAAACATTTAAAAAAAAAATATATATATAAAACTAACAGAACCTGAAACTAACTTCAGTCATTATGTCCATTTTATCATCTTTGTCTTCATTCACTACAGTGCATTGGCAGAAGTATAAAGGTGATATGCAGGAAAGATTTTTTTCCAGCATGCTGTGCCATTAGAAACCAATATTTATGGAAGACCTTGAAATGATAACCAGTAAATGAGCCTAGAACAAATTTCTACAATAAATTTGACATTACATGATTTTTTTTTTTTCTTTTTTTTTTTTTTACTAAAGGTGTATCATGAAAAAATAAAATATAAGCCTTCGGCAATAAAATGAACGCTAACATATTTGTAGAACATAACAAAACACTAGAACAGACTGTGTTTTAACCCTGTGCAGTGTGCCAAGCCATAGTGGAGAACTTGAAACTGTGCATTTCTGTTTAAGTGCAGGATGAAAATCCTCTGGTTTGGCTTCAACAACCTCATGCGTAAGCATATGTTTTAGCTTCTGGGACACCTGAAATTAACTTTCCAAAATAATTTCTGTAGTGTAGGTTTCAAAAAAAATTCCTTGTGTGTAATCATGTTGTTCACTGAAGGTTTTCTAATCCCAGACCTAATATTGTACTTAGCAATTACTTAAAGTTCTTCAAATATTTTGCCTGCAGTGTAAAAAGCCAAGTCATTTTATTCCACGAAGAAGGGGAAAAAAAACAAAACCAAAAAAAAAAAAAACTAGTCTTTCTCTGTAAAGTAATCAGTGGATGCCTTTGCTTATAAAGCTAATGCCTTTTGTTCCCAAGAGACTTGTCTTTGTGGAAGTAGGAACAGAATGAAGAAGCGCAGCTAAAATGATGACATTTATTGGCTCTTTTACTCTTCTTTATCTGGAAAAAAAAAGAAAAAAAAGCAAGTGTCACTTTTGAGTTATTAGCTCCGTTGGTTGTCCTTCTGTAAAAAATAAATAAAATCTGTTGGGGAAGGAAACTGAGGTAGGTGTATGAAAAACCATAAGACGTGTCTTAAACTAAATGACTATATGTAATACTGATCATGGTTTTATGAAGCAATTCCCCATGCAAACAGTTTAAAACACAGATATGATACATACGTATAAGCAAACATTTTTTTTTTTTAACTTGTCAAAAGGCACAGCTTTGTCAGGGACAGTTACCAGTTTTGTCTCTTCCTTAGCCTATTATGTGAGAGACAGTAAGAGGAGAAATAGCAGACCAATGACCTCATCTCTTGTTTCCCTCTGCCCTCTCCTCCTATCAGCATTGTCTTTGCACTGCAGCACAGCCGATTGGCTTCTTGTGTTGCTTCACGCTATCCCAATCTGAGCTCTGCCATAGAGGAGCAGCAACTGGCTAAAACCAAGCCAAATTCAGGTATTCTCACTGCTTGCTGTAACCTCCCTGGCGGTATGATTATGTCAGATTTTAGGTGCTGAAAGCGGTACCATTATTTTGCATGGAAATTTGGCGTTTTACATTGTAGGCCGGTAATAACTCACCTAAATCTGTACAAACAAGAGTCTAGTAGACATCCCGTGTATAATAACGTTTGGAACACAAAATCATAAATTATAATAAATATAAATAATTATAACAAATAATAATAATAATAAAAATGAGTCAATAATGTAATCAAATCAAAAACCCTGAAATTTGCTCAGTTTCAGAAATTGTCGCTGTCATTACTTTCAGTGTCTGAAGACAAATTTCCCCACAAATCGTTATCGCTCAATTCTGCAAGTGGTTCTAATTTATTATCACTGTTTTCTAGCTGCTCTAAAACCACTTTTGACATAAAGGGACAGTTTTTGGTTGCTATGGACAATCTCCAGTTTCCAGGCAGAAAAAAACAGTATTTATTATATAAAAGTGCATACAGGACACTGGACACACCACTAGGGGACAAAGGGGATGTGTAATTATTTTATACATTACTGTAATCTGTAAGATTACTGTATGTATTGTGTGCTTTTACTTTTTTTATTTGGCGCCGATCTCCGCCCCCCGCAACGTCGTAGGGAACTGAGGTTGGCGGCACTCGGGCACTGTGTGAATCAAGCGAGGAGACAGTTCGAACACACAGCGGGGAGACATCACAGGATCCAGGGGACACAGTAAATAACTATGCCTGCTGAAATTTGTCCGCCGGAGACATGTCCGTCAGATATGTCCGCTGGTTAGTACACTCACCAGCGGACAGAAATCTCTGCGCATGCGTCGAATGGATTCGACGCATGCGTGGAAGTATTTTATTTCCTGGAGTGGTGACGTGGCGGCGTCAACGTCACCGCCACGTCACCGCGTCCTCAGCCCGAGGGGATTTTCGTCCGATGGTGTGTACACGCCATCGGACCAAAATCCGATGAGACATGTCCGCTGGAAACGGTCCGTCGGACATGTTTGAGCGGACATGTCTCATCGTGTGTACACCTCCTTAGAGTTGCAAGCCTTACTGTGGTTGTATAGACAGAACTTTTTTATTTAATCTTAATGCATTCTATGCATTAGGGGGTCTGTTACACTCCAAAGGCTTAATATCCTTACACTTACCTGAGATCCAGCAAAGTTGCAGGAGTGTCTCGGCTACCCAGGACTCCCCTTCTCATTGGCTGAGACAGCAGCACAACACCATCAAAGTCAATCGGCCAATGAGGAGAGAAAGGGGGCAGGGTCAGGCTTGCGGCTTCATGTCTAAATGGACACACGAAGCAGTGGTTGGGCTCAGTTGCTCCAATAGCAATGCTTGCTGTGGGGGCACTCAACAGGAGAGAGGGGCCAAGATAACAGAAGAGGGACCCCAGAAGAGGAGGATCTAACTAAAAAAAACAAGACTTTACAATCACTTTAACCACTTAATACCCGGACCATTATGCAGGTAATGGACCTGGCCAGTTTTTGCGATTCGGCACTGCGTCGCTTTAACTGACAATTGCGCGGTCGTGCGATGTGGCTCCCAAACAAAATTGTCATCCTTTTTTCCCCACAAATAGAGCTTTCTTTTGTACATATTTTTGGTAAAAAAAAATAAAAAAAAAAACGTAATAAGCGCTTAACGATTAGTTTGCGCAAAATATATAGCGTTTACAAAATAGGGGCTGGTTTTATGGCATTTTTATATATATATATATATTTTTTTTTTTTTTTGATTTAAGTCTTTTTTATTTGAAAATAAAATAATGATACATGTACAGGTAAGTACAACTGAACCTATAATATACAACATTACAGTACATACTATCGTGTGCCCCTTTAAACCTTGGTCATCTTCATCCTTACTTGCCAACCCTATTTACACCCCCCCCTCCACCTGGTTATCTGGGGGAAACAACAGCACTCCCTAAAACCTGAAACACGCACCACAAAAAAAAAAAAAAAAGAAAAAGGGATAAAATGAAAAGGAGGACCACAAAGCAAAAAGCAAGGAGAAAAAAAAAAGGGGGGGGGGGATGGGAAGGAGAGCTCCCTCCCCTCCCCATCATCCTCCCTTTACCTGTTCCCCTCTGTAGTAGTTACCCTTATCACCTTATCCCTTCTTGTTTTAAAACAAAAATTATAAAACTTTGAACAGTTGTAGCAGTGTTACAGTTATAATACATAATACAGATGGGTCTACATGCAGATGCATACCATTATGTATCCCCTCTTAACTTAAAGTACCCTCCGGGATACTACTACATAAAGAGGGGAGGGACAAAGACAAAAAGAGAAAGGGAGAAAGGAAAAAAAAAAAAAAAAAAAAACCCACACTCTGTTCTTTCAATCTTCCTACTCTCTCCCCCTTCATATTCGAGGTGTCGTCTATATTATTAGTCTTTACCCTCCTCGCCCCTCTGCCCTGGAATCTAGAAAGGAATTCCAGGAAGTCCAGGTTCTTAGATATCTTTCCTGTTGATGTTGTGCTGTCAATACTAATTCTTCTAATTTGCAGATTTCCTTTACTTTACTTATCCACATCTCTATGGTTGGGGGGGATGATGACTTCCACTTCTTTGTTATACATGCCTTTGCTGCATCTAATAAATGACATATACTTGTCTCCCTGTACGCTTTCTCTTGAATTTGGTTCACATGTAGAAGATAAAATTCTGGTTCTTCCGGTTCTCTATATTTTTTTTACTACTAATGGCGGCGATCAGCGATTTTTTTTCATGACTGCAGCATTATGGTGGACACATCGGACAATTTTGACACATTTTTGGGACCATTGTCATTTTCACTGAAAAAATTGCTATAAAAATGCACTGATTACTGTGAAAATGACAATTGCAGTTTAGGAGTTAACCACTAGGGGGGCACAGTTTAGGCGTTAACCACTAAGGGGCGCTGTAGTGGTTATGTGTGACCTTGTACGTGTTTCTAACTGTAGGGGGCGGGGCGGGGCTGGACGTGTGACGTCACTGATCGCCTTTCCCTATATCAGGGAAGAGACGATCAGTGACATTGCCACTGTGAAGAACGGGGGAAGGTGTGTTTACACACACCTCTCCCCGTTCTTCAGCTCCTGTGACCGATCGTGGGACACCGGCGGCGATCGGGTCTGTGGGTCCCACGGTCACGGAGCTTCGGACCGGGTCGGCACTTAAAGGGGATGTACAGGTACGTGCGGTCCTTAAGGCAGTCCTTAAGTGGTTAAACATAAATTGGTTTTCTTGGCAGGACTTCCAGGAAAAAAACTTTGTATAGCAGAGAGGCATGATGGCAACCATGTATGCCCATAAGCATCAATGTTTACCCAGGTATGCAGGTACAACTTATTTCTTTAACGGGAAAGTTTTGACTTTGGACATTTTTTTGCAAATACACTTGTGTGGGTAAAGGCTGATGCACAGAAACATTGCTTACAAGAGTATGCTAAATACAGCAATTTAAATGTATGGTAGACTGTATATGGCAATTGTAGATTCCTGGGTGTGGGAAAAACACCCGGAATATTTTTTGTTTTTCAGCCTCTTACCATTTGTGTGCATAAGGCCTAAGTATCATTAGTTATACGGAGCTTAGGTAGTATTTAATAATACTTTAGTGGAAAGAATGTTTTTAGTAACACTTTGTAAAGATGGGGGGTTGATAATATAACAGTATGACTGCATCAAAGTAACAGTTGTTTGATTGTGACATTTAGTTGGCCCAGAGCAATCTATTCCACTATTTGACCACCATTCTCTTCTAAAAACGCTGCCAAAAATAGAATGTTGGTCTGAACCTCATTCCTAATCACCTGTTTAAGGAGGATCCTATGGCTTAGTGAAATTCTGAATTTATGGCCTAAAATTTACTCCAGAACCCAGATGGGTCTGGCCATATGAGTCTCTAATAGCCAATAATCTGAAGTAATGGACAAGTCAGCACCTTCACTTTTTAAAAAAGATTGACTCCCAGCAGTTATAATGTCTGTGTGTGTGCGCTGAAGCTGGTTGGGGAAATTTGACTACCCTGTGTGGGAGGGAGATATGATAGAGTTGATTTACAAAAAACGGGGAGTGCAAAATCTTGTGCAGCTGTGTATGGTAGCCAATAAAGCATTGACAAAAAAAAAAAAAACCTGGAAGATGATTGGGTTCTGTACATAACTGCATCAGATTTTGCACACTCCAGTTTTAGCAAATCAACTTCAATGGTATATCGTGGATTTTAGTGTGGTGGGTTGTGTACCCCGCTGTTCACAGTTCCATAGACCTAACTGTCCTTTTATTGACTCTGTTTTTGCTCTGTATCAGTAGCAAGTGTGGCTGCTTGCTAGCCTCTGTGCCTCTTCTTTTGCATCCTTTTTCTTTAACTTTGAGTTTTATTAGGGTCTTTTTTTTACTTTAGCCTTTTGCTATTTTTACTTTCTGCTTCTGTTAACATAAAATAGAATAGTGTTGGCTTTTATTTTGCATGATTAGTCTTTTGCATGGTTAATATTTTCTGGGTGAGAGTAGTGGGGGCATGCATGCCACACAAGCTGGAGGTGAGGAGCATGTGCCTACTTGTTCCATAACACTACATACAGCTTTAAAGCATCCCCCAAACCTGCTGAAGGATTTGTGAATTTTTAAGTGTCCATGAAACCACATGCGAAGACGACCTCCCCGCTGTAGATTAATTTTTGTTTTTCAAAGTCAGTGGAAAAAATCATATATGTTAAAGTGACCCTCTCACTAGTGAAAAAATGGTAGTAAAAGCACCCTGTAAAAGAAGAATGCTTACTGACTGCAGTTTTTGACCTGTTGCAGAGCCACAGTTGCAGCTGGTATGCTACACTTCTGGGAATGCTTAATGCTGTAATTCCTGCTGTGCACTTTGGTTGCACCCAATAGTGGGTCCACTGGGTGGAATATCATACCTCAAGAGGGATGCAGCATTCAACACTACTAAAAATGTTGGATTCTGGCAGAAGCTGGAGACACAGCCACAATGGAAGGCAAGTATGCCTCTTGTTCTTTTACTACAGTTTTTTTCCCCTAGCAACAGGATCATTTTACGTAAAAAAAAGTATAAATTTTCAGCAACAGCAAAGCCTACCTTTTTTATGGTGGCCAATTGCTATTGGCGATGAAGGGCATGGAGAGCTGTGCAACCCTGTTGTCACTAATCTGCTTTCTGTAAAAGTGAAATTACAAATGACAATATGTGTATATATATTTATATATATATATATATATATATATATATATATTGTCATGTACAGTCCCAGCAAAACAGGCAGACACTTTAAAGATTCATAAATCTTAAATCATAATTTATTTTTATTTTTTATTTGGATAGAGTGATGATTGGTTAGAGCCATTGTCAAGTTTTTTTATTGCTGTTTGTAATTGGCCTTTTCTGATTGGATGGGGTGGAGAGTGTAATGTCACACCCATACCTTCAGTTAAGCTTAAATGCAAATACAATTTATGGGATAATTCTTGTTGAAAATAATGTTCTGGAGGCAGGGTCCATTTAAGAGCTGAGCTTGACACATGAATGCTTGGCTTAATTCAACTGCATGGTAAGCCCCAAAAATGAACTTATCCTGTTTGCTCCATTTTGGTCTGTTAAATATTTTACTTAAAGTGGAAGTAAACCCTTCTATCATTTTCAGCCAAGGAAGCTGCCATCTTGGCCTATGTTTAATCTTCAACTGCCGTGGTGCTGCACATGTGATCAGTTATGACACCAGCCATTGGATGGTTTGACAGTTTGGTTGAGAGCACAACCAATGTGACAGTTGGCAATCCCGGCATGCCAGAAATTTAACTGCTTTTTGAAACTGTTAAATCGATGGGTTTACTTCCGCTTTAAAGCATTTTCTTTATATCTGATTGATAAGATACACACAATGGTATGTCTTTATATATTATCTGTTGATCTTTTTAATAAAATATTTGAATGATATTTCTTTCTTTTTTTTATCTCAAGTGAATGATATTTCTTTTTTTTTTTTTTTTTATCTCAAGCAATTCTATTAGCCCTGCATAGGTTACCTCTATGAACTACAGAACACCATATGGTATGAAATTCTGCAGGTGTGATGTAGTCCTGAGTAGGGATCAGCCGAACAACCCCCAGTTCGGTTCGCACCAGAACATGCGAACAGACAAAATATTTATTACGAACATGTGAACACTGTTGAACACTTTTGATTTTTCACATCTGTGATTTTTCACATTTTAAAGGCTTATATTCAAGTTAGTGCCATAAAAAGCCTTTAAGGACTTTGATACATGTCCCCTGGGGCAGTACCCATGTTTTTTCAGGAGAAGTGATTTTAATAATGCTTAAAGTGAAAACAATAAAAATGTTATATTCCAGAATGCGCATGTCAGATTTTCCAAGATGGCCGATTAAGCTGGGAGCTCCATTCCACCCAATTCTAACGGTGCACGCAGCAGCTCACAGAGCACCTAGAAATGACAGTCCCACAGTGATCCGGACCCCTAACCAGCCAGGGAGTGCTCCCACATCACTGGGATCCCAGTTCGCAAAGACCTCTGGCTGCAATTCAAGTCGGCAGCTGCAGCCCAGCAGCATGCTCCAGGCACAGAGGAACAGACTGAACCCAGGCAAGTAATCGCTCCAGCGTCCCTCACATACACCCCTGCAGACCTAAATGGTAACCAGCAGCAGGTGACACTATCCCCGGCCTCTACTGAATCACTACTTGGCCGTGGCTTTAAGGACAGTGCCTGTTCCCTGGCAAGGGCCTCCATTCACAACACACCAGGGAGCCTCCGTCCTTACCACCCCTGCCCAGGACATGTACATACAGCCAGATGGCCTATACCTGAAGCTCTCTGAATTACTGGAGAGGGACCTGGCCTCCACAGCAGCAAAGATAACAGGGGCAATCACAGCCGACTTCCAAAGCCTGGGATCCAGGATGGAAGCCATTAAGAAACTGGATATGATGGTGGCAGCCACCAATCAGAACTCAGACCATATTTAGACACTTCAAGACAGATATTCAGCCCTTTCTAGGATTGATGAGCTAGAAAACTGATCCTAAAATTGTATTTTCTGGATCTGAAGTCTCCCAGAGTCCATTGCGGATGTCCCCCAGGCTACCCAGGAGATCATCAAAACATTAATCCCTAACATTCCACAGCACTGTATGGAATTGGACAGAGTCCACAGAGCCCTGGGACCCCTGAGGAAGGATGGTTTACCTAGGGACATCATTGCAAAACCTCACTTCTATTCGGTCAAGGAGGAGATAATGACGCAATCCAGATCGATAAAACAGATTACATGTCGAGGTCACCCAATACTCATCTTTGCAGACGTATACACCTTTACGATGCAGAGGAGATGGGCCCTGAAACCCCTACTTTCAGTCCTCGCCCAAAAGGACGATAAATACTGGTGGACCTTCCCATTTGCTGTCAAATTCTACTTCAAAAGCAAGCAGTACGCCTTCTCCAGTCTCCAGGAAGAAGAGAAAATCCTCCTATCCCTGAAGCTCATCTCTAGTGATGGATAAACATCCGACTGGATGGTTTGCGAGCGCTAACCGCAAACTTTCGCAAATGTCCGTCAACCACAGGTTGGTGGTGGGCCCCATTGACTTTAATGGCAGGCGAATATTAAAAAAACCTTCAGGTCCTATTTGCAGCCACAAAATACTTATTAGCTGTGCACAAATAGTCCCACAACATGGACACTGACCTACCAGAAGTATTAAGTGAAAAACCGGATACATAAGTAAGTGCCGGCCATTACAAGCCCCAAAAATTAGCGTTCACCTGACAGCAAACAACCTTGTATTCTGTGGCTGGTGGTACATTAGGCATTGTAACTAGAGTTGAGCGGACACATGGATGTTTGGGTTCGGCCGAACTTCGGAAAAAATTCTGGGTTCGGGACCCGAACCCTATTGAAGTCAATGTGCATAGGGAAATAACTTAAACTAACATAAAATACATTAAAAAAACCTTGACAAGCAGGAACCTTCCCCAATGATGGGACACTATTCCTCCCACTGACACAAATGATGGGGCAATATTCCTCCCAATGATACCAATGATGGGGCACTATTCTCCCACTGACACAAATGAAGGGACACTATTCCTGCCAATGATACCAATAATGGGACACTATTATGGTGCAATTAGATTTGTGAAGTAGGACTGACTCCTAACTAATTTTCTCCCTATAAGCACAATCAGGAACCTTTCCCTACAGTAGCTAATGCAGAGTATGTTACAGGAACATATGCCGTGCTGGTGCAATATGCAGAGTATCTGACAGGAACATATGCAGTGCTGGTGCAATATGCAGAGTATCTGACAGGAACATATGCAATGCTGGTGCAATATGCAGAGTATGTCACAGGAACATATGCAATATCTAATATCCTATCTAATTATCTCCCTATAAGAACATCAGGAACCTTTCCCTACAGTAGCTAATGCTATGTAGATCTCTGAGTATTGTAATTCGATTTCTGAAGCAGCACAATCCTATCTAAATCTGTCCCTGAGAGCAGCAGCAGCCTTTCCCTACCCTAGCTAAAGCAGAGTGATGAGCTGTGCTGTGTGCCTCTACATTATATAGAGGCTGAGTCACATGCTCGTTCACATGCTGCACTGGCCATTAGTAGGCATGGCTGTGATGGCTTTTAGGTCACACAAGTAAAACAAATATCGATTGACTGCCGTTCAGCGCGCCATTACATAGCCAAACTCTGAATCCTAACTTTCAGCAAATTATTCGGGTTCGGGTCAAAAAAAAAAAACAACGTTCAGTACGAACCCAAACTTTACACTTACTAATTGTAACAGCACTGGTTAACGGAGTGAACCACAACTGCGGTTAGCAAGGAATTCAATGCAATTCTCTATGCGACAACTCAGTATTAGGCCCCAGGCGTGGCTCCTCGCAACAGGAGTTTGGGGGATCTATACATCATCTCTGTGTCACATAAAGAAAGCTGTTGAGCTACTAAGCATGGATGCATTACAACATGTGACCAAGGCTTAGCGTTTAAAATTAGTTCCAGGTCAATATCCCAATACACCACTACATGCAGGTGATTATCAGTAAGGGACCCCAGGCGTCACTCCTAGCAACAGGAGTTTGGGGGTTCTCTACATCATATCAACCTTAGCATGTAGAGATGTATTTAGGCCACTAGGGGAGATGCTATAAAAAAGCATCAACCCCTAGCATAGAAAAGTTAGAGTGAACATCTTCAACAATTAGGACAAGGCCTATATGTATTTTATACTTTTGTCAAGCACGTAGTAAATTGTATTTGTAGTAACAAGTATTCATTGCATACGAGAGATAATGTAGCTCAGGTACTTTGAGGATACACTTATAATACACAAGTTGTACTGGCAACTAATAGAAAGGTATGAGAGGCAGTATAGCTCAGGTACTTTGAGGGTACATATAGTATTAGTAGTAACAAGTATTAATTGCGTATGAGAGGCAATATAGCTTAGGTACATTGAGAGTACATATAGTATTAGCCCACGGCCACAGGTGTTCATCTGACAGCAAACAACTTTGTATTCTGTGGCTGGTGGTACATTAGGCATTCACTGGATACAGAAACAAGTGTCGGCCAGTACAGGCCCAAACAATTAGCCCACAGGCGTTCACCTGAATTTGAATGAACCATGGTCTACTGGTCACATGTGTTGAATTCCTCCAAGATCCATGCTTCATTCATTTTTATAAATGTGAGGTAGTCAACACTGTTGTGAACTAGGCGAGGACAGCTGTCGATGGTTCGGCTGAAAAAATTATCTCATATCATTAGTGATCAAGACATCTTCAAACCACGGTCTTCTTGCAGCCACTGTTGGATTGGTACCCACAACTGTTTCTCTGTGAGTGGAAATTCCTCTGCCAGCGGATGCAAAAGCAGAATGCAGCATTTCTCTAAGCAAGGCCTGAAAGTGCAGCATTCTGATAGCCCTCTGTGATGGTGGTAACATTTCCGCCATGTTTTGTTTGTACCGGGGGTCTAAGTACGTTGCCACCCAGTACTGGTCCTTGCCCTTTATGCTTTTTATACGGGGGTCCCTCTTAAAACACTGGAGCATTAGGGCCCCCATTTGCACTAAACTGGAAGCACTGTACTGACCTGGCTCCTGCTCATCATCCAGGATAATGTCGTCCTCATCCTCCCCCCATCTACGGACAACACCAGGGATCCAAGAAAGGTTTAAAGCATGCTCTTCTTGCTCCTCCTCCTCCGTCCTGGCACCATACTCCTCTAACTCCTCTTCAGACTCCCGTTGTTGACTTGTCTCAGGGGGAGTAGCCCCCCCTGGGAATTCATCCAGCATTGCGACTTCCTCATCTTCATGCTCCTGCTCCTCGATGGCTTGATCAATGACACAATGCAATGCACGCTCCATAAAGAAGACGTAAGGTACGTTGTCATTGATGGCACCCTGGCTGGGACTGACCAGTTTGGTGATCTCATTAATTGGCCGCAAAATTCTGCATGAGTCGCGCATGAGCAGCCACTGGCGCGGTGAAAAAAACCAAGTTCCCCAGAACCTGTCCTGCCGCAGAGTTCGTACAGGTAGTCGTTAGGCTGCTCCAGCAGAGGTTTGCAGTTATCAAGCATATACAGAGTTCCATCGCGTCGGGCAGTCAAAAATAAGATGTCTGACCGGCAGGGTGTGTCGCCGCTGAATGTCAGCAAAGCAAGCCATGGCTGGGTAAGATCTTCTGAAATGGGCCGAGATTTTCCTGGTCTGACGCAAGACGTCCTGGAGCCCAGGGTATTTGGCAATGAATCACTGCACGACCAAGTTCAGGACGTGTGCCATGCATGGCACATGTGTAATTTTGCCCTGTTTCAGCACGCTCAGCAGATTGGCACTGTTATCACACACCACTTTACCAACTGTCAAATTGAGCGGTGTTAGCCACTGATCTGCCTGTGAACGCAAAGCTGAAAGGAGTGCAGGACCAGTGTGGCTCTTGTCTTCCAGGCGCACAACAGACGCAGCACAGCATGGCAACGTCTCACCTGGCATGTCGAAAAGGTTCTGGGGATCTTGGGCGGTGCAGCGGAAGAGACGGTAGTATTGGAAAATGAGGAGTCAGTCGAGGAGGAGGAGAAGAAGAAGAGGCAGGCCTGCATGCAATCTGTAGTGGTAAAACTTAATCTACATGGGTGCCACGGGTTACATGCTTGATGGCTGTCAGAAGTTATATATCATGCCTGTGGTCAGATGTATCTTGGCACCGACACTGTGTGCCAGAGATACATTCACTTGCCACTGAACATGGCCATATAGCTCTGGGATGCCCTTCTGTGAAAAAAAATTCCTTCCTGGGACCTTCCATTGTGGTGTTCCAATGGCCACAAATTTTAGAAAGACCTCCGAGTCCACCAGTTTATATGATTAAGCACTAATTTATAGTGCGAAACGCGTCAGCTGTTTTACTCCTGTGTAGTGTGCTGTGACTTGTAGTGCATTTTTCCTTTTTTAAATAAAGACAACCATCAAGGTTTTTGGAGTGTGGCTTTTTCCATCTGTCCACTATATGGCAGTAGTTGGTGGGCTATAAGTTCCGACAAGCCAGCGGTCAACCGTTGGGCAAGAGGGTTATCCGGCATCATCGTTTTTTTACGATCGAACATTTGGGCCACGGAAGCCTGCCTTTTGCAGAAAAACATGAGGAAGGCATGATGGAAGGTGGAGTGGAGGACAATTGTGAGCATAGAGGAGAAGAGGCTGGACGGTGAGTGCCTGGAGTGTGGCTTTGTGTGTTCTGATGGTGTTGCTCCCACTGGGCTCGGTGATGGGAGGCCAGGTGCCTTCTTAAGGCGGTCGTCCCTAGGTGAGTGTTGGGCTTACCGAGACTTATGCGTTGACTGCAAAGGCTGCAGATGGCAACATTCTTGTCTGCAGTGGACACGTTAAAAAAAGCCCACACTGCAGAGCCATGGGCAGGCGTCCTGGGAGCACCAGATGTGACCGTACATGTGTAACGCCACTGGCGTTCCTTCCCCCTTAACCACTGCGCTGGTGACTTCCCCACACCTCCGCAGTGAGCTACGCGCGTCATTTCCGGTGCGCTCTGTTGTGCGCTCCACGCTGGAACGCGGAAGTGCGCCCCAGCGATCCGCATCCATTCCCGCGCCGCGCGCTCTATTTAAAGCCCCAGGTATGACGGCACGGTGTTCCACTATTTTGTGTGCACCTGCCGTCACCTGGGACCCTTGCAGCCTCCATACAGACCCACCACTTTGGACCTCTGGCCTCAGACCCACAGAGCATCCCTGCTCCCCACCAGCCAGCATCACTTCAGCCCAGTGCTCTTCAGCAAGGAATCCCTATTCCCAAGAGACTACTGCAGCTGTCCAGGAGCTGACACTCTATGGACTCTAGGAAACATCAGAACCGCAAGTAACAGTGTCTAACCATGCCTATGCTAACCTGATTACTAACAAAAGCAATCCTGTGGTCTGCATATTTCCAGTATTGTTTATGTATGATAACCGCAAGTAACAGTATCTAGTCATGTCTCTGCTATTCTGAATACTAACAAGGCAACCTTTGTGCACTCCCTATCTCCAGTAATCTTAGTCTCATACTTGTTGTCCTAGTCTAGTATATACTATTATACCCTGTACCTGAAGTGCAGTTACGCACCAGCTTTTGATACCCGAGTAAAGGTGGCGTGAACCTTCGTGGTATACATCTGATTCTGCTATAGTAACCGTCAGACATTTTTCCTTTGCTTTATTTAAGTTACATTCCTTAATTGATACGGTGCCGCACCCAAGACTGGTTCCCCCGATAGAGGTTGTGATGAAATAAACCCTAAACTTTCTGTTAATACAAGAAAGTGCGGATGTGGTTTAGTCTGAGAAACCTCTCCAACTGGGAAATCCATTAAGTATCATTAAAGAGAGGACAGGATTGTAACAACATGGTAGATGGCTCGCTCCTGATACATTAGGAGTCTGGTTTGTCCCTCCTGTGCAATGTAAGTTCGGCCTGCTTATCCTCCCTATCTGCTGGTCCATCTCTCCCTCTGAACTCCCCTCCTCTTCCTCTCTTGTGGGCACTCACGTGACATCTGTAGAGAAAGTCTCTAGAGAAGTGCAGTATATGTGGAAGAAGGTATATAACAAAATCTGTCATTTTGGGGGGAGGCACTGGTTTATCACACCAGTTGTGAAACTTTTTTTCAGGAAATTTTGTTAATGTGTGTAGCAGAGGTAACGCAGCGAAAGAGGCAAAAATTCAGCAGTAACCAAATACACGGCCAGTCACAATGCTGCACAATACAAATCCACTATAATATGCTTTTTATATTCAAAAGTATATTATAAGTGTATATTACACCTATGTACTACAGAGCAAGTAGCACACCTATACCAGTGCTTGAAAGGACTTTTGTGGTCCTGTTAGGTAAGGATTTGTGTCACTACAGTCTGTCCCTGCTGGAAACAGCAAACTGTCCCTACACTGACAAAAAGTATATGAATGTATTACACACCTATATACTGCACAGCAAGTAGCACACCTATACCAGTCCTTAAAGGGACTTTTGTGGACCTTTTAGATAGCTATTTGATTGAATACAGCCTGTCACTGCTCCAAACACCAACCTCTCCCTACACCAGGGAACCTCAAACTACGGCCCTCCAGCTGTTGCAGAACTACACATCCCATGAGGCATTGTAAAACACTGACATTCACAGACATGACTAGGCATGATGGGAATTGTAGTTCCTGAACAACTGGAGGGCCATAGTTTGAAGACCCCTGCCCTACACTGACAAAAAGCAGAATGTCAGGTGGCCACCAGATCAGGTCTATTCATAAGATAGGGGGTATGTCCATGTGCTGAAATGTCTCAATTGGCTGTCCTGCACCACCTGATGGATGTGTCATAGGTCAAATTTCTTACCCGGTTTGGCGGACAGCGAACACGCAAAGTTTTCTGCGAAACGACCACTGGGCGAACCGGCAAGCCATCTCTACTCATCTCGCTGGAAGCAGATATGGACACGTCTAACTCTACTCTTAATGCCGCGAAACATCCATCTCTTACAAGCCCTCTGACCCCCCTGTGGAACAAGCCAAGGGCCAAGAGAACAAAGGACAACAGCCTGACCTGAAGAGAAGAATCAACCTCTGCAACTGTAATGGAATGACCCGTGATACTCTGAGACTTTTTTTTTTTAAAGTGTATTTTTGTGCGTGAACTCGAGAGAGAGGAGCCGGACTGCAGGAGTTGGGAGTAGGCAGACCCTCCCCCCGGAGGCAATTAGCCATCCTTCTCCATGCCCCTGGTGGAAATGGCGGGTGTGAGGGGGGGGGGAGACCTTTGAAGGATGCGGTGTACTCCTGTGCCAGCTTCACCAATGACTCTTGGGTCTAGGGACATCCTATGTCCCTTAGGGGCATAGGATGACTGAGAAATGATATCATAAATTACATGAGATGGGACAATACTGATAATTCATGTATTGCAGGATATCTTGAAATATTACAATGTATTGCAGGATATCTCGAAATAATATTTAAAGTCTGACTCCAACAGGTTAATTGAAAGATATTAATTCATGTTACATCGCCTCCAGCTACCTTTCCTGGCTGTAGTGATGGGGCTTGCGGTGATTACATTCTATTGTCTATTGTGTGATGCTAATGACACTGTATTGTGTGAAAATCTATTGATGATAGATGAGTTGTGAGTTAGCAGTCTAAAAGTCAGACGTCTGACTTTCAGGTGTAGTGGATTAGCATGTCAATTATGTTTACTAAAAGAATGTGCATTATGTAGCAGGTGAATAACTGTTGTTGGAGTTGGGACTTCTGGGTAATGACTAATAATTAACTCATCTGAATGTCATTGTCTAAGGCCGCGTACACACGATCAAATCTGTCTGCTGGAAACGGTCTGCTAGACCGTCCCAGCAGACAGATTCGATCATGTGTACGGGCGAGCCGACGGATTTGGCCACCCGACAGATTTCAAAGCATGCTTTGAAATCTATCGGGTGGGAACCCGACATGTCTGCTGGTTAGTACACTTACCAGCAGACATGTTGTCTCGCACCGGCGCTGAATGGATTTGGCGCATGCGCGGAAGTGTTTTACTTCCTGGTGCGGTGACGTGGCGGCGTCAACGTCACCGCCACGTCAGCGCGCCGTCTGCTGGCGGGGATTTTGGTTTGCTCGTGTGTACACGCGAGCAAACCAAAATCCAAAGAGACATATTTGTTCAAATCGGTCGGTCCGACCGATTTGAACAAATGAATTGCCTCGTGTGTACGAGGCCTAAGAGAGTGTGTATTAAAGTTCCTTGTGTAAGGTGGTGGGTGGAGTTCATTCATTGTTCACTTGGTTTCTAAAACTGTACATAACCAGCTGAGTATACCATTAAAGTATTCATTCATTTTGGAACCAGAGAACAGAGCTGTGCGTGTCACGTTTATTCTGGGAAATGGAATGGGTCGTGTCTGCCGGATTGTAGAGTGTCGGATAAGCTGTCTTGGGTCGGTGGAATGGAAATCGTAAACAGTGGTGACCGTTACAGCAACCTACACTTTCTTCACTTTTTACACTTTCTTCCACACCTCTTTTAGGCCGAAGTGCCCAGGAACATGCTTCTCTTCTGATTGAAGCATTTGCTCCAAAGGTTCTGTTGATTTTTTCCTTTTTAATGCTGAGTTGGTCTGGAGTACACCGGATTCTGTTTTTTGGGAGGTCTGTTATCTCCGTAACATTTAGTACATGGGCTATTAGCAGGCCCACTGCACACCTTAGAGCTTGCAGTCTAGAGATAGTCTCATACGCTTTCTAAAGTCTATTTTGGCTCCAAAATAAACTAAGTAGCGGCTCGGGATCTGATTAATGGGAACTCACATGGATACGAAAACAATACATATCTACAGAATTTATTTTCTTTGTGTAAGAAATGTCAGTTTTCTTTAATGTTTTAAAAGGTGCCTTAGTTCTGGGTGCTGGGCATGTGCCTCAAACTATTCCTCAGACTCTTATTGACTCACGAAATAGGTTGTCTGCTCCTAGTTGATGAGATACTACCTGTTTGGTGCGGTTCCTTGGGGTTGGTTTCCCACCAGGGCTCTGGTCTAAACCAACTAAAGGTGCAAAGCCTCTTTATCACGCATCACCTTCATCTTCACTGTTTTTCTTTCCCATTTCCCTTTCTTCTGTCTTCCTTAATTCCCCCCCCCCCCCCCCCCGGGGCATAAACACATGTCTTGTTTTCAGTCACTCACCAGGTTTAACTCAAGATTTCCATGTTTATGATGGTCCTGCTTGGTCGGCTCCCCTTCACTTGTAATCGTTACAAGGTCCCCCTAAGGTAAGTGACATAGTGTGTGACAGTATCCTCCTACATCTGCTCCATGGCTAATGCTACCGGAACCACACAAAATTTAGCTACACATAATGCTCAGGGCTTGAATTCCCCTCTCAAAAGGAGAAAGATCTTTGATAATTATTAATCCCTCAAGCTAGATATTATTATGGTACAGGAAACCAATTTCCCTCAACTGTACAGACCCAAATTTCTTCACCATCAGTACTCCTTGTTCTACCTGGCAAAGGCAGAGGGAAAGTCTAAAGAGGTTGCTATATTATTCTCGAAAACTTGTAACTCCACCTGGCAGGCAGATTATAAAGACCCGGCCATTTATTCTTCTTTATCTCCTACTACACCCCCAACAAAGACCAATTCAAATTTTTTCAATCAATGTAGGATCCCCATTGTAGGAGGGGACGCCAACATAGTGTTTTACCAAGGAATGGATAAGTCCAAAAACCCTAGTCTCAAAACTACTAGACTAGTCCATTCCAAAGGTCTAGCAGATGTTTGACGAGAGAAGAGCCCAACGAAGAGGCACTATTATTATACAGGATTTATATAGCGCCAACAGTTTGGGCAGCGCTTTACATCAGGCGAGACAGTACAGTCACAATACAAATCAGGGGAAGAGGCACGTGGGGAGGGAAAATGATAAGTTCTGTTTTGGATAGATTGAGTTTGAGGAAGTGGTGCGACATCCAAAGTGATATATCTGATAGTAAATTAGTGATACATGAGGAAAATGAAGGAGTGAATTGAGGGGTAGAGAAATAGATTTGAGTGTCATCAGCGTTAAGGTGGTATTGGAAGCCGTGGGAGCCTATCAGCTGACCCAGGGAGGAGGTGTAGATTGAAAATAGGAGAGATCCAAGAACAGAACTTTGGGGGACCCCAACAGAGAATGGAAGAGGAGAGGAGGAAGTAGAGTTGTAAGTAACGCTGAAGGTGCGGTTGGATAAGTAGGTATTGTGGGAGATTAGCTCGTGGGGATCACTTTTCTGAAACACAGTCTGTAAACAGGCACTTTCTTTTTAAGTCTGGCAGCTGCCATGTTTATTTTACAAAAGGTTTGCAGGTTAAAACAAACAAAACAGTAAACTTAAATCCTTGCCGTCCGGCGCTAACTAAACATCAGGGTCTCCTATCTATACAATGTGGGGCTGGTCCCCACCACCCATAAAATAAACAACAACGCAAACCTTTTTCTTGCAATGTCTTTAGAGCTCCTCACACTCAGGTTCCCTCCTCAGTGTCCCAAAACCAGAGAGCTCCCTTCTGATCTCTTCCTGGTTGTTTTTAAGGTCCACCTGACATTGAACTCCAGTGGCCCCATTATCCGGACCGGAACACTAGAGGCCGTAAAACCCGGCCCGGATTCCGGTTCAGCTTCTCAAAATAGACCGTATGCGTGGTGAAATATACCTATGGTCAAGTATCTCACCTCGCATACCGTCACATATCCTCCCCCTCTGCTCAAGCCCCTGCGGCTGAGCACTTGCCCCAACCATACAGTGCACCCGGGAGAGAGCATCTGCATTATTTTGGAGTTTTCCTGGCCTATGCTCCACCGTAAATTTAAAAGGCTGTAAAGCCAGGAACCACCTTGTCACCCGAGCATTTTTCTCCCTGTTATCACACATCCACTTCAAGGGAGCATGGTCTGTGACCAGCTTAAATGACCTCCCCAGTAGGTAATACCTCAGGGAGTCTAAAGCCCACTTAATGGCGAGACACTCCTTTTCTACGATGGCATAATTTTTCTCGTGCTTGTTCAGCTTCCGGCTCAGGTATACCACTGGGTGCTCCTCACCATCCCTGTTCTGTGAGAGTACAGCCCCTAGGCCCACCTCAGAGGCGTCCGTCTGTACAACAAACTCCTGGCTAAAGTCCGGGGTTACTAGTACGGGTACCATACAAAGAGCCTGTTTCAACTTCTGAAATGCCTCCTCGGCTTCGGGGTTCCACTTGACCATGACCGACCCCCTGCCCTTCGTCAAATCGGTCAAGGGGGCAGCAACGGTGGCAAAATTGGGTATGAAACGTCTGTAATACCCCGTAATGCCCAGGAAGGCCCTGACTTGTTTTTTATTGACTGGTTGGGGCCATTTTTGAATTGCCTCAATTTTATTGGTCTGCGGCTTGACCACTCCCCGGCCAATAATGTACCCAAGGTATCTGGCCTCCTCCAGGCCTATGGCACATTTTTTTGGATTGGCCGTGAGACGTGCTTCCCTAAGGGAATCTACCACCGCTTGCACGCGGGGCAGGTGCGATTCCCAATCTGGGCTGTGGATGACCACATCGTCCAAGTACGCCGCTGCATACGAGCGATGTGGTCTCAAAGTTTTGTCCATCATTCGCTGGAATGATGCAGGGGCTCCATGCAGACCAAACGGCATCCGCTTATACTGAAACGAGCCCTCAGGAGTGGAAAAGGCAGTCTTCTCCTTGGCTGATTCAGTAAGCGGTATTTGCCAATAACCTTTCGTTAGATCCAGGGTCGTTATGTAGCGAGCCTGTCCCAACCTGTCCACAAGTTCGTTGACCCGGGGCATCGGGTAGGTGTCAAACTTGGACACACTGTTAAGTTTTCTAAAGTCATTACAAAACCTGATACTGCCATCAGGTTATGGGACTTGACCACTCACTGTGGGACTCTTCGATCACATCCAACTCTAACATTTGTTTTATTTCCTCCGCAACCGCCTCTCGCCGGGCCTCTGGAATTCTATAGGGTTTTACATTTACCCGAACCCCTGGTTCCGTCACTATGTCATGTTGGATCGTGTTGGTCAGTCCGGGTAAGGGGGAGAAAAAGTCTCTATTTTTCTGCACAAATGCCCTAACGTCATTTTGTTGTGCTACGGACAGGGAATCCGTGATGGGAACGTCGGGTATCACGGGTATCCGGTCTGTTGGAGGTGAGGACGTGGCCAGTAAAGTCTCTCGGTCCTTCCAGGGCTTTAAGAGATTTACATGGTAAATTTGGTGGGGTTTCCTTTTGCCTGGCTGGTAGACTTTGTAGTTTACCTCCCCACCCTTTCGACAACCTCAAAGGGACCCTGCCACTTAGCTAAAAACGTACTTTCTACTGTGGGAACCAGTACCAGCACTCTGTCCCCCGGGCTGAAAGTACGGACCTTGGCACCCCGGTTATAGACCCTCCTTTGGGCCTCCTGGGCTCGCTCCATATGTTCCCGTACTAGGGGCAGGACGGCTGCGATTCGGTCCTGCATCAAGGAGACATGTTCTATGATGCTCCTATATGGGCTGACCTCTCCTTCCCATGTTTCTTTTGCAATATCTAGCAGGCCCCTGGGATGCCTACCATACAAGAGCTCAAAGGGGGAATAGCCTGTGGAGGCCTGTGGAACCTCTCGTATGGCAAACATGAGATATGGTAGCAAATAATCCCAGTTTCTCCCATCCTTGTCGACCACCGTTTTCAACATACTCTTCAACGTTTTATTAAACCTTTCGACCAGACCATCTGTCTGGGGGTGGTAGACAGAAGTACGGAGATGGGAGATTTTATACAATCTACACAATTCCTTGGTAACCCTAGACATGAAAGGGGTGCCCTGATCGGTCAAGATCTCTTTCGGGATCCCGACTCGACTAAACACCTGGACCAATTCCTTGGCAATAGCCTTAGCGGAGGTGTTACGCAAGGGTATGGCCTCAGGATAGCGAGTCGCATAGTCCAGGATCACCAGAATATGCTGGTGACCTCGGGCAGATTTCACCACCGGCCCGACCAGGTCCATGCCAACCCTCTCAAAGGGAACCTCAATTATTGGTAGAGGGACAAGGGGGCTGCGAAAATGGGGCGACGGTGCTGACATTTGGCACTCGGGGCACGATTCGCAATACTCCTTGACCTCTGCATGCAACCCGGGCCAGAAAAATCTTTGGGTGATTTTCTCCTTGGTTTTTTCGACGCCAAGATGTCCCCCCATAACATGGCCATGAGCCAGGTCTAGCACCACCCTGCGAAAGGGTTTGGGAACCAGCAGCTGTTCTACCTCTTCCTCTCCGTGTTTTATTACTCGATATAATAAATTGTTTTTAATCGCCATGTAGGGGAAGGACACCACCCAATTAGGATCCACCGGTTCCCCATCCAACACCTTAACATTTTCCCTGGCACTCATGAGGGTGGGCTCTCGCAGCTGCTCGGTACAGAAATCCTCCCTCCTGACCTCCAAGTCGGGTACCACATTTTGGCTACTCTCGATGTCAGGGTCAGGCGTGATTTCCTGTTCGTTACCCTCAGGCTGGGTGCTAGCTTCCAAGTCTTCCGGTTCCCCGACCATGGCAGGGAAAGGAAGAGGATCTCCGGCTTCCTCGATCCCACCAATAGCCTGCCTTTCCCTTTTGAAAAACGGGTCTGGTGAGAGTTCCCTTGTTTCCCCAGCAGGGGGAACTCTATCTACGAGCCTCCCTTTATTCTCCCATAACTTCCAAAAATGGGGAAAGTCTCTCCCTACTAAAGCTTCATGGAGCAGTGAGGGTACCACCCCCACTGAATGTGTTATCCTGCCCCAGGGGGTATCAACCTCAACCACTGCTGTCTGGTAGTCCCGAGTGTCCCCATGGATACAAATTACCCCAATACTACTGGGGTCTACACAAGCACTCCTAACTAGGGTCACCACGCTACCAGAGTCTAGTAGTGCTGTGAGAGGCTTGCCATCCACTAAAATAACGCACATCTGTTTTTCAAGGTGACTCTGATCTAGCGCAACACATGCGACCTGTGCAAACAGAGAAATGTGTATTTTCCTATCAGCATAATCACATTGCATAGGTTCATCATTTAGAGGGCAGTTTGCAGCAATATGGACCAATGCATGGCAACGAAAACACCGTATTTGCCCCACCCCCAGTCCTCTTAACGGTCCCAAAGACCTTCCTGGCTTCTGTGGCCAGTCTCCAGGTCTAGGACCCACAGTCTCATCTGCTGTAGCAACAGTCTTATCCACTCTCCCCAAGCTCTTGAACCCCGGAACAGTCTTACCCGAACCGCTGGGAGATCTTGTACCTCTAGACACACCGAAGTGGGGTGTAGGTGGGTTTACCAAGTCGTCGGTAGCACTGTACTTTTCCACTAGGTCCACCATTTGGGCTGCAGTGTTGGTTTCCCCCTGTCCGACCCACCTCCTCAGGGCAGCAGGAAGCGCACGTAGGTACCGGTCCATTACCACACGCTCCACAATCTGCGGGCTGGTCAGGGTCTCTGGCTGCAACCACTTCCTGGTGAGGTGGACCAGGTCAAACATTTGTGATCGGGGTGGCTTGTTGCTGAAGTAGGACCACTGATGCACGCGCTGGGCCCGAACTGCCATGGTGACACCCAAACGTGCGAGTATCTCTGATTTGAGAGTCTCATAGTCCTGTGCCTTATCTGTTTCTAGGTCAAAATAGGCCTTTTGGGGTTCTCCAGTTAGGAATGGGGCCAATAGTCCCGCCCACTGCTCTTTTGGCCATCCTTCGCGGACAGCGACTCTCTCGAAAGTCGCCATGTATGCCTCAACATCATCCGCTGGTGTCATCTTTTGCAGGTGGTAGGAGGCCCGTAGTATATTTGGTTCTGCTGCCACAGGAGGTGCGGACCCCTTTTTCAGTTCCATCAGAGCTTCGGCAAACTGTCGGTTCATCTCCTGTTGCGCTGCAGCAGCTTCTGCGACTTGGCGGTTGGTTTCCCGCTGGGCTGCATTGGCCTGTAGGAGGGCAGCCTGCTGCGCTGCAGCAGCTTCTGCGACTTGGCGGTTGGTTTCCCGCTAGGCTGCATTGGCCTGTAGCAGGGATTTTAACATTTCCTCCATCTTCAGAAAAGTTGCCCGCTGAATCCACCACGTGTGGGAGATTAGCTCGTGGGGATCACTTTTCTGAAACACAGTCTGTAAACAGGCACTTTCTTTTTAAGTCTGGCAGCTGCCAGGTTTATTTTACAAAAGGTTTGCAGGTTAAAACAAACAAAACAGTAAACTTAAATCCTTGCCGTCCGGCGCTAACTAAACATCAGGGTCTCCTATCTATACAGTGTGGGGCTGGTCCCCACCACCCATAAAATAAACAACAACGCAAACCTTTTTCTTGCAATGTCTTTAGAGCTCCTCACACTCAGGTTCCCTCCTCAGTGTCCCAAAACCAGAGAGCTCCCTTCTGATCTCTTCCTGGTTGTTTTTAAGGTCCACCTGACATTGAACTCCAGTGGACCCAAATATCCGGACCGGAACACTAGAGGCCGTAAAACCCGGCACGGATTCCGGTTCAGCTTCTCAAAATAGACCGTATGCGTGGTGAAATATACCTATGGTCAAGTATCTCACCTCGCATACCGTCACAGTATATATATATATATATATATATATATATATATATATATATATATATATATATATATATATATATATATATAAAAGGCAAGAGAACAGTTCTAGGTTACAGATCAGTATAAATGGTGATGCATTTGTAAAGGAGAATACAAATAATATATTCCAAATGAATATCCCTAAGATCCCTTTCTATGCTTAGCCAGCTCTTTTGCAGGGCACTGTAGGTCAAGTCTTAAAATTGTATAAGGGAGGCTGCTAGATAATATAGTCAGAAATCTGGGAGAGATAACCCTCCTGCTGCTTTTAAACTATGTAGTGTGTCAAATGGAATTCTAGGCCTATCAAGAGCCTAGAATAATGTAACGTCCAGGTATTGGAGCCCATGAGCTTGCGATTAGAACAGGAACTTGGGACAGATGACATTATGACACCTAGACAAGAGCAGGAATGCAAGTATTTAGGATGTGGGCTAGTTTAATGTCTCAAATTTTACATCACCAAGTGTGAAGTTCTCTTAGGTAAAGAAATAGGATCCCCAATGTAAAATAAGAAAAGCTGCAATTTTTTGGATTGAATTCTCTGGATATTGGGGCTAAGGTGAATTGTCACCAGTAGAGGTTCTAGTGGGAGGCTAAATAAAGGTATAGCTAATGGACATCCTTGGTGAGTACCAATGTATAATTGAAGTGCTGCAGAAAGCTTCCCATTTACATGCCAACAAGAGTAGTACTAGTTTCAAGTTACTGGCTACATGAATGGGGAAAAGGGGTTTTGAGCACATTACCCCTCTTTTCCCTGCTTGGCACAAAGCCACCATTTGGTATTGACATTTACTAAGGATATCAGTCGCTAACTAGTGCAACATCGGGGATCTTTACCTGATTTTTCTAATACAGCTACGCGCTAAGTGAAATATGTCTCGTGAGGAGAAGAGCCCAAAAAGTTGACATGTCCACAATAATACAGAGCAAGTTATTCTTGGAAGAGAAAAGAGTAAAGCCATCATATACAGGACAGTATTTTTATATAGCTTGATGGATTTCTTGTAGCGTAATGGCTGCTTTAACATTCTGTAATATGTCCTATGGAAGTGTAGGGAGTTTAGTACAAATTTTTAGACATGGGCTGATCAACCCCCGGTTAGGTTTGCGGCAAAATTTTCGAACATCACAAAAGTTTGTAACTGAATAAAGTACACTATTGAAGGCAATGGGACCCGAACTGGAAAAATCAAAAGAGACCATTTTTAAGGCTTACAGTATATGCAAGTAATTGGGCATACACAGGGTATATGGGTCATTTTTTTTTTTTTACATGAACAGTAATTTACTTGATGCTTAAAGTGAAACCATAACAATGAAATAAAACAATAAAAAAGAAAAATGCCTTTAAATATAGTGCCTGAGGGGTCCCCTTAGTCTGCCTGTAAAGTGGCATATCTGTACCATGTATAGAACCTGCTGCAGCATTAATGACATTTTCCCTGCAAGCTTTCTTAACCACTTAAGACCCGGACCAAAATGATGCTAAAGGACATTGCCCCTTTTTGCGATTCGGCACTGCGTCTTTTTAACTGACAATTGCGCGGTCGTGCGACATGGCTCCCAAACAAAATTGGCGTCCTTTTTTCCCGACAAATAGAGCTTTCTTTTGGTGGTATTTGATCACCTCTGCAGTTTTTATTTTTTGCGCTATAAACAAAAATAGAGTCACAATTTTGAAAAAAAATCAATATTTTTTACTTTTTGCTATAATAAATATCCCCAAAAATATATATAATTTTTTTTTTCCTCAGTTTAGGCCGATACATATTCTTCTACCTATTTTTGGTAAAAAAAATCGCAATAAGCGTTTATCGGTTGGTTTTCGCAAAATGTATAGAGTTTACAAAATAAGGGATAGTTTTATTCCATTTTTGTTAATTTTTTTTTTTTTACTACTAATAGCGGCGATCAGCGATTTTTTTCATGACTGCGATATTATGGCGGACACTTCGGACAATTTTGACACATTTTTGCGACAATTGTCATTTTCACAGCAAAAAATGCATTTAAAAATTGCATTGTTTACTGTGAAAAGGACAGTTGCAGTTTGGGAGTTAACCACAAGGGGGCGCTGTAGGAATTGAGTGTTCCCTGTGTGTGTTTACAACTGTAGGGGGTGTGGCTGTAGGTGTGACGTCATCGATCGCGTCCCCCTATAACAGGGATGACGCGATCGATGCTGCGGCCACAGTGAAGCACGGTGAAGCTGTGTTTACACACAGCTCTCCCCGTTCTTCAGCTCCGGGGACCGATCGCCGCACTCCAGCCGGAGCTTCGGACCGGGTCACCCACGGCTGGGTACTAGAATCAACGTATATATACGTTGATGTGCCCAGCCGTGCCATTCTGTCGACGTAAATGTGCAGTAGGCGGTCCTTAAGTGGTTAATTTTGTAAACAACTGCTTCGGGAGCCAGTCTGTATGATGAGGCCACAATTTAGTGCACTCAGAACAAGATTTTTTGGATCAATTCTGGTGTCTATTTTGCTGACTTTGGATAGAAGTAACAGGTGCAAACAAATTCAGCTTTAGGTGTTGGTGGTGCCTTCACACCATAGCCCTATAGAGGTACTCTTGATGAATTGGCCTTGATGTCACAAATGTAAATGATACGCACCTGTCAAACATGTGCAGAAAAAAAATTGTCCTATGAAACCTAAACCAAAAAAAAAAATCTTCCATGTAAAATCAACACCCACAATGCTAGGCAGCCTAGATAGTCTTTCAGAGACTCCAGATCCAGAAAGCACTTAATTAGTGACATCAGCAGTAGGGGCTTGATAGCTGCTGCTAATCCAGGACTGATTTTTATTGATAAATGTCAGCCCGTCCACTGAGTCTGAATGCCACTGAATGCCCATTTGGAAAGCATGCTGGATGCAGGGCAGCTCAATTGCATACTTGGCAAGTTCTGGCCAGTGGTCTATTCTCATGACCCAGTGACCCAAAGGATCATCAACTGGAAAGCTCTTCATGTCCATTTTCACCCCTAGATAATCTCCCACCATATGATGCAGACACTGCCCATGGGATGTGGAAGCTGATAGCTCTGGGCACCGAGGACTAAAACAAATTGAAAATCATCACTGAGATGGTCCCTTCTCCACTGCTCCTCTCTTGACATGCAGAAGCTTCAAAACTAGGTTTTCCTCGAGACTGTAACCTACCAGAGTCTGAGAAGGCATTACATAAACTCCTCTTTAAGGTATCCTTAAGAGATTTCATCTTTTGCTCCCTCTGTGGGGACGGGATGAGTTCAGAGACTTTCCCCTTTACAAAAGGCATTCAAGTAGGGTTGCCAACCAATAGTGATCCTTCTTCCTGGTGCCACATTCTCTGGGCCTTTCTCAGGAATGAGGGAACCCATGCATTGCAAGTTTGCAGGGGCATGAGAAGCAGACTCCTGGGGGTCACTGAGGAATACAGTATATGGAACTGCCTCCTCCCAGCCACATACTAGGGCCAAGAGTTCTGTGGATGGAAAACCATCTATTAAGAGTTGACATATGTCTTCCCCTGCTTCAATGGCTCCAAAAGGACAAGACTCATATTCTCCTCCTCCTTCTCCTCTTGTGTGTTGTATGGTATTGCAAGAATGGTGTTTGAATATAGCGGGCATTGAGAGGAAAGGAAATCCTCTTCCTCCTGCTTCTGTGCCTCGAGTGCCCTGTCCATAATGCCACACAAAAAAGCTGAGCGGGCCTGAGCATGTCTTTTGTGCCATGCTCACACAGGTACTCGTTGATGGCCCTCTTCTGCATGTGCAGCTGCTGTACCATTGCCAAAGTCGAGTTCCACTTGGCCATATTTAATTTGTGACACAAGGTGGAACTCCAACCGTACAATGGCTGTGTATGACAGCCTGAAATGGCTACACCAGGGGTGTCCACACTTTTTTCAAAGAGTGCAATATTTGATGACGTGAACATGCGTGAGGGCAAACCATTTTTCCTGACATTCTTTGAATCATTAAAATGAAATGCAAATCAACTATTTTATGCAAAGTTTATTGCAAATGGCATACTTTAAATATGAAAGACAGAGTGATTAAACACCTGTTTTCATTTTGTCACGCGGATGACAAATCTAAAGGCCAGATGAAATACAGGAAGCTGAAATATATGTAAAATACATTACAAATTATTGGTAATAAAGGTTGTTTGTCAACTTTTAATTAAAAAAAAATATGAACAGCAACATCACACCAAGTATACATGCTGTGTCCAAATATATTTATAACTGATTTAAATCAACTGAGTTTTTACAATGTATTCATCTCAATTGAAAAACACTTGCCTACACTAATGTCAAGGCTGAAACTAAGATTTGGACTGCAGCACGTAGGCTAGGTCTGGTTACAAAAGCAGTGGTTTTGATGCACAAATTGTCACGCAGGTGAGAGTCACTTAGTCTTGTCATCAAGTGGTTCTTGTTAAAGTTCATAGCAGAGAACAAATATGTTGAGCCAAACAAGCTCAGCATTTTCTTAGCCAATGTTTGAATCTCTTGAAACCGTCTATTTTCTAGTTAGCACAAAAGTTCACAAGAGAGAGCTGTTGGTGATGACTGCATAACTCGCTGTCACAATGCAGCTCAATGAGCTGGAGCTGCAGCTGATCTGGAGCATCATCGGAGTCAGAGAATGGAGAGGAGAAAAGACTGATCTCCTTTTCAATAGCTGCAAAATCCTGAAAGCACTGTTTAAATTCCCCAGCCAGAGATGTGATGTCTGCTGCATACCTGCTCGTTTGCGCACTGATATTATCACGTGAAAATGTTTTAAAAAATGTTTTAATTATTATTTGAAAAATGTATGGTATTGGGCTGTGTTTGTGACAACTGCCTTATGAAAAGTTGCAGCTTTGTTCCAAAGGCTTTGAGGTGTGAATAAAGCTGATTCACCGCTCCATCTTTTCCCTGAAGGCTCGTGTTCAGTACATTCAGATGTTTTTTAATGTTAACTAGAAACACTAAATCTGCCAGCCAAATAGGATCAGATAATTCTAACATCGGTTGTCCCTTTTTTTTCAATTCCTTTCTGATTTCTTTCTGAGAGAGTAGAAACGCTGCAGTGCAGACCCCACAACTGAGCCATCTTAAATCATTGTGATATAAAACATCTTCGTATTCAGAGCAGGAACAAGGATTGTCTCTGGACAGCTGCTCTCTGAACAAATTGTAGCCTTTATTAAAAGGACAGCACTACAAGTCACAGCAAAAACCCGATTGCTGACGCGTTTCGCACTGAAAGTCATAGCTTGACTAAGCACTAGTTTCAGTGCGAAACGGGTCAGCCGTCGGGTTTTTATTTCATTTTGCTGTGACTTGTAGTGCTGTCCTTTTAATAAAGGCTACAATTTGTTCAGAGTGTGGCTGTCTAGAGACAGTTCTTGTTCCTGCTTTGCTAAGTGCATTGCCTGCACCTGAGTTATCTGCAGCAGAGGATATTCATCTGGGTTCCCACCTGGAGCGGCTATTCCCTTCTCCATCTTCATATTTAGCCCAGATGTCCAGTAGAAACTGTTTAAACTGGCAGTGGCACAGGGCTTTAGAGCAAATAAAATCTTCATAACATGATCATATTTAAAATGTTTAGCACAGAGAACTTGTTGATGAATGATACAATGGAGTTTAATAGCTTTGCCTCCTTCCTCGGTCACCTTGTTACAGATTAGGGCTCATAATCCACTTTGTTTACTAGCCATGACAGGTGCCCCATCAGTAATAATCCCAGTAACTTTGTTCCAAGGCAGTTTCATGTCATCTATGGTAGAACTAACAGAAACAAATCAATATTTTCCTGTTTGGTCCGTAAGGCTGTGGAGGTCAAGTAGCTCTTCAGTCACATTCATTTCATTTTCCATCCCTCTCAAAAAATCAGCAACTAAGCTGTGTCAGGTTTTTGCTTCTTCTTGAAACATAAATTCTCAACCATTTTTTTAATGCATAATTTTCTAAATATTGCAAATCTTTTGCTGAGGGTGAATTTATCAATTAACGTTGCCACCTCCAAACACAGTGATTCCATTTTCAGTGAAGAAATATTCCACATTCCACCTGTCCTGGAAGCGGCGGCCCCCACTGTCAACTTTCCTTCTCTTATTTATAGCCGCCATTTTAATTTATTATTATTATTTCTAATACACTGCCCAACAAGAATTTGGCAGATATCTCTTGCCTTTGTGGCTGTGTGTGGTGAAGACACAGTGCAGGAAGAAGGAATGCACCAAATCCCACAAAGTCTAAAAGTTTACGAGAACGCTAACTGAGGATGTGCAGTCCCGTGGTGTTGGATTCGTTGGGAGCCACAAAATATAGATTTTGCCAAATTACCTGTGGGGCCGTGTTAAACCGGAACAGGGGCACCGCCAAATTTAGGAGATGTGCCAGGCTTGGCACATGTGTGAACTTTTCCGGTCTAAGGGTGGACCACACCACCATTCTGTAATGACTACGCCGTCACCATGAATATGAGATGAAGGGTAGTCACTTGTTCTGGAGGATACTCAGATTAAACCACCTGGTTTGCTCTAAGATGTTATACAGAGCTTATGGGGTTAATTCATCACAACCTCCTGTGAACTATCTCCTATTGATGGTGTGGTGTATCTACCATAGATTATTGGAGATTTCTGGTAAGGCGTTACAGTCTCTACAAACATATGATATCAGGCAATCTAGAACATATCACAGTATCTAATCCAGCATGAACAGTATTCCAGTATACAGGCTTGGTATGGTTAGTTGTGGGTACTTGCGGTTTAGATGTGATGTGGTTAGGAGTTCCTTCCTGGAGAGAGACTAAAAGCAGGTGCAAGATGCCTCTATGGTTCTGTAGATTGCCAGCTCTGTGGTCCAGGAGAAAGTCATAGACAGTAGCACAGTCCTTGGAGTAGAACCTGATCCTGTGATCCTGGTGATCTCCTCACAGGTTGAGGATCTGAGGGTCTCGGGTCTCAGATGGCGGCGAGCGTCAACTTCAATAACCAGACACCCAGCCGCCATCCGAGGAGGTTTAAATAGCCAGCCTGTCGCGGGACACACGCTGGGCGCGCTTCCGCGTTCCAGCGTGGTGCGCAGGATTCGACGGCACGTCGGAAGTGACGAGGACAGGGTGCTGGACAGAGCGCAGGATTCAACGGCGCGTCGAAAGTGTCGATGACAGGGTGCTGAATGGAGCGCAGCTGTCTAAGGATTGTACAGCTGCGCTCGTTCTGTACAAAGTAACGCCGATGGTGTTACATACTCCCCTCCTCAAGGGGGTCCCAAATATA
Source organism: Rana kukunoris (assembly GCA_029574335.1). Classification (NCBI taxonomy): domain Eukaryota; kingdom Metazoa; phylum Chordata; class Amphibia; order Anura; family Ranidae; genus Rana; species Rana kukunoris. Next base: position 171,658,193 of record CM056053.1, on the reverse strand, counting down.
CACCCAGAAGGTGATGGTCGATCAGGGTATCTGCGGTGAAATTGTTTGATGAGCCGGGGAGCATGAATGTGGGAGGAATCTACCCAGGAGTCATCAAGATGGCTGTAACCCTTCCAACTGATTAAGTATTGCAGGGAAGATCCTTGTCTCCTGGAATCCAGAATTTTCTGTACCTCATATTCAGTCTCACCGAGAACCTCAACAGGAGAAGGGGGTTGAGGGTCTCTGTTAGGGAACGGATTAGGAGTGAAAGGCTTAATAAGTGAGACATGGAAAGAAGGATGTATCTTCCAACCGGAGGTAGAAGTAGCTTAACGGTGTTATTGTTGATGAGATGTGAAATGGAGAAGGGACCAGTGAATTGGCGGCCGAGTTTTCTTGAAGGGATATTAAGGCGTAGATTTCGAGTGGAGAGCCAAACTAAATCTCCAACTTTGTATTTAGGCGGTGGAGTTCTATGGGAATCATAATACTTCTTTTGTCTTTGTTGGGCTGCAGAAAGATTAGAATGGAGTATTCCTAAGGTCCTCTTTAAGGTGGAGAGGTAATGTTCTACAGCGGGAACATTGTTAGGGAGAACGGAGACTGGAGCAGATTTGGGATGGAACCCATAGTTTGCATAGAAAGGAGAAAATCCGGAGGAAGAACTGGAAGCGTTATTATACGCAAATTCGGCGTGAGGAAGAAATTGAAGCCAGTCGTCCTGTAGATGGGTGCAATAACAGAGTAAATACTGCTCCAGTGTTTGGTTTACTCGTTCTGTCTGTCCGTTCGTTTGAGGATGATAAGCAGTGGACATTCGATGATCAATTTGCAAGGCCTGGCAAAGGGCTCTCCAGAATCTGGAAATGAATTGAGTGCCTCTGTCAGAAATAATCTGGGAGGGCAACCCATGTAACTTAAGGACATTCTAAAGGAAGGCTTGTGCAGTCTCTAGAGCAGTTGGTAAATTTTTCAATGGGATAAAGTGAGCCATCTTTGTTAATAAATCTACTGTAACTAGAATTGTGTTGGCACCTTGAGACCTGGGGAGATCGACTACATTTCTGAATTCAAATGTTGGTGCCGAGAGACCCAGTGGTCGGATATCGCACTCAGGAACCAATTCCGGCTTGGCCTGACGGAAACTTTGAAAGACGAAATCGCACGTGTAGAACTTCCACCATCCCTAGAGGATTTAATGCAACTGTCCATCACCATTGATCGACGTATTCGTGAGAGAAGAGCTGAACGGGCCAATGCGTATTCTCCTTCACCTATCAGGAGAGCCAGATCTCCCCCCAAGGAGCTTCCGATGGAACTTGGTGCGATTAAAGGACCATTAAGCACAGCGGAGAAACAACGCCGCAGAGACCAAAACCTCTGTATGTACTGTTCAGCTCCTGACCACGTTGTATCCACCTGTCCCCTTCTTAAGAGGAATTCGGAAGGTAAAGATCACCACAGAAACAAACTTAATTTCACTGGTACTATTTCTAACCGTTACATTTTTATTGTTCTTACATTACAATGGGATCAAGAAAGGTTCTCCATTGAAGCAATGGTCGACACTGGAGCCTGTGGAAACTTTATTGACTCAAAGATTGTAGAATCTAATAAAATACCTTGTGTGTTCAAGCAAACCCCTGTGTCACTCACTTTCATTGATGGTTCCAGTTCTCCCACAGGTCCAATTACATTCCAAACCTCACCCCTTTGGGTGACTTGCGGTTCAGGTCATACTGAGAGCCTCATTTTTGACGTCATCCCATCACCTCTATTTCCAATAATTCTCGGATTACCTTGGTTACGTCTTCATCAGCCTACCTTCCAATGGTCTACTAGTTCCTTAACCTTACAATCCTCTTACTGTAAAGAGAGTTGTTATCCTAATTGTTCTATCTCTTTTACAGAATTCTACCCTCCTGATCTTCCACCTTATCTACATGATTTCGCCAATGTTTTTAGCAAAACCAAGGCAAACTTGCTCCCCCCACACAGGATCTATGATTGCCCCATAGATCTCATAGCTGATGCACCGATTCCGACTGCTCGGATTTATGCATTATCTCAACCTGAACTTGTACACCTCAAGGATTATATCGACGAAAACCTCAAAAAAGGTTTTATCAGACCTTCAACCTCTCCAGCGAGTGCAGCAATGTTCTTCGTAAAAAATAAAGACGGCTCACTCCGACCAATTATCGACTACCGTGCACTCAATAACATCACCATAAAAAACAGATATCCACTACCATTAATTCCAGAACTCATCGAACGACTCCAGACCTCAAAGATCTTCACTAAATTAGATCTGAGGGGTGCCTACAACCTCATAAGAATTCGATCTGGTGATGAGTGGAAAACGGCTTTTAAAACACGCTATGGCCTCTACGAGTACACCGTAATGCCCTTTGGGTTATGCAATAGTGTTGCTCACGAATATTCGCATTGCGAATATTCGCTACGAATATTGCATATTCGAGTATTCGCGAATAACTCGAATATCGCGGCGAATATTCGCTATTTCGAATATTCAAATTTTTTCAAATTTCGCAATCAATTTCGCAATCGCGAATTTCGCAATAGCGAAATTTCGCAATTTTTTTTTTTTTATAAAATATAGCAAATATTCGTAAATATCGAATATTCGTGATATTTTATCCAAAAAAAAATATAGCGAAATTTCGCAATCATTTTCGCTTTCGCATATGCGAAATTTCGCAATTTTTTTTTTTTTTATAAAGTATCACGAATATTCGTAAATATCGAATATTCGTGATATTTTATAAAAAAAAAAAATCGCGAAATTTTGCATTGGCGAAAATTCGCAATTTATTTTTTTTTTTTTTATAAAATATCACGAATATTCGATATTAACGAATATTCGCGACCGCATATGTGAAATCTCGCTTTTTTTTTTTTTATAAAATATACCGAATATTCGTAAATATCGAATATTCGTGATATTTTATAAAAAAAAAAAAAAAAAAAAATCGCGAAATTTCGCATTAGCGAAAATTCGCATTGGCGAAAATTCGCAATTTTTTTTTTTTTTTATAAAATATCACGAATATTCGATATTAACGAAATCTATCATATCGCGAAATCGAATATGGCGTATTCCGCTCATCACTATTATGCAACGCACCTGCTACTTTCCAATACTTTATCAACGACATTTTCCGAGATTTGCTCGACGTTTGCGTTGTGATTTATTTGGATGATATTTTAATTTATTCAGATTCTCCCGAAGAACACATCAAACATGTACGCTGGGTTTTGGCCAGATTGAGAACACACTCTTTATATGTCAAACTTGAAAAGTGTGTTTTCAGTCAGCGCAACATTTCTTTCCTGGGATATCTAATTACCCCAAACGGAATACAGATGGAATCATCGAAGGTACAGTGCATATTATCCTGGCCAGTTCCCCATTCCAGGAAGGCTCTGCAACGTTTCCTCGGATTCTCAAACTACTACAGAAAATTCATTAAGGACTTCTCTACGATCGTGAAACCACTGAACAATCTCACTAGTAGTAAGACGCCTTTTTCCTGGTCTGGTTATTCTGTAATGACTACGCCGTCACCATGAATAGGAGATGAAGGGTAGTCACTTGTTCTGGAGGATACTCAGATTAAACCACCTGGTTTGCTCTAAGATGTTATACAGAGCTTATGGGGTTAATTCATCACAACCTCCTGTGAACTATCTCCTATTGATGGTGTGGTGTATCTACCATAGATTATTGGAGATTTCTGGTAAGGCGTTACAGTCTCTACAAACATATGATATCAGGCAATCTAGAACATATCACAGTATCTAATCCAGCATGAACAGTATTCCAGTATACAGGCTTGGTATGGTTAGTTGTGGGTACTTGCGGTTTAGATGTGATGTGGTTAGGAGTTCCTTCCTGGAGAGAGACTAAAAGCAGGTGCAAGATGCCTCTATGGTTCTGTAGATTGCCAGCTCTGTGGTCCAGGAGAAAGTCATAGACAGTAGCACGGTCCTTGGAGTAGAACCTGATCCTGTGATCCTGGTGATCTCCTCACAGGGTGAGGATCTGAGGGTCTCTGGAGGGGGTCTCGGGTCTCAGATGGCGGCGAGCGTCAACTTCAATAACCAGACACCCAGCCGCCATCAGAGGGGGTTTAAATAGCCAGCCTGTCGCGGGACACACGCTGGGCGCGCTTCCGCGTTCCAGCGTGGTGCGCAGGATTCGACAGCATGTCGGAAGTGACGAGGACAGGGTGCTGGACGGAGCGCAGGATTCGACGGTGCGTCGAAAGTGTCGATGACAGGGTGCTGAATGGAGCGCAGCTGTCTAAGGATGGTACAGCTGCGCTCGTTCTGTACAAAGTAACGCCGATGGTGTTACACATTCATGGCTCCAACTTGCATGGTATGAAAAACCTCTGGGCCTGCCTCTGGTGTGGCTCCTGTCCCCTACACAGACCAGCTGAAGCACTGTATGGCACTATTTGGCCCAACTGATGGAATAGCCCCTTGAACACTTAAGGGGTACTGGTGGTTCATATGATAATTCAGCAGAGAAAAGGAATGGAGGAGGAGGGGGTGGAGCTGACAAATCTTGCATCATCAACAGTAGCTGTATGGGGGATGGCAGTGAAACAAGCTGCAGCACTGAACCCTGTCACTGAGCATCCTTCCGAGTTGCAAGCAGAGTTACCTAGTATGCTGTGAATGAACTATAGCATCCCTGACCATGCTTGCTGGACCACGTGTCAGCAGTAACGTGGACCTTGCAGCTCACTGTCTTGCCCAACAATGCCACAACATTGCCCTCCACGTGTTGATACAGAGATGGAATGGTCTTATGTGAAAAGAAATAGCCACTTGGAACCTGTCATTGTGGTACAGCACATTCTGCAAAATCAAGGAAGGGGGCAGAATCCACCATATGGAAAGGGAGAACTTGTAAAGCCAGCAGATTTGACCAGCTTGAATTTAGACGCTGGGGATGTGGGTGAAGGTGTCTTTTATTTTGCTACAGCAGATAGGGAAGAGAAATATGTCTGCAATATGTCTGACGTTCTGCAAGGACCTGTGACATCCTTTGCTATACCATCATCCCTGTCAGTGGAGGCTGTTGAGAGGTCATTAGGTGTAGCGGGGGTAGACTGGAAGGTTAAAGAGTGAGGAGGAGCAGAATTGCGTCCCTTTAGTGTGTCTTTCAGGTGCTTTTGCCAATGAGCTGATTCATGGGAGGTTAAATGCCCTGTTAAGCATGTGTGGTACTTAAATGGCTGGTGTTTTGCTACGCTTGATCTGCTTCAGGCAAAGTTTGCAAATTGCAATAGTGCGAACAGCTGCACATCTGCTTAAAAAGGCCCAGACAGCTGATCTGTGGGAAATGGACCCAGGAGATAACAGCTCCACAATCTGGTGATGGCTGCCTAATCCGGGTTGTGCCTTACCCTCACTTTCCTCCTCTGCTCTATCTGGCACTCAAGTTGTGTCAGTGACCTCATCACCATCCCTTCCATCCTCATCATCACTGGAGCCAACTTGGCAACACACTGTGGCTGGGGAAACATGACTGCCAATTTGTTGTTTACCAGTGTTCTCCCCTCCCTGTAGGCTGATGCTCCTACCCTCCTCAACCTCAGATGGATAAAATCAGGGGAATCTTTACTAGATTCTATACGATCAGTAATGATCTTAATCTGGCCTTCTAACTAGGGTTGTCCCGATAGCGATACTAGTATTGGTATCGGGACCGATACCGAGTATTTGCGCTAGTACTTGTACTCGCGCAAATACTCCCGATACCTAAATAGAATACTTTTTTTTTTTCTTTCTTTTTTTGAGTGCGGGGTGGAGTGCGGAGCACTCAGAGGGACCATGGCTGAACTCAGAGGGACCATGGCTGAACTCAGAGGGACCATGGCTGAACTTAGAGGGACCATGGCTGAACTCAGAGGGACCATGGCTGCATTTGGGGACACGTAGCTGCATTTAAAAAGTATCGGTATTCGGTATCGGCGAGTACATGAAAAAAAGTATCGGTACTTGTACTCGGTCCTAAAAAAAGTGGTATCGGGACAACCCTACTTCTAACCATTTCTTTTTACGTTGTTTACGTGAAAGCAAAAGTCGAATCAACTCAAAACCCTTATTGGTGAAAAAGTCATACCATTCTTTGTTAGACTCCTCATCTATAAGGCCATCATTAGGTGGTAGATCCCACCTCAGACGCCTAGGGATAATTTTAGCTGTCAAATAGTGGTCAAATGACACTATATCCCACCATGTTTTAATTTTCTTATCAAACAAATAACCTAATTTCCGAAATGAGGTTTCAAGATCACCTTGATCAGAGGAAATGGCAGTTTTTGAAAAGACATCTGTGAGGATGACCTCACGGTTTTCTAAATATGAGAAAACCTCCATTCCTGCTGCTAAATAAAAATGAATTAATATGTGCACAAAAATAAGAGAATATATTCAGCGCTGGAAAAAATAAATAAAGTACCAATATATGCAAGCCAGCACTAAGAACAATTCATAAAAAGTCCCAAGTGTAAGTGAAATAAAAAGAGTGCGGCGCAAAAAAGAAACAACAATAATAATAACAATAATGGTGACAATAAATATACTTATAAAAATATAAATTATTTGAAAATAGTGTCAATGTGCAAGGAAGTCCATAAAGCAATGAATCCACAGCCTTAAACGATTTCCAGAGTGGAAAGTGAAAAGGAACACCAAAGAATATCCTCCACCAGTGTAAGATGGACTCTCACCTCTCTGCTTTGACCCAGATGGATCTCAAAGCATAATCTGTGTAATCAGAAATCAGCTCACAGCCTCTATAGGCAGACGGATGGATAGGATAAAAACCATAGATCCGGATTCAATGATTTCTCAACATTCATACCACCATGTAGGTAAAAAATCTGGTGCTCTCTGTTGAAATAACTATTTATTTAAAACAATGGAGACTTCACTCACATGTAGAGACACTCTAAGAGCCAAGTGTCAGCATAGCAGCATGTAACAGCGTACCAAACCGTCCTACTGCAATCTGTGGCGATCGTGGGTGACGTTCTGCGTGGCTCCTTCCCCTGTACGCGTTGCATCCCATGGATGGGACTTCCTCAGCGTGGGTTAAGGGAGCACACACTAGAACGTCCCCTTGATCCATAACAGACCCGTATCCAAAGCACGCCGGCCGGCCGGCCGGTCAGGAAGGGAGTGGGGGCGCGCGGCTCGCAGCGAGTTATATAGGCCTGTCTTGTGACGTCGCAGTCCCATCATGCTCCGGTAGGTACCACGTGGTACCTACCGGAGCATGATGGGACTGCGACGTCACAAGACAGGCCTATATAAGGAGGGGACTCGCCACCGCTAGTAATTGAGCTAACACACAAAGTTAGCGGCGGCGAGTCCTGAAGAAGAAGAAGACCCCCGGAGAGCGGAGAAGACCCCCGGAGAGCGGAGAAGACCCCCGGAGAGCAGCAGAAGACCCCGGAGAGTGGGAGAAGACCCCCCAGCCGCCGAAGACGTCGAAAGAAGCCCGCCGGGTGGTGGGCGCTTTTATCAAAGCGCCCCCCCCGGCGGCGGAAGAGAACCAGACGGCGGCACCCACCCCCCACAGAAGCCCGCCGGAGGGGGGCGCTTTTATAAAAGCGATCATACACACCCCCCCCCCGGCGGCCAACTAATAAAATATTTCAATACCCTGTGTGGTTTATTTGTGTTTACACTTTTTATTTGCAGGTGAATGGGTAGGGCTCGGCGCTGGCTCCCGCGATGGGGCTCGTAGGTGGTCAATCTCGCCGAGAAAGCGAGCGAGATTGACACAATATCCCAGTCACCTACTGTATATGCTTAATCGCATATCGCTAATCGCATCTCATTTAAAGTCCCAACCCTCCATTTTTTACACCCTTACAGGGATGGAGGCCTGTGGTGGTGCATACCACATGCCTCATACAAAGTCTCAACCCCTCTTTATTTTTCTAACACTGGTGGAGGATATTCTTTGGTGTTCCTTTTCACTTTCCACTCTGGAAATCGTTTAAGGCTGTGGATTCATTGCTTTATGGACTTCCTTGCACATGGACATTTTCAAATAATTTATATTTTTATTGTCACCATTATTGTTATTATTGTTTCTATTTTGCGCCACACTCTTTTTATTTCACTTACACTTGGGACTTTTTATGAATTGTTCTTAGTGCTGGCTTGCATATATTGGTACTTTTATTTATGTTTTCCAGCGCTGAATATATTCTCTTATTTTTGTGGCAGGGATTGGATCAGAAATCATGGTTTTAATGAAGCGTTTAAGGTCTGCTGGCTTCACATTCTCAGGTATACCTCTGAATTTTATGTTATTTCTTCGATTTCTGTCCTCATTGATTCCGACTTTGATCCTGAGTTGTCTCACTTCTTCTTCTTCTTCTAGATCAAAGTGGGAGTCCACTAATTCATTGTGCGCAGCAGTGAAATCGCACATTTTATTCTCCATATAATCCACTCTTTCTCCCAGAGCATCAATCTCCAATTTAGATTTGTGCATAAGGCTTATCATATCATGCTGTAATGCACCTTTTAAAGACATGATCATATCTTTAAAGGTAGTGTCCAGTATTGGTAAATCAGTAGTGGGCATAGCCTGTAGTTTTTCATCATAGGGATTTTTGTCCAGGCTGCAGGCAAGGTCTGTATGAGGATTACCTTGTTCAGAGAAGATCCTCTTTTTCTGCCTCACTGGACTCAGCATGTCATCCAGGCGTTCGCTGTCAGGCTGGGGCTGTGTAGCTGTGAAATTTTCTCCCTCATGGAGAGAGGAAGCAGTGCACTGTTCTGCACTGCAGTGAGGTGAGGGAGCAGCGCCATCTTGTTCACTCTGCAGCCCGGCCGGGCTGCAGAATGCGCTGAGTTTGCGGGGCCCCTCTCTGTTCTTTCTCTTAGCCGACATGTCTGCTACAGTCTTAGTAAGTTCCAGTATCGCTCTGTGTTGTTTAGGGCTCACAGGTCGCTGTGTAAGTTGCTCAGGGAGATCCGTTCTCAGAGAGCTCCCTCAGAATGCAGCCATACAGTTCTGCGGCTGACCACGCCCCCAATATTTTTGGCTTTCATAAGCTCCAAGAGGGGTTTTAGCTTCATTCACCAGATCTGGAAATATTTACAGCTTTGCATCGTTAAAATTTCCTGTTTTTTTTGTTAGTAAAACTTTTTCCTCACAGTAAAGCAGTCTGGTTACCACATCTTTCTGGATATACCTCATGGCATTCATGTACGTTGAACTATTAAATTATAGGGATGAGGCAGGTGCCCTCTACCAATGCCTTAAGATAGGGGTCATGAGAAGCTTATGGTAACCTACTTATGTTAGGATTATTTTGATAGTTTCAGGGTTTTTTTGGTCTTCAATTTCATATAGGGCAGATCTGGTGATAAGCCATATAGAATAATGTCTGTCTTGAAGTTCAGTAATGGCTTTGGAGCGTAAGACTAAAAAGTCTTCTGTCTCTTTGACCCTCTTTAGTGTTTGGAATAGTTCAGAATGTATAGCGGACATCTCAGATTTCAGGGACTGTTTGAGGCTAGACAGCATGTCTGTCAGATCAGACTTGGTTGCAAGCCTCTGGGCCAGAGTGGACAATGTCATGTCTGAACAGGCCTCCACTGTTGCGAGCAGGACCTTGAATTTGCGGCAGGGATTCCAAGGACAGTGTAGCATGATATGGAGCTTACACTGGGCGCTTTTGTTAGATTAGGCTTGTAACTTTTTTTGCCCATTTTGGAGAGCCTGGACTCAGAGTATTAGTGGACAGCAGAAAACATAGGAGTGTACAGCTCGCTAGGTGTAACCAGTGATCGCCATGACCAGGCCACGCCTCTCATTGCTAAGCATTTAGTCATATGGCTGGCTGTTGTGAGAAAAACAGTATTTTCAAGCTTTAAATAATAACACTGGATTTTGTACTGTAGAAGAGGGTGGAATTGATATTTAGTTATTAGAATCAAACACAAAAATGTAACATTGCATCTTACCAATCATTAGATGTGGTGGCTGCATTAATTTTTTTTTTTTTGGGCTCCTTCTCTCTGATGTTACCTGGTGATCTGCCCCAGTAACACTCCTCATGTATTAGAATGCCCCACTCTGGATGAAGAAGTGAATTTAGCCCAAGTTCCAACTAACACTTTATAAGCAGTTACAGCAAACTGCGTTTCTTGTTCATACATCACGGGACACAGAGCCTTAATTACTTAATGGGTTATGTAGTCACCACAGGTGATTGGACACTGGCAAACCCATTTAAAATTGAGTTCCTCCCCTATATAACCCCTCCCAAATGGAGTGTTTTTACCACTGTTAAGTTGGTTGGTAACGTTCAACATGTGCCAAGAAGAAAAATGCTCTTTTGATGGTCTGGCTGCGGAGCCATTCCTCGGGCTGATATCAAAGGCCTAATATGGTTGGTACCCAGGCCTTGTGTAAGAAGAAACGAGGTTTGCCTGTAATGTCTCTCTGCGGAGGTCTGGGCTCTGGGATCCAGACTTCGGTGTACTAATACATCTGTGTCACGAAAAGTTTCTGGCAGAGTCTTCTACAGTTCCAGGTATGAGGTTTTCTCTAATAAAACCCTTGGTAAACCTGAAGGTTGGGACAACTTGCCCGCCGTGATGGGGAAAAGCTGGAACTACTTTTAGTAGCTTTCCTGCAGCGTGGATCAGGTAAGAAGATCATTTTTATGTATGTATTATCTTCTTTGGAGTAGGATGTCTTTCCTGGTTCTCACCACTGGAGGAAGTAAGTGCAACCTGGTGTTTTCTTACATACCCTTCCAGGATAACATGCTCAGTAAAGACGGTCAAATATAACACCACTCATCTCCATTGGTGTATGTCAGTTCCTCAAGGAAAAAATTAAGCAAATGATTAACCTACTCCCTACAGAAGAGATTGAGGTTTATGAGGAACTACCTAAGGCCTTGTGCTTTGCGATTGATGTGATTATGGACTCTGTTCAACAAGCATCTTGCTTGAATCTCCTACAGGTACACATGCGCAGGTCCCTTTGGTTAAAACATTGCTGAGGCTTCCTGCAAAAAATACTTGTCATCGTTCCCCTTCTGGGGGAGAACGCCTGTTTGGAGATGACCTGGTTAAATACATCCAAAAGATTACCCGAGTCAAGTCTACTCTATTGCCGGTTAAGAAAAAGAGTAATCGTCCCTCATTTAAACGTACTCTTTCTCCATCCCCTGAAAACTGAATCTCCAGGCAGTGGCGACGGCCGCCCCAGTCTAACACTAGGAAAAAGGCCCAGAGCCAAGCCCAAAGGCAGAAAAGAACTTGGGTTTTAAAGTCTGAACAGACCCCCAAAACTTCCCTATGAAGGGATGCCCCCGCTCGGCCGAGTGGGGGAAGGCTACTGCATTTTTCAAACGCCTGGCGGAACGAGATTTAGGACAAGTGGGTAATCGCCACAGTGTCCTCAGGCTACAAGCTAGAGTTCAGAGAACTTCCGCCATCCCATTTTCTGAGATCAAGAATTGCCAAAGATCAACAAAAAATACGACCTTTACTGTTGGCCTTGGAACACCTGTTGTCCCAAGGGGCAATCTTGGAGTTAGCCGCAGAGGATAAGGGGTCATGATTCTATTCAAACCTGTTTACGGTTCGAAAACCAAACGGGGATGTCAGACCTATTCTAGATCTAAAAAGTCTGAATCAGTTTCTGAACATTCGCTCTCGTTCCGCATCTGTGGTCTGCTGGCGAATATGTTCATGTGGTTGATTGGGCCTTGTGGCAGAATGAATAGACAAAAGTGCCAGGCAGCGTCAAAATCCACTATTGCAAGGTGGATTCGACAAGTCATTATTCAGGCCTATGGTTTAGAAAAGAAGATCCTTCCTTTTTGAGGTGAAAGCACACTCGACTAGAGCAGTTGCATCACCAGGCCTCCATGGCTCAGATCTGTAAAGCCTCGTACACACGATCAGTCCATCCGATGAGAACGGTCCGAAGGACCAGTGTCATTGGTTAACCGATGAAGCTGTCTGATGTGCCTACACACCATCGGTTAAAAAACAGATCGTGTTAGAACGCGGTGACGTAAAACACAACGACATGCTGAAAAAAAATGAAGTTCAATGCTTCCAAGCATGCGTCGACTTAATTTTGAGCATGCGTGGATTTTTAACCGATGGTCTTGCCTACTAATGATCGGTTTTAACCTATCGTTGGGTATCCATCAGTTACATTTTAAAGCAAGTTGGCTTTTTTTTAATCGAAGGTTAAATAACCTATGGGGCCCACACACGATCAGTTTTGACCGATGAAAACGGTCCATCAGACCATTGTCCTCTGGCTATCCTATCGTGTGTACAAGGCCTAAGGCTGCTACTTGGTCTCCTGTCCATACATTTACTAAATTCCACCAGGTAGATGTGAGAGGTTACAAGGATGCCACTTTTGGGCGTATTGTGTGCTACAGGCAGCAGTAAAGATCCTCTAGCCCGATGGAAGTCTTATTCTGATCTGTGCCTCCCTCCCCTCAAATTTTAGCATTGCATTAAGTGATTAAGGCTCTGTGTCCCGTGATGTATGACCAAGAAAATATTATTGTTTTAATACAGCTTACCTGTAAAATCCTTATTTGGGAATACATCACGGGACACAGAGCCCCCACCCCTCTTCGGAGTTATTGTGGAACACTTATTGCTTTGCTACAAAACGGAGGTACTCTCCGTTTGGGAGGGGTTATATAAGGGAGAAACCCAATTTTAATTGGGTGTGCCTGTGGTGACTACATAACCCATTAAGTAATTAAGGCTGTGTCCTGTGATGTATTCCCAAGAAAAGGATTTTACAGGTAAGCTGTATTAAAAAAATCCTATTATTTCACTTCATCACTGCAAAACCACTCCTCTGCTGTCTTTGTTCCCCATCACAGCATAATATATTCTGCTCCAATACATAGACATTTTCTTTATGGAACAAGCATACTTTTGCTAGTGTATATATAAACATTTTAGAGCATCGTTCCAGCATTTTACGCTTGTTGCGTTTGTCAGCTAAATGGTTATGCATAAAGGGGTGTAAAAAATGTCAAATACAAGAAGTTTCCCTATGGTGCTTATAAAAGCTATGTAAGCAAATAAGCTGTTGAAAAATTGCTTTGATGTCAACTTCAATTGTGTTTATAAGTTATAACGTTTTAGTTTATTATAGCGTTAAACCTTAATGAATAATTGTAAGATATTCCTTCTTAAAATCTAGATAAAAAAAGGTTGCTAAGTTATGTTCATAGATGTGTGCTAAATCTTCATTATCAATTGCACAGAAACTAGATTTGCCAAAGATATGGATTGTACAAATAATATTTGTCAGGTGTTAAATTTGTTGCACATTTCTCTTGAATGTTGCTTTAGTAAATGATTTGATATTCATCTTACCACTACCCAGTTCAAAAAATTAGGCAAAGCATTATAAGGACAAGTTATGTTTATGTAAACCTCTTTCCCAGCCCCATTTTTATTTTTAGTCCATAAACTATTCCAAGTTAAACCATCCCAGTCCCCACCCTGGTGCTTACATAGACCTGAATGGGCATTAACCATAATGTAAGAGCAATGTGCCAAGTCTATGGGGCCTTTGCAAGTGCATATAGTCCCACACTAGATTTTGTTGGCCGAGATGTAAACCATGCAGGAGGCAACACTATCGGAGGATGTAAGTTTGCACCTGGGTGATGGCATTTCAGTTTAGGATATTGTGGGGGCTGGTGGATTTTTACTTAACAGCAAACTTGTTCTTTAAAGATTGATCTCAAAGATTTATACTTTCAGTTTTTCAACATCATACATCATACAACTATCTATATTTGAATGAATATGTGATTACATTTTATTAGCTTAATTAAGGTCTCTGGTTTTATTACCTGGGTTTTTTCAGGATTGTCTGTAAATCTTTAAACAGCTGGCATCTCTGCCAGTAAACTTACAGGCATAGCTAGTAAATTTTCAGGTACCTACAAAAATGTTTAAATAGCTTAATTCTGCAAATAAAATAAAAGTTGAAATGATTAAAAATGTACAGTTTCTTCTTCTCTGTCCTGTAACAAAAGCAGAATAATAATACTGGTGGTGTGTAGTAATACTGACAAGGTACAACGCAAGCATCTGATAATGTTCTAGTATGCAACTCCCCCTAAGAATGTAAGGATCATTAAATTTAGCATAGGGTAAATGAATTAGTCAAGAAATACTGTCATGGTTACCTATGCTGTTTGAAAGGAAAGGTAATTTTAAAATGAGAAATTAAAAAAAAAAAAAAAAATGATTTTGTAGTTATTAACAAAACATATGATGATACGTATTACAAATTACATTTACTACAATATGATTGATTTTATATATATATATATATAATAAAAAAATCATAGCGCTCCCTTACTTTCAGTATGGGCACTACGCTAAAGTTAGTTGGAATGGGAGAGCTATGTTGCTCCTATTCGTGATTTATTTAAATGATGGCCTCTGTCGCTCCAGAAAGGTCTCCTGGGCCAGACTGCATTCTAGGGATGTAGTATCATGCCTGGCCAGCAGTTGGCGCCAGCGGGGTTTCTGGCAGAGCAAGTCTTCCTCAGCAGCCAATTAGAGGAGTTCCTCCCTCGCAGGGCATGCTGGGGAGGAGTATATCTGTGACAGGTGTCATGTGTTCTAAAACTTTGCGGGGTGCTGTGTGCGGCATCCACTTTCAGGGTGTGCGCACCTATGGGCCCCGCTGGTGTGGCCCTCTTGGCCAAGCTTGCAGGCTTCACCAAGCCTTAAACGGAGACGAAAGAGGATCCCAGTGATCCACTGGGTTCCAGGTGCTATTGAAACGGATCTCAGGCTTCATCCACAACAGATTGATGCTTTCTAACATTAAGGCAAGTTATACACAGTGTGAAGTTCCCCCACTCAACTCAATTCATGAAAAGTCATATTCCTCTTAAAGATTTGAGGTAAAATAGCTCATAGCATTTTTAAATTTCTTATTTTTTGCAATTCACAAAAAAAGACGCTACTAAAATAAAGCATTAGTTATTTCATCAAAATATGAAGTATTTATTTCATGAAACCATTCAGTATTTTATCTCATGGTGTGATATTCAGTGGGATGTATAGAGTGGAGAAGGATTAGAACATTTGTCAGTTTTTATTGTTAATCAAGGGTTTAAATCATAAAAATGCCAACTCACTAAGTCAGTGCGGTCCCTGCAGCATATGTTTTAATACAAAAGAAAAAAGATGACTAGAATATCAGTCAAAGGGAAGCTTCTTTCACAGGACACATGTGGCATATTAAAATCAACCAAGTTACATTTAGTAAATACAATTTTTTTTTTTATAAATGGCAAATATTGAATGAAAATAGTATAAATAATCACATAGATACACTGCTCAAAAAATGTAAGGAACACTTTTGAAAGAACACTTTGAAAACATATCAGATCTCAACGGGCAAACATTTCATGCTGGATATCTATACTGATAAGGACTGGGTAATGTGTTAGGAATGAAAGGGTGTCTTTGAATTCAGCCCTCTGTAGCTTGATAATTTTAATTTACATCAAAGTCAGCAAAATGGACTTGCTTGCTGTATAATTTTTTCACTTTGCAACAACTCAAAATGGTCCTCAGTAGTTTCTATGGCTCCCAAGTGCTTATATGCATGCCTGACAACATCGGGGCATACTCCTAATGAGACGACGGATGGTGTCCTCGGGTATTTCCTCCCAGATCTGGACAAGAGCATTACTAAGCTCCTGAACAGACTGAGGTGCAACATCTGTCCCAGAGGTGTTCTTTTGGATTTAGGTTAGGTGAGCGTGGGGGCTATTCATTGTCGTGCACCAGGAGGAACCCAGGACCCACTGCACCAGCGTAGGGTCTGACAATGGGTCGAAGAATTTCATCCCGATGCCTAAGGGCAGTCAGGGTGCCATTGTGTAGCCTGTAGAGGTCTGTGCGTCCCTCCATGGATATGCCTCCCCAGACCATCATTGACCCACCACCAAACCGGTCATGCTGAACGATGTTACAGGCAGCATAAAGTTCTCCACAGCTTCTCCAGACCCTTTCACGTCTGTCACATATGCTCAGAGTGAACCTGCTCTCATCTGTGAAAAGCATGGGGTACCAGTGGTGGACCTGCCAATTCTGGTGTTCAATGGAAAATGCCAATCAAGCTCCACAGTGTTCGGCAGTGAGCACCGTACACACTAGAGGATGTCGGGCCCAGAGGCCACCCCCATGAAGTCTGTTTCTGATTGTTTGGTCCGAGACATTCAGACCAGTGGCCTACTGGAGGTCATTTTGTAGGGCTCTGGCGGTGCTCATCCTGTTCCTCCTTGCACAAAGAAGCAGATATCAGTCCTGCTGATGGGTTAAGGACCTTCTATGGCTCTGTCCAGCTCTCCTAGAGTAACTGCCTGTCTCCTGGAATCTCCTTCATGCTCTTGAGACTGTGCTGGGAGACACAGCAAACCTTCTGTCAATGACACGTATTGATGTGCCATCATGGAGTTGAACTGCCTGTGTAACCTTTGTAGGGTCCAAGTATCGCCTCGTGCTACCACGTGTAACCAGCTACCATTGTGACACTGACATTTTTTTCCCTACTCATCTTTTCTGACTGTTTTTCATTAGTTTTGCATTTGGCTAGGGTCAGACACCTCCACCTGAAAAAACATTCCTGTTTTGGAGGTTGTCTCATTGTTGCTCATCTAGTGCACCTGTTGTTAATTTCAGTTTACAGCAAAGCAGCTGAAACTGATGAGCAGTGTATATACATATCCTTCTTCCACCAATAAAAAAGATAATGTAGTCATTGGGGAGATTTTCCTTCACTTCCTGTCCCATAGCCAAAACAAGAAGTGGGAGGAAATCCCTACAAATTGATAAAATCCCTTGGGGACCCCCAGGTCACCAGAAACAGTGTCCCCGTTAGAAGATTTCCTCTCCATTACTTTTCTGGGTGAAACCCAAAATTTTAAAGTAAAAGAAAATCCCAATGATAATGGTAAACAGGACAAATAGGGTAAATCTCCCTAATGGGGGCACAAACAGAAATTCAAACGGACAAGTGTTCTAGAGACTACTCCAAATTGGCTTATATTTTTACATTCCTTAAATACCTCATGCCTGGACCACTACTTATTTAATTTGTGCATTTATTTATTTCCTTTAGTCTAATGACTTTAACACCATCTGATTTATGAGGTACCAAGTGTGTTTGCTTTTTGAGGTAAATACCTCATAAAGTGATAGTGAAGACATTTTCATTATCTCGTGATATAAAAGGAAAACATGGGTCACATGATTCAATTATCTCATGTGATATTCTTCAGTGAATTGAGCCCCCTGTTAAAAAAATGTGCCCTCACTTCCTGTCAACATTTTATCAATGAGCCCTGGATAGCACTTTGAATCCTCCCTCATTCTATCCAAAATTAGGACAAAAAAAAATAAACATAGACTTTTGTTTATTACAGGGAGCAGCTGCATTCGACTCTGGGGCTTAATATGGCTCAAGTTATGATTACACCTGTGCCTGCAGAGGGGATCTAATGATGTTGTATATATTTGCTTTACATTAGTCTGCATGTTGTTCCAGAACTCCAATATACTGTAAGCAGAAGTTTCTACAAGCCAATCTATGTAGAAGAGCCTATTAATAAAGACATTGAACGAAGAAAAAAAATAGTTGTTGCCCATGCTGGTTCTTTTGTTATTTATTCTCTCGACAAAGAAACAAAGAATCTGGTAAGGTGATCCAGACCTAATGGCACCACTCCTGAGAACGAGTCTCTCATCCACTGAGAAAATGTGCAAGCAAAGGTGCCTGTGAATGCTCACGATACCAAGGGTATGAATGAGGCACCAAGACTAAAGATATGAATGTGTTGAATTTATAAATAGCTTAATGTTCAGCTGGTTTCATGTCATGTTTGTCAAAGGCTAAAGCTGGCCATACATGGATCAAAATTTGTCTTTGTTCAGCATAGACCAGCTGAATTTCGATTCATGTGGGGCCATTGTGTTTGAACAGAAGTCAATCTACCGATCAAACTCTGTTTAACCACTTACAGACTGAAAGGATTTACCCACTTCCTGACCAGGCCATTTTTTGCAATATGTTACGGCTTAGCTTTAACTGACATTTGTGCGGTTATGTGACGTTGTACACAAACAAAATAGATGTCTTTTTTTTTCCACAAATAGCTTTCTTTTGGTAGTAATTGATCACCTTTCTTTTGGTAGTAATTGATCACCTCTGCGGTTTTTATTTTTTTGCGCTATAAACCGAAAAAGACCAACAATCTTGAAAAACAAAACAATATTTTTTATTTAGCTATAATAAATATCCCCCAAAAACAAACAAACACATTTATTCATCAGTTTAGGCCAATATGTATTCTACATATTTATGGTAAAAAAAAAAAAAAAAAATCGCAATAAGCGTATATTGATTGGTTTGCGCAAAAGGTATAGCGTCTACAAAATAGGGGATATAGTTATGGCATTTTATTATTCTTTTTTTCTAGTAATGGTGGTGATCTGCCTTTTTTTTTTTTTTGTAGCAGGACTGCAATATTGCGGCAGACAGATCAGATACCTTTGACACTTTTTTGGGGACCAGTGACATTTATACAGAGATTAGAGCCAACAATAGCCACTGATTACTGTATAACTTTCACTGGCAGGGAAGGGGTTAACACTAGGGGTTAAGTGTTCCCTAGGGAGGTGTTTCTTACTGTGGGGGGGAGTGTACTGACTGGAGGAGAGAGATTGCTGTTCCTGATAATTAGGAGCAACAGAACTCTCTACTCCCCTGTCAGAACAGGAATGTGTTTGTTTACATGCGCAGATCCCTGTTCTGGCTCTCTGGGGAGCAAACACAGGTGGCCGGCGTACATCATGGCCGTTGATCACGCACATCGACTCCAGCGTCGTGCCGTGCCCCCTATAGTTTCTAAAAACGTCTGATGTACAATGACAGTGATTCGCGCAGCCATGCCAACCTGCCACAGTACAGCTGCAGTGGCTGGCTGGCAAGTAGTTAATCACCCTCTCGGCATATTCTCACTCAAGCAGAGCCACTAGCAATAGGCTGCAGCGCTGATCTGTGTATTCTGATCTGTGTATTCTGGGCACCCCATGCCCACTTTGCTACAAATTTTTTTTTTTTTTTTTTACATGCTCCAAGAAAAATGTAATTAAAGATGAACTTCATTTAAAATAAATACATTTAAAGTCAGTAGCTACAAATATTGCATATTACACTCAAACATTCCAGTAGTAAGTGAAGTTTCCTTTTAAACAACACCGTATAGTAGTATTTACAGTAAAAAAGATCAGCTGGATGTTTTCTGGTTGTCCAAGCACACACTGCTAGGGTATTTTTTAATGAGATACAATACAATAGTAATCTTAGATTTCTGAAGAACATTCCAAGAGTTTAAGCGGTATTAAACCCCAATCCAAAAATGTGTTATGTGACAGCTTACTAGTTCTTAGATGTGGTTGCTGCTTTAGTTTTTTTTCTGTCCCCCCCCTCCTTTCCTTTAATAGACCAAAATGTCCAGCAAAAGTGTCAGTTAGGCCTCGTACACACTGCCAGGAGAGCTTTTGGCCGGGTAAAACCGTCCTCGTGTATGCTTTCTCGCAGTTTTCCCGACAGGAAAACTGCTGGGAAATCCCGGTGGGAAAATGGAGAACCTTCTCTCTATTTTCCCACCGGGATTCCAATCGGTTTTGAACTCAGTAGTTTTTCTATGGGGAAACACTGCGAGGGAGCATACACACGGCCAGGATTCCCGGCCAAAGCTCTCCCCGCAGTTTTCCCAATGGGAAACCTGGCCGTGTGTACACGGGAAAGTTACCGATCAGGTTCCCGTTCTTTCCTGTCGGGATTCCCGGCGGACTTTATACCGCTGGGAATCCCAGTCGTGTGTACAGGGCTTTAGAGGGTTGAAAGAAACCATTTAACACTGATGGTGGTGCTTACAATTGTCAGCTTTTATGTATATGTTTTTTGTCCCAATAGAAAAGCTATTGCTGCAACTGCTTAAAACTGTGATGGAATTCACTAAAATTAATATTTTGTGTTATGATTAGAACCACTGAAATGTTGTTTTCCTTTTCTTATATTCTTATATTGTTTATATTTCTTTATATATGCATGTGTGAAAATATATACTACAAGTGTTTATTATCCTTAAAGAAGTTGTAACTTTAAAACATTATAATCTGTCATAAGTTCATCTCAAACTTTGAGTGAGGACAAAGGACTATTATAAAAAACAGATGTCTTTAAACCCCTCCCATTCAGCTGTCATCCCTCCGTCGGCTAAAACAAATATGTGGCAAAAGGACTGTATGTGCCCAAAAATAGACTTGCAAGAAGAAACCACATTTATATGAACTGACCTATGAGTATGCTTATGTGTGCGATATCATGTTGTTTATGAAAAAGGTCCAGTCCCCTCTCTCATGCCGAAACACCGAAAGAAGCAGTTCTCTCTCAGCTTTCTGCAGGCTTTCATGATTTGGGTCAAACCGCAGAATGGGGTTTGCCCTGAAATTGTGCCAGGGGTCTCATCCTCATCAAAACGTGTCAGCTGGGGCTCAGCTTCAATTTGGTAGTCAACTCATTCGAAATCTGCTAGTTCATATGACACTACCCTCCCCCCAGATTGACAATACTGCTGCCCAAAGGTATGTCTGTTGCTCTTTCAGAAAAATGGAGCCACCCTTAGACCCCTTTCACACTGAGTTTTTGAGCCGGAGGGCTTTCACACTGAGGCGATGCGCTGGCGGGAGAGAAAAAAAAATCTCCATTCAGCAGCATCTTTGGAGCGGTGAGAGGAGCGGCGTGTATACCGCTCCTTCCCATTCAAAACAATAGGAAACCGTGGCAATACCGCCCGCTCTGCACAGGCACATTGCGGGCGGTATTAACTCTTTATCGGCCACCACTAGCGAATCCCGCGGCAAATACGAAGGTAAAGCCGCTATTGTTGAGGCCCCTTTCACATTGGAGCGGGAGCCGGGGTGGCGATATAGCGCCGCTAAAAATAGCAGCGATATACCGCCGAGATGGCCGTGGGAATCGGCCGCTAGCAGTGCGGTGCGGTTAATAAGGGGCTAAAACCGCCCGCAAAGCGCCTTTGCAGAGGCACATTGCGGGCGGTATTGCCGTGCTGAAGGATCAGTGAAGGAGCGGTATACACGCCGCTCCTCTCACCGCTCCAAAGATGCTGCTGACAGGAGATTTTTTTTCTCTCCCGCCAGCGCATCGCCTCAGTGTGAAAGCCCTTGGGCTACTCAATAGTAGGCAACGAAGGAGTTTTTCAGGCGGTATAGCAGTGCGTGTTTTAGCGCTGTACCGCCTGAAAAACTCCTCAGTGTGAAAGGGGTCTTAGACAGGAACAGTTTTACTGGCTAAATAACCAGGTGAAAATGTTATAAAAAAAAAAAAAGCCTAGAAAAAGAAAATGACTGCAGTCGCCACATCTAAAAACCAGAAAGGTTTTAATATAATACATGCCTCCATCCAAGGCATCAAACCTATTTGGTTTCTCACAGAGCTGCACCAGCAGGAGAATCAATTTGTTTCCAGGTTTTTTGTCAAAGCTTAATTGAACAAGCTGAAGTTAGAAGCTGATTGGCTACCATGCACAGCTGCAAAAGATTTTGCACTCTCCAGTTTTATGCCCCGTACACACAATCTGAAATTTGGCCCACAGATCGTCCGGCCTTTCTCGCTTGCTAGTTGCAACTAGAAATTGAATAGGTTACTAAAGTTACGAAAATTCTTGCACGACAGAATAAAAATTCGGAAGTGATGTAAAGTGTTGTATTTTTGGATGCAACTGTACCGATTAAACGGAAATCGTACAATTTGGTATCGTACGAGAATTTTCATGCTTGTCCCATTGGATGAACTGTCGTGATTGGCTCTCATGAGCTGTGTACCAACGATCGGATTATCGTACCATTTTTCATACGGTTTTCAGATCTTGTGTATGGGCCATTCGTAAATCAACCCCACTATTTTTCCTTTTTATCCCACTTCCTAATTTAATATGGAAATTATTATTTTTAAATAAGCACGATATACAAAATTGTGACATTCAGTTATAGAGATTATGTAGATTGACCTACCGTTTTGCACTTGCTGTTTGCCTTCACTGTCCCCACTTTTCTCTTGCTTGCTTTGACTTTGACTTTGTCCTGAGGAATCATCTCGTCTGTTTACATTTGGTAAACGAGTCCCATTAATATTTCCCTGACTAGATTCCGTGACTTTGCCATCACTTGAATTTGATTCTTTGTTTGTCTCTGGTTTGGGCGGTAAAGATTTTTCATTGTCATTTCTATCTTCTTTGTCATCGTCTCTTTTGTCATCTTTGTCTATCAAAGTCGTTTCTTCTGCTTCTTTCTTCGCTCTTTCTTCTGCGTCTGTTTAGAAAGTATTAAGAAAATTAATTGAATTGTGGTGGTTTGTTAACAGCTTTCTTTGGTATTTTTTTTCAGAGGCAGAGGATTGCAGTGTACTGATGTGCTTTTAATTCTGCTTCTAATTTAAATACATTCCTTGTGCCCAGTCTAGTATATATCTGGGGGCATCAGGTATATAATGAACCTCATAATCACTGTGTAATGGCATAATCACATCTGTGAATTTTAGGTACAGTTTCAGTGCAGTTCTTTGAAAATAGTTCTGCTTGCCACATCCAAGATGAGATTTCTGCAAAACGCGTGTTACATTGATCATTTTCATTTAACTTTTTGTAACATACAACACACACTGCATTTGCTTTGCACCCAAAGCATGCAGATGTAATTGGGGTCTAGGCTTGATCTGAGACTGAGTGCCCATACACATTAGGTGCCCACATGCGCCCATGTTAGCTGTACTTGTTTACCAAAAGGTTTTATGTCTAGTAAGAACAAAAGCACCTACACCTAATAATGCATCATCTCTTTTTCCCAAGATTGAAAGTTTGCATGAGAAGCTACCCAGATATCAATTGGTACAAATTTAAAAAAATAAAATAAAGTATTAATCACTGGTCCAGATTTCTCCAACACAACAAACCTAAGCTCTGATGAAGGAAAAAGTGTGTATATCACCTAAAAGATGTTGGCTTTCAACTCTTGACTCTTAAACTGTGACTATTAAAAATATCTGAATCAACCCCTATGGGTCTTTTATTTCATATGCATGTCTTGATTCTTCAGTTAGAGGGGCATTTATTTGCGGGAAATGCACATGATATACCTTTTTGTTATTTGCATTTTGTCAGCCTATGTCAAACGATGTGTGAGGCATATAGGGAGCTCACTGTTACTTGTATTACTAGCAAAAGTGTGCCTATTCTGGTTGTATTGTGCTGTGCTATGAGTGACATTCTCTGTACTGTCCCATTTTGTATATTGTGCTTGTACTTGACATACTCTGGACTTTCCCATCTATAACGATTTAGATAATATTTTCGATTTCTCCAGGTCTGTCCTATTCTGTGCATCTCCACCCTGTACATTGGCCTTTGTGTTATACACACACCATACCATTAATAATTACAATATCATTATCATATAAATAGCCTGCATAAGTGCCACTGAAACTTCAGATTATTTTCCTGTTCAATAAATAGGTACACTTTTGTTGGTATACACATTAAATTAATTGTCATGGTAATAGAAATACAAATGTAATTTCAAGCACAATCAGTTAGTATTTCTATCATTTAGAATATGTCATTAGGTTACTGCATCAACTAGAATAAGCAACTGGCTTTTGAATGTGATAAATTATACTTGCATGTACAATGTAATACAAAGATAAGACCTCATTAATTATTTGTTTAGCTCTCTGAGTTCTTTAATGAACTTGTCAAGCTACTTGTAGGGCCATAAGGCCTAAAGCATCAGCAGTAACTGCCATGGTATTAAGCCATTGTATTAAGAGTAAAATATTAAAAAGGTCATTATTCTATGTGGACATAAAGAACGTTTATTAAAGTTTTTGTATAATGTTTTATGTAGTTCCTTACTAAAACAGAATATAATTGCCATTACTACAAAAAAACACATATGTCTCTAACCCAAATCTGGAAACATTTATTATCATGATTGGGTTAAAATGCTAGTTTTGCTAGTTTTGCTAGTTTTGCCCCAATTATTAGGTGTTCAAAACCATGCCCGTTCTTGTACTCAAATTAATTTTATTTTTTTGCTCTTTACTGTCTATTTTGAACAAATATATCTGGCAGGGCAAACATGCATGCTGTGCTTATTAAGCAGAGGAGAGCTGGTGGACATGGATATGTGAACTTATGAGATTACTACTTAGCCACTCTTTTGGCCCAACAAAAAGACTGGTTCAGTAAAGCCCAGATATCTCTCTGGTCTAAGATTGTTCAACAAATTCTTTCCTGGAATGTGTTTTGATTTAATCTATTACTATACACTTTCTATTAACTTTCTATCAACAAACTCCTAAATCCCTATCACCCCACTAT
This sequence comes from Rana kukunoris, assembly GCA_029574335.1. Taxonomy (NCBI): domain Eukaryota; kingdom Metazoa; phylum Chordata; class Amphibia; order Anura; family Ranidae; genus Rana; species Rana kukunoris. The sequence goes on along the minus strand of CM056053.1, from coordinate 171,633,642 downwards.
CTTAGCCTTTTCTAAAGGCCTGGCGGTAATGTCATTGCTCTTCCAAAGATCGATCGAGTGACCACTGTACCAATTCCATTATTTGCTTGCACATTGGAGGTACCATTTAGTCAATTAAACATTTGTGATAACCAACAGAATTTAAATTAGCAAGCAAGGACAATTATCTCACAACTTGCCTTTCTGCTCTGTCAAAATACTATGAAGGCATGCTTCTTGCCAACCAAAATAGTACAATGTAATAATACCTTTGCTGAATCTCCACCTTTTACTAGAGCTTCACTTACCAAAGCCCAATGGGAACAGGCATTACAAGCCAAATATATAGTCACTAGAAATGTCAACTTATGAGATATTATGCAAAAAATAATGTTGCACTGGTATCTCACCCCACATCAGTTTTCTAAATATAGTCCTCAAACTTTGCCCACAGCCTCTGAAACAGAGATTTAAATAGGTACCCTATATCATCTTTTTCTGGTTCTGCAGATGTATAGCCAAGTTTTGGAACTCTAGTTTGTATACTATGTCTAAAGTAATCACCTTTCTACTTCCTATCTCTCCAAGCCTAGCTATTTTGAAATTAGGTATTGATGATATCCCCCCATTTGTGTATAGTGTTGATGCACATACTATTAGCAGCTAGATTAAAACTAGTGAGAAGCTAAAAGGCTTCAGCTCCCACGGACATATCAGAAGTGATACTGCTACTAGTGGGTCTTTTGCCTGTCTATGTTCTTTGAGGCAACCATTGGGCACTTTGGTATGGGGTGCAAGGTATGTCTAGTGTCCAACCATAATGATAACATTGCAATCTGATTATGGCTACTTGCAAACCTATATTTGACACAGTGGGGTTGATTTACTAAAAGTAGGAGAAAGTAGGGAGAGTAGGGAGAGTGCAACATACCAAATGGCTGTGCATGGCAGCTTTTAACTTCAGCTTGTTCAATTAAGCTTTGCCAAAAAAAACAAAAAAAAAAATGGAAGCTGGTTTCTGTGTAGAGTTGCACCAGATTTTGCACTCTCCCGTTCTAGTAAATCAACCCCACTGAGTTGTGTGTGATATTCTGACCCTTATGCTGTGTACACACGATCATTTTTTCTGATGAAAAAAGTCTGATGGACTTTTTTCATCAGGAAAACCGATCGTGTGTGGGCCCCATCAGACTTTTTTCTATAGGTGTAAAAAAATAGAGTCATGCTCAGAATCAAGTTGACGCATGCTCGGAAGCATTAAACTTCATTTTTTCTTGGCTCGCCGTAGTGTTTTACGTCACCGCCTTTTGGACGGTTGAATTTAGTCTGATAGTGTGTATGTAAGACTGATGAAAGTCAGCTTCATCGGAGTTCCAATAGAAAATTCCATCAGAAATCCGATCGTGTGTACGCGCCATTAAAGTTCTTGCGTTTACTTTTTTTTTTTTTTTTTAGTCTTTCTATAGTCTTTCTACAAAGTAACAACTATGTATGTTTGTTTGTTGTATGGATGCATGACTCATTTGTTCTGTGTGGTCTTCAAAAGTCAACAAAGATTGAAACGAAATCAGAAAGAGCATTATGGGCATGATTTATCAAATAATTTGTGCTAATGTTGATGCATAAAATTGTTTAGAGATATTTATCTGCATATAATTTACTTAGGCATACATATACTGAATTTACAAGTATAATTTGTTCTTCAGCTTCTGGACATTTTATATTAAGCTGTAGCTTGTCAAAAATAAAAAATAGATTTTCGTTCATGTTTTTGGGTCTATCCCATCACAGTTATTGATTTAAAAAATGTTTTGTTTTATTTTAAATGAGCCTTTTCTGACTAGCAACAAAGAAAAATATATATAAATTGCAGCCTCACTATGCCATCACATGCAGCCTCTGTGCCATCAATTATCGCCACTGTGCCCATCACACGCAGCCACTATGCCCATCACACGCAGCCACTGTGCCATGAATTGCCGCCAGTGTGCTGCCAGTTTGCCCCATCAATTGCTGCCAGTGTGCCCATCAATTACCACCGGTGTGGTGCCAGTTTGCCCCATCAAACGCAGCCACTGAGCCCATCAAACGCAGCCACTGTACAACACACGCAGCCACTGTGCAACACACGCAGCCACTGTGCCATCAATTGCCGCCAGTGTGGGCATTTTTCCAATTAAGTAGGGTTCGGTGAATGCGCATATGAAACTGGTGGGGTTTAGTACCTCCAACAAGGTTAAGAACCACTGGTCTAGAGTCTCAACTAAATGTCAACTAATGAAAAATGGCAAACCAGATTTCTTATGTCGCGTACACATGACCGTTTTTCATGAGGTGATTTTTTTTTTTTTTTTATGTCATTAAAAACGATCGTGTGTAGGCTTCAGAGCATTTTTCATGAAGTGAAAAATGGGCATTAAAAATGTATAACATGCTCTATTTTTCCACGTCGTTTTTCACGTTGACGTCTTTTACGTCGTAAAAAATGGTTGTGTGTAGGCTTTAACGACTTGAAAAAAACGTGCATGCTCAGAAGCAAGTTATGAGAAGGGAGCTCTCGTTCTGGTAAAACTAGCGTTCGTAATGGAGATAGCACAGTCGTCATGCTGTGAGGCCCCCCGTACACACGACCGAGTTACTCGTCGGGCTAAACTCATCGTTCCGCCCATCGAGGTTCCCGTTCAGCTGTCGAAAAGCTCATCAAGCCAAATTTCCCCATAGAACAACGAGGAAATAGAGAGCATGCTCTCTTTTTGGCTCGACGAGCTTCCCGACGGGATGCTCGGCGAAAAGTGTACACACGACCGGTTTTCTCGGCAGAATACGTCTCCCATCGAGGTTCTCGCTGGATTCTGCCGAGAAACTCGGTCGTGTGTACGGGGCCTAACAGACTGAAAAGCACAAAGACTGAAAAGCGCAAATCATCTCTCACCAAACTTTTACTAACACAAAGTCAGCAAAAGCAGCCCCAAGGGTGGCGCCATCTGAATGGAACTTACGCTTTATAGTGCCGTCGTACATGTTGTACGTCACCGTGCTTTGGTCGAGCATTTTTTTTTCACGATCGTGTGTAGGCAAGGCAGGCTTGACAAGAATCGGGTCGTGTGTACTTGGCATCAGGCTTTTATTTTTATTTTATATATGTTTATTGTTTGTGTAAAATGTGTGTACAATTTATTTGACCTAATGTTAATTTTTAAAAGAAAAGTATTTTTTTTTTTTTCCCCCTATTCATACTTAACCACTTTAGCCCTGGACCATATTGCTGCCCAATGACCAGAGCACTTTTAGCCTCGGACCATATTGCTGCCCAATGACCAGAGCACTTTTTGTGATTCGGCAGTGCGTCACTTTAACTGACAATTGCGCGGTCGTACGACGTGGCTCCCAAACAAAATTGGCATTCTTTTTTTCCCACAAATAGAGCTTTCTTTTGGTAGTATTTAATCACCTCTGCGGTTTGTATTTTTTGCGTTATAAACAAAAATAGAGCGACTATTTTGAAAAAAATGCAATATTTTTTACTTTTTTCTGTAATAAATATATAAAATAACTTTTTTTTTCCTCAGTTTAGGCCGATACGTATTCTTCTACATATTTTTCTTAAAAAAAAATCGCAATTAGCGTTTGATTGGTTTGCGCAAAAGTTATAGCGTTTACAAAATAGGGGGTAGTTTTATGGCATTTTTATTATTTATTTATTTTTACTAGTAATGGCGGCGATCAGCGTTTTTTTTCAGTACTGCGACCTTATGGCGGACACTTTTGACAAATTTTTGGGACCATTGGCATTTTTTTAGCGATCAATGCTATAAAAATGCATTGGATTACTATAAAAATGCCATTGGCAGTGAAGGGGTTAACACTAGGGGGCGGAGAAGGGTGTTAAGTGTGTTCCTGGGTGTGTTCTAACTGTATGGGGGGGGGTGGACTGATTGAGGGAAATCACTGATCTTCTGTTCATACATTGTATGAACAGAAAATCAGCGTTTCCCCCGCTGACAGGAACAAGAGCTTTGTGTTTACACACAAAGCTCCCGTTCCCCGCTCTGTAACGAGCAATCGCGGGTGCCCGGGCACGGGGGCGAGCGGGGACATGCGCGCTCTGCCGCCCTAGTGACCGAAATGTAGATGACGTAGAGCTACGTGCTCTCGCCCAGGAGAGCCGACCTGCCGCCGTAGAATGTTAACACGGTGGATGCAGCATCAGACCGATGCTGCATCTGTCCCCCGGCGTCTCTGCACTGAGAACCGAGCCACCAAACACTGCTGATGGCTCGGAGGGGGCCATCTAAGCTTTAAAGTAGAACTATAGAGATAGAGAAAGGGTTAAAACTCCTGTCCGTTTTTATTTCTGCCATCTATGTCCCATTCGGAAAATGTTTGCTTAATTATCTGTTCCAGTTTTGGGAATGGGACAGGCAATTCAGGCAATACCTTGGATACCCCTAAGTCACCAGAACTAGTGTCCCCATTCGAAGATTTCCCCTCTAACTTTTTTTTTTGGGGACAACCCAAAATCTGGGATTTTTTTAACTTTCTCTTTCAATCATAATGGTAAACAGGAGAAATAGAGAGAATAAATCTCCCTTATAGGGGGCACTGACAACAATGGAATTCAAATCCCTGTCTGCCCTATCCAAAAAGTGTTGACATTAGTTATACTTGAATTTTTTAGTAAAGCAGATGAAATAAACTTTAGACTGCCTTTTACAACTTTTTCTAACAATTGTGTGCATGAAATTTTCTTATGCAGTATAAAACATCTCTATGGCTACAACATATAATTTTAAGGGCTCATTTCCACTGGCGTTTTTACAGCCACTTTTCTGAGCGTTTTTTGCAGCTTAAAAATGCCTGTCCATGTTAGTCTATGGCATCATGCCCACCATGACGTTTTTGAGCTGTAGATAGCTAAGCTGCAAAAAAAACGCGGGGCCAGTGCGTTCTGAAGCTCCAGCAATAGAGCTGTAAAAACGCCAGACATTAAAAAACGCTCAAAAACGCGCACAAACGCTCAAAAACGCGGTCGCAGCGTTTTTAAAGCTCCAGCTCAAAAAAAAAAAAACATTTTTTCTAAAATAAACATGGACAGGCGTTTTTAAGCTGTAAAAAACGTGGCTGTAAAAACGCCAGTGGAAATGAAGCCTAAATGTAATTTTATTCCTGAACATAAATAAAGAAAAATACAAATCCTGAAGCCACCTTAGAATAAAATAATGATATGTCAGTACGCGATAATATAACTCTTCACACTTATAAAGACTTATTAATTCTGCATTTGCATCACCTTTGGCTGCTTGCGTCTTCCACTTTTCTCTGTTCTGCAGTACAACGTCATACCACGTATTTTTAAAACTTTTGAAGTCCACAGTGAGGATTGAACAATTCATAGAGGCACTTCCTTCCGATCCAGTGCTTTTCACACTCGATCGTTTAACGTCTGAGGGAGTTATGCTGTTTAAACTGAAAAATGAATGAATGCAATTTGTAAGAAAAGTAATTACACATAGAAACATCAAAAAGGTTATTCCCCTAAGCTTGCTTTCTAATAAATGAGTAAACCTAAGATAAAATATCATAATCTACTTCCAACTTTTGTGTGTGTGTGTTTTTTTTTTTTCCATTTTTATTTAGAACTATTACACATTTTGTGTCAATTTAGTAAAAACACAAGAGTCAGTTAACGTGTGCTGGGTTTTCGGAGCCATACATCTGTATTATTACCTGGATTTCCTCTGGGATTTCTAGATTTTTCAAATATTTCCTTATTTATTGGCACTTTCCATTTATTTTTTATTACATTGGGTCTACTTTGACACAATCATTTACTCCAGTTTATTTTCAGTTGCAGTTTCAGTTGGTCTTCTTTTACAAGAAAACGATATACTGTAGATGCAACAGTCTAGGTCGAAAATAAGGTGACAGGTACTAAAGGTAATACAACGTTATGTACTGTTTCTGCTAGAAAAGTACATTTCATTGGCAATTCCACTAAACAATTTGCCAGACTTTCAGCTGCTTACCAACAGGAATAGTCGAATGCCCTGTACACGTGATCGGTTCATCCGATGAAAACGGTCTGATGGATTTTTTCATCAGATATTCGATGCAGCTGACTTTTATCAGTCTTGCCTACACACCATCAGTTAAAAAAAACGATTGTTTTAGAACACGGTGACGTAAAACACAACAGCGTGCAGAGAAAAAATGAAGTTCAATGCTTCTGAGCATGCGTCGACTTGATTCTGAGCATGCGTTGATTTTTAACCGATGGATTTCCCCACAGACGATCATTTTTTTTTTTTCTATCGTTTTTTTTAACCATCAGATAATTTTAAAACAGGTTCTAAGTTTTTACACCGATGGGGAAAAAAACTGATGGGGCCCACACATGATCGGTTTGTCTGATGAAAACGGTCCCTCAGACTGTTTTCATCAGACAAACCGATTGTGTGTACGCGGCATAACACTTCAATGGGGAACATAAGCAAAGTTTTATTTTAGTTGTAGAGTTAGAAGCTCTGCCAGTTTTTCTATTGATGTGCCTCTGGTGCTTGTCTTGGTGAACATTTACATGGTACACACAGACTGCAATGAAAATCTGTCAGAGGTTCTATTCCTTCTACATTGCTTTTTTTCCTGTTTTTGTTCTATTCTAAAATTCTCCATGCCCACTTCCTGTCCTAGCCCGCACACAGAAGTACAGAAAAATCTTCTCAGCCCTATCGCAGGCACCAGTAAAAACTGGGAAGACCATGTAACCCTTTCATCTCTATGAAGACTTAAAAAAGTTGCTTAACCACTTCCGGACCGCCCGCCATCGTCCGGAGGTGTTCGGTACTTTGAAGAGGAATACCGTTGTTATTGTAGCAGCTAGCTACCATAACCCTGGTATCCTCTTCAAGAGCGGGTGGTCCAATTCAAAATAAAAGTTGTCTTTGCAGCAGATTCACTTTTATTGGCGGTGGGATATGCCCCCCCCCCCTTGCCACCGCTCCCCGGTGCCCTCTGCCGCTTACTGGAGCTGTTGGTAGCGGCAGAAGTGATTGTGTCCTCTCCCTAGTCCAGTGTTTCTCAACTCCAGTCCTCAAGGCCCCCCAACAGGTCAGGTTTTCAGGATTTCCATTATTTTGCACAGGTGATTTGATCAGTTTCACTGCCTTAGTAATTCCCACAGCCGTTTCATCTGAGGAAAATCCTGAAAACATGACCTGTTGGGGGGGGGGGGGCTTGAGGACTGAGTTGAGAAACACTGCCCTAGGCTGACATGGAGACTACTGAGGGGAAGATGGCCCCCACCCGTCTCCATATCATTGCAGGGCGGAAGCAACGTCAAAACTTCACTTCCACCCAATGCTCTTAAAGGGACATTTTTTTTTATTACATATTTTATAAAATTTTTGTGTAAATATGAGATTTTTTAAGAGGTCCTGTCATGATTTTTTTTCTATTACAAGGGATGTTTACATTCCTTGTAATAGGAAAAGTGACCCCCTTTTTTTAAAGAACAGTCTAAAAATAAAAAAAATAATAATAAAAAAATACATTTATTTTACCTTTTTTATTTTACAAAGCGCATCGTCCCGCTGAGCTTGCATGCAGAAGTGAACGCAGTGCTCACTTACGAAAACGGTGTTCAAACCACACATGTGAGGTATCGCCGCAATCATTAGAGCGAGAGTAATAATTCTAGCCCTAGACCTCCCCTGTAACTCAAAACATGCAACCTGTAGAATTTTTTAAACATCGCCTATGGAGATTTTAAAGGGTAAAAGTTTGTCGCCATTCCACGAGCAGGCGCAACTTTGAAGTGTGACATGTTGGGTATCAATGTACTCCGCCATAACATTATCTTTCACAATATAAAACAAATTTACTGTTGTCTTGTTTTCTTTTTTATAAAAAATTCAATGCGCAAATATGGTGCGACAAAGTATTGCAACAACCACCAACAACCACCATTTTATTCTCTAAGGTGTAGGAAAAATAAAATATATAATGTTTGGGGGTTCTAAGTAATTTTCTAGCAAACACCAAATCTCAGAAAGAGGCTCGGTCCTTAACCGCTTCAATACCAGGCTTTTATACCACCTCCATACCGGGCCTATTCTGACACTTCTCTCCTACATGTAATAATCATCATTCTTTTGCTAGAAAATTACACAGTACCCCCAAACATTATATATGTTTTTTTTAGCAGACACCCTAGGGAATAAAATGGCGGTCATTCCAAAGTTTTATCTTGCACGGTATTTACGCAATTATTTTTCAAACGCCTTTTTTTTGTAAAAAAATTGTTTTATGAATTAAAAAAATAACAAAACAGTAAAGTTAGCCCAATTTTTTTGTATTATGTGAAAGATTATGTTACACCGAGTAAATAGATACCCAACATGTCACGCTTTAATTATGCGCACACTCATGGAATGGCGCCAAACTTCAGGACTTAAAAATCTCCATAGGCAACGCTTTATTTATTTTTTACAGGTTACAGTTTAGATTTACAGAGGAGATCTAGTGCTAGATTCGTTGCTGGCACTCTAACGCACGCGGCGATACCTCACTTATGTGGTTTAAACGGCGTTTACATATGTCGGCGGGACTTGCGTGTGCGTTCGCTTCTGCACGCGAGCTATCGGGGACAGGGGCGTTTTAATTTTTTTTTTTATCTTTTATTTATTTTTTTGACTTATTTTTTATTTATTTTTACACTTTTTTTTTCATTTTTTTTTCCACTTTTATTCCTATTACAAGGAATGTAAACATCCCTTGTAATAGGAAATGTGTGTGACAGGTCCTCTTTATGGAGAGATGTGGGGTCAATAAGACCACACATCTCTCCTCCAGGCTGGAAACCATGAGATCGGTGAAAAAAAATTCACCGATCTCATGAATGGGGGCTTACAGCCGCAATTGCGGCTTTGTTTACTTACGGGGACCCGGGCGTGACGTCATCAGATCGCGTCCGGGTCCTCCGACGGTCATAGAGATGACTGGTGACCATCTGGTCACCAGTCATCTCTATGCTTCCTGCCGCCGCCGACGATTCGTTCTCCGGGCCCCCGAAGGCACAGGTAAGCCCGGAGAAGCACCGGATGGCGGCGGGAGGGGGGGATGTCCCCTCCCGCGGCCTGTAAGAACGATCAAGCGGCGGAACCGCCGCTATGATCGTTCTTACATTGTGCAGAATCGTCGGCTGAAGAAGAGGATATCTGGATGATGCCTCTGGCTGCAGGCATCATCCAGATATTCGCCTGCAATGCCCAGGCCGTCAATTGACGGCCACTTAGGATGGTAAATCCCATCCCAGGCCGTCAATTTTCTATGGCTGGGTATTGAAGTGGTTAAGTGGTTAACTTCTACAAAAAAAAAAGAAAAGCTCTCTCAAACTGAAAGCTGTTGGAGACTTTGGGGTATATTTGTAAAGCAAAGAATGTGACATTCACCAAACATTTACTGCAGGTGAATCTGCCTGTGCATTTTGGTTGGATTGATCTGTTAATAATGTTTTGTGAATGTTACATTCACTGCTTTATATATATTCCACTTTCTACTTTAAGGCCCCTTTCACACGGGGCAGTGGAGGTGCAGTGATGGTATAGCGGCGCGATTTTTAGCGCCGCTATACCGTCGTATTTACCGCAATATTCGGCCGGTAGCGGTGCAGTTTTAACCCCCGCTAGTGGGCAAAAAAGGGGCGCATTGCCGGAGGTATTACCGCGGTTTTCCAATGAATTTAATGGGAAGGAGCTATAAACACCCCACTCCTATAATGCTTCAAAGATGCGGCTAGCAGGACTTTTGGAGCGGATCTGCTAGCGCACCGTTTCACTGTAAAAGCCTTCGGGCTTTCACACTGTAGACTGCAGGGCGCGATTTTTTCAGGCGGTATAGCAGCACTATTTTTAGCGCTAAACCGCCTGAAAAACTTGTAAGTGTGAACGGCGCCTAACCGAATAAGGGCAAAGCAACCAGTTCACTTTAATGCTAGCTTCTACAGTAGCCTAGATGTGCACACTGAAATATTTTCTTTCGGAATTTCATTTTCGTCCGAAAAATAAATTTTTTTAGTTACTCGCTCTGTTTTTATTTATCTTGTTTCGTTTATAAAAATGCATTTGTCCGAAAATCCGAATTAATTAAGGTTGAATCTGTCATTGAAGGCTTATGGTGTCTGTTGAAAGTTCCAAGAAGATTTGACGGAGCTGCTAAACTGTAAGGCCTCGTACACACAATCAAATCTGTCTGCTGGAAACGGTCGGCCCGACCGTCCCAGCAAACAGATTTGACCGTGTGTACGGGCAAGCTGACGGATTTGGCCACCCGACAGATTTCAAAGCATGCTTTGAAATCTCTCGGCTGGGAACCCGTCCGCCCGACATGTCTGCTGGTTAGTATGCTAACCAGCAGACATGTCTTCTCGCACACGCGCCGAATGATTTCGACGCATGCGCGGAAGTGTTTTACTTCCTGGTGCGGTGACGTGGCGGCGTCAACGTCACCGCCACGTCAGCGCGCTGTCTGCTGGCGGGGATTTTGGTTTGCTCGTGTGTACACACGAGCAAACCAAAATGCCAGCAGACAGATTTGTTCAAATCGGTCGGACAGACTGTTTTGAACAAATCGATTGCCTCGTGTGTACGAGGCCTTAGACGCTGCAATCATACATTTCTAGTCAAATTTCTCCACCTACAAGCTATAGAAGAATTCTAATGTTGAATGACACTAGAAATAATAATAATAATAATAATTTATAAATATAACTAGTCAACTAACATTCAAATTATTCTATAGCCTAGGGGCCGAGCATTTGACCCGAAATGTAAGATTGCGGCGTCGTACAGTTTAGCTGCTTGTCGAATCTTCTTAGAACTTTCAACAGACACCATAAGCCTTCAATGACAGTTTCAACGTTTGTATGTTTTTCTCTGCTTCGTCGAATCTTCGTTGTTCATGTCGAAATGGTCTACCCCAACACTGTCTCTATAATGTCGAATCTTTTCTTTCTATGTCGAATAATCTTGGACTGATATGTCTAGTAGCTTATACTAACCTTTGTTTCATTCCCCACTGTCCCCAATCAGTATGGGGGAGCATGTGATTGTGTTCTTCCACATGGCAGCTCTGGTACTTTGCAAATGACCCCTTTAGCACCCAGTAGTATCACACAGGAGCAGGAAGGCGGCGTACACACGGCCGAGGTTCTCGGCAGAAACCAGCGAGAACCTCGCTGGGAGCCGCATTCTGCCGAGAACCTCGGCCGTGTGTACGCTCTCGGCGAGCATCCCGTCGGGAATGCCGTCGAGCCGAAATAGAGAGCATGTTCTCTATTTGCTCGACGGCCCGTTGGGATGAATGGCTGGTTGCCATTTCCGGTCGGCGGGTCGCCGAATCTGAAGGCCGGCAGAGAACCTCGACGGGCGCAACGATGTGTTCTGCCCGTCGAGGTTCTCTGCCATGTGTACGCCGCCGAAGAGAGTCTTCTGTAAAGTCCTTGAATTGGATTTTGCATTGGGCTTCTTTTTCTTGCCCAGGTGACTGTAGTGGAGGGGAAGCATGTGGAAATGCATTAAAATCTCTAAACGGTGTCTGGGAGGCTGTGGTTGCTGATGCACAAAAGATTGATCATCAACAGATCAATAAATTGACAGACGCAATGAATGGAATACTTATCACTGTTATTGAAAAGAAGGGGGGCTATAATGGTCACTGTTTTTTATTTTTTTATTTAATTTAATTTTTATTTTTTTATGTTTTTCTTGTAAAATTTGAGTTGTTTATTGTTATCTTTTAAAGTGAGAATAATAAACAAACAAGTGAGGTGGGAAATGTTTGTTTTTCATTTGGTAGCAAAATTCTGCACGCTCATAGGCCCGGATTCACAAAGCACTTGCGCCGGCGTAAATCAAGTTACGCTGACGTAAGTGCAAATGTGCGCCGGCGTATATGTGCGCCTGAGTCACAAACCAATATACGCCTAAAAACTGGCCACCCTACGCCGACGTATCTTACTTTCCCCCGGCGTAACGTTTTCTTCTGGAGGTATGTTGCTGCTCCCATTGATTAGCCATTCAAATATGCAAATGAGGGAAATACGCCGATTCACGAACGTACGTGTGCCCAGCGCAGGCTCTACGCAACGCGCGTAAGTTTTCCGTCCGGCGTAAAGTTATTCCCTATAAAGGAGGTGTAAGTCAGCACCAGACATGCAAAGGTCTGCACCAGGGAACTCAAGCCTACGTATTTTACGTAGGACGTGGGTCTGGCTGGGCGTAGGTTACGTTAGGTTACGTTAACGGCGTACACAGTGATCTGGCATATCTTAGGCAGTTTTTCCGACATGGTTGTGAGCATGCGCACGGGGATACGTCCACGTCTCCACACATGCGCAGTTCGTTTTAAGTACTTGCATGGCGTTACGCTTATTAGCATTGATCACACCCACTTCTAGCCCACTTCCTCCTACTTCCACTTACGCCTGCCTGCGCCTTCGAAATGTACACTATGCCGGCGCAGAGTTGGGAGCAATAGCTTGCTGAATTCAGTGCATGCCTTTCTGCGCTGTGTGCGCTACGCCGGCGTAAATATGCACCCATCTCTGTGAATCCGGGCCTAAGTTGCCCAATAATTGTGCACACATAGATATTCTTCTAAGAAAGCCAAAACCTCACTTAAACCTCAAACCTGAATATTTTAAAAAGTTAATTTACATTTTGGATTGACCAAGAGCACTGTAGTTGTTCAACAAAGAAATTAATCCTCAAAAATACAATTTGCCTAATAATTGTGAACACAGTGTACAGTAAAAAAAACACATTATTGGCAATGCTTTGCTGCTGAAAGTCTCATGGCTGTGTTGTTCCACACTGGTGACTTTAATGAGACTTCATGGGAAAAGTTATATCAGTAATGTCGGGGGGCCTCTGCTGCTATGTGAATGCTTTCCAATGCTCATTTCCATTAGAGTCTTTTTAAAAGCATTGTACACTTTTAAATGATTTTGTGGTTTGAAATTTATTTATATTCCTTCTGTCAATTATTTGCCTTACCTTGTAATGATGGATCACTTATTTTGGCTGCAGTTTGTAGTGTCTTGGCCAATCGAGTCCCTTATGTCCATGCATTAATCCACCTAGATTGTCCTTATTCGCTAATGGGACAAGAAACTTCTTGTTCCAGGTCACAAGCCATGTCTCACAATCACAAATGTGGGAGGGTGAATGTAATGAAAGACTGCATAGTAAGCTCCCTGTTAATTGCTCTGTCTGCTTGTGTCTGATCTGATTACTAAACTAAGAGACCCAGTGATTGTGGGATATGTAGTTTCTTCACAGAAAAATGCAGTTCTCTCACCAAAGACAGAGGTATTGAAATAACCTATGCAGTCCTATGTAACATACCTCATGTTTGAACACAAACAGAAACTTCTGACACAGATGTAAAAATGTACCATAGGCTGTGCATACAGGGCAACAAATTACATCATGACACAACATGATCAATGCAGGTGAAAACACAAGGTGCTCTGTGTGCACCGCATACTAGCACATTATGTGAAACTTACCTTAGAACTAAGCCCTACAGATGCGCACTGTTACCACTGATGGTGCTCCCTTTTAAATTTGTGGACTCCAGCTGTGTGGGTGGCGATGCATGCGGGAGCCACTGTCTACAGCATAGGACTCTAAAGGAATGACACAGGTTTGCTGTTCCTTTAGTGCATGCACCAGTGTACAGTAAATATCTCCTAAACAGTGCACGTTTAGGAGATCTTTACAGTACTTATAGCTAAGCCTTAATATAGGCTTACCTATAGGTAAAAATCATGCGTACTTGTCTGTATATGCGTTGCCCTACTGGGACTTCAATAAAGCACACACCCATGTTCTTCAGGAACGTTCACTGGGTGTGTTTGGCTGTATGAAATAATATCCTTTAGAATAGCCACATGGTGCCAATCCCTGAAACAGTAATCACTAGTAATAACATGTTTACAAACATTAATATTTATAATAAAATTGAGGGGTCCACCCATATTCACAGTTGAATGTATATGTTAAAAGAATAACATTCATTAATTTTGTCATCATGCGCTTCATATAAAGTCCCACCCTCCTTGTTTGCATCCTTGCTGCATTTTGCTGCATCGCTGTTTGTTTTCTAGGGGTAAATAGTAACAGATATCTCCTATTTTTTTTTTTTATTATTAAAGGAAAATGGGCAATACCACATATATACAGTATGTGTTTGTTGTAGGGCTGCAACTAACGATTCTTGTCACAATTAGTTGGCCGATTATTGTTTTGATTAATCGGATATAGCCTAAAATGATATATATATATATATATATATATATATATATATATATATATATATATATATACATTTTAATATTTTTTTGGGGCCGATTTGGTGTTGGGCAGATTACAAAACAAAAATGACCGCAAAAACAAATTACATACTACATTGAAGTATATTGAAAAAAAAATAGCACCGTTTTGCGTTAAAAAGTCCTTGCCCTTTCCAAATACGCAGCAGCTGAAAAAAAATCATGGATGTGAACGTGTCCCATAGGAAAATGTGTAAATGAACTGTAGTGTGTTTCTGCAAAAAGCACCAAAAACAGAGGTGTGACCCCGGCCTCAGATGTTTAGTAACATAATGGGGCCAAAAAAAAACAAAAATAAGTACAAAAAGAGCAAATAATCACTACTGTAAGGGGTTCATTTGTCTTTTACTGTGGGACAGTGAAAGTAATATTTCCAGTAGCGATTTGCTTTTTTGTACTATAAATGGCTAATTTTAGTTTTTTAACCCCATTATGTTACTAACCAATTAATCGATTATGAAAATTGTAATCGATTAATTTCATAATCGATTAGTTGTCGATTAATCGATTAGTTGTTTTGTCCCTAGTTTGTTGTATATACCTATAGTAGGGCCCAGAAACAATATTTTGCAGTTTGCTTTTTTTTATTTAATCCTACATAAAACACACTGATACAAATTTTATTTAAATCCTGCCTAAAATGCACACACCCTGATCATGACCTTAACACTGGTCCTGATGTGACCTAGATCAAACCGGGGTCGAGGAGTCTTTTATTTTTTTATTTTTTACACACAGTTCTGTTTCCAAAAATAAATTGTATCTTGTATTTATTTGTTTCCATTCAATAAGAGAAACAAACAAAAAAAAAAAAAAAAACAGGGGCGGACTAAACAGTGTCTGATCACTGTGATAGGCAATCATAGGTTGTCACAGGGATCAGGAAATTGGGAACCAGGCCTCTCAGTGAGAGCCCAGTTGTGTATGCACTGTGCAGCGGCTACCAGCATAAGTACCCATATATATGGCCCCACAGATAAAAACTCACATCCGTGAAGCCGCAAATATGTATAAAGTCAGTGGAAAGGGGTTAATATCTGATTTTCTGAGTGTCTGCACCTCTCCACATTCATTGGTAATATGAAAACTGTCTGTGTAAGAAATCCTTACCTAGAACGCCTAAATCCTGTGAGCCCAGCCCGTGAGGCTTCATCAATGAGCGGAATTACAATCTTTTCTGTCATGTCTGTCAACACAGTAAATGTGGGCTCCACGATGAAGTCTATAAATCCTAAAATTGCAATGAAATAATAAGCCATGGTCAGTGTCCAATTCTTTTCCTTCTGACTGAATCAAAACAAACTTGCATAAATCATTTTTATTGCTCATTGGTAACCAAAATGTTTTTTTATACAGCATTGATATATTCAAACGCTCCACTAGATGGAGCCAAAGTATAAATATTGTGGTTTTTATTCCTGCAAGATAAAAGCTGATAATTTACTGAAAGTGATTGCATAAAATATGATGAATGTTAATATAATATGCCCAATCACTGGTTCTGTAATGTGAGAATGAACTACTGACGTAGGTAAGTACTGAACTTTCGACCAACTCTGAAAAGTACCTGTACAGGCGTTACATACCTGTTTTTCCTGGGTTTGAGGTCATTTACAACAAGCAAACACAAAATCTCTAACATTAATGTTTATTAATGTTCAAATATTTTTGCACTGACATATCTGCTAACCATACAGAGGTGTCCGTTTATGAAACAGAGAAGAGCCGAGATCCTATTGATCATGGGTGATCTCTCAGGTTTACCAGTTTATGAAGCTGAGATGACACTTCTCATCACAGGACACACCTTTCTGTCATTCACTTTTGCACAGATGGCCGGTTTAGGAAGGTGAGATCTGAAGATCTCAATGGCCATCTCTGTAAAATATCTCTGTCCCAGATCCTCCAGCTCAGAGGTGGAGAATATGGGTGAGAAGCTGCTTTGAATATATATAATAACTATATGAGTCCTTTTAACACTGCCAATGCCCGGGCATCAGCAGTAAAGCACCCCTAGTTTTGTGCATTTTTCTGCCTTCTTAACCACTTAACGCCCGCCGCACGACTATGTACGTCCACAGAAGGGCACGTACAGGCAGATGGGCGTACATGTACGTCCCTGCCTTCTAGCGGGTCGGGGGTCCGATCGGGACCCCCCCGCTACGTGCGACGGTCACTAAGTGTCTGGGAGCGATCCGGGATGAGGGGGACGGCTGTTCGTTTTTGTCCGCCCCCTCGCGATCGCTCCCAGCCAATCCGCTTCCTCCTCTGCCTGAACTGTAAACACAGGCAAGGAGGAAGTGATGTCACCTCTCCTCCCACCGGTATTTTCTTCCGGCGGAGGAGAGGAGACATCACACAGTGAGTAGCACAAGCACTACACTGACACACAGACACATAAGCACACAAATCCCCCCCCAGTCACCCCCCCCCCCAGCCCCCTGTCACAGTGTCACTAAATAGCAGTGATCATTTATTTACTGATCACTGCATTTAGTGTCAGTGTGACATGCAGTTAGTGTTAGGTCCAGGGTAGCCCCCTACCCCCCCAATAAAGGTTTTAACCCCTTGATCACCCCCTAGTAAACCCTTTCACCCCCCTTTTGCCAGCGTCACTAAGCGATCGTTTTTCTGATCGCTGTATTAGTATTGATGGTGCCGCTAGGTAGCTAGTTATTTTTTGAGGTTCCCTGCCATGTTTTTATAGCATTAGAAAATTTATGGGGGTACCTAACGCTATAAAAACATGGCGGCAAACCTAAAATAACTAGCTACCTAGCAACACCAGCAACACTAATACAGCGATCAGAAAAACGATCGCTTAGTGACGCTGGCAATAGGGGGTTAAAGGGTTAACTCTAGGGGCAATCAGGGGTTAAAACCCTTATTAGAAAATGTATGGGGGTACCTAATAAAGGTTTTAACCCCTGATTGCCCCTAGAGTTAACCCTTTTACCCCCTATTGCCAGCGTCACTAAGCGATAGTTTTTCTGATCGCTGTATTAGTGTCGCTAGTGCCACTAGGTAGCTAGTTATTTTTTGAGGTACGCCCGCCAGGTTTTTATAGCGTTAGGTACCCCCATAAATTTTCTAATAAAGGTTTTAACCCCTGATTGCCCCTAGAGTTAACCCTTTCACCCCCTATTGCCAGCTTCACTAAGCGATCGTTTTTTTTCTGATCGCTTAGTGATCATTGTTTTCAATGGGAAAGAGTGGTGGAGGAGCGGCAAACACACTGCTCCAAAGATGCAGCTAGCAGGACTTTTGGAGCGGTCCTGCTAGCACACCGCCTCAGTGTGAAAGCACTCGGACTTCCACACTGAGACTGCAGGGCAGCAGTTTTTCAGGCGGTATTTAGGCGCTATTTTTAGTGCTAACCCGCCTGAAAAACTCCTCGGTGTGAAAGAGGCCTATAGGTACAGGAGCACACTGAACACCCAGCAAGTTTTATGGATTTATCCATGGCCCGGTTTATCTTTCATGTAGCCTTCCAATGCTGCTTACTGCAATGGCCAGCTATAGATGGGGGCAGTGGCGTCTTTTTTGTATCACTGTTGTGCGTATTGGTCAGGCAACACACTGAGGCCTCGTACACACGATCAAATCTGTCTGCTGGAAACGGTCTGCTAGACCGTCCCAGCAAACAGATTCGACCGTGTGTACGGGCTAACAGACGGATTTGGCCACCCGACAGATTTCAAAGCATGCTTTGAAATCTGTCGGCTGGGAACCCGTCCGCCCGACATGTCTGCTGGTTAGTATGCTAACCAGCAGAAATGTCTTCTCGCACACGCGCCGAATGGTTTCGACGCATGCGCGGAAGTGTTTTACTTCCTGGTGCGGTGACGTGGCGGTGTCAACGTCACCGCCACGTCAGCGACACGTCAGCGTGTGTGTACACGCGAGCAAACCAAAATCCCAGCAGACAGATCTGTTCAAATCGGTCGGACAGACCGATTTGAACAGACAGATTTGATAGTGTGTATGAGGCCTGACACATTTGGAGCCATTGAGCTACTTGCTGGGTGCTCAGTGTGCTCCTGTACCAGGGTGCCATAGCAAGGCTCTGTGGCTTACGCATGCATTTGCAAATGCATATGGACTACACCCCTGTTTTTAACACATACTGTTAGACAGGTTGGTTGTCTGCAAGTTGCTCGGTAAGTAAGCTTTTTTTTTTTTTTTTTTACCATGGATTAATCCATGGCCCTGTTTATGACTCCAGCCTTTCTCTGGTCTTCCTCTGCTTTCCAGCTCTATCCCCAGCTTCTTCCCAGCATCAGCACAAGGTAAGGAGGGGCACAGGGAGGCAAGAGGGTGGGATGGCTTTTGCACTGGACATCTGCTTGTAATTATTATGAGAATAATACAAATTATATGCCAGATGATAAGAAGGGTTTTACACCACTGGTATCATCCACAGGTAACTTTATTAGAGACTGCTCAGGCAGAACACCATGGCAGAACCATGTTCTGTCTGAGCAGTCTCCAATAAAGTTTCTTGTGGATGATTCTGGAGGTGCGCTACCCTTCTTTCAGAATGTAAGGAAAAGGGGGAATACAATTTAAGCCCCCCTTGCCTCATGGGATTGCAGCAGCAGAGTTTGCTATTTTCCCCTCAGATCAGAAGTAGAGGGAAAGGTTCTCATTGGATCCTGGTCAGCTGGAGATAGGGGTAGCTGTAGCTAGGCAGTTCAAGGGGTTGCTAGCTTATTATTGGGCAACCTCATCAAAACCTAAAAAGTGTGGGAAGCTTTCCTATTGGACCTTGGCTGCCTGAGATGGTCAGGAGACCACTGTATCTGGACAGGTAAGGGGTTTTCTGTGAGGGATTTTGAAATAAAAAGGGGGATGCAGAGCCCTAAAGGCTCAGTCGCCTCAGTAGCATCAAGCTGTTGTGTTCAGGGAGTTCATCTTCTTCCACCTCAAATAGCGCTGTTTGCTCTGAGGAGATGTCCCTCCTGAGGAGCCTCATAGAAAGAGCTGGTGAAAAATCTGGGGAGGATTGGATACGTAGATGCTTCGACCTACCTTCTTTTGCAGGTCAAGACACTCCAGTGGATCCAGGATCAGGCCTGGAGGCAGAGCTCGGTCTTCCTGCTGGAGAAATTCCGGGTCAGAGGTCATCGCAGCAAATCACTTCCCTGTCAGCACGGGGGGCGGCAAAGTTACTCCCCCTCACCACCCTGCACTGTTTTTTCCTGCACCACCAGGCCCCCCCAGGCGTGAGGGTAGTACGACTGGAAGAGGGTTTGGGGAGCCCAGCATCAGAAGGAAGAGCCCGGTGAAGAGAGCGCTGCCTGGGTCGCAAGGGGCGCAGGAAGTCAGCGGATTTCGATCGACGTGTCCAGTCCCTCCGGTGGTCCATCGACAGTTACAAGGACAACCAACCCTGGTGGTCTACGCATCTAGGGAACAACAAGCAGGTGACGCTTCAGCTATACCTGGCTCTGGTGAGTTTACTCCTCAATTGTTGAATTTATTTTCCTCTGAACGGTTAGGGAGCTGAATGCAGTCAGAGATAGATCAGGATTGTCTTTGCCTGTACCTAGTTTGAGTGACGGCTCTGCTGGCTACAGTTTCCTCTATTAGTGAGGAAAATTTAGCCTCGATTTGGGCGCCATCTAGTGGAGTTAATGCTAATTTGCAGAAATTCTCACACACTGGTTCACAGATTGCTTCTACAATGGATAATGCCTTTCAGAAAGAAAAAACAAATGTTCCGGAAATTTGTAGGAAGGAAGCGTTGCCCTGTACCTTGTCTCCTCTAGGTTTTCATCTATCCACCAACGTGAAGGAGAGAATTTTGGAGAGGGGAAATTTTGGATTTGTTATCCTTACTCCCTTTGTCCAAATAATTTCTTCAGAAGGCCGGTTGAAGAGATGATAAAGCCGACGAGGATAGACGGCGCCCGATTAACAAGACTTTTCATAATTGGCTACAAGCTTTCCTGATATTTGCCAGTGTGCTCTGTGAAAAGCACCCAGAGAGAAATCCGGGGCTTTTTCAGCATCTGGACATAATCCTGGAGGCTTACAAGAACTGCGGCTTGGTTCATTTATGACAAATCATTTTGCCAAAAATTGTCAGTTCACCCTACATTGCAGTGTGGTGCTAAAGATATTGGCCTATGGCCAAACCCTTTTCTTCCCCAAAGGCCTGCATTTAGCAGACAAGCCGCTCCCCCAAACCAAGAAGCTCACTCCAATTGTAGATGGCCTAACTCCTGTAAGTACAGGCACAAATTCTGTGCAGGTATTAATCCCATTTCCAAGTGTTATAAGAAGCTTTTCGCTGCCAACCAGTCAGCAGGTAAGGAAGCTCATGTTTAATGTTTTTTATTATTATTTTCATTTACCAAGCTTTAAGGGTTCAGGATGTCAAAATCATCACAATTTAAAGTCAACCTGTGGATTTGGATGGATGGTTTTAGAAAAAATTGCTACCGAAATTAGTTTTGGGTAGCTTTGCTGGCCTGTTTAACGACCCTCCGTTTTTAAATTTTAGGGTCTCCCCCTGGGAATTGTTCCCAAGAAGGAACCAAACTCTTAAAGGCTCATTTACCATTTGTCCTTCCCTGCGGGGAATTCCCTAAATGAGCAGATCCAGGAGCAGTATTCGTCAGTATCCTTTGCCTCCTTTGAGGATGATATGGTACTGCTGCAGGATTTAGGGCTGGGAGCATTGCTAGCTAAGGCAGATGTAAAAACTGCCCTTGGGTTGCTGCCTATAGACTCTGCAGCTTTTAATTCCTCAGGTTTATTTTTTCAAGACAAATTTTATTTTAAGTGCCCACCTATGGGCTGTTCTTTGCCATGTTTATATGTTGAATCCTTTGCCTCTTTTTTAGAATGGGTAGTAGCAAGGTTTGCAGGAGTGTCTTAACTGATCCATTACTTGGACGATTTTCTTTTCCTAGTCCCCCAACCCCCCCTCAGTTTGTGAGGCATTTGGGGTTCCACTTGCAAAGGAAAATACATTTTTTCCTGTCAGTTTCTTTGGATTTCCTGGGTATCACCAGATACGGTTATTATGGAATTCAGGTTGCCCAGGGAAAAAAATCAACAGACTTGCGGCATTTATCATTGTATTAATCAAAAAACGTAAAGTTACCCTTAAGGTGGTGTAGTCACTTTTGGGCCAGTCAGCGTTTGCCATGCATATAATGCCTAAGGGGAGGATTTTTTCCCGGAGGCTCTATATAGCAATTCAGGCCTCAAATCTCTGTCAGCTCAGGTCCGTTTATCACATGACATTAAGGAGGTTTATTAGTTGGGTTGAGGTTTCTGGAGTATTTTAAACGGTAGGGCGGTTTGGCAAAAGGAATTTGTCACGGACAAGCAATTTTGTCTGCAGATGGATTCTGCAGGGTCCGAGGGTTTTTTAGCCATTTGGATGACACATTGGTGTGCGGAGCCGTGGGATCCTGCATGAAGGATCAAATGATATTTAAATAACAGTGTTTTTATTGAGTTATTCCCTATCCTGGTGGAAATAGGGCTCTGGGAATCTCATTTTAACAACAGACTCCTCCTAGTTCGCACAGACAATAAGGGTGTTATGTTTCCTTTGAATTGCTTATCTTACAAGTCTCCGGCAGTCATTGTTTTGCTGAGGCATTTAATTTTTAAATTTGAGTCTGAACATTTGGATAAAAGAAATTTTTTTCCTGGCAGAACCAATGATTTGGCGGATGCTTTATGGGACAATTATTTTCCCTGTTGCCAAGCGTGGATATGGTGGGTCTGAATTGCCCAAAGTTCTTGTGGACCCTAATTTGAAAAACACTGTCATCAATGTATAACACTCTGGCATCCCGCCATGGTGGAGGGGGCAATAATTCTGCTTGGTGGTCGAGGTCTTCGTTCTTATGGGAACATGGTATAGTAGATACCTTCGTTTCTGAAGGATTAGCTCTGTTGTTTTTGAATAAACTTTTCAGTCAAAATTTCTCGTGGTCACATGTGAATTAAACTTCAGAAGTCTCATTTTTTCTAGAATTAAATAATCTTCCCTTGCTGTTTAGTTTTTTTATGGTTCGGCAAGCCTTGAAAGGTTACTGAAAATCACATCAAGCAGCTGATTCTCGGAAGCCAATATCCACAGAAGTGCTGGTCAGGCTTTGCGAGGTTGCACATAAAGTTTGCTGATCAGATTTTGAAATCTCTTTATTTAAAGCTGTGTTTTCCACTGCATTTTTTGCTGCACTAAGGATATCAGAATTGATTCCCCCAGCTAAGCTTAGACAAGGGGGATTACAATGGGGTGATGTGCTGGTAAGTGAGGTTTCAGTCAAAATTCATGTTGGGCATTCCAAAACGGATCAACTGGGGAAGGGTTCTTGGTTGGTGTTGCACGGTTGTAGCAACTCTCTAATTTGCCCAGTGGCATTGTTGGGGGCTTATGTTAGGCAGAGGCCAGCGGTTGGTGGGCAGTTTTTTATTCACAGTGACGGCTCTTTTAGAATTGGGGAACCCACAAAAGCAGCTAGGCTGGGTCTCAATCAAGGGGTTATCAAGAGTATAGGGAGATGGAAATCGGATAGTTTTTTGTTATACTGTATGTCCGTCCTAACTCTTTTATTTGAATTAGGGTTGTCCCGATACCAGTATCGGTATCGGGACCGATACCGAGTATTTGCGGGAGTACTTGTACTCCCGCAAATACCCTCCGATGCCTAAATAGAATACTTGCCCCCCCCCCGCTTGTTTGGGGACATACATGGCTGCAATATGTTTGGGGACATGGCTGCAATATGTTTGGGGACATGGCTGCATATGTTTGGGGGACATGGCTGCATTAGTTTGGGGACATGGCTGCATTTGTGGGGGGACATGGCTGCATATGTGGGGGGACATGGCTGCATTTGGGGACACATTTAAAAAAAAGTATCGGTATTCGGTATCGGCGAGTACATAAAAAAAAGTATCGGTACTTGTACTCAGTCCTAAAAAAGTGGTATCGGGACAACCCTAATTTGAATGTTTGCAGGTCCCCAGAAAATAGTATGGATTGTGGACCATTTGTTTGTGCATTGGGCCAGCAAGAGAGCTGATGAGAGAGTTTATTCGCAGAAGTTGAACAATTGACACAATTGAAACCTCAATAAATCATCCCTGATAGGGAAGGTGAGGACCCTTGATTTAATCTTCCAATTAATTTCCCCCTAAGACTGATAATTTTTTCAGAAATTATTCCTAGATTGAGGTGGTTACATTCAGTCACGTCGCGCCCTTTTGGAAAAAGTGAGGAAAAGGGTTAACCGATCGGTCCAAAAGTTTTTACTTTCTTTAGGCAGTTTTTCCTTCAGGCACACCAAATTGGAGGGTGGGATTTCGGGTTTGTATAGGCGGAAATAGGTTTGGACATTCTCAACGCTGGTCTTATCACCTGCGTTGAAAAGGCTGAGGTCTTGGGGGGGTGGATGACAGCTGGGTTGCAATCTGTCTTTTGGGGAGTTTCGCTTTATTTTGATGATACAGCTTGAGCCATAGTGGCTGAGCTGTTATTTAAGTGTTTATTAAAGTTTAACTTATTATTATTTAATAATAAGCCAATAATAAAGGCCAAACATTTTTCCAAATAAGGTAGTGGTGGTTTTATTATATATGTCAAGTCTGCTGTCTGCTATCCCCTGTAAGGAAAAGGGGGGAATACAATTTAAGCACCCCTTGCCTCATGGGATTGCGGCAGCGGGGTTTGCTATTTCCCCTCACATCAGAAATAGAGGGAAAGGTTCCCATTGGATCCTGGTCAGCTGGAGATAGGGGTAGCTGTAGCTAGGCAGTTCAAGGGGTTGCTAGCTTATTATTGGGAAACCTCCTCAAACCCTAAAAAGTGTGGGAAGCTTAAGCTTTCCTATTGGACCTTGGCTGCCCGAGATGGTCAGGTGACCACTGTATCTGGGCAGCTAAGGGGTTTTCTTTGAGGGATTTTGAAATTAAAAAGGGGGATGCAGAACCCTAAAGGCTCAGTCGCCTCAGTAGCATAAAGCTGTGGTGTTGCCTCCTGCCTTTCCTTTGTGACAGGTTTTCAACTTTATTATGTGGCTAGTGTCACCTGAAAAGGGGGACAATTTTTTGTATATAAGTTAAACAAAGTTATGTACTGTATTTTCTGGCGTATAAGACTTTTTGCATCAAAAATCATGCCTCAAAAGTCGGGGGTCGTCTTATACGCCGGGTACCTGTGTCAGACGGCGGACATCCATTATTAAAAAAGCGCGCCTCCTCCTCTGACAGTTCTGTGATAGGCGGAATTTTTCCAGCAGAACCTCTGTTTAGTGTTCCGCCTATCACGGATGCCTTCTCATCCTTGGCCGCGGACAAGAGGATATCCGTGATAGGTGGAACACTGAACAGAGGCTCTGCTGGGAAAATTACTGTACCTATCACAGAACAGCCTGAGGAGGAGGCACGGCTTTTGAATAATGGATGGCCGCCCTCTGACACCTCTGCAAACAGGAGAAGGTAGGGAGATCGTTGAGGCAGGGAATGGAATGGCACAGTGAGGCATGTATAGAGGGCACAGTGAGGCATGTATAGATGGCACAGTGAGGCATGTATATGTAGCGCTACCTCCGAAGGAGCCGCTGGTTGATTGTTGGGTTCGGCACATTACATTACCCTATCGTTGTCTAGGGGTGTGATGCAGGAACAAAGTAGTGAGCGGAGGTCCAGACAGTCAATAAAGGTTTTTCCAATGCTTTATTTCCAGGCAAACACAGCCAACATCAACTTCAGTTAGGAGAGAAAGGTTGATGAGAGGAAAGAGGTGAACTTGCGATGTCAGGCCTGGATGTGGACGTGCATACCAGCCCTTGGTAGTACCGATTTTGTAACTCGTCGTCACTTCTGTTAAATGAGTGAATAGGGCGAATCCTTCCAATGGACTCTAGCCCAGGTCACCGGGAGACAGTAATGTGTACCTGTAGCATCCCGGTCACCAGATCCCTGATTGGCTCGGCCTGAGATTCGCTTCAATGGAACCTGGAACCCAGTAGGTCACTGGGGTCCCCTTTCGCCTCCGGTTGAGGCTCGCAAAGCCTGTAAGTTTGGCCAGGAGGGCCCGCGAAGATTTTAGAACACATGACACCTGTCACAGATATACCCCTCCCCAGCATGCCCTGCAAGGGAGGAACTCCTCCAATTGGCTGCTGGGGAAGACCTTTCTGGAACGACAGAAGCCACAATTTAGATAAATCACGAAAGGGAGCAATGTAACTCTCCCATTCCAACTAACTTTAGCGTAGTGCCCATACTGAAAGTAAGGGGGCGCTACATTTAGATGGCACAGTGAGGCATGTATAGATGGCACAGTGAGGGGTCGTCTTATACAGTGAGTATATCCCAAAACCAACAATTTAGCTGGAAAATGAGGGGGGGTCGTCTTATACGCCGGCAAATATGGTATGTCCTGTGGGGAGTTTCCCTTTTATTTTGATGATACAGCTTGAGCCGCAGTGGCTGAGCTGTTATTTACATGTTTATTAAGTGTAACTTATTATTATTATTAAAGCCAATAATAAAGGCCGCAGCCAAACATTTTTCCAAATAAGGTAGTTGTGGTTTTATTATTTATGTCAAGTCTGCTGTCTGCTATCCCATTGCTATCCCATTGCATCATCTGCTACAGAAGAATGAGAGTGGGTTTCGTGTCAATCTGCACCTGCCCTTCACAGCTTAGCTGTTAACAGCTATTACTAAAACAGGTAATAACTGTATGTATATAAATATGTCTACTCATATTAAATAATTTCCTCTAGTGTTACAGATACAGTCGGCACTTTAAAAAGGAAACCATAATACTAATGCGGCCCAGGATGAAATTGAGTTTGACACCATGCTCTAGATCAGTGTTTCTCAATTTCAGTCCTCAAGACGCCCCAACAGATCATATTTTCAGGCTTTGCATTATTTTGCACAGGAGATTTGATCAGTTTCACTGCCTTAGTAATGACCACATCAGTTTCATGTGAGGAAAATCCTGAAAACATGACCTGTTGGGGCGCTTTGAGGACTGGAGTTGAGAAACACTGCTCTAGAAAAAAACGTACATGACTGTCCATGCCCCCATGTGACAGTGCTGGGCCAATCACCACAGGGAGTGAGTCACATTCACCCTTTATATCTGGAAGTACCAGGTATTTTTCTTATCCCCAGTGGCTGAGTGGCGGAGTGGGGGTGTAAAATAATCAGTGTGCTGCTCGGAAAAGGAGCATTAAAGAAATATGTTTCTTTTTTTTTTAAGCATGAGGCTGCGTACACACGATCGAACATGTCCGCTGAAACTGGTCCGCAGACCAGTTTCAGCGGACATGTTCGATCGTGTGTACGGCCTAGCGGACAGGTTTCCAGGGGAGAAAAGTTTCTAAGCATGCTTGATTCGATGCATGCGTGGAAGCATTGTACTTCCTTGTTTTCGCACATCGCGGCGTCAACGTCACCGCATTGTCTGTCCGTGGGGATTTTGGTCTGATGGTGTGTACACACATCAGACCAAAATATCCCAGGAGACATGTCCGATGAAAACGGTCCGCGGACCGTTTTCATCGGACATTTCTCCTTGTGTGTACGCGGCCTAATGAGCAGGTTTTAGTAACTAATAGTTATTGAGGGTGGAAGAGGGTGGACAACTACTGTAGGACTGTCTGAATTGGAATGTCAGAATTTTAGTATCGGAATATCCCACACATTCTCTGGGGTGCTCTAGAAAGTATTTAAAAGTATGTACATGCATTGGTGGGTGTGTTTTACATACATTTTGCTGTGAAAAGGTTAAGTTTAGTATGATTAAGTAATATTGTCTGGAGAGAAATAAAACAATCATGTGCCATACAAAACTTTTATGGGAGTATTGATTTATTCATAAGGGTATTTACTGAAAAAAACATTAAAAGCAGTTGTGCTTTTTTGAATAGGCACACAGTAAGAGGAAAAGGATGTTTTATTATTATGTCTAAATCCTCGTTATTATTAATTTTTTGACACCTTATTTTTGAAAAAAGGAATATACTCTGAGAATAAATACACAAAAACAAATCTTGTTTTTTGTTTTATATATATATAAAATGTACTGATATATACAAAATCTTTATAATATGGTAACATTTATTCAAATGAGTAAAAAGCTTTTTTTTAATATTCTTACCTATTTGGGATTGGGCAACCATTGTTGAATTGCGATCGCACAGTGGAGAAAATGGAAGGCCAAGTTCTGCTTCTTTGTCACCCTGAAAACAGTAGTATACTGAGCTTGACGTAATAATTACATTGAATAAAGACTAGATTAAAAAAAAAAAAACACATACTCCAAGCAAGTAGAAAAGCCCTTGGCAAGCAGATACCAAAGGGCAGCCTTTCTCAACCCTTTCAAAACCGAGGAACCCTTGAAATAACTTTCCAATCTTAGGGAACCCTTGCTAAAATTTACCACATCTAGAACTCATAATAAATTAGCGTGGTGGCCATTAGGAAGAATGCTCCTTACACTTGTGGTCGTTGGGAAATATTACTTTTCTACAAATAGCTAAAAGGATTAATGGCATTGGTGGGAACTTATCTGAGAGGCAGACATTTCTTATTCCTCAAGGAAGTTAAGGAACCCTAGCAACCTCTGAAGGAACCCCAGGGTTCCACGGATCCCTGGTTAAGAAACTCTGCTGTAGGGGATTAATAGGATCTGCCCATTCTCAAAGTAATTGCACTCCACTAGGGATGCATGTAATAGTTACCAGAAAAGTATTTTCAGGCAAGTATTAAAACGGCCCAGTGGGGCCACAACGGGGATAGAGGGTTGATTTAGGAAGTGGGGCACACAGAGCCAAGGGATGGTTATTTAGGTGTACTTCTAAACCCCAATGAACACAATTTCTATGATCAAAAGACTGCAGCACTTCTCCAACATATGCGACTTTTATGATCAGTTAATGTTTCCATATGTGTTAAACTATCCTAATACATGCTCAGAATGAAAACACATTTTTTTTTTGTTGCATCTCATTTGTGTGACTTATTGCATGAGGTATTGCTTTTTCAAACAGATATTGGGGTCAATTCACAAAGCTTTATTTTCAGATTGCGAGTGTTATTTTAACGATTTTGCACGTTATTGAAGCTAGTTCAATTCACTAAACGATTTAACGCTTTGAAAAATCATCAAATAACGTTTCCCTACACAGAACCGATATTTTAAGGTGTGGATCCTTATTAAAGAGTCAAATCGTTATTTTAACCACTTGCTTACTGGGCACATAAACCCCCTTCGTGCCCAGGCGAAATTTCAGCTTCCGGCACTGCGTCGCTTTAACTGACAATTGCGCGGTCGTGCGACGTGGCACCCTATTTTCCCCACAAATAGAGCTTTCTTTTGGTGGTATTTGATCGCCCGTGCAGTTTTTATTTTTTGCGTTATAATGAAAAAAAGAGCAACAATTTAAAAATATATATATATATTTTTTACTTGTTGCTATAATAAATATCCCTTTTTTTTTTAATATTTTTTTTTCTCAGTTGAGGCCGATACGTATTCTTCTACGTATTTTTGTAAAAAAAAAAAAAAAAAAATCACAATAAGTGACTGCTTTGCGCAAAAGTTATAGCACCTACAAAATAGGGGACATAATAATGATTTTTTTTTTTTATATTTTTTTTTTTACTAGTAATGGCGGCGATCTGCGATTTTTATTGGGACTGCGATATTGCGACAGACACATCGGACACTTTTGACACATTTTTGGCGCCATTCACATTTATACAGCGACCAGTGCTATAAAAATGCACTAATTACTGTATAAATGTGACTGAAATTGAAGGGGTTAACACTAGGGGGTGAGGAAGGGGTTAAATGTATTGCCTGGGTGTGTTCTAACTTTGTGGGGGGAGGGGGGTGACTGGGGGAGGTGACCGATGCTGTCTCCCTATGTACAAGAGAAACAGCATCTGTCACCTCACTGACAGGACGTGAAGCTCTGTGTTTACACTCAGAGCTCCACGTCCCTGCTCTCTCACCGACGATCGCGTGTACCTGACGGACATCGCGGCCGCCGGGTACACACATCGGATCCTCGGTGATGCGTCGGGACTGTTTTTCCCTGTGGCGCGCGCGGGGAATTACAAGCAAATCACGTCCAAAGACGTGACCCCGGCGCCTCAGGTCCGCGCTGTTCACGTATTCTGTTAATAGCGCGGACCTGAAGAGGTTAAAGATTCAAAACGTTATTTTAAAGAGTCAAATTGTTAAATATGTACAGAAGTGCAATTCACAAAAACATTTTTGACAGTTATCAATCGTTAAGCAATCGTTAAATTAACACCTCCCTCAGGGTGGCGTTATGACATTTCCCAGGCGATATTTTGTTGTTAGAGGAAGCTTTTGGCGATTTTTGTAGTGTAGTGTAGTGTTGGGCAAGCTAGAACCGTGCTCTATTTGAACTTAAAATTATCCAGAGGCGAAGAAGAACACGTTAGAATGTTGTTCAGTCCTTCTCTGGTCTCGAAAGGTCAACCCTTAGCGGAGGTTTTCCTGGATCCGATCTTTGCATCTAGAGTCGACGTCGACTCCTTCAAATGGTGGCATGACAAGGGGGTGTACCGCATTGGACAGCTCTTCTCAAGATTGGGCCCTTTACCCGAACAATTTTTTGTTGATAATTTTGATCTCCGCTCCTCCGAGAGATTGAGATTCTCTCTATTACATGATTACGCCCAAAACCTTTGGTCTGATAATCTAATCTCTGGCTCCCTATCTCCATTTGAACATAGATGCGACCAAGCCTCGGCGAGACGGGGTAATATCTCAGTTATTTATAAATCTCTCGCGACAAATGATACAAAATTACCCCACATGCTCGCTTGGGAAAGAGAACTTGGAGATGAATGGGACTTAGAGGATTGGTATGGAAATTTTGCTAGATCTATCAAGGGTTTGCCAAGTGTATCTCTGGCGGAAGCCAATGCGAAAATCTTTACTAGATGGTACATGGTCCCTCTTAAATTGGCCTCGATGTATCCTTCATACTCACCCTTATGCTTTAGAGGTTGCCAGGGAATAGGGTCCATGTTCCACACTTGGTGGAAATGTCCAAAGATTCGGGGTTATTGGAATAAGGTGTTTCACATTGTCAGACGAGTAACAGGGTGTAATGTGCATCAGTCTCCAGCAATCGCTCTATTGAATGGTCTAATCCCACAAATCTCGAAGGTTACCAGAAAACTGATTCTATTTATCCTGACAGGCGCCAGAATTACTATTGCAGCCGCATGGAAGAAACAGTCGGTCTCTATTCTACACATGAAGAGAAAAGTCACATGGATCATGGAGCAGGAAAAAAAAATTAGTTTAATGTTAGATAAAACTATTTTGTTTACTGAAACTTGGGAACCGTGGCTTAAGTACATGGGAATCCCCTATACTCCGGGGATACAGTAGTGGCTGTTGCCACCGGCAGGTGGGCTTACTCTTTCCTCTTCTCATCTCTATCTCCCCCCCCTTCTCTTCCTCCCCTTTTCCCCTTCTTTTTTTCTCTCCTTTTCTTTTCTTTTTTTTCTCTTAATTTTAGATTCGAGAAGACTAAACATAGTACATTACTTCTCATAATGTGATATTCTCACTTTGGGGATAATGGGTTCGGAAATACTCATTATATATCGGGTTTTTCTATTATAGTTAACCCTGGGTAGGATGTTGTCTTGGTTCTTTAGACAAATGTTAGATCAAGTTGCTTTTGGGGAGGTTGGGTGGAGGGGACAGGTCCACCTCTAGGATACAGAGTGATCCCAAGAGGGGTGTCGGAGAGGCAGAGATTGTCCTGGATACCCACCTTCTTGGGGTCTATGAAAGATTGGTCTACTACATCCCTCATTGCTTTAATATTCTGGATCAGACCATAGGATATATGAGATCTCGGGGGATTAGGGAGGTGATTTGGGACAAACTATATTACCTATGGGGTTCTGACTTATCTTAATAGTTCTCATTTCTCTTTGCAGTTCAATAAGTACTATCCTCTGGGGTTAAAAATGTTGGAAACGATAAACACTGAATGTACCTGTTTATTCTCAAATGTATGTTCAGCTGTAATATTTACTGTGTTATTTGGCGCATAGCTGTATATTTTATATTTTTTTGTTTTGAAAATAAACTTAAATTTGAATGATAAAAAAAAAAGAATGTTGTTCAGATTTATAAATGTGTATTCC
The DNA here is from genome assembly GCA_029574335.1 of Rana kukunoris. Lineage (NCBI taxonomy): Eukaryota > Metazoa > Chordata > Amphibia > Anura > Ranidae > Rana > Rana kukunoris. The sequence goes on along the minus strand of CM056053.1, from coordinate 171,602,072 downwards.
GTTCACATACTATTTTGGATGACTTTTCTGAAACCCAGGTGATAGCTAAATTCCGATTATCATCTCCCATGATTTATTCTCTGTATGAGGAAATACACATGGCTTTAGAAAAGCACACACTAGAAGTTTTGCACATCACATGCTCAATCTCCATGTGTATTGCTCTTTTCCACATGCAGCTGTTCTCCTCCCCTTCTGCTCCCAGAATGCATCTCTCCAGCATTATTTAACGATCTTAAGAGTTATTTTAACGTCCCAAATCTTAATAATAACGTCTGAGTAGTTAGCATAACGTTTGGATAAAGAGTCAGTTGAAAACCATAACGACTATGTTAAATAACGATTATAGCTTTCGTGAATACCATGTTTGCTAGCGTTAAATAAGGAGTGCTAATTTAACACCTGAAGAAAACCAATAACATTTCTCTTTGTGAATTGACCCCATTGAGTTTTGCTGGTAGGTAATGCATATGTTAATATCATTATGCCATTGTTTGACTTTACATTTTAAATAAGAATTATTTAGAAATATGCATATATTTGTGTGATCAAAACCATAAACACATCTGCAATTATATGAACAATACAACAGTTGAGCTCTTTTTTTTAAGGTTTAGGTTTTCAAGGTCAGAGTAGACTGAATGAACAGTCCTTTTTTTCAGTATTGCTATTTGTTTATCTTATGTGTTATAATGTCATCTTTGTTTGACTTAAGGTACTGATTTACTGTTTACATATCACCCTTCACTTGTTGTTGTCAGCATTCACTATCTTTGCCAAAGCAGTTTACCCTTCCCAGATAACACCCAAGAGACTAAGTAAAATATGTACATATCGTCTAAATTTCCAGGCATCCAGAACTGTACTATAATCCTTCAGCATTTATTCTGAACATAAGAAATATCTTTTGCCGTGGCCCTCACTAATTCACTAAAGGAAACAGTTTTAAGGTAGTGAATGTGACCTTCACTAATGGTTAATTACTGTAATTTAAAAGACATGCACTTTAACCACTTGCCGACCAGCCGCCGCAGTTATACGGCGGCAGGTCGGCACGGGTGCGCGAGAGCCCGTAGCTCTACGTCGCGCCTTTCGCGGCCACTAGGGGGCGCGTGCGCGCCGCCGGCGGCCCGTGCGCGCGCCCCCCGCTCGCCCCCGAGTCCCGTGCGTGTGCCCGGCGGGCGCGATCGCCGCCGGGCACACGCGATCGCTCGTTACAGAGCGGGGAACGGGAGCTGTGTGTGAAAACACACAGCGCTCGTTCCTGTCAGCGGGGGAAACGCTGATTTTCTGTTCATACAATGTATGAACAGAAGATCAGTGATTCCCCCTAGTAAGTCCACCCCCCCATACAGTTAGAACACAAATAGGAACACACTTAACCCCTTCCCCGCCCCCTAGTGTTAACCCCTTCACTGCCAATGGCATTTTTATAGTAATCCAATGCATTTTTATAGCATTGATCGCTAAAAAAATGCCAATGGTCCCAAAAATGTGTCAAAAGTGTCCGAAGAGGGGCGTGTCCTGGCTATGGAGGAGTGAGGACGTGTTCTGCCTCAGCTCCGCTCCACTGCCGCTTATACAGCAACCAAAGAGGGGATTGTACGCTGGACCCGGCCTCACCCATGTCCCAGCGACTGCGCCAGTCGTCACAGCCGCCGAGAACGACCGTCACCCGGCAGGTCCAGCTGGAAAACTACTTCCCAGGGTCCCGAGGACAAGGCCGCGAGGCATCCAAGATGGCGCCGACCGGGAAGACGCAGAAGGCGCTGAAAACAACTCAGCCGGCCATGGCTGCGTTGCGCCAGCAGAGAGCTCCTCCGTTGTCTGCCTCCCCAAGTTCTTCCCCAGGGTCGGTGAGTGACTCGGCCCCCTCCGTATCGCCTGCATCCCCAGGTAGCCGCATGATGGCCCCAGACCTCATGGGAGATGAAGACATCAGACGCCATATAATGTCCCTCCCCACGAGGGAAGACCTGGAACGGTTCACCTGCAGGGTGGAGAGGGCCTTCACTGAGGACATTGCCCAGCTGAAAACAGACACATCTCACCTGGGGAGCAGGGTGGAAGCACTGGAGGACAAGCTTGAAGAAGCTCTCCCCACTATTGCTCTGCTGCAAGCTAAGTGCCGGGCACAGGACCAGAGAATTGAAACCCTACTGTGCCAACTAGATGAGGCTGAGAACCGCAGCAGAAGGGTTAATATAAGGATCCGGGGGCTCCCTGAAGCCACAGCTCCCCGTGACATTATCCCCACTTTGCAGGATATCTTTAGGGACATATTGGGCCTGCCTGCGACGACCCCTGTGGAAATAGACCGAGCGCACAGGGCACTGAGACCGCCATCGCAAGACGCAGATAACCCCAGAGATATAATTTGCAAACTACATAAGTATACACTCAAGGAGGGCATAATGCAAAAGATGCGCAATAAGCCTTTTTATGATTTTGATGGGGCACGTTTGTTTTTCTATCAAGATATCTCCAGGCGCACTTTAATGCAGCGCAGAGCGCTTCGCCCTATACTGACTGTGCTTCAAGATGCTGGACTAACTTACAGATGGGGTTTCCCTTTCTACTTGCAGGTGACCAAGAATGGGAAGCAGGTCACGCTGCGCACAAAGGATGACCTGCCACATTTTCTCTCGGCCCTGGAGCTAGACCCCATAGACTTTCCAGACTGGAGGGAACCATCTGAGGTTCCGTCGCTGAGGCTACCGGACCCGTGGACAACGGCCACAAGAAAGGGTCGCAAGAGAGACAGACAGCGACCTAATCAGCACCCCCTGCCGGGGTCTTCAACATCCCAGGATTGATGGAGGTGTCTCCTCTGAATGCCAGCCTAACAGCCTAAGATTACCTTTCTGTCCCGGGGCGATGGCCCTGCCTGGCATTTTTTTTCCTTTTTCTTTTTTCTTTTTATTTTTATATTTGCCTCCTGGACGTACCTCTCTGATACGCATTTAGCACATGCTAGGTGTTACTGTGCTGTGGTCCCTGGATGCAGGTCGGACTGTTGTGCTCGCTTTAGGGATGGCTATCCCTTTTCTGCCGAACTGGCCCACCGGACATGGGTTGCTAGAGAACTTATTTAGTTCAATGTTCCCCCTTTGGTTTTTTTTTTTTTTTAGCACTCTGTGAGATGCGGTGGACGGGGGTGGGACTCCCTATCTTCCCTTCCATGTTGGCACACGAACCCCACGTAGGCCCCCCCTACTTGGGAGTAGTTCCCTTTTGGGACTTAGAGCCACGGTGTAGGGCCCCCACCACAGAGGTGATGGGCCCTATGCTCGGCTTACAGTTGTTTATTTGTTTTATTTGTTTTTTTTGTTTTTCTAATACTGGGTTATGGTACGCATTATCCTCCTGTGATTATCCTGCCTGGCTTGACCTTTTTTTTTGTTTCTCCCCTGACCTTTACTCTGCCTTCTCTGCCCCCCTCTCTTCCCCCTCCCCCTATCTTCCTAGGAGCTCCACCGTGTGGCTGTGTCTGCTTCGGGCGGACCGATGTCTGAGGCGGGCTTTTCGTAATGACTCCCCACCATGCCTTCGCTAAAGGTCGTGTCATATAATGTCAGGGGTCTCTGCTCCCCAGGTAAGCGAAACAAGCTATGGTGGGAACTTAAAAAGCTGGGGGCTCAGATAGTCTTTCTGCAAGAGACCCATTTCACTCCCCAATCCCTGCCCAGGTTACCTACCCACTTGTATAATCAGTGGTATCATAGTACCTCCCCAGCCTCCAAGTCCAAAGGCACCTCGATCGCGATCCATAAAAACTGCCCCTTTCAGCTTATAGACAGCCAAATTGATCCTCAAGGCAGATACTTTTTCATAAAGGGTACCCTGGCAGGGAGGAAATATACGTTTGCCTCTTTATACGCCCCCAATACACACCAATTGACCTTCATTGACAGTACCCTAGATCTTTTGACTGACTTCAGGGAGGGCTATGTGGTTGTGGGTGGAGACTTTAATGTCAGCCCTGACCCACTCCTCGACACATCTAGCTCCCGACCAACGCACTCCTACGCATACCTCAAACATTTTCGCAAGACACTCAGGTCTCATCTCTTAGTAGATAGTTGGAGGGTACTTCACCCTACAGGTAGGGACTTTAGTTTTTACTCGGCTGTGCATGCAGTATACACCCGTATTGACCATATTTATGTAGACCGCCGTGCTCTGGAGCTTCTGCAGTCAGCGTCCATTGGCAACATAACAATCTCAGATCACGCTCCGATCGAGATGTCCTTCACACTGCCGTCAGGTTCCGTTAGGACCTGGACGTGGAGATTGAATGAAAATTTGCTGGACGATGCTGCTGTGGTGACCAGAGTAGAGGAGGTCATCACTAATTTTTTCCGGGAAAATTCTACAGATGAGATCAGTAAAGGTATCCTGTGGGAAAGCCATAAGGCGGTAGTGAGAGGGGAATTGATCTCCCTGGGCTCTAAGCTTAAAAAAGAACGTCAGGCTGACTTTAAGAGGGTGCTGGACGCTCTACAAGAGGCGGAGCTGAAACATAAGAGTACCGGGGGTCCCGAGGCACTGCAGAAACTGACTGACATGAGGTTATTGTTCTTGAAACTGCTAGACCGGCAAATGCGCAAACAGACCAGGTTTATGTACTACAAATACTACGAACATGGCAACAAGTGCGGTCGCATGTTGGCTAGGGCCCTCCGCAAGAAACATGCTCAAGCATATGTTCAACAGCTCCGCTCCCCATCGGGCACGGTGGCTACGCGGTCCTCAGACATTGCCTCGGGGTTCCAAGAGTACTACTCGCGACTTTATGACTTAACTTCTGACCACCCCTTACACTCGCAGGTCCCTAGAGCAGAGGCCATTCGAGAGTATTTAGCCTCGGCCGGCGTGACACCCCTGACCGAGGCCCAGAGCTCCGACCTGGAGCTTCCAATCACCCCTGGAGAGATTAGGCAGATAGTGAAGTCCCTGCCTAACGGGAAGAGCCCTGGCCCTGATGGCTACACTAAGGCTTATTACAAAGCCTTCCTACCCCTACTGATGTCTCCTATGTGCAGCTACTTCAACGCCATTGCTGAGGGCTCCCCAATCCCCCCGGAGGCGCTTTTAGCACACATCTCTGTGCTGCCAAAAGAGGGCAAAGACCCTATGGTCCCACAGAGTTACAGGCCGATATCCCTGTTAAATGTGGATGTGAAAATCCTGGCGAAGGTCCTGGCGAATAGACTAAAACACATCATACCCCACCTAATACACCTAGATCAGACTGGGTTCATAACTGGAAGGGAGGCAAGGGATAACTCCATCAGGGCTATTCAGCTCATCCACTGGGCCCGCTCTTGCCCTACTCAAAAAACGTACATAATTCTGTCGACTGACGCCGAAAAGGCATTCGACCGAGTAGATTGGTCATATCTTAAAGCGGTGCTGGAACACCAAGGGTTGGGACCCCGTATGCTGACATCAGTTATGGCCCTCTATTCTTCCCCATGTGCACAGGTCAAGGTGAATGGAGTTCTGTCCACCAGGTTCCCGATTAGGAATGGCACGAGGCAGGGGTGCCCCCTCTCCCCCCTCCTCTTTGCCCTGGCACTGGAACCGTTGCTTAGCACGGTCAGGGCAAACGCGGATATAAGGGGTCTGAGGGTGGGGAATGCTGAGCACAAGCTCTCAGCCTATGCTGACGACGTGCTCTTTCACCTCTCGGAGCCTCTGACCTCGTTGCCAGTCCTGATGGGGGAGCTTCAGCGATTCGGGGCGCTATCTAACTTTAAAGTTAATTCCTCTAAATCAGTCGTTCTCCCCATTAAAATATCTCCGTCCCTGGCGGAAAGACTACAGACGGCCTTCCCCTTTACATGGGCCAGCTCCTCCTTTCGGTACTTAGGCATACAGTTGACGGACCGTTTTGACACTCTATATGCTGCCAATTACCCACCCTTATTATCCGCGATTAAAAAAGATTTGGCCCACTGGACTAAGACCGCCTTCACTTGGCTAGGCCGCATCAACATTGTCAAAATGAACATATTACCGCGCATTCTCTTCTTCCTCCAGATGTTGCCCATTCCCCTGCCAAAAGTTTTCTTTACCCGAATCTCTAGCATGATCTCGGGGTTCGTGTGGAACGCCTGTAAACCCCGCATTGCACTACGGATTTTGAAACGCTCCAAACAGGCTGGGGGTTTGGGGGTTCCAGACGTTGTTAGGTACTATAGGGCGGTGGCCTTGCAGAGGGTCCTTAATTGGCGCTTTCACACCCAGTCCAAATCATGGGTCTCGTTGGAAAAATGCCTAGCCGGGAGAAACTTATCCCACGCGCCATGGCTGTCCCGTGAGTATAGAGGACTGTCTGACACAACTTCCCCACTGACGATACACGCCCTATCGGTTTGGGACAAGATTAATAGGTCCATGGGTCTCTCCCCTCCTGTGTCACCATTGGCCCCATTGGGGGGGTTTCTCTGGTTCCCCCCGGGGGAACAAATGGCTTTCTTTGGCTCGTGGGTGGACGACGGTGACACCAGCTGCGGGAAGCTCATGAGTAGCGGCAAACTCCTCAGCTATGAGTCCTTACAGGCCAGACAGACTGGCACACAGCCGTCTTTTTGGAGATATAGGCAACTCCACCATTTTTTTGAAACACATGGGCATTCTATTAGAGACGTTAGCTCCCTCACACCTTTCGAATGCCTCTTTATGGAAACTGAACCCCCTCCCCATCTGGTGTCCGAAATGTACCGCCTACTTGGATCGGCCATGCTTGACCCCAAACCGCCATATGTACGGGGCTGGGAGAGAGACTTGCAGATCCAATTTTCCGAGACTCAGCTGACACACCTGTACCGGCTCACTCACTCCAGCTCAGTGGAATCTAGAACCCAGGAAACAAACTATAAGGTTTTGACGCGCTGGTACAGGGTGCCAGCTGACTTGGCGCGGATTTACCCTTCTGTGTCAGATCAGTGTTGGCGTGCATGCGGACACAGAGGCACACTCCTACACATATGGTGGGATTGTCCCCGAATTCGCCCCTTCTGGGAAGACGTTAGGCTCCAAATAAAAGACATCCTAGACCTTGACATCCCCCTTGACCCCACGCACTTCCTCCTTCATGTACCTCTGATTCCAATCAGTAAATATAAGAAAAGCACGTTGCCACATCTCCTTAATGCAGCTAGACGAGTAATCCCCATCCACTGGAAACGCCCGCAGGCCCCAACAAGAGAGGAATGGGTGGCTAAGGTAAATGATATTAGGGAAGCTGAACATTGGATAGCAACTTGTACAGATACCCTGGACCGTTTTGATGTAGTGTGGGCACCGTGGGTGGCTTATATAACTCGCACGGCCGACCATGGGGATCTGACCTCGAGTTTAGACTTAGCCTTACTAGAATTAGCAGAACCATCCCTACGATCGCGGTTGGAGGGGAAGACCTGAAGCTTTAGGCTAAGGGGAGGCCCGGCCTCGGACCCGGACCGTTCGATGCAGACCAGCAAAGAACCAACTAATCAGCAGGTATGCTCCAATACCCCTCTCTTCCTTTCTCCCTATTTCTCCTGCTATAGCTCTTTTTGTTTTTCTCTCCTTGTCTCCGTTCTCCACAATTTAATCTGTTTTCTGTATCAATGTATGGAGTTGGAATTTGAGATTACGCCGTATTTGCTTGTTTGCTCGAGTTGGACCCACTGCCGTAGTGTTCAGAGACTGTTGAGGAGGCCCACATAGAGGTATGGACACCCTCGTCCATCCCCGGTGTGGACCTTGCGCCGGGGAGTGTCGCGTGCCGGAGGAGGTGTTGGCGGAGGTTTGTTGGAGGCCTATCTGGCCCCCCTCTGCTGGCGCCGGTGCTGGCGGGTGACAGGGCGGGGGGAATATTTAGTCATGTTTGTGGACTGTGGGTCCATGGGGGCACTGCTCCGCTTTCCATACCCTGTCGCCAAGTTTTTGAATGTTCACGTGGATTACGGATTTACCCTTTGTTTCTTGTGATTGATGTAGTGTAATTATTTTCTTTCCTTTCTTAATAAAAATATATTTTGCAAAAAAAAAAGTGTCCGAAGTGTCCGCCATAATATCGCAGTACCGAAAAAAAACGCTGATCGCCGCCATTACTAGTAAAAAAAAAATAATAATAAAAATGCCATAAAACTACCCCCTATTTTGTAAACGCTATAACTTTTGCGCAAACCAATCAAACGCTAATTGCGATTTTTTTTTACGAAAAATATGTAGAAGAATACGTATCGGCCTAAACTGAGGAAAAAATATTTTTTTTTTATATATTTTTGGGGATATTTATTATAGAAAAAAGTAAAAAATATTGCATTTTTTTCAAAATAGTCGCTCTGTTTTTGTTTATAGCGCAAAAAATAAAAACCGCAGAGATGATCAAATACCACCAAAAGAAAGCTCTATTTGTGGGAAAAAAAGGACGCCAATTTTGTTTGGGAGCCACGTCGCACGACCGCGCAATTGTCAGTTAAAGCGACGCAGTGCCGAATCTCAAAAAGTGCTCTGGTCTTTGGACAGCAATATGGTCCGGGGCTGAAGTGGTTAAAGATTCACCTATAGTGAATGTTTAGTGAATGTCAGATTCATTGATTTATAAATATGCCCATGTCTTATTTGTAGTTGTAGGAGGCTGTTGCCTTAGAGCCGGTGATCTGCCAGGCTTGTTCCAGCTAACGAGCTGGTTCCATGAAGGACTGTGCAGGCGCAATCTCATCTGTCGGTGTGGTTCCAGCTAACGAGCTGGTTCTGCGCAGGCGCAGTCCTTCCCGACGGAAACCTCCGAACCTCGGCGACGTGGATAGTGAGGAAAGTGGCCAGTCGGCTCCGCTCGCTCAGCCTCCTGGCTCTTTTTTTTTAACATCCTCCAATCCACGGGGATGTTAAAGAATGAGCCTGGATGCCGCCCGAGGTTCGGAGATTTCCGTCGGGAAGGATTGCGCCTGTGCAGTCCTTGAAGGAACCTGCTCGTTAAGGGAACAAGCCTGACAAGTCACCGGTTCACACAGGGGCAACATGACTTTGTGCACGACTTTGCGAGGCGACCTCAGCGCAAATTGAGCGTGAACCACAGCACGACTTGGAGCGACTTGAAGTCGCCTCCAGGACAGGGGACTTTGCCAGTGGCCAATCAAATAGTAATCAGCTCTGTGGGAGGGAGGGGTCTTCAGAGAAAACTACTTTTACTTCCTGGAAAGTTGCTTCAGTTAAGACAGGGGATCTGACTTGAAGGCGACTTTCATTGAAATCAATGGGTACAAGTCGCCTAGAAGTCAGATTGAAGTAGTACAGAAACCTTTTCTGAAGTCGGAGCGACTTCAGTAGTGTAAGACGGCTCCTATTCACTTCAATGTAATTTGACATGTCGCGCGACTTGGGATGACTTCAAGTTGGATCCCAAGTCGCCCCTGTGTGAACCGGCTCTTACACTTTTAGTCACTTTAAATAGAAAATCTTTATCTTTGTAGTGCGAACCAAAGTGCACCCCCTGCTCCAAACCCCTGCTCCAAACCCCAACAACTCTTGCAAAATACTGTACAAAGTGTTTGGGTGTAACAAGGCTAGCACTAAATACACATTTCCAAGGGTGCCCTTTATTTTAGTTAACTAAAAATATACACATATTTGATATATCATAGCCTAAAATTTTATACTGATAATATTTAATTCACTTCAGACAGCAGAAGCACCCCCAGGGTGAAAAGTATCAATGGATGAGAACCTGTGGTTTACAAGACATGTCATTTTAAAGCCACACTTATTTGTAATGGCAGTACATTGGTTTACTGACAAATGCTACTGTCAGTTTGTAGGCAGGTGCAGTCTGTATTCTGCACTGCAGGTGGTGCTCAATAGCAGTGGCAATGCAAGGGGGGGGGGGAAGTGAAGAGGAACTTGGTTCCCCTGAAAATTTCCTTGGTCACGGGTGCAACTATTCGATTAAATGCTGACGACCCATGTGACTCTTGCAGCCATCTTGAATCAGGTAGACTCTATTTAAGACACCGTTCCTCATCTTGGCGTGCTTTTTGCAAGTGGCTAGCGTAGGAAAAGTAACTGTCTGTCAGGGACAGTGCTACAGATAGGAACAGTAAAGGGATTATGTCTACCTTCCAGGAAGCCTTCCCTTTTGGGTGTAAACCCACCAGGCCTCATTACACTTTTCTGTGACAGATGCTGTTAACATCTTCCATTCTGCATCTTGTGATCCACCACTGTCTCAGTTGGGTGTGCTCCCCGCTGGGCCTGTTTTGCTGAACTGTTCTACAACACAATGTTACTGCTGAAATCAGACTGTGTGTGTGTTTGTTGCCTGTTGCACAACGCTGAACCTAACCCACAAGTTGGTGAAATCTTTTAGAAGACCTTTATTGAACATTAAGCATCATAGATCTGTTTACAATTGTGGAAAAGGTAAAAAAAAAGTAGGGTTTTCATGAGGGAAATAACTATCTGTTCTCTGGGGCACTCGGCAGTATTATCAGTAAAAGAAACTGCCAATGATCTCCACAAAAAGGGGTTAATTTACTAAATGAAAATAGACTGTGCACTTTGCAAAATGCAGTTGCACTCTTCAAATACAATTGCTCCAGAGCTTAGTAAATGAGCAGAAGCTCTGCTGACTACCGTCATCCAATCATGTGCAAGCAAAAATGCATAGAATACCCAATCACATGCAAGGGGAAAACAAGAACAGCAACGTGAAGATTTACCTCATTTATTAAACTCTGGAGCAACTGCACTTTGCAAAGTGCACAGTCTATTTACCTTTAGTAAATCAACCCTAAAGTGCCTGTAAATAGCAGAAGCACTGTCATTACACAGAGTACTAATGTTCTCACAATGGAAAGTGTACAAGTACAGTTTTTAAACTTTCCAGCTAACTCATTCCTCAGTAGCTTGCCAGTTTTTTTTTTACAGAAACAGATGATTTTTTTATATGGGTTTTTACGATCATAGGGCCTTGGTGTAAATTCTAAGTCTTTCCTTCTTACCCCTTCAGCACTTTCTTGCTGTAAAAGTTGCACTAATAGTCCCAGATTGGGAGGAAGACTGTTGCTGTAACGGTTGCTGGATAACTAAACACATGGACTTGCTGTACAGATTTTATTTTTTTAAACTGGCAGTGTACGTTTTATTTAATACTTAAAGCAGATGTCCGCCGGAAAAATAAAAATATTAAAAGCCAGCAGCTACAAATTACTGCAGCTGCTGACTTTTAATAATAACACACCTGCGTGTCCTGGAGTCCAGCACCGTCGGCAGCAGAGGACAAGCGATCGCTCGTCACTCTGCTACCCCCACCGCCACCCTCAGTGAGGGAACCAGGAAGTGAAGCACTCCGGCTTTACTTCCTGGTTCCCTACGGCGCATGCGCAAGTTGTGTGCGCCATGCTCACTGGTCCCCGCTATGTTCTGGGAGCTGTGTGTTTCCCAGAACACAACGGGGAGGGGGGGATCTGACGTCCTGTCCGCAGTCTACCTGCAGACTGTGTGGCCAGAAGTGGGTGCAAATTCCTGTTTTTAGACAGGTATCTGCATCCCCCTCCCCCTGAAAGGTGTCAAATGTGACAAGGGTGGAGCTCCGCTTTAATGCACCATTAAAGCGGAAGTAAAAACCCATTGATTTAAGGCCCCTTTCACATTGAGGCGTGGAGCCGCGGTGACGGTATAGCCGCGCTATTTGTAGCGCCGCTATACCGTCGTGTTTACCGCGATATTCGGGCGCTAGCGGTGAGGTTTTAACCCCCGCTAGCGGCCGAAAAAGGGTTAATACCGCGCTATTACCGCGGTTTCCCATTGATTCCAATGGGAAGGCGCGCTATAGGAGCGGTGAACACACCGCTCCTATACCGCGGTAAAGATGCGGCTAGCAGGACTTTTGGAGCGTTCCTGCTAGCGCACCGCTTCAGTGTGAAAGCCTTCGGGCTTTCACATTGAACACTACAGGGCATGATTTTTCATGCGGTATAGCAGCGCTATTTTTAGCGCTGTACCGCATGAAAAACGCCTCAATGTGAAAGGGGCCTAACAGTTTCAAAAAGCAGTTACATTTCTGGCACGCCGGGATTGCCAACTGTCACATTGGTTGTGCTCTCAACCAAACTGTCAAACCATCCAATGGCTGGTGTCATAACTGATCACATGTGCAGCATTCACGGCAGTTGAAGATTAAACATAGGCCAATATGGCAACTTCCTTGGCTGAAAATTGATAGAAGGGTTTACTTCCACTTTAAACTTTATTCCAGGCTAGTTTTAACAAGGTTTTTTCTTATAACTTTATGTTAAATAACCAGTAAGTAGACAAGTAAATACCTGTCTAAAGAATTCTTCTAACAAGGACATAGTCCACCTGTGATGGAGGTCCCAATTTTTGGCTGGATGGCTAATATCTGCTGTATGCAACAACAATGATAAGGCTTTCGGCTTATCAATCCTGTAAATTGAAATAAACAAACAAGTAAATTACAGCAGTCTGGAAAGCAAGAAAATATTTTGTTGTGTAGATTTTAAATTATGTTAACCGCATCCACTAAACTTTATACTACATAGTTATACAACCCGTTGTGTGGTTTGAGAGACTTACCTTTTCATTTCAGTTATTAGTAGCTGTTGTGATTTCCTAAAACTTTAAACCATTTTTAAATATCAACCTATGAGTGTTCTGTACATTGTTGCTTATCACCCTATAAGTGATGTTTTATTCATATTTACTGGCTGTTATGCAACCTGCAAGGCTCATAGGCAAGGATAATATGAAGCATGCAGGTAATACCCTTCGCTCCATATGTCACTTAACACATCCATTTGTTCTGCAGTGGGATTTCCAATGTATAGTAATGGCTTACCTGTGGAAACTGGAAGGCTTGAAAACATACAAAATGGACCCGTGCAGCTTTTCTCGCTTAACCATCTCAGCACAATGGTATGGCTCAGGGTGTCTATAAATAATTAACCTTCAGGCCCCGTACACACGACCGAGAACCTCGGCAGAATCCAGCGAGAAGCTCGCTGGGATCCATATTCTGCCGAGATACTCGGTCGTGTGTACGTTTTCGCCGAGTGTCCCGTCGAGAAAGCCGTCGAGCCAAAATAGAGAGCAGGTTCTCTATCTGCTCGATGGCACATCGAGAACAATGGCTCGACGCCTTTCCCGACGGCTTGGTCGACGATTTTGACGGCCGGGCGAGAACCTCGACGGGCGGAACGATGTGTTTGGCCCGTCGAGGTTCTCGTACGTGTGTACGCGGCCTCAGAGTATCTTCTGAAAAAGTATGTTAGATTTCCTGGCTAATTTATATATTACAACTATATATTTATATACACTGTGTGTGTTTGTATTGTGTGTGTGTGTGTGTATATATATGTGTGTGTGTGTGTGTGTGTGTGTATAGCGTGGCTCTGTCACTATAAAAATGATGTTGAACTGGACACAGAGTCTGCATATTGGCTGAATGCAGAGCTGCAGAGATTAAATAAAACAAAAAAAACAGAGAAAACTGCTTTGGCAGTTTTCTTGTATTTTTCTATATTCACATGGGTCTCTGTGGCTTGGAGATCCTTCAGAGATATGGGTGGGCTGGGATCTCCAACCTGTGTCCAGGTTTTAAAGATAGCCTGCAAGCTGCCTTCCCAGGTGCAGACAGCTCATATAATGAAGGGCTGGGGAGAGCAGCAAGAGATGGAAGGTGAAGTGTGTGCAGCAGTGGCTGCAAGACAAATGCTGTGTGTGGGACAAACGCTGTATGCGGGACAAGACGCTGTGTGCATGAAAGGACTTTGAAAGCTGTGTGCATCCAAGACTGACACTGGAAGATCTGGTGGTTTAAGGTACCAGTAACTATAGCAGCAGTGCTGCTGAAGAGTAGCCAGGTGGGCTGGTGTTTTCAGTTATTTTGTGAATATCGTTTAAACCCCTGCGTGGGATTCCTGAGTGGACTTTTATTTTGTTGTTCTCATTCAATAAACGTGGGCTACCACACCCTTAACGAGATATGCCTGTTTGGTGTTGACTCACTACAAGAAAAACACATTTACCACTAGAGTTAAATACCCCCAATGTTTACAGTGTGTATATATATATATATATATATATATATATATTATATATTTTAGAAAATGTTACAATTATAATTTTTCTTGATCAGTTCCACTATAAAATGGGATATACATTGTGATTATTACATCAATCCAAATGAAAACCCTATTTGTTTATAATAGTATAATATAGTCATGTAATTGTCTTATCAGTTCTATCATAGTTGACAGCTACCAATGCAATTCTTACAACTTTGAACCCTCCTTTTTAAAATACAAATTCTGAAGTTAGCACTAACAGCTTTTGCAGGTTGCCTTTGAAGTACAAGAAAATAAACTATACATATCTGCTGTGACCTTTTACTGCAGGACATTAAAACAAGGTTACTCACCCTTCTGGTTGCGGCAAAGCATTCTTCATTGCTTTGATTTGTTGGAAATGACAGGACATATCTGTAGCCAACACCATCTCAATCACCAAAGCCCGGAATTCCCTTCAGGGTTGTCATAAGGCAGGAAGTAAAAGAACGTGTAAGACATTAGTTTTTCTTGTGCATATGCTAATTGTTTGTGACATTTTGACTGCAAACCATATGTGTCACAAACTCCTTGCAGATATCTTTATCCAAGGGAGGTAAGCTCATTCTTTTTTAATATCAAATTCAGTGTGAGCAAGTTAGTCAGAAGAATAACTCTGGCTAAAATTAATGCAAGTGAAGAAGAGGCATTTTTATAAGTCTGTCTTTTTAATAAATGTATGTTTCATAAAATAAAGGATAATATGATTTGCTTTAAAAAAAAATAAAAAAAAACGTAAAGCTTTTTTGAAAACCTGAGTTGTTCTGCTATACATTTAGATTTTTAGCACACACTAAAACTCTAAAATAATTTACGTACTGTTGAAAAACATAGTGAGAGAGGTATGCAAATCAAATGGCAATTTTACTGAATTGAGGGAGAATCATATTATTTTATAATCATGGACTGCTTGAGTCCCTACAGTTATGATAAATACAAATGTATATATTAGGACTCATCTGTATAAATGAATAATAGATGTCACTAAGTTCAGAAGTACCTTCACCCTTAAATGTTTGTTTCAGTGAAAAAAACTGCAAGTGTTTGAGAGACTTCTCTGGTTTGAGCAGATGTTCACTGAACTTGATTTGTCACACAAATTACCACTTTGATTAAAATTTCTTAAAAAAAAAAAAATCAGATGACTTAGTTTTCTAAAAAAAAATGTGATCATTAACCGCCCTTGGCGCTATTCCCGAGTCTGGCTCGGGGTAAGATTTCAATACCAAAAGCAGTATCCCCCGAGCCAGACTCGGGGCCGCCTCGCAGCATCCACAGGCACAAGTTACTTACCTTATCCCTGGATCCTGCGATGCATCCCCGCTGTGTAAGCTCGATTCACACAGTGCCTGTGTGCCGCCGATCTCCATTCCCTGCGACGTTACGACGCACGGGGGCGGAGAATGGCGCCAAATTCAAAAAAGTAAATAAACACATTACATACAGTATACTGTAATCTTACAGATTACAGTACTGTATGTAAAAAGTACACACCCCCTTTGTCCAGTGTCCTGCATGTACTTTTATATACTAAAAACTATTCTTTCTGCCTGCAAACTGTAGATTGTCCATAGCAACCAAATGTGTCCCTATATGTTAAAATTGGTTTTAGAGCAGGTAGAAAACAGCAATAATAAATTATAATCACTTGCAGAAGTGAGCGATAGCGTTTTGTGGGGAAATTCGGCATAAAAAAAATAAAAGTAATGACAGCGACAATTCTGCAACTGAGCAAATTTCAGTGTTTTTGATTTGATTACATTATTGAATTTTTATTATAATTGCATTATCATTTGTTATAATTATTTATAGTTATTTATTATTTTATGATTTTGTGTTTTAAACTTTGTCCAAACAAGAGTCTAGTAGACATCCCGGGTATGATAGATTTAAGTGAGTTATTCCTTAGAGTTGCAGGCTTACAGTATAAAACGCCAAATTTCCTTGCAAAATAATTGTACCGCTTTTGGTACAAAATTCCATACATATTCATACCGCCAAGGAGGTCAAGTTAGCACTAACATGGTGATCAGTGCTTTGTTGAATAATAAAAATGATCCTTACCTTAAAGCGGAGCTCCACCCAGGAAAACAACATTTTACAATGTTGTTTAGAAAAATAAAATAAAAAAAACCTGAAAAAAAAAATACTCACCCCGAAATACCTGTTGCTATGCGGAAGTCCGTAATCTGCCTCACCTGCACCGCGGACCGATTTCTTCTTCTCCTTCTCCTTATGAATGGGGCGCGCTGCTTTCTGGGAACTGTGTGTGTTCTCAGAGAGCAGCGCGCCCATTCACAAGCCAGCGTGAGACTCACGCAGGCGCAGTAGGAAATGGGCAGTGAAGCCGTACGGGTTCACTGCCTGTTTCCCATAGTGTGGATGGCGGCGCGGGACCCGGAGCGATCGTGGGACCGGCATCGGGGGGCCCATTAGCGCGGGCAAGTAGGACAAGGTAAGTGTCCTTATTTAAAGTCAGCAGCTACACTGTTAGTAGCTGCTGACTTAAAAAAAAAAAAAATTTGCGGCTGGAGCTCCGCTTTAAGTGCTAAAGCAGAAGCTAATCCTAACACTCTCCCTAATGCCAAAACGAAACCAAATTAAAACCCTATTTGTTTATAATAGTAATAGAGTAATAATATAGTTATGTGATTGTCTTATCAGTTCAATCATGTAGTTGACAGCTACCAATGCAAGTCTTTCAAACTGCATGTGGTATGTACCTACCAGATAACAATCCTTTATTTAATAAAAAACAAACTTAATTTTTTTTAAAAAAATATGTGAAAAAACATGAAGGAACCATAAAATGACTAGCCTTAGATTATACACAGGGATTAATTAAATCCTTATACATAATCTGTACCTGTTTATCTTCAGTCTTTTCTCCTTCACAGCATACCAAAGTACACCTTTAGATGGTAATTCCCAGCCTGCAGGGGGTGGAAATCTAATGTCACACACTGTACAGCAAAGAGCTGAGTGTAATCTGAGACCTAAGTGGAGGGAAAGGACACACCCCTCTGTACATGTAAGTTGTGTGCCGGGGTGGGCTCTCCAAGATACAGTGAAGTCACGAACGAGGAAAACAACTTTGACACCAGCGTTTGTGAAACAGATCTTTTCTTTTACTGTAACAAGGTATTAAACCGAAAACCACAAAATTAACACAGCAATAAGGTTACATACACCCAGCCGTAGCCGAGAACCCCTGTGCTGCACAGCAAGATGCCCCCCGGGTGGATACCGAGGCAATTTGCCGCAATTTGCCTATTGGAGGATACAAATAGGACTGTCCCTCCTTACCTTTTATTACCCTTATCAGAATGCGAACGATTGCTTAGTTCCGGGGTCATCTGCGGTACAGCATTCCATTCCTTCCCGAGACGGATGGTCCACCAGCACGACCCCCTTCTTGCCGATGTCTTGCTCAAACAATCGGACCCGCATCCATACTATCGCTCGGACGTCAATCTCTCAGTTATCGGCAGCCGTCAGCCTGATGACGCTCCCGTCTTCGTGCTCCATCATATGCCAGAAGTGCCTTTCGAAGAACTCCAGGGGCATAAGGGTGCACTCTGACCCTGTATCAACTAAGCAGTGTACCTTCTGGCCTTCCAACTCGGCTTCCATAATGGGGCTGCTGGCATACAGGTCATGTTCCTCACGCATAGGGCCTAGCTTCTGGTGTACCGCCGCAGTACGCCCCGCTACTGCGGCAGTCGGAAGTTTAACGTCGGCTCGGATTTCATTTGTTCGGGGCACTCTCTGGCTATATGGCCGTACTGTCGACAAGCCCAACAGAGGGGTCCTCTTTTGACGTGCCCCCGCACCTGAGTTATCCTGGATGATGTGGTGTGGTGTACTGGGGTCATTTCCAGGGGACAGGGCGATCTTGACTTTATCTGGGACACTTCCAGCCGGAGTTCTTTCAATTCTGTCCGCAGGGCCTGGACCGTATCCTTTAAGGAATCAGAGTCTTCAGATGCAGACTGACGTCCTGTAGCTTGAGTGCTACTCACTACTCTCGCTGTCACAGGCATGTGCTCTTCCTCTCTCTCAACGGCGGCTAGGTAGACACTGTAGAATGTCATGTCGGCCGCCGTCCGGGTCATCTCTTGCAGCTTGTCCTGTAAGAACTTGTTTGAGAGCCCTACTATGAACTGATCTCTTAGTAGCCGGTCCAACTCCCGGAAGGCTCCCATGGCCTCTGGGTCCCGCCGCTGCTGTTTTTTATTGAGTGTCTCCTGTAGGGCATTAGAGTACTGCATCAGGGTCTCACCCTCTCGCTGTGGTCGGTTGAAGAAGTGGCTTTGCAGCTGCACTACTTTAGCACGGCCCCCTAGTGCCCTCTCCAGCAGGGAGAATATTTTCTCTAGGGTGTCCCTCTCGGATTCAGGCCTAACCATCACTGCCCGTCTAATGTCACCCTCAAGAGCTCCCAACACAACCTCTGCCTGTAGCTCAGGGGTCAGGTTACACATTCTAACTGCACTCCGCACCCTTTCAGTCCAGTCCTGCAATGTCGTGTTTTGGCCGTCATACTTTGGCAGATGACGCAGCAGCGCCCCTACGGGGATGTATCCTACTGGGGCGGGCATGGAATTGGGGGCAAGCTGGCCTTGTGCTGGTACAACCTGAGCTGGGTTCTGATCTGGTACCACTGGCGCCAGGGGAAGGTCTCCCGCTGCGTTCCCGTCCATAACAGTCGCTGTATCCTGCCGACTACGCCAAGTTGTAAGTCGTGTACCGGGGTGGGCTCTCCAAGATACAGCGAAGTCACGAACGAGGAAAACAACTTTGACACCAGCGTTTGTGAAACAGATCTTTTCTTTTACTGTAACAATGTATTAAACCGAAAACCACAAAATTAACACAGCAATAAGGTTACATACACCCAGCCGTAGCTGAGAACCCCTGTGCTGCACAGCAAGATGCCCCCGGGTGGATACCGAGGCAATTTGCCGCAATTTGCCTATTGGAGGATACAAATAGGACTGTCCCTCCTTACCTTTTATTACCCTTATCAGAACGCGAACGATTGCTTAGTTCCCGGGGTCATCTGCGGTACAGCACAGCAGCTTACAAACTTATCACTTCTATGCAATAATTCCCCCCTTCCTTTTGCATAACCGGTATACAGTGCCTGCCGCCGAGATTGTGTTTTTAGCACGCCAGCATCGCGCTGAATCTCGGCGACAGGCTGCCGATATCTCGCACTCGCTGGAATAGTAAAAGAACATTCCAGCGAGCGCGTCATAGAAGCGACGGGGATCCGACGCGGATTCCCGCCAATTCTACACGTGGGCGGAGTTATGAATCCTGAAGGAGAAATCCCCCGCCGGATTTAAAAAAAAAATCCGGCATGGGTTCCCCCCTCAGGAGCATAACGGGCCCTTAGGTCTGTTATGGGTTGCAAGGAGACCCCCTCTACGCCGAAAAAACGGCGTGGGGGTCCCCCCACAATCCATAACAGACCCGTATCCAAAGCACGCCGGCCGGTCAGGAAGGGAGTGGGGGCGAGTGAGCGCCCCCCCTCCTGAGCCGTACCGGGCAGCATGCCCTCAACATGGGGGGGTCAGGTGCTCTGGGGTAGGGGGGCGCACTGCGGCCCCCCACCCCAGAGCACCCTGTCCCCATGTTGATGAGGACAGGGCCCCTTCCCGACAACCCTGGCCGTTGGTTGTCGGGGTATGCGGGCGGGAGGCTTATCGGAATCTGGAAGCCCCCTTTAATAAGGGGGCCCCCAGATACCGGCCCCCCACCCTAAGTGAATGAGTATGGGGTACATTGTACCCCTACCCATTCACCTGCAAAACAAAAGTTTAAACACAAATAAACCACACAGTGTATTGAAATATTTTATTAGTTGGCCGCCGGGGGGGGGTGTGTATGATCGCTTTTAGAAAAGCGCCCCCCTCCGGCGGGCTTCTGTGGGGGGTGGGTGCCGCCGTCTGGTTCTTTTCCGCCGCCGGGGGGGCGCTTTGATAAAAGCGCCCACCACCCGGCGGGCTTCTTTCGACGTCTTCGGCGGCGGGGGGGGTCTTCTCCCACTCTCCGGGGTCTTCTCCGCTCTCCGGGGGTCTTCTCCCACTCTCCGGGGTCTTCTCCGCTCTCCGGGGGTCTTCTCCGCTCTCGGGGGGTCTTCTCCCGCTCTCCGGGGGTCTTCTCCGCTCTCCGGGGGTCTTCTCCGCTCTCCGGGGGTCTTCTTCTTCTTCAGGACTCGCCGCCGCTATCTTCGTGTGTTAGCTCAATTACTAGCGGCGGCGGTCCCCTCTTCTGCGATGTCGGCGTCTTCTACTTCTTCTTCTTCTGCTCTCCAGATGTTGACGCGACGCTTCCTCCCGCTGTTATGCCCGGCGCGCGGCTCGCAGCGAAATATATAGGCCTGTCTTGTGACGTCGCAGTCCCATCATGCTCCGGTAGGTACCACGTGATACCTACCGGAGCATGATGGGACTGCGACGTCACAAGACAGGCCTATATATTTCGCTGCGAGCCGCGCGCCGGGCATAACAGCGGGAGGAAGCGTCGCGTCAACATCTGGAGAGCAGAAGAAGAAGAAGACGCCGACGTCGCAGAAGAGGGGACCGCCGCCGCTAGTAATTGAGCTAACACACGAAGATAGCGGCGGCGAGTCCTGAAGAAGAAGAAGACCCCCGGAGAGCGGAGAAGACCCCCGGAGAGCGGGAGAAGACCCCCGGAGAGCGGAGAAGACCCCCGGAGAGCGGAGAAGACCCCGGAGAGTGGGAGAAGACCCCCGGAGAGCGGAGAAGACCCCGGAGAGTGGGAGAAGACCCCCCCCGCCGCCGAAGACGTCGAAAGAAGCCCGCCGGGTGGTGGGCGCTTTTATCAAAGCGCCCCCCCGGCGGCGGAAAAGAACCAGACGGCGGCACCCACCCCCCACAGAAGCCCGCCGGAGGGGGGCGCTTTTCTAAAAGCGATCATACACACCCCCCCCCGGCGGCCAACTAATAAAATATTTCAATACACTGTGTGGTTTATTTGTGTTTAAACTTTTGTTTTGCAGGTGAATGGGTAGGGGTACAATGTACCCCATACTCATTCACTTAGGGTGGGGGGCCGGTATCTGGGGGCCCCCTTATTAAAGGGGGCTTCCAGATTCCGATAAGCCTCCCGCCCGCATACCCCGACAACCAACGGCCAGGGTTGTCGGGAAGGGGCCCTGTCCTCATCAACATGGGGACAGGGTGCTCTGGGGTGGGGGGGCCGCAGTGCGCCCCCTACCCCAGAGCACCTGACCCCCCCATGTTGAGGGCATGCTGCCCGGTACGGCTCAGGAGGGGGGGGGCGCTCGCTCGCCCCCACTCCCTTCCTGACCGGCCGGCCGGCGTGCTTTGGATACGGGTCTGTTATGGATTGTGGGGGACCCCCACGCCGTTTTTTCGGCGTAGGGGGGGTCTCCTTACAACCCATAACAGACCTAAGGGCCCGTTATGCTCCTGAGGGGGGAACCCATGCCGGATTTTTTTTTAAATCCGGCGGGGATTTCTCCTTCAGGATTCATAACTCCGCCCACGTGTAGAATTGGCGGGAATCCGCGTCGGATCCCCGTCGCTTCTATGACGCGCTCGCTCTCCATCGCGGCAAGCCAGCTCGGCGCTGGCTCTCGCGATGGAGCTCGCAAGTGCTCAATCTCGCCGAGAAAGGGAGCGAGATTGACACAATATCCCAGTCACCTACTGTAACACGTGTGTAAGTTTTTCTTCCTTAGTGAAGACACTAAACAGGTTTGTAGTTTGGAAGATTGCTCTCCACATGCAATGTCTCTTTAAGAAGCAGAATACTTAAACTGATTATAGCAGTACTTTTGGCCTGATACACTGTAATGACCCTGACTAACTACAGGCCTGATCTTTAGGCGCCAAACATCACCAGGTGGTGCGTGCACGATATTACTGACCCGGGTCTTGAAACGGTAGTCGATGATGTCTTCCAACCGATTAACGAAAAGTCCTTTCAGAAACCATGCGGTACTGCAGGTGAGGTAGTTTGCCGTGTCTCAACTCCTATCAGCCTTCCTGAAAAACGATCCCTTTTTCCTCCGGACAGGCTCTGTACTGGACGGTGATTACTCAGCTGCCGTTCCTGAAGCTCTAGGATGTACGGTTTCCCCTGGATACGACCAGATTCAGTTTTCACACAGTCCCACAAAACAAGTCTGCTCCATCACTTCCTGAATCTCCTTCTCCAGAGAACAGCTCCACCCCTTCCTCAAAAAAAAAAAAAAAAAAAAAAAACTTGCAGTCTGTCAGCAGTGTGTAGAAACAGTGGCCTCTTGTGGTCAAAACTCAGAATGGCAATTATACACAAAGAGTGAACAATGGGATCTGTTTCACAATCTCACATACACTGCCTTACTGGGAAACATGCACATTTGAGGTCATTCTGTGTGCTGGGGGAGAGGCATCTCCAAGGATTGCCTTATGTCTGGAAATGACTCTTGCAGATAGTGTGGATCATGTCTGCTCCTTTCTTCCTCTGCTAAGTGCTATGGACTGAGGCAAGTACACACTATATGAACATATGCTTTTTCATTTTTTATTTCAGCGGTATACAACCACTTTAAATGCTTAACCACCTAACACAACAACTATTCTTTATAGTTGTATGTGGTGTGTACTTACATTAATTGTCTTAAATGCATGGAAGAGTCCCCCAAACTATTCGACCACATTGTCGGGTACATGCTGCTGGAGGATGCGCAATGATTAGAAGGCTCCGATGATAGTACACAGGTTGAGGAAGGGAGTAACATGACCCTAGAGAGAGGGGATGCCCAAGAAGGACAAGAAACTGACAGTCATGTTCCCCCAGCTGCAACATACTGCCAAGTTTGCTCCAGTGACGAGCAGGGAGGGGATCATGAGGTCACCGACTCTACTTGGGTCCCTGATAGAAGAGAGGGAGAGGAGGAGAAGAAGAAGGGGGAGGCACATCTTCAATGAGGAAGGATTCCCTCCAGGGAGCAGCTTAAGGGCAGCCACCCTATTGCATCACACCGCAGAGCTAAGCAGGTGAAGGGCGCTGCTGACTTCCCGCTTATTTTGAAAAGTTCTTTGGTGTGGGCCTTTTTTGACACATGTGCAGCAGATCACACCGTTGCTGTTTGCAACCTATGTCTGAATTGGATCCAGCGTGGCAAAAACAGAAGCCGCTTGGGCACCACATGCTTGACCAGACATATGACGACCTCCCATGCAGTCCATTGGCAAGAGCACTTGAAAGACCCACATCAAAGGCGGACCTCTCCTTTCTCCTTATCTGGGATCTCCAACCCCACCATACCTCCAGTCATTTCAGAAACCTGCACTGAGAGGAATTTAGGTATAGCAATAGATGTCCCAAGTACTTGCGGTCAACCTGCTAGCATCTAATTTTAGCAGGCAAATTTCCCTACCCCATTTGCTGAACCGTAGAAAGAATTTTGATCCCAGCCATTCACACTCCTGCTTACAGCAACGTAGTTTCATCGCCACTCTAGCCAGAGTGGGTATTGTACACCTGGATAGGCCTCTCTCACTAGCCTAGCAGCCAGGGTGTCACACGGAAACTTTAGCAAAGTCTCTATCACAGACCTTCCCAAAGATGGAAATATATTCGGTCCAGAATCCTTCTCAACACAGGATTAAGCACTCAGATCTCTCTTGAATAAACTCTTGTGAACTTAGAACTGACAGGTGACCATCACTCAGCCTCTCGGTAATCGTGCATCCTTCGACGTTCAAGGCTTCTCCTGAGATACCAGCTTTGTGCTCGGTGTTCTCCAAGACAGGTTCTTCGCAGAGTGGTCCTGTGCTGTCCGTCCTAAGGGAGGAAGCCACCCGATAAACATAGACCCAGTCTGACCACTAGGCCTACATAGTAGATCACAACCCTGGACCAACGTGGTCCCCGGAGCCAGGAACACTTGAACACACACCACCGGCCATGAGGGCCACACACGGATCGGTGACAACGACTCTGGGGTAATGACGTCTGTCCCTTAAGTACTCCTCCCCAGCATGCACAGCAGGATGATCAACTCCCTCTAAATGGCTGCTGAAGGGCAACACCCAAAACACCTTGACCTGACTGTTGCCACCCTTGGCCTGGAGTGATAACGACACCCCAGACAACAATAGTGGTCACCCACAGCACAGCCATGGCTGGAATTGAGGCCCAAATCCAGTGAAAAACACACAGTCCGAGTCAACTAATCCTCTGACTACATGCTTTAAAACTTGTCTGCTGGAAAAACCTGTCTGCTAGCCCGTACACACGGTCGGATATGTCCGCTGAAACTGGTCTGCGGACCAGATTCAGCAGACAAGTTTGATCGTGTGTACTCAGCCAAAGAGCTAATTTTCACATGCATTCCCTTCTGAAGAGTGACATATTGCCTCCTCATCTGTTTTAACCCCTAAAGTATGCACCAATGCAGTACTGCCTACTGAATGTGACAGGGGAGGGGAGTTTGTCATGCCACAATGCAAGGCATCGTGGCCACTGGCCAAACCCCATGTGCTGCCTTTGCAGCTTAAAGGAACACTAAAGGTTTGTTTTTTATTAGATCAATTGATTGCTGTAAGCTTGAGCATTTAAATATCACTTACCTCGTTTTTTCTTTTGACTTCCAAAATACAGTAATCCAGGTTTGAAAATGCCATTTCCTGTCTCTCCTCTTCTTGCTTTCCACCAGCATCTGCATGGTGGAGAGCAGAGTGTGCTCACCCCCTCCCTATGACTACAGCCCTGCGTGAAGATGCTCTCTTAACCCTCATAGGCATGGAGGCTAAGCCTAATGGGAACTGTAGTTCCCATTAGGCCGTGATGTAGCAAGAATGAATGCGCACCGCAAACCAGGAAGTCAGTGAGAATAAAGATTCAGGAGTGACAGAGGTGAATAAAACAGCTCGATTTCAACAGGTATCAAACTAGTTATACTGCAAAACATTACTTTTTACTTTATCAGCTACTGTCAGACTTTCATTTAAGAGGAAAATATTTTTGTCTTTACAACCCCTTTAAGTGAGAATGGTTGGGGGTTAAAACATGGCTTGACGACCTATATTTACCTCTCCTCAATGTCAAATATAAACTTAGGATTAAAGTTTCATCTCAAACAAGGAATCTGATTCGCAGATCTCTCTAATGGTTCTACAAATCTATATATGATCTAGTTTTGCCAGATAATCAGCACAAGGTTATCAGAATTATGAGAAAGTGTAGGTAATCATTGACTATGCTATAAGGACCACAAATGTAGACAATACACTTATTATACACTAATCACACTGAGATTGTTATCATAGACATGCTTACAAAATATATATTGCTTACACATCTCACCTCCAGTCATCCTTGGACAGGTTATAGAGAATATTCATTTCTTCGTCATCCTGCAGTAAGCGATATGCTGCACTTACATGATGATTTTCAAGTACAGATCGATCATTATATAAAATGGCAGAATCTGATCTGAAAAACAAAGAAAAGAGGGACAATAAAAAGACTGGATAAAAGGCGATTTGCCAGTGGTTTACACTTCGATCTCTAAACAGATTGACACGAACTTGCTTTAAATTTCACAGATAAATAAGGTACGCCTTCATATTAAACTAAACAATATTTATTTTGTAAAGCAAAGACATATGAAACTTAAACAAGTTGATATTGTCTATGATTTTCCCCTTAAAATAGTTTTTTAACCACTTGTCAACTTCACATAGGAGTATAGCAGCAGAGCAGCTCTCCTGCGCAGGATCGTGTACCTAGTACTTAATCGAGCACTTTCGGGTAGGGGGCAACATGGCTATCCTTAGACTCAGCAGGAGTATGTTCAAAACTGTATATCCAATAAACACTTTTGAAAACGGTATTATGCTATGGGAGCAAACTTTTTCTCTGCAGGTGGATGAGACGGAGGGGCTGAACCTTTAAAGGCGCAAAGAGAGTAGAGGTACACACAGGCATTGATCTGGGATATATATATATATATATTGCACAGTCACATACACTGTGAATGCGGAATACCCCTTTGAGGGGTGAATATCTCTGGTGAGTGCAACACCTTGGGGAGCAATATAAGAAGCACAGCACAAGTTAAAGGGGTGTTCCAGCCAACAAATGTGTTTATTAAAAGTCAGCAGCTACAAAAAGTGTAGCTGCTGGCTTTTAATAAACACTCACTTACCTGCTCCTGCGTTCCAGCGATGCGCCGACCGGGGCTCCGCTCCTCTCCCCTCCTCCCCAGTCGGCGTCTCCATCCCGACTGTGGGCACCCAGCCGTGACAGCCTTCGGCTTCACGGCCGGGCACCCACTGCGCATGCGCGAGCCGCACTGCGCATGCGCGTGTGGCGCGTCTCATCGCTGATTGGACAGGCGATTGCCTAGGACCTGTCAGTGTCCTAGGCAATCGCCTACAGGGAGGGGCTGAAATAAGGCGATTACGCCTCTCGCCTTATCAGCCCCTCGGCGGAAGCAGGAAGTGGGACAGGAAGTCCCACTCCTACTGAAGCCCCCACTCCCCCCCCAAAAAAATTACATGCCAAATGTGGCATGTATGGGGGTGAGGAGTGGATTAAGAGGAAGTTCCGTTTTTGGGTGGAACTCCTCTTTAAAGAAACACACGATTACAGAGCACTTGTCACTTTACAAAAGATTTTGCTGTGGATTTAAAAGAACTGTGTATTTTTTTTTGTTAGCATACAAGGTTTGTATTATATGAGCAACATCTACTAAATGTAATTACTGTGTGCCTATTACATTATATGATCACTAGATGGCAGTGTTACGTTTGCTAGTTCATGTTTTGTCTATGTACAAGAAGTAGTAATAAAGTTCAGTTCCTGTTTCCACGACCTACAGACTGTCTGCCTGTACTTTGTTTAGCTCCAAAAGCTTATGACTAACAGGTTATGGGCCCAGAGCATGTTACAGAAGCCCAGGATATAATACAGATCACCCCTGGATATAGCCAGATACAGTGAGCTAGAGCAATTCAGTGCAGAAGACAGCAACAGAAAGACAAACAGCAGTAATGGCAGCTGCCATCCCCTCAGCAAAGTTCTCCATTGCAAATCTGACAAATCAGAACTACCAATCTTGGAAATTCAAGATGAAAATGCTGCTTATAAGAGAAGGTACGTGGAAATGCATAAATGAACAAAGACCTGCACAGCCCACAGAGGAGTGGTTAGACAGAGATCAGAAGGCGCAAAGCACAATCTCCCTGTGCATAGATGATGATCAAATCATACATATATGTAACTGTCAAACTGCTAAAGACATGTGGGAAGAGTTACAGAAAGCACATGAAAGAGTTAATCTCAGCAATAAACTGTATTTAATCAGAAAGCTCTATCAGACTAAGCTACAGAAAGACCAGGACATGCAGGACTATATAAGACAGACCTTAGAGATGGTGGAGAGACTGCGAGGGATTGGAGAAGAGATGAAAGATTTCCATGTTGCAGCGCTATTATTAAGTGGACTTCCTGAAAGTTATGAGACACTTGTCACAGCACTAGATGCACGTCCAGATGATGATCTGACACTGGAATATGTTAAAGGCAAGCTTGTGGATGAATACAAGCGCAAAACTGAAAGCATGAGTACTGTGAGTGTGTGTTCAGAGATGGCTTTAAAGACAAGATACAAAAATAAACACAGTAACGTGCAGCTAGAAAAGCGGGAATGCTTTGTGTGCAAGAAACCAGGACATCTAAAAGCAGATTGTAGAATCTGGAAAGCTAGAATGCAAAAACAAAGTGCATTCCAACAAGCTAAGAATGTCATAGAAACAAAGGAATATGCATTCGGATCCAAAAATTGTGTCACCTGTGTGCAAGCATGGTGTGTGGACTCAGGCGCTACAAGTCACATGACAAATAACCAAAGTTTCTTCGCTCAGCTTGATGAAAGCAAAACAGAAGGGATAACTACAGCTAATGGACAACTCATGAAATCAGTGGGAATAGGAGATGGCTTTCTATACTGTCCTATCTCTCCAGATATCACTAAAAAGATCCATATGAGGAATGTTCTGTATGTGCCAGATCTTGAAAGCAACCTTTTGTCAGTAAAGAAACTCACTAACCAAGGCAATGTAGTCACATTTCAGGGTGACAGTTGTATCATAACAAAAGGGGATTGCTTGCTTGCAAAGGCTAAAATCATAGATGAACTATATCAGTTGAACTGCAGTGAAATGGTTAAAATAGCCAAAGAGGATAAACATTCAAACTGCATCCACACTTGGCACAGACGATTGGGACACAGAAATTCTGATACAATAAAGAAAATAGTTGAGAATAACTATGCAAGTGGTATTAAGATTAATCCATGTGATCACACAATGATTTGTACCAGCTGTATTAAAGGAAAAATGGCAAGGACACCTTTTCCCAAGCAGACCAACAGCAAAGTTCAAAAACCTCTGGACTTAATACATTCAGATCTTTGTGGTCCAATGAAAACTATGACTCCAGGAAAGAAAAAGTACTTCCTGACCTTCATTGATGAATACTCCAGATATACCACAGTATTTCTACTTCACAATAAGGATGAAGTGCCAGAGAAATTAGAACAGTATCTCGCTCAAGTAAATAATATTTTCGGCAGAATGCCCAGAGTACTACGAACAGACAATGGCTCAAAATATACAAGTGGTAAAACACAAGCCAATTTTAGGAAGCATGGAATTATGTTCCAGACAACAGTTCCATATAACCCGGAGCAAAATGGAGTTGCAGAGAGAATGAACCGCACACTGTGTGAAAGTGGGAGGAGCATGCTATTTGATGCTGATATGCCAACTACATTCTGGGGAGAAGCTATCACAACTGCATGTTATCTTCAAAATCGTTTGCCGGGAAAAGCAACAACAAAAACTCCATATGAACTATGGAACAAAAGGAAACCAGATTTAAGACACATCAGAATTTTTGGAAGTAAAGCCTATGTACACATTCCAAAAGAAAAACGTACAAAATGGGATGCATGTGCAAAAGAAGGTGTACTTGTGGGGTACAGTGAATCTCAAAAAGGATACAGGATTTTACATCAAGACACAAACAAGGTAACAGTCAGCAGAAGTGTGATTATTGATGAAACCTCTATGTGCTCAAAGTTTGAACAACAGACACAAACTATTCAAACTGAGAAAGAATCAACATCAGTCACTCAAGAAAATAAGGAAAGTGATACAGAAATAGAAATTACTGCAGAAGAATCAAAACCTGAATCTGAACCAGAAATACCTTCAGTCAGAAAATCAACCAGAATCAATAAAGGTGTTCCAGCTGAACATTTATCTTACATAGCTCGCAGAGCTGTTCAAACTGAACCAGGTTCATGGAAAGAGATGCAGAAACTGCCAATGCATGAGAAACAAGTATGGAATAAAGCCGCTGATGAAAAAAATGACATCACTCGAAGATCTACAGACATGGACACTTTCAGAGCTACCTCAAGGTAAACATGCCATAGGATGTAAATGGGTTTTTAAAACCAAATGTAACTCTGAAGGGAAAGTCTGTCGGTACAAGGCAAGGCTGGTTGCTAAAGGTTACTCACAGAAGTTCGGTGAGGACTATGATGCTACTTTTGCTCCAGTTGCTAAACAAAGTACTTTCAGAACACTAATGACAGTGGCTGCCATGCGTACAATGATTGTGAAACATCACGATATTAAGACAGCTTTTCTTAATGGTGATATTGAAGAAGAAATTTACATGTCACAGCCAGAAGGATATTTGAAAAAGGGACAAGAGCATCTTGTCTGCAAGTTGAATAAATCTCTTTATGGCCTTAAACAATCAGCTCGAGCATGGAACCTGAAGATTAATCAAGTTCTACTAAATGAAGGATTTACAAGAAGCAAAGCTGATCCGTGCCTATACGCTAAACAAGTAGACACTGAGTGGATGTATCTGCTAATTTATGTAGATGACCTGATCATTGCTCACAAAAATAACAATGAAATTGCAAAATTAACAGGAGTACTCAACAAGCACTTTGAAACTAAAGACCTAGGTGAAGTGACATATTATCTTGGAATTGACATCCAGCGTGAGAAAGATGGAAGTTTCCTGTTGAATCAGAGCGCAAAAATTGAATCTATTTTTCAGCAATTCAACATGACAGAGGTGAAAGGAGCAAGCACACCTATGGACACAGCCTATCCAAAGTTAGAAGGAGAAGATGATCTTCTCACATCCAATGAACAATACAGACAAGCAGTGGGGGCACTTCTCTACATTGCAACCACTACACGTCCAGACATTGCAGCCAGCATGTCTCTTCTTTGCAGGCGAGTTGATAAACCACGTCTAAGAGATTGGAATGCGATCAAAAGAGTTATGAGATATCTGAAACAGACAAAAGACTTAAATTTGAAACTGTCAGCAAGTGGTGATTTAAACCTCGTGGGATATGTGGACTCCGATTGGGCAGGTGATCACAGCACACGCAAATCCACAAGTGGTTACTTATTAAAATTGGGAGACAGTCCTATATCATGGTCCAGCAAGAAACAGATGCCAGTGGCATTGTCCTCTACAGAAGCTGAATACATATCTGCAGCTTATGCCAGTCAAGAAGTTGTGTGGTTACAACAATTACTCAAGGATCTTGGAGAAGCAACATCAGAACCTACCGTCTTATTTGAGGATAATCAGGGTTGCATTAAGCTTGCAACAAGTGAGAAGATTAATGGAAGAACCAAGCACATCGATGTCAGACATCATTACATTCATGATTTAGTTGATCAGAAAGTGATTGAACTTGTGTATTGTGAAACGGAAAAAATGATTGCTGATGTTTTGACAAAACCACTAGCTAGAAACAGATTTGTTGATCTTAGATCAGAAATGGGATTGACATAGATAGTAGTTGTTGAGTGGGGGTGTTAGCATACAAGGTTTGTATTATATGAGCAACATCTACTAAATGTAATTACTGTGTGCCTATTACATTATATGATCACTAGATGGCAGTGTTACGTTTGCTAGTTCATGTTTTGTCTATGTACAAGAAGTAGTAATAAAGTTCAGTTCCTGTTTCCACGACCTACAGACTGTCTGCCTGTACTTTGTTTAGCTCCAAAAGCTTATGTCTAACATTTTTTCATTGTTTTTTTTCATTAATTTATTGGAGCACTAGTCACTTTATATAAAATTGCACACTAATTGTCACCATATTCTTGGAAATTTATATACACTGAGCAAAATTATAAAACGCAACACTTTTGTGTTTGCCCCTATTTATCATGAGCTGAACTTAAAGAGCTATGGCCCGGTTCACAAATCACTTACGCCGACGTATCTCGAGATGCGCCGCATAAGTGTAAATATGCGCCGTCGTATCTGTGCGCCGTGCCCACAGAAATAAGATAGGCCTAAAAACTGACTTCATCTGACCAACGTAACTTGCCTACACCGGCGTATAGTGGGTGCATAGTTACGCTGGACGCATTTGGCACTCCCATTGATTTTCAATGCAAATATGCTAATAAAGGAGATACGGCGATTCACAAACGTACTTGCGCCCGGTGCATGTTTTAAGCAATTTGCGTAAGGTTTAGGTCCGGCGTAAAGTTATTCCCCATATTGGAGGCGCAACTCATGCAAAGGTATGGACCAGGGAACGAACGCCGTCTAATTTTATGTAGTTTACGTTGTACGTGAATAGGGCTGGGCGTAGGTTACGTTCACATAGTAGACAGTGATTCGACGGACCTTAGCCAGTTGTTTCGACGTGATTGTGAGCATGCGCACTGGGATGCGTTCAAGGTACGACAGAATGCGCAGTTCATTTTGAGTACTTGTCTAAAGCTCAGCCCATCATTTGCATGGGGTCACGCTTCATTTAAATGTATCACGCCCACTTCGACTTACGTTGATTTACGCTACACTGGCGCAACGTTGGGAGCATTTGCTTTGTGAATTCCATGCTGCCCTCTCTCTGCATTGCGCCGACGTAGCGTTAAGATACACTACGTCGGCATATATATATGCGCCTAGGTATGTGAATCCGAGCTTATGACTTTTTCTATGTATTATGGGTTAGTGAGCACTTCTCCTTTGCTGAGATAATCCATCCACCTCACAGGTGTGGCATATTAAGATGCTGATTAGACAACATGATTATTGCATAGGTGTGCCTTCGACAAGTTACGATAAAAGGCTACTCTAAAATGTGCAGTTTATTGGGGGGGGGGGGTGTCAGTGGGGGTCCGAAAAATACCATTCAGTATCTGGTGTGACCACCATTTGCTTATTGCTTATTAGCATTTGCTTATTGCTTATTAGCAAATTTCCTTTGCATAGCGTTGATCAGGTTGTTCATTGTGGCTTGTGGAATGTTGGTCCATTCCTCTTTAATGGCTGTGCGGAGTTGCCGGATATTGGCAGGAACTGGAACACGCTGTCGTATACGCCGATCCAGAGCATGCTCAATGGGTGACATGTCCGGTGAGTATGTTGGCCATGCAAGAGCTGGGATGATTTCAGCTTCCAGGAATTGTGTACAGATCCTTGCATCATGGAGCCGTGCATTATCATGCAGCAACATGAGGTGATGATGGTGGATGAATGGCAAAACAATGGGCCTCAAGATCTCATCACTGTATCTCTGTGCATTCAAAATGCCATCAATAAAATGCACCTGTGTTCATTGTTCATAGCATATGCCTGCCCATACCATAACCCCACCGCCACCATGAGCCACTCGATCCACAACGTTGACATCAGCAAACCACTCACCCACACAACGCCATACGCGCTCTCTGCCATTTGCCCTGTACAGTGAAAACCGGAACACCTCTCCAAAGTGCCAAGCCACCATTGAATGGGAGCATTTGCCCACTCATATCGGTTATGATGATGAACTGCAGTCAGGTAGAGACCCCGGTGAGGACGACAAGCATGCAGATGAGCTTCCCTGAGACTGTTTCTGACAGTTTGTGCAGAAATTCTTTGGTTATGCAAATTGATTGAGACCAGCCACCCGCAAAGCTGCTGCAACAGACGATGTGGAGGTTCTGGGCTGGTGTGGTTACACGTGGTCTGCGGTTGTGAGGCCTGTTGGATGTACTGTCAAATTCTCTGAAACGCCTTTGGAGACAGCTTATGGTAGAGAAATTAACATTCAATTCAAGGGGTACAGCTCAAGTGGACATTCCTACAGTCAGCATGCCATTTGCATGCTCCCTCAAAACCTGTGACATCTGTGGCATTGTACTGTGTGATAAAACTGCACATTTTAGAGTGGCTTTTTATTGTGGCCAGCCTAAGGGACATCTGTGCAATAGTCATGCTGTCTAATCAGCATGTTGATATGCTACACCTGTAAGGTGGATGGATTATCTCAGCAAAGGAGAAGTGCTCACTAAGGCCTCTTACACACAGATCAGTTTTTCTTCAGGTTTTTCTCTTAAGTTTACCAAATCCATCTAATATGAGGTCAAACCTCAAGAGTCTCAATTTGTATGCAATCAGGCAGGCCCTTGTACTACATAGTTTTGGTAAACTGAAAAGAAAAACCTGAAGAAAAACTGATCTGTGTGTAAGAGGCCTAACACAGATTTAGCCCAGGTTCACACAGTTCAGCTGAACTCGCACGATTTCACTCCCACTTGTCAGTCCCGATTTCAGGCCCCGATTACAGAGATATCTGTGCAGTTTCTGCACAGATGTCTCTGTAAATCGTGGACTGAAATAGCAAAAAGTAGTACAGAAACGTATTTTTGAAATGGGTGCAGTGCCGCAGATGCAGCGTTGTACTGATTAGGACAGTGCCATTGCCGGCAAATGTTGCCAATTTGACATGCGATTTGACATGTCAAATCGCACCAGTGTGAACACAGACTCAACAGATTTGTGAACAATATTTAAGATAAATAGGCCTTTTATATGCATAGAAAAAGTCATAGATCTTTAAGTTCAGCTCATGATAAATAGGGGCAAACACAAAAGTGTTGCGTTTATTATATTACGAATTGCTAGCTAAGACATACTAGCCGTATTTAAAGCACAAGTCACTTTGTTTTAGTTTTATTAAGGAAAGTCCATATAAATCTTTACTAATTAATGAGCATACCACATTTGGGTTTTGAATCAATGATAAGATTGTGAATATTAGAGCACTTAGACTTCTACCTTAAAGATTAATTTACTCTTAAAATAGTAGGTGTGGCACTGTTCTTAACTCATTATTCACCATACACTACTCGGATAGCTCTTTTAGTAGAGGCAGCAGTTCCATTTACTACCTCCAGACAAAAACTATCTGTGTTGGTTCATCACGTAAAATGAACAAAGTGGCACATAATTGTGAAAAGGATAAATGGTTTTCATTTTTTTTTACAAATAAATATATGAAAAAGTGTGGCGTGCATTTGTATTCAGCCCCCTTTATGGCCCATACACACGATCCGAATATCGGACGAAAACGATCGTACGATGATGGATCGTACGATTTTCGGATCGTGTGTACACTACTTTCGACAGCCGATCACGACCGTTCATCCGATTTAAATTCAATCGGACAAGCGCGAAAATTTTTCTCGTCCGATGTCCGATCGTCCGATTTTCGTTTAGTCAGTACAGCCGTCGTCCGACAATACAATACAAATACATTACAACACGTGACATCACTTCCGATCGTTTTTTTCTATCGTACGAGAATTTTGTGAGTTTAAAAACCTATTTTATTTTACTCGCGATTATTAAGCGAAAAAAGTCGTACGATCCGTCGGCCGATATTCGGATCGTGTGTATGGGCCATTACTCTGATACCCCTAAACAAATCTAGTGGAACCCCTAAACAAATCTAGTGGAACCAATTGCCTTCAGAAGTCACCTAATTAGTTAATTGAGTCCACCTGTGTATAATTTAATCTCAGTAGTTCTGTGAAGCCCGCAGAGGTTTGTTAGAGAAGCTTAGTGAACAAACAGCATCATGAAGGCTACGGAACAAACCAGATAGGTGAAGGATAAAGTTAGTGAGAAATTCAAAGCTTTTTTTATAACTTAACCCAGCTTTAAACATCTCACGGAGCACTGTTCAATCCATCATCTGAAATTGAAAGAGTATGGCACAACTGTGAAGCTACCAAGACATGGCCGTCCACCTAAACTGACAGGCCAGGCAAGGAGAGCATTAATTGGAGAAGCAGCCAAGAGGCCCATGGTAACTCTGGAGTAGCTGCAGAGACCCACAGCTCAGGTGGGAGAATCTGGCCACAGGATAACCATTTGTGGTGCACTCCACAAATCTGTCTTTCTTCTTGCCACTCTTCTATATAATCCAATATTAAAAGAAAGCCATAAGAAATCCAGTTTTCCTCGTCCAACCAAAGAAAGACAGAAATATTTTGGCCCATAATCTTTCTGTTTCTTGGAGGGAATTAAATCCTTCTAAAAGAGACTTCACGCATTACTCACATACTCACAACACTTATGCTAGAATAGACCATATACATACTCCTACACCCTTCCTGCCTTTTATAGTTAGTGCGCACATCAAAGACACCGCCCTCTCCGATCACTCAATAGAAATGATATCTATCTGTTCCAACGTTCTAGGTAGGAAACAGGGTCATTGGAAACTCAATGAGTCCATTCTGTCAAATCTGGCTTCAATTGAAACAATAAATATGGCGCTTAACCTCCCTGGCGGTATTCCCGAGTCTGACTCGGGGTTAGATTTTCATGCTGCGATCTCACTCGCTGAGTGCACAGACAAGGTTTACTTACCTTGTTCCTGTATCCAGCGATGCATCCACGCTGTGTGAGCGAGCGGGTGCTCGCTCGATTCACACAGCGTCCCCGTGTGCCGCCGATCTCCGTTCCCTGCGACTTTACGACGCACGGGGGCGGAGAACAGCGCCATATTCAAAAAAGTAAACAAACACATTACATACAGTATACTGTAATCGTATAGATTACAGTACTGTATGTAAAAAAAAATACACACCACCCTTGTCCCTAGTGTCCTTTTATATAATAAAAACTGTTCTTTCTCCCTGCAAACTGTAGATTGCCCATAGCAACCAAAAGTGTCCCTTTATGTCAAAAATGGTTTTAGATCAGCTAAAAACAGCAATAATAAATTATAAAACAATTGGAGAGTAGGGGCGCTAATTATTGATAGGTATAACAGGTATTATACAACATTAGTGAAAATAATATAATATAAATATGTGAATGTCGTGCTAACCATATAACAACAAACCAATAAGTGCAGAAAAAATATATAGTGACAATAGACAATGTGTGTCTATCCAAAAGTCCGTGTTTGTTTAGTGCAATGTTGTGCTGCAAACAATAGTATTCCAATGGGTGCTCCGTGTGGTCTTCTAAACGTATATCACCTTCACCAAATAAACACCGCAAGTGTGAATGGATGGCTCCTTACCCGAAGGTGTTGACCTATTGTTTAAATAAGGTCAAATAGGCTCAGAAATCAGCTCTTGTCCGTGGAAACCACGATTGAAAACCAGGCTGTGGATAGGTCTCATATAAAGAGAGAAACAGCTCCCATGGTGTAAAACCTTTTATTAAAATAATTGCTAAAAAATATAATGCCAAATGGCCTCTTACTTTCGATGGTGCCCGTGTTCCCGGCACTGAGGCTGTAGGTATATAGGGATTGGAGAGAGAAGTTTGATGAGCTGGTGAAGCCGGCGTGCGTTCCACCGCCGTCAGGCTTGAAAACCAGGAAACCGGAAGTATGCTAGTAGTGCGTGCCCAGGTACCGCCTCGACGTACGTTTCGTTAATGTCGTCATCAGGAAGCTTCCTGATGACGACATTAACGAAACGTACGTCGAGGCGGTACCTGGGCACGCACTACTAGCATACTTCCGGTTTCCTGGTTTTCAAGCCTGACGGCGGTGGAACGCACGCCGGCTTCACCAGCTCATCACAACTTCTCTCTCCAATCCCTATATACCTACAGCCTCAGTGCCGGGAACACGGGCACCATCGAAAGTAAGAGGCCATTTGGCATTATATTTTTTAGCAATTATTTTAATAAAAGGTTTTACACCATGGGAGCTGTTTCTCTCTTTATATGAGACCTATCCACAGCCTGGTTTTCAATCGTGGTTTCCACGGACAAGAGCTGATTTCTGAGCCTATTTGACCTTATTTAAACAATAGGTCAACACCTTCGGGTAAGGAGCCATCCATTCACACTTGCGGTGTTTATTTGGTGAAGGTGATATACGTTTAGAAGACCACACGGAGCACCCATTGGAATACTATTGTTTGCAGCACAACATTGCACTAAACAAACACGGACTTTTGGATAGACACACATTGTCTATTGTCACTATATATTTTTTCTGCACTTATTGGTTTGTTGTTATATGGTTAGCACGACATTCACATATTTATATTATATTATTTTCACTAATGTTGTATAATACCTGTTATACCTATCAATAATTAGCGCCCCTACTCTCCAATTGTTTCACATGTCTAATCCAGTATTCTGCATTAGTTAGGGAGCAGCTTGTATTATTATTTTTGCACTTTCCCCCCCCCCCCTCACATTTTAGTTTGGCGCGAGATTTTCCCAAGTTTCCAATAATAAATTATAATCACTTGCAGAATTTAGTGATAGCGATTTGTGGGGAAATTAGTCATAAAAAAAAAATAATAATGACAGCGACAATTCTGCAACTGAGCAAATTTCAGTGATTTTGATTTGATTACATTATTGAATAATTTTTACTATAATTATATTATTATTTGTTATAATTATTTTTAATTATTTATTATATTATAATTTATAATTAAAAAAAAAAATGTCATACCGGAATGCCTATTAGACTCTTGTTTGGTCAGATTTAAGTAAGTTATTCCTAAGAATTACAAGCCTACAGTATAAAACGCCAAATTTCCTTGCAAATAATGGTACCGCTTTCAGCACCTAAAATCTGAAAGAATCATACCGCCAGGGAGGTTAAGGAATATTTTTTCTCTCAATGACATAGGTAATATCTCAATCAAAGTGCTTTGGGCTGCCCATAAGGCTTACATTCGGGGTAAAGTTATCCAAATTTCTACCCAAACGGGATCGTAGGACTCACATAGAGCGCTTGGACACGGAATATGCAGCCCTACGAGCTAGTCATAAAAGGGATCTCACCAAGGTTCCCATAGCCCTAATATCAGGTCAACCCTCTACAGCAGGGGTGTCAAACTGGCGGCCCTCCAGCTGTTCCGAAACTACAAGTCCCATCATGCCTCTGCCTGTGGGAGTCATGCTTGTAACTGTTAGCCTTGCAATGCCTCATGGGACTTGTAGTTTTGCAACAGCTGGAGGGCCGCCAGTTTGACACCCCTGCTCTACAACCAATCCGGTCAAAATCTTAGAGGCACTCCATGATTTCTACTCTGACCTGTATAATTCTCCTTCACAGCCTGACAAAAACTCAATAGCTGGGTACTTGGATCACCTCCTCAGCCTAACTCTAAACACCACACACAGAAATGTACTTGAATCTGCTTTTACTGTGGAGGAGGTTAGGGAGGTCATTAAAAAAGGGTCGGCTCCGAGCCAGACGGATTATCTATCCCCTATTATAAAGCCTTTGTAGAACATCTTTGCACCCTATTGACCAATTTTTTTAAAGCTAAAACACAGGAGGGAGTCCCCTTGGACAAGCACCTTACCACAGCATATATCACGGTTATCCCTAAACCTGACAAAAACCATAAGGACGTTAATAACTATTGCACTATTCCCCTAATAAATAATGACAAAAATAATGGCCAATCGTTTGGCATCTTTTATCAATACCTATATTCTTAAGGACCATGTGGGCTTCATCCCGGGCAGACAAGGATCAGATCAAGTAAGAAGAGCAATTAATATAGTTTCAATACTACAGTCAAATTGGGAAGGAGGAATGAGACAACAGGGACTCCTCTTGTCTTTGGATTTACAAAAGGCCTTTGACTCAGTGTCTTGGCCATACATATTTACTCTTATAGAACATTGGTGCTTCGTAGAACGATTTACAGGTCTTCTACATTCCTTCTACTCTCATCCTAAATCACAAATTCATTTACAATGCTACTATTCTAAACCAATTGACATAACACGAGGCACTAGGCAAAGGGTGCCCACTTTCACTTCTCCTTTTTGCAATAGCCATAGAAACTCTGCCAATAGCTATCCGACAAAACCCAAACATTAAAGGGTTAGCTTGTGGAGTCCATACTCATAAATGCAAACTCTTTGCTGATGATATACTCCTATTTATAACCTCTCCATTGATCTCCCTTCCCAATATCTGTCAAGTACTTCACAACTTTTCTAAGATTTCAGGTTTTAAAGTCAATTAAGATAGGATGCATTAGGGTGAAAAAACATTTACCTTTACAACCCC
Source organism: Rana kukunoris (assembly GCA_029574335.1). NCBI lineage: Eukaryota > Metazoa > Chordata > Amphibia > Anura > Ranidae > Rana > Rana kukunoris. Next base: position 171,562,544 of record CM056053.1, on the reverse strand, counting down.
TTTAACAGCCCGTATTGAAAATCTATATACACACAATTATCCCCCACTGTTCAAGAAGTTAGAAAGTGACCTTTTTTTCTGGTCCACAGGGGTTTCCTGTGATGCGTCAGAGGGGACCGGTCACCCGTGACACCACAGGGAAACTGCCGGAAACCCCCCTTGCGTCAGATGGGGCTGGGTCACCAGTCCACGTCATGGGTTGCCCGCCCTCGGTTATAAAACAGCTGGCAGATGGGTCGCGCATCATTTGGCCGTTTGTAGCTGCAGGTTGGACTCGTAGAAGGATTACGGGGCTGGAAATTTTTATTTATTTTTTATTAAAGGACTTGTCCCAACTTTGTGTGTGTGTGTTTGTTTTTTTCCCCTTTTTTCTTACTTTTAAGTACCCCGTTACCAATTCACATAGGGAGGGGTGGCATCTGAGGGTCCCCTTTGTTAACCACTTGTCCACCGTCCACCGACGGCGGGCGGAGGACTCCATTGTCCTGACATCACGTCATATGACGTGATGTCTTTTTAAAGCCGCGCGCGCACCCGCCGATCTGCTGGGATCCCGGTGCGAGTGCCCGACAGGAACGATCGCTGGCGGGCACCCGCGATTGCCCAGTAACTGAGCGGGGACGTGGAGCTCTGTATGTAAACACAGAGCTACACGTCCTGTCAGGGAGAGGAGACCAATGCTGTGTCCCTTGTACATAGGAACACAATCGGTCACCTCCCCCAGTCACCCCCCCTCCCCCTACAGTTAGAACACTCATAGGGGCTGGAGGGAGGAGTCTAGGATGGCGCGAGTCTCATCTCAGGCTGGTTAGGGAAGGAGCCCTGGGAAGGTCCCGCAACGCTGCAACGGTTGAGATGGCCGAGAATCAAGCCGTTCAACTAGCTGCCTAGCTGCCTGTCTTACCCGTCTGCTGAAAACCATGCTGATCCTAAAGCATCCCCGCTGAGTGCCTCCTCTCCCTCGCTCTTTCCCCCTCCAAGGCTCTCTCAAATCCTACATATGCAAATGTCCCACAGGACAGCATTTCCTTACTGTGCCGCGCTCACTCGCTCGCTCGCTTACCCGTTGTCCGGATCTGGCTTTGGGCTTTGAGTTTCGAGCCTCACAGGACTCCGTAGCGCAGCCGTGGATCCCTGCACCTCCTCACCCCCCGCGTCTGCGAGATTGTGATTGTGATTTCGATCTGTTGAGGGGATTGAGGCTGTAGCTGGTTCTTGCCCGTCAGCAGCGTCCCCGTGACCGCGGCGTCTCCCGTTGAGCTCTGGTGCCCCGCCGCGGACCGCTCCCGGATCGCGTGGCCGCAGTGTGCGGCGGAGGTCCTGGTTTGCGGGGTTTGCGATGCTGGGGAGGCGGGGGAGCACGAGAGGGTGACGGTGAGGTGTCGGGTACCGACGAGATCAGGTTAACCGGCAGCGGTGGCAACGGTGGCGGGGGGGACTGGAGGCTTTGATTTACTACATACCATGAAAACAAGAGCACAGGAGCTCAGCAGACATGTAGGTCAGTAAGTCTGCAGAGGATCTGAAGTCTCATATGGTCCTGTAACCCACTGGTCTGGATACTTTGGAATCTCCAACACTCAAGCTTCCAGCCTAGTACTAAGTCCCATAATTCAGCCATAGCTACAGCTACAGCTAACCTGTAAAATTGCAAGTAAAACGAAACAGTAAGTATTAAAACCAAAGGAACTCAGAACAATGAAGCCGGTCTAGGATACGGGGTTCCGCAGGACTGTGAGTAATTCTTTATCTTTTAACTTTAACGTGTATTTTCTTATGAATCGATAGCTATAGTATCCACAGTATAATTGTGAGCTGGCTGAGAATAGTAGATGTGCCTGAATATGAGAATAAGAAAAGAAGTTTGTGCACCTTCAAAGTGAATACATCAACCCTTCTTTCTCTCTGCTATATCACATGTTATCTCGGGGCAGCGAAAATAGCCTACTACTACTTACTTACTAAACTCAACGGCAGACTCTCTCTCAATATAACTACCACACTCTAACTGGTCTACTCCACTGTACGGTGATATAAGGTGAAATAAAGGGACATACGGTTAGGAGTACGAGAACTGTGGCCTAGAGACACTAAGATACTACACTACATTAAATACATGGAAGAGGCCCATAGAAGAGAGTCCTGTATGGTAAAACCTTAGATCAATAAATATAGTTACCATTATTAGATGGTAAACATATGATTGGGAGGAAGAAGTGAATTAAAATACTTTGTAAACACGCCAGGTACCCAGCCCCTGCCTCCTATGAAATACATAGCGGAACACGGGACATCAATCTGAAAGGGTCTGTTCTCTTCCTCCTCCTTCCCCCCTCCCCTCCAATACTTTTTCGGTCTTCAGTGGGATTAACCTATAAATATGAGTACTAGGGCGAGGGGCGCCAGAGGGGGTCCCACCTCGACCCCCCGCTTGAGTCAAAGCCCTGGCCCAATGAGCAAGTACGTAACGCAGGGACTGAATGGAAGGGAGAGGGAGAAAAAAAAAGACAAGACAAAACCAGCCCTAATCAATTCAAACAGCTCAGCAAATCCAGAACCTCAATCAGAGTCAGCGATTGATTGCGAATATGAAACAGCCACAATAACCGATGTAGAAGATCAACTAACAGTGCTGGCATTACCAACAAAAACTGAAATGCAGGAAATGTTTACAGCCTTAGAAAAAGTACTCTCATTGCAAATGGAGAGAATGGAAAGAAATATGGGATTTATGCTAGAAAGATTGGAGGAAGTTGAAAAAAAAACAGACCACAACCTCAACACCATTAGAAAATTGGAGGAGGAGCTATCAGAAATAAAAAAAGAGCAAAGGGAATATGCATATAAAGCAGAAGATCAGGAAAACAGAGACATACGAAAAAATATCAGGATACGCGGAGTTCCTGACTCCTCGCAGCCAGAAAATCTCCCAGAAATTATTCGGAAAATATGTAATCCAATACTCGACAGAGAAGTCACATCCTCATTAAAGATAGAACGTGCTCATAGGATAAGGAGACCCCGTGAAATCCCTCAGGATAAACCTCGAGATATTATAATACGATTTGAAAGTTGGGAGGAAAAAAACCAACTATGGAAAAACCTGAGAGGGAAGTCCCCAATTAAATTTGAGGAACACAGTATACAAATATACCAAGACCTATCACAAGAGACACTTAGAAGAAGAAGGAACCTGAAGCCACTACTGCGGGTGCTACAAGAATTAGACATACAGTATAATTGGGGATTCCCGTCATGCCTAATAGCCAGAAAAGAGGGGGTCACGGCAAAGTTAAGATTCCTAGACGAAATTCCTGAGTTCTGTCAAAGGTTGGGAATCCCAATCCCAAGTAAATGAATAAGTAGAGAGGCGCCATAATCACAGGGGGGGGAGAGGGAGGGAGGGGAGGGTAATCAATTAAAGATACCCACATAAAGAAAATATTGCGGGGTGGCTGGGTACAGCGTTGTGGAGACACCAGGGCTCAGGAGTCCTTGATCGCCTGAGGAAATTCCCCCGGGACCGGGGGGAGAAGAGGAGGCGTCGAATTGTACTCCGCCTCAATACAGAGGGAGCACCCTTGCACAAGAAGTGTAAGAGAACATGCTCCGAAACAGGACCTTAGGGTCAAGTTCTTACCATCATGGGTTCGGGGGGGAGGGTAGGACCGGAGGAGTGGAATAGGTGGGGGGAGGATTCAGGGGAGGAGGAGGGGGGGAGCGGGGGGGGGGAAGGGGAGTGGTGGAGGGGTCGGGGGGGAAGGGAAACGGGGGGGAGGAGGGGGGGGGGAAGGGAGGGGCAGGGAAATGAGACGAAAGATCTTTGGTCCGGGAGATATCCAGAACATAAGGAGAAGACGAAATAGGGAGGGAAAGATTGTAAGCAACCAGAACTACCTATATGTCTAAAGTAACCCTAATTACCTATAATGTAAGAGGCCTTAGCTCTCCGCGTAAAAGACACATGATCCTAAAAGAAATCGAGAGACTTTCCGCCGACGTAGTTTTCCTCCAGGAGACACACATAACCCTTGATTCTAGAGTAAGGCTTAATTCCCGGGCAGTCCCAACATGGTACTACGGAGACTCGCCGCAGAGAGGATCAAGAGGAGTCGCTATAGGTATAGGGAATAAATTAAGTTTTTCTGTAGAAGACAGGATAGTTGACCCTGATGGCCGATATTTGTTCCTAAGAGGTCTTCTACACGGTAAACGATATACGTTGGCCAATGTCTACGGTCCAAATAAACTTCCTAAGAGGTATCTAACATCGATTTTGAACACACTCATGGAATTTAAAAAAGGAAAAGTGGTCCTAGCAGGGGATTTTAACTTTACCCTAGACTCACAACTAGATAGAACATCAACCGTTAATATAGGAAACACAAAGCAACAACAAATAGTTAAAAAGAAACTTTTTTCGTGCCAACTAATAGACCCCTGGAGGGTTTTTAACCCAACCAAAAAGGATTACACATTTTACTCTACAGTTCATAATATGTATTCGAGACTAGACTACATAATGGTAGATCATGAAACCCTAGAATTTGTGGATAAAGCCGCAATAGAGGTAGTGACAATTTCGGACCATGCCCCAGTTACACTGAACATATATTTTCCAGAAATTGAAGAGAGCAGGGGATCCTGGAGATTAAATGAGGAGTTAATAGAAGATACGGAAGTTGTAGACATAATAAGAACAGATATAGAGGAATACTTTAGGCTAAACCACACCCCTAATGTAAACATAGCTACCATATGGGAAGCCCATAAGGCTAATATTCGAGGGAAATTAATTTCCTTAGGAGCAAAAAAAAAAAAGGAAAGAGATGCAAACAGAAATAAGATAATTAAAGAGTTACAAGACTTAGAAATTAAACATAAAAATCAAAAAAATAACAAAGTATACCAGGAAATGTCAATAAAGAGGATTCATTTAAGAGAACTAATGGAGATTGAATCCAGAAATACATTTAAAAACGTCATGAAAGATAGGTATCTTTGGGGAAATAAACCAGGAAAATACCTCGCCAGGATCTCAAATGAAAAAAAAAACTTAAACTATATAGAAAAAATAAAAGATCAGTCAGGACACATGCGGTTCAGGACGACTGAGATAGCGGAAGCTTTCCGGACGTTCTACGCCTCACTATACTCAATTAGAAAAGGTGAGACACATGAGGAAAAAGCAAATAGAGAAGAAAAAATACGAGATTATCTGCGGGAATCTAATTTACCTAAACTTACAAACGAAATAGTAGAAACTTTAGAAGAACCAATAACACACGAAGAAATCAGTCAAGCGATCCAAGGAACCCCAGGGGGGAAAAGCCCAGGCCCAGACGGCTTGTCAATAAAATACTACAAAAAATTCAGTGAGCTATTGATTCCAGAAATGTGTATATATTTTAATAAACTAGGAAGCACAGAAGAGGTGAGGAAGGAATCCCTTTTGGCCAATATCGCTATCATTGCCAAATCAGGAAAAGATAAGACGCTTTGTTCTAACTACCGCCCAATTGCATTGTTAAATGCTGACATAAAAATTTTTGCTAAGATATTGGCAACAAGGATAAAACCGTATATGCCTGATCTGATAAATCTAGACCAGACTGGATTTGTAAGAGGTAGAGAAGGGAGGGACAATAGTTTAAGAACACTTTTGTTGTTACAGGATGATAAAAGGGACGGACCCCCAGCCGTGCTCATGTCATTAGATGCTGAAAAAGCGTTTGACAGAGTCGACTGGGGGTTCATGATGGAGACTTTAAGAAATATAGGATTGGGTCCCATATTCATGAAATGGGTAGGAAACTTATATAAGTCCCCCACGGCAAAAGTCAAAGTAAATGGGAGGGAATCTCAGGTGATCGAAATGATGAATGGAACTAGGCAGGGATGCCCGCTCTCCCCCCTCCTATATGTATTAGCTTTGGAACCACTGCTGTGCATGATTAGGAATAATCCAGAGATAGGGGGGGTGAGACTGGGAGAAGGGGAACAGAAGTTGGCAGCATATGCCGATGATGTCCTCCTGTATGTGACCAATCCCAAAATATCAATACCTAATATATTAGTGGAAATAGGAAGATACGGTAGACTCTCTAACTTTAAAATAAATCCAGTAAAAACTGTAATTATGAACATAGGGATTGAACAAAAGGAAGAGGCGGCCCTACGTAGCGCATTCCCCTTTATGTGGGAACAAAAATCACTTGCTTACCTGGGAATAAAAATAACTCCCAAAGTGGCGGGCCTCTTTGAGGCAAATTACATCCCCTTACTTAACGAAATAAGACGGGATCTTAAAAATCTCTCCCATAAACAGATTACCTGGATGGGGAGGATTAACCTATTTAAAATGACAGTCCTACCTAAGATTATCTACAAATTTCAAATGCTTCCAATAAATATCCCACAAAGTTTCTTTAAGGTAATAAAAAAGATAATCTCAAATTTTATATGGCAAGACAAAAAACCAAGAATCAGTTATGCAACTCTAACTAGAGCAAAAAAAAGAGGGGGACTGGCTCTCCCAGATATAAAAAGATATTATCAAGCTGTAATTTTAGCGAGATTAGTTGAATGGTCAAATAAGAAATCACTAAAAAAATGGGCTCACATAGAAAACGAGATAAGTAAACAGCACTTAAACACAAACATATGGATACCACCCAAATTCAGAACAATTCACTCAAATACACATAGTTTAACAAAACAGGTCTATAGGATATGGGATCTGGTACATAAGCGGGAAAAATGGGAATATAATTCCCCACTAATCCCATTAGTAAACACAAATCTATTTGCACCAGGAAATAGGACTAAGTTAGGAAAAAAATTAGGTACTAAAAGACTTGGGGATATAGTAGCACAGGGAAAAATAAAAAACAAAGACGAGATACACGTAGAAGAGGGGACACAAAAGATAACGGATTGGGAATACTTACAACTAAAGCACTTTGTAATCACACTCCCTGCACCTATAAGAGATAACACAGCACAAAACCCAATAGAAAAACTTTGCACCAGGGGAGAACCATTACAACATGGAATCGCGACGACTTACAAAATCCTTACAGAAATAGGGACAAAAGACATACTACAAAGCATAGATGCTTGGGAGAAAGAAATCGGAGAAAGAATAGACGAGACACAAATGGTTAGAGCGACATTCTCCTATGCAAAAGACATATCAACAATAGAAGCCAACTATAAATGCATGATGCGATGGCACTTGACACCTGCCAGACTTAATAAAATATCACCAGCTAACTCCCCCCTTTGCTGGAGGAACTGTAATCAAGTAGGAAATGCTCTACATATATGGTGGGATTGCCCGATAATTCGGGAATTTTGGACAGAAGTCCTTAAAACGATAGAGGAGATCACAGGAGAAAAGATCTCATTAGATTTCTTGACCTGTCTCTTTCATGGACAGGGTACACAAAAAGGGAAAAAAAAAAAATATATACGCCTCAACATTGGTCCCAGTGCTGCTAAACGCAGCAAAGGGACTAATCCCGAAATTCTGGCTCCACCCACAAAAACCTCCTCTGAAAGAACTTATACACAGGGTCGACCACATCGCAGAGATGGAGTATTTAAGAAGGGTTGACCTGGGGGAGGAGGCGGGAGGAAGGGACGGAAAAATTTGGGATCAGTGGAGAACTTATAAAGCATCGGAAAAAGCCACTGAAATATTACTAGAAACAAATTAGTAAATGATACGACCCGAACCAATATGGAAAAGAGGGAATGAAGGGGGGGGGGGCTTTAATAATAGGGGGGGGGGAAAGGAAAAAAAAAAGAACACTCATAGGAAACACATTTAACCCCTTCCCCGCCCCCTAGTGGTTAACCCCTTCACTGCCAGTCACATTTATACAGTAATCAATGCATTTTTATAGCATTGTTCACTGTATATATGTAAATGGTCCCAAAAATGTCAGAAAACTGTCCGAAGTGTCCGCCATAACGTCACAGTCCCAATAAAAAAAATCACAGATCGCCGCCATTAATAGTAAAAAAAAAAAAAAAATGCCATAAACTATCCCCTATTTTGTAAACACTATGGCCCAGATTCAGGTACATCTGCGCATTATTGGACCGGCGTAGCGCACCGCCTTTACGTTAGACTTGCGCAATTTTGCCGCGTAATCCCCCTATTCTCGTAGCTTTTGCGCAGGAAATTGCGCATGCGTAACGTTTTTTCCGAGGCGTAAGGAGGAGTAATACAAATTGGGAAGGACGTGGGCGTGTTACATTGAAATGAGCCGTGACCCCATGCAAATTAAGGGCCGGCCGGCTCGCGTATGCGCACTTGAAGGAGACCATGTCAGCTCCGCTGTGCGCATGCTCACAACTCGGGAGCGGCGCAATCAGTGAAATAGGAAATGGACTAGGGCAACGTTGTGAACTACGCAAACAGCATAAATAGACACACACAAACGCACTTGCATTGCAAAAGTACATCCCTTTGTCCCTTCCCATTTAACTTGGTGCTTTTGTCCTGTTAGTTGCGTTGTGTTTTGTAGTTGTCAGATTAGTGTTCTGTGTGATCAAGTGTTTGTTAGTAGATCTTTGAAAGTGTTTTTTGATAAGTGTTTGAGAGACTGTTTGTTTGATTGATATATTTCTGTTCGTTTGTTTTCTTGCTGTTTTTTTTTTATTAAATTTATTTTTTATTTTTTTGCTGGAAAATTTTTGCTTTTGCAGGTAATTTTTTTTTTTTTGGGTTGTGAATGCTGTTTGAATGTGGGGGTGACATTCCTGCCGGAAAAGGGGTGTCACCCTCAATTTTGGTGGAGTAGGGTTCCCCAGGACCAGGGAGAAGTGATCCCCAGGTCCGTGTGAATGGTGACATAATTGGAGCCTTGGCGTGGCGTTGCTGCTCACAAGTCCAGCATGGTGGACTGGTGCCAATCCAATTTGATGTGGATGTGGGGTGTGTGTGCTAGGGACCACAGTGGTGTGCATGCATGCATGCATTCTCATTGTGCCATGATTAATGTGTGTGTTTAACGTGCAAAGATGCCCAATGTGAGTTGTCTCCTGGCTGCTCTTCCCTCAGAAGACGGGGTAGCCTCGGTTAGGGGGGGATTGTCTGGTTCAGGTGTCAGGTCATCACGTAGGGCAATCTGCAGGCCCTTTCTTACTGCGAAGTTGTGCAGCATGCAACATGCACCGATTATCTGGCACACGAAGTTTGGGGAATACAAGAGGGTACCCCCAGACTTATCCAGGCATCGGAAACGTGACTTTAGTAGGCCAAAGGTGCGCTCCACCACTGCTCGTGTTTGGGCATGTGCTTGATTGTATCTTTCCTCTCCTGGAGTTTGGGGGTTCCGGATAGGAGTCATGAGATGGGGTCCCAGTGGATATGCAGAGTCACCTGTAAGGGAAAAGACAGGAGGATGTTAGTCATGCATGTGGCCCTTGTGATGTGTGCATCATGGGAGGGGATAGTCATGCCTGACTCCCATGTCACTCACCAACCAGCCAGGTGTCCCCATACACGTTCTGTTCGAATTCCATTCGGATGTGGCATTGATTGTATATGTAGCTGTCATGGCTGGACCCTGGGTGTTTGGCACGGACGTGCCATATGAGGCCTTGGGCATCGACTATCACCTGTACATTGATGGAATGCCAATGCTTCCGATTGCGGTACATGTGCTCTGTCTCCTGGGGGGGCTGGAGTGCCACATGTGTGCAATCAATGGCCCCCACAGTGCGTGGGAATCTGGCAATTCTGTAGAAATCTGTCATTGCCTTCAGTCGCAGGTCCGCAGTGGTGGGTTTGATGATTTGGTTGGCCATGCGTCTGAGGATTGCAGGGACAACCTGGTGCACACATCTGCTCATGGAGGATTGTGACATCCCAGCCACCACTCCACTTGTTCTTTGAAAAGAGCCACTGGCAAGGAAATGGAGTGTTGCCATGACCTTGACCAGTGGCTGCACTGCATGTGAGCGGTGTGTTGGGCTGGTGATGTCCTCCTGCAGGGTTGTGGTTAATTCCAGGATGACATGAGGGGTGAATCTGAAGATGCGATACACCTCAGAATCACTCATGCCAAACAGGTCTATGCGTGTGCGGTATATCCTCTCCCGTGCCATCCTCCGTGCCCTCATCCTTCTTTGTTCATCTAAAGTCAGTAGTATAGCTATGTGCGACGATGCCCCTGGCATGTTGGCATACAGATTGTTGTGCAACACGTGTGACTGCTGAGCTCCTCACTAACAGTGTTGCTTTATCTAACAAGTAGACTTTTTTTCTCTTTTTAGACCAGCTTTTATATGGTCTAATTTTAGACAGGACATTTTGCTGTTGCGCACACTGCGTCGCCTGCGCTGCCCCAACGTTCTTTTGTGGATCCCCGTAAGTCCCTCATTAGCATATTTGACTAGCAAATCAATGGTCTGTCTAGCGCACTTTTGTGCGGACGGATGCGCCAGTCTAACGAAATTACGCGGGACAAAAAAAAGTAGATTTTTTGCGTATCTCGTTCTGGGGATGCCGTGCATCGAAACGCACGCGCACATTTCGACTTACGCACGCGCATCTCCTGTTGCGCAGGCGTAATCGCTCTGTGAATCTGGGCCTATACATTTTGCGCAAACCAATCGATAAACGCTTATTGCATTTTTTTTTCACCAAAAATATGTAGAAGAATACGTATCGGCCTAAACTGAGGAAATTTTTTTTTTATATATTTTTGGGGTTATTTATTATAGCAAAAAGTAAAAAATATTGCATTTTTTTCAAAATTGACACTCTATTTTTGTTTATAACATATAAAAGGAGCGTGTGGGACTTTAAATGAGGCGAGGACCAGGAGCAGTCACAGGCCTCCATCCCTGGGGTCATGCCCTGTGCGTCAACGTCACGGCACATCCAGCGTGTGCGTGGCGTCACTTCTTGAGCATCATCGCGCTACCTGTGTATTCTACCAGCAGCTCCTGGGGATGGCTTGGCGCCAAGCGTCGTGCGGCTTTCTGACACGGCATTGTCGCCTCCCCTCATGATGCACGCCCACGTGACGATGGAGCTATTGGCGTGTGGACCCATTTAAGCCAGACCTAGGGTAGACCACACAATGTTTGGTCTTCTCCTTCAGTAGGGCCATTTTTTCCATACCTTATAGCAGGAGTCTCCAAACTATGGCCCTCCAGGTGTTCAGGAACTACAATTCCCATCATGCCTAGTCATGTCTACGAATGGTATTGTAGTTTGTTCCTTCTCCGTATCTTACTACTCATTCTCATCTTGGTACTTACTTACTCTTGGCTTATTTACAAATTCTACATAATCCTGCATATCTTACAGATATCCGGTGTGCTGCCCCTTATTACTTTCTAAAACAATTTTTTTCTTTTTTTGAGACATTACTACTCTGGGGATTCCCTCCCCTCTGGCTTGGATATTTGGGTTCCTCTGCACGCCTCTTGTCTCCACAACTCCCGGACCAGACTGCCCTACAGGGAGTCTCCAGCTCTCATATGCTAACTGTCGTATGCTGATTGTGAGTACCACTAATATTAGGGCTTTTTCTCTTTCCATCTTCAACCCCTCCTTGGGACATATGTCCACCTTTGATCTTTTTTGCATGGTAGTAACCCCTCAACTTACATACCCTATTTCAGATATTGACATTGCTGCTCCTGATGAGTGAATATAAACACTTCACGAAACGCGTAGAGCCTCTGTACACACAATGCTTATATCGACTGTACCACTCACTTGATTCATATATACAGTCTGTGATGACCACGAGTTTTAATGAATTTTTACAATGGGAAGTTCTCAGGATATGTAGGGTAGACCCCCTCTCACTGTCATGTATTATCATGTTCCCTTCTGTATATATATGAATTTTACCGTGCAATTATTTATTGAACTGTATGAACTTGTATGGTATACAATAAATGTACCTTGTCTTGACCCCTCACTGATAACTGTGTGTTTCATTTAAAGTCCCGCCTCTCCCCTTTTTCTTGTTTATTTTTGTTTATAGCGCAAAAAATAAAAAACGCAGAGGTGATCAAATACCACCAAAATTGTCAGTTAAAGTGACGCAGTGCCGGAAGCTTAAATTTTGTCTGGGCAGGAAGGGGGTGTAGGTGCACAGTAGGCAAGTGGTTAAAGGGGGCTTCCATATTCCGATAACCCGCCGCCCGCAGACCCCCACAACCACTGAGCAAGGGTTGTGGGGATGAGGCCCTTGTCTCCATCAACATGGGGACATCATCCCTATGTTGAGGGCATGTGGCCTGGTATGGTTCAGGAGGGGGGCCGCTCTCTCATCCCCCCTCTTTTCTTGTGGCCTGCCAGGTTACATGTTCAGGTAAGGGTCTGGTATGGATTTTATGGGGAAACCACATGCCATTTTTTTTATTTGGTGCAGGGTTCCCCTTAATATCTATACCAGACCTTAAGGGCCTGGTAATGGAATTTTGGGGGGACCCCCCTGTAGCTGGCTAGCTAGAACCTGTCCTAGGTAGCTAATATAACCTACATGTATATAACCTACATGTATATACAGCTCAACCTGCTAATAACCTAATGTAGTGCACATGTTTATATGAGAGAGACAAAGGCAGAGTTATTCACTGTGATTTTATGCTTTGATGTCATATAACAGTTGTATGTTGTGTTCACAAAAGCACAAGAAAAAATATGCCTTTTAACCACTTGCCCACGTCATGTTTTTAAAGATGGATATCTCTGTAACGGCAGCAGCTGCTGCCACAACCGAGATATCCATCTCTTCTGTGGGCGGTCCTGTACACGATAACGGCAGTCTCCGTGGCGGATTTGCCGCAAGATCGCTGTTATCGGTGGCGGGAGAGGGCCACCCACCCCCTCCCGCCGCTCTCCCGCGCCGGAGGCGATCGGGTCTGTTCGGCTCTTCTGCTGGGATACGAGTGAGGGAAAAATCACCCCCACCCGTCCCCCATAGCTCTGCTGGGCGGAAGTGACGTCAAAACGTCAGTCCCGCCCAGAGTCTTAAATTTTTTTTTTTTTTCTGACATTAGAAAAAAAATAAAAATGTCATTTTTCATTTTTTGCATTTAAGCCTAAATATGAGATCTGAGGTCTTTTTGACCCCAGATCTCATATTTAAGAGGACCTGTCATGCTTTTTTTCTATTACAAGGGATGTTTACATTCCTTGTAATAGGAATAAAAGTGATCTTTTTTTATTTTTATTTATTTCGGTGTATAAAATTATAAACTAATTTAAAATAAATAAGAAAACAAAAAAAAAATTAAAACGCCCCATCCCGACGAGCTCGCGCACAGAATCGAACACACACGCGAGTAGCGCCCGCATATAAAAACGGTGTTCAAACCACACAAGTGAGGTATCGCCGCGATCGTTAGAGCGAGAGCAATAATTCTAGCCCTAGACCTCCTCTGTATCTGAAAAAATGCAACCTGTAGAATTTTTTAAACGTCGCCTATCGAGATTTTTAAGGGTAAAAGTTTGACGCCATGCCACGAGCGGGCGCAATTTTTAAGCGTGACATGTTGGGTATCATTTTACTCGGCGTAACATTCTTTCACAATATATAAAAAAATTGGGCCAAATTTATTGTTGTCTTATTTTTTTATTCAAAAAAGTGAATTTTTTCCAAAAAAAGTGCGCTTGTAAGACTGCTGCGCAAATACGGTGTGACAAAAAGTATTGCAATGACTGCCATTTTATTCTCTAGGGTGTTAGAAAAAAAATATATATAATGTTTGGGGGGTTTAAGTAATTTTCTAGCAAAAAAAACCTGTTTTAGTCTCGTAAACACTGAATCTGAAAAACGGGCTCGGTGGGCAAGTGGTTAAGAGTCATTTGTTTGTATGGCAGCAGTAAGTAAGCAATAACACAGTTGAATTCATGCCAGAAAGCATAGAGTTAAGCTTTTGTGACTCATCAGAAGCCTTTGTTCAATCACAGCTAATCTCACATTGAGCAGAGTCTTGACCAGTCACAGCCAGCTTTACAAACACTCTGTCTGGGAGGTTCCTAATACTCCATGTGCTGCTAGATTATTCCACCACAGCAGAACAGACACAAGGCAAAAGCAGTTTTATGGAAGCAACAGGGCAAAATAGGTACGTTACACAGTTACTGTAGATATATGTTCTTATTGAAAATAGTGTGATTAGAACTGAATACTGATCTAGCTGTGTGTTCACTTATAGTTCCACCACTCATCATACCATACCATACCTCCACCGAACAACTAAGTCACCGAACTAATTCAAAAACCAAACCCAACTAAGCTAACCCTGTAAAAGCAACCATGCAAACCAAGTTGCATACCACAGTTATACCTTTCAGAGAAATTAGAGAATGCTTTAATAACTTACAGAGAGAGAGAGAGAGTAAATACTGAAGAAAGAAATATATCCACCATCTTATGTTAAATGACAAGATTAAATATTTGAACCACCACTTTCTGTTATACTTTATTCATCACGTGTTTTTTTACATGGACTGTCTGCTGCAAAGCAGCAGTATTCTTTATGAAGTTCATATATAAGTTATTTTAAGCATTTGGTGTGCTCTTTAAACCTACTGCTTCCATAGAACGGCACTAGAGGAATTTTCAGAGTAATAGACAGTCTTGTTGGACTGAAAAGTCAGAGATATCACAATTCTTCCAATGCCACAGCACATGAGGCACTTCATAGTGCTGCGCCTGCCACAACCCCACGCATTTTTTTTTTTGGTTCAGGGTTTGCCTAATATTCACACCAGACCCAAAGGGCCTGGTAATGGACTTTTTTCAATGACTTTTATCTGTATTGCCGAGACCCGACAATTCATTACAGTCGTGAGTAGTTTTAAATGACTTTTTTTTCCTTTTAGAAATTTAATTTTGTGCAGGGACTGTTATAAACATGGGAAACATGCGCTACTTTACATGCATACTTTAGACACCCCCCAGGTACGAAATTTAAAGGAATATTTCACTTTTATTATTTCACTTTAACCACTTAACCCCCAGACCATATTGCTGGTCAAAGACCAGAGCACTTTTTGTGATTCGGAACTGCGTCGCTTTAACTGACAATTGTGCGGTCGTGCAATGTGGCTTCCAAACAAAATTGGCATCCTTTTTCCCCACAAATAGAGCTTTCTTTTGGTGGTATTTGATCATCTCTGCGGTTTTTATTTGTTGCGCTATAAACAAAAATAGAGCGACTATTTTGAAAAAAATGCAATATTTTTTAATTTTGCTATTATAAATAACCTCAAAAAACATATAAAAACAATTTTGTTTCCTCAGTTTAGGCCAATACGTATTTTTCTACATATTTTTCGTAAAAAAATCACAATTAGCGTTTATTGATTGGTTTGCGCAAAATTTATAGCGTTTACAAAAAAGGGGGTCGTTTTATGGCAATTTTATGAATATTTTTTTTTTACTAGTAATGGCGGCGATCACTGTTTTTTTTCGGTACTGCGATATTATGGCGGACACATCGGACACTTTTGACACATTTTTGGGACCATTGGCATTTTTATAGCGATCAATGCTATAAAAATGCATTGGATTACTATAAAAATGCCATTGGCAGTGAAGGGATTAACACTAGGGGGCAGGGAACGGGTTAAATGTGTTCCTGGGTGTGTTCTAACTGTATGGGGGGGTGGACTCACTAGGGAAAATCACTGATCTTCGCTAAAGTTAGGACGTAGAGCTACGTGCTCTCGCCCAGCAGTGCCACGTCCCGCCGTATAACTGCGGTGGGCGGTCGGCAAGTAGTTAAGCATTATTAAAATCGCTGCTTCCGAAAAAATTTCAGTTTTTTGCAGTGATACATGTCCCCTGGGGCAGCACGCCGCCACGTCACCGCACCAGGAAGTAAAACACTTCCGCGCATGCGCCGAATCCATTCGGCGGCGGCGCGGCGGTGGTGCGGGACGACATGTCTGCTGGTAAGTGTACTAACCAGCAGACATGTCGGGCGGACACATTCCCACCCGATAGATTTCAAAGCATGCTTTGAAATCTGTCGGTGGACACATCTGTCCGCTAGCCCATACACACGATCGGAGATGTCTGCTGAAACGGTCCATCGGACTGTTTTCAGCGGACATATCCGCTCGTGTGTACGAGGCCTTAGTTAGGTACATTTCCTATCCTTCCCCTCTTCTTAACCCTTTCCTTTTTCTCTCATACTTTTCCCCTCTTTTTTTATTTTTTTCCTTCTATAGGGATTTCTGATAATGTTCTGAGGGAGACCTATCTCCCCCTTTATCATTTCTATGTATAATCAGAAAGTAAGATAAAATATCCTCTTTCATAGATAATAAGGCTGATCTCTTTTAGCCTGGCTATTCTGGGGATCTTTAAGTAAAACTGCAAGTATGGTGAGAGGTCCTCCCAGGCATGTCTTTGTTTATCAGTTGGCCTATATAGGAGAAACTTCTCTTATTTAAATTCTTCACATTATTTTTTTAACATTCCAAAACCACATGTATTGTCTTAATGATATGTCTTTATGTATCTTCATAATGGTAGTATTTATTGTAAGGGGTCATCTACCAGATTTTATTTATAACGAGATGTACCGTAATGTACTAAATTGTAATATTTATTTTCTGAAAATAAAATATTTTGAAAGAAAAATAAATCCCGTTTTAATTTTGCGAGAAGCTACGTGGGGGACACAGCAAATGTGGAAAAATGTGCTTTGGTCAGATAAGACCAAAACTGAACTTTTTGGCCTAAAAGAAAAATGCTATGTGTGGCAGAAAAATAACACTGCACACCATCATGTTGTGGGGATAACACTGCACAGGCCCATCGATGTTGTGGGGATGCTTTTCTTCATGCAGGGACAGGGAAGCTCACCAGCGGGTCAGAATGGATTCGAGCATGCGTGGACGGGAGAGGCGTCAATGCGAGCCCGAAATACACGCCATCGGAACATTAGACAGAAAGAAGAAATCGTGTGTACCTTGTCTAGGCCACAGATACACACGATGAGCATATTCATAGAATGGCTCAGTCTGCACACTTATTTCTGTTTACAGGACAGAACTTGAGCTATTTTGCAAAGAAGAATGGGCTAGATGTGCAGAGCTTTAATTGCAGAAAAGGGTGGTTCTACGAAGTATGGACTCAGGGGGACTGAATACAACCACACGTTTCAGATATTTATTTGTAAAACATATTGAAAACCATTTATCATTTTCCTTCCACTTCATTATTATATTATTATACACAATTTGTATAGTGCCAACAGTTTACGCAGCACTTAAATTGTGCTGTCCCCCCTATACACTGTACAGTACAGTTCAATACAGAAGGTACAAGAGGGCCCTGCTCGTAGAGATTACATTCTAAAAGGTAGGGGGTGGTGGTACAAAAGGTAATAAAGGTGTACAGGGTAGCGGCTGATCAGACATACCGGGGCAGGGAGTTGCAGAGGATGGGAGAGGCTCTGGAGAAGTCCTGAAGGTGAGCATGGGAGGAGGTAACAAGGGAGCTATAGAGCAGGAGGAGTGGAGGGGACAATTTGGACAATATCTGCAGATGAGGTTGGTGATGTAGATGGGGACAATGTTGTGAATGGCCTATTATGTTGTGGTTAGCATTTTGAATTTTTTACACGGTGGGGTAAGGGAAGACAATGAAGGGATTGGCAGAAAGGAGCAGCAGTTACGGATCGGTTAGTGAGGTGTATTGGTCCAGCAGCAAAATTCATAATAGACTGAAGGGGGATAGCATGCTTAAAGGTAGGCCATTAAGGAGAGAGTTGCCATAGTCAAGGCAGGAAATAATCAAGGAGTTCATAATTCTGTGCACTTTGTGTTGGTCTATCACATAAAATACATTTTTGTTTTTTGTTGTAAAATGACAAAATGTGTAAGATTTCAAAGGGGTACTGTAGGTGAACAAGGCAGTACTCTGTTATGTCAGCAGGGATGTGGTGCATTTTGTTTCCCTGTAAAGCAGGGAATAAAATCCAGCGCATCCTGTAGTAAAAACAACATTTTTAGTACACTAAAACACTTGTTATCCACACATTTAACTATTATGCCGCGTACACACAATCATTTTTCGGCATGAAAAAAACGATGTTTTTCGGCATTTAGAAAAAACTTTGTTTTTTCCAACTTCTTCATTAAAACGACGTTGCCCACACACCATCATTTAAAAAAAATGCTCTAGCAAAGCAAGGTGATGTACAACACATACAACGGCACTATAAAGGGGAAGTTCCATGTGGATGACGCCACCTTTGGGGCTGCTTTATCTGATTTCCTGTTGGACAGAAAAGCGCAAATCGTCTTTTCCTGGAATGGGTATTCTTTGCAAAATGAATGTTCACGATATTCACTAAGCGCAGGGAAAATTCTTTTGCAAAGTAAAACTTCCCTCACAAAGTGAAAAATCTGATTAGCTTTAGTATATCAAGCCCTTAGGCCTCGTACACACGATAGGATAGCCAGAAGACAGCGGTCTGATGGACCGTTTTCATCGGTCAAAACGATTGTGTGTGGACCCCATGGGTTATTTAACCTTTGGTTAAAAAAAAGCCAACTTGCTTTAAAATTTAACCAATGGATTCCTAACCGATAGGCACGACCATCGGTTAAAAATCCACGCATGCTCAGAATCAAGTCGACGCATGCTTGGAAGCATTGAACTTCATTTTTTTCAGCACGTTGTTGTGTTTTACGTCACCGCGTTCTAACACGATCGGTTTTTTAACTGATGGTATGTAGGCACATCAGACCATCAGTCAGCTTCATCGGTTAACCGATGAGAACCGTCCTTCGGACGGTTCTCATCAGATGGACTGATCGTGTGTACGAGGCTTCAGTGTCTGCCATAATAATTCTTGGTGCTATAACATGATCACAATAAACTCCATATTACACTACTAGCAACTCAGTAGTTGAAGAAATCAGCTGCTGGGCATAGTACAGGGCAATGCCTGTCAGATTAACTATAGGTTTAGTGCTGGCACAGCACATACTTGATCTTATGCAGAAAATGTGTGATGCATAAAATATTGTTCCAGTCCCTAAGGTAGATTTCTGGTAAAATTGTACGCCAATATTTATCTTGCAAATGAATAATAGCAAGAACCTACAACCTTTATAATGTGCAAGCCCAAAAAGTCCCATTGCCGAGATGCCAACCTTAAAAATCACTGCTTTGCCACAAACATAATGGTACTTACACTGTAAAAAAAAAAAAAAAAGTCCATCAAAAGAGTTCAGCATTACAATCCTATAAACATCCTGGTGAACAAAACACATTTGCATATAACATTCTGAAACTGTAATTGTGGGACCTGAATAGTATCAGTCAAAGGCATGTAAGTGCAGCTTGGGTTAAATCACACTTTATAATTAATGCTATTAATATTTTAGAATATCAGGTAAATGGCAGCAATACAGAGTCACTTTCACTGCTAAGGATTCTCAGATGTTGTATGATTTTTCATTAATCTAGGCTTATTCTAGGATTTATTTATAGTGCACCGAGAGACTGATGACAAAAGGCAGGCCTTTTCTGAATGGTTGGTTTCACCCAGACTGGAAATTGCTTACTGACATTTAAAGAATGCAGGCACAAAATAATAGTTTTACAGATGGTGTCCTTAAATGTATTATGTCAAAATGTGCAGTTATTCTTTTTAAGAGAAACATATAAACAATTACATAGCAATATTTTAAATGGAAATAGTTAGAATTTTACAAAATAACATAGATACGGTTTTATTTTATATTCCTGTGAGTTTAAAGGGTCACTAAAGGAATTTTTTTTTTAGCTAAATAGCTTTCTTTACCTTACTGCAGTACTGGTTTCATGTCCTTATTGTTCGTTTTTGCTTTGAAGTTGCTGTAATCCTGCTCTGTTCTCCACACTTCCTGCTTGTCTGTTTCCTTATAACCACCATACTGGGAGCTTTCTCATGATGGTTTAAGCTGTCATTACTGTGTGTCTAAAACTTCCCAGAACCAATCAGATTCATTTTTAAAACAAAACACTGCCCTGGGATTTGTTTGTTTTTGTTCTGTGTGTCTATTTCTACTTTGCAGAAACATGAAGCCAGTTCAAAAGTGAAACTAACCTGCAGGCACATTATATGATTGATTTTTATCTATTTTTAATCATTTTGAAAAGGAATCAGTTAACTTTTATTTCTCTATACCCTGTAAACAGTCATTTCAGCAAATCTTTTTTTTTTCCTTTAGTGACCCTTTAAGTTGCTGGCTTTTAATAATAGGGCACTTACCTGTCCTGGAGTCCAGCGATGTTGGCACCGCAGCTGTCAGGTGCTGCTGCCGCCATTGCGGGTAAGGGTACCCGGCAGTGTAGCATTTCGGCTTCACGCCAGAAACCCTGCTGTGCATGCGTGAGGTATGCTCCTCTCTCCTACTGGCCGGGGGAAGAGGAGGGAGCCCCAGCTGTGATATTAATAGGCGTGACTGAGGCTCCCGGTAGTGGGAAAGTATACCTGTCAAAGACGAGATGAGTGTAAGTTCCACTTTTGGGTGGAACTCTGCTTTAATCATAATAAACCTATGGATGCTGCACTTATCTGGCACCCCCTTTTGTTCCTTTTTTGTAATTTTAGAGATGTGTTCCTTTCTCAGGTGGAGCTACCTAGTGAAGCACACCACCCTTCCTACTATGAGATTTTTTTGAACCCCTTATGAACATCTTAAGAACCACCTATGCTACACAAGGGTATCTAAATTTTGTCTCCAGAGCACCTGCTGCCATTTTTCTGCACTCCAGCTATTATGTTTTGGTGCATAGTTTAGCTACATGGCCTTGTTGGTATGGCTCTGCTTTTATATTATATTCCATTGCTCTGACCAATCACGAGGAGGGAAAGAGCGGGCAGGAAGCGGGGCGGCGGCGCGGCAAATCCAATTAGAGCCACTCTCTCTCTCTTTCTTCTCCCTTCGGCTGACAGAAGGGAGAGAGAGTGATCGGGGGAGATATACAGACTGCACGCAGCTCTCCTCTCTCTGTCACAGCACTACTACCGAGTTCTTGCAAATGGAGCAGAAGTGCTGTAACAGAGATAGGAGAGTTGTGGGCTGTCTGTATATCTCTAGTGAAAAAAAAGAGAGAATATGGGATTCCCTCCTAGTTGTAAGCTGCAGTACTCACCAATATTATCGGGGGGGTGCAATCTGATATAAAGTATGACCAAAAATAAAAAAGAAACAGACCGCTGCACACCCTAAAGAGTTAACTACTAATTTTATTAAAGCTAAAAGCTATATCAAAAACATTTATAAGGGACCCTATATATAATGGGGAATGATCTGGGTAGGTCCACCTATTATTTATAGGGGACCAGTTTTTATGTCGTATATATGTTTTTGATATAGCTTATAGCTTTTTTGTCTGTATATCCCCCCCGATCGCCCCCCCCTCCCCCTTCTGTCAGCCAAAGGGAAAAGAGAGAGAGAGAGAGCGGCTCTTCTGTCAGCCAAAGGTAGAAGAGAGAGAGTGGCTCTAATTGCATTTGTCACACTGCCGCCCCGCTTCCTGCACCCTGTTCTTCTCCCCATGATTGGCCATAGCAGAGGGCCAATCAGAGAATCACAGCTCGGTGGGGGCAGCTTGGCTGCTCATACTTAAACTTCTTCCTGGCCCCCTCCGCACCTGCAAACCACTGCACTGCTAAGCTTTATTCCCCTGATGGTGGCTCTGCGTGCAGGAGTTGGGAGAAGGGTGTGTGTGCCCTTTTCCGTGGGGGGAGGGTACCACAGAGTGCCGCCCTAGGCCTAGGCCTTGTTGGCCTAGGCCAAAACACAGCACTGGGGTTGGTCCTAGATGGGACTGGCATTTTCTTAATCCTCGTTTAACTACTTAAGATCCGCGCTATAGCCGAATGACGGCTGCAGCGTAGACCTGAATTGACGGCCTCCCCTTATGGCATTCCCCGCGCGCGCAGCGGGGAAATTCTGTGTTGGCCGTGTCCCTTAGACACAGCTAATCACAGATCGCGGCGAACGGCCAATCAGAGTGGTTGTTTGCTATGCGATCTGCGTGGCCAATGAGAGATGATCTCATATGTAAACATATGAGATCATCTCTCATTGTCGGCTCACACAGAGACAGCGTCCTGTCTCTGGAGAGGAGACCGATCTGTGTCCCTTGTACATAGGGACACAGATCGGTCACCTCCCCAGTCACCCCCCTCCCCCCACAGTTAGAACACAATGCAGGGAATACATTTAACCCCTTCCTCACCCCCTAGTGTTAACCCTCTCAATGGCAGTCACATTTATATAGTAATTAGTGCATATTTATAGCACTGATCGCAGTATAAATGTGAATGGCGCCAAAAATGTGTCCGATGTGTCCCCCATAATGTCGCCGTCCCAATAAAAATCGCAGATCGCCGCCATTATTAGTAAAAAAAAAAAACAAGAATAAAAAAAAAAAAAAAAAAAAATGTTTCATAAATCATATAAACATATCTAAAACATGTAAAATATATAAACAAAATCACCACGTGGCAGAGTGTTTATAGTGAATAAACATGACAAAAAAGAAGAGAAAAAATGTATTGAGTTATATGTACTAAATATATGTATGATCTTTAAACAAATATTCATTTGTGTTCATCCAAAATCCACACCTAAAGTGTGAGAAAAATAAAAAAAAATCAAGTCCATAAATTGTAGTGTTTTTCTAGGTGTTCACACTTAAACACACATTCAGTCTTCTTAAAAAAATTGAAATAATTCTTCCACCATACCACTTGTGTTTCTGTGACTCTGCACCCTTAAGGATTTGCACTCACCACAAGAATATGCCTTGCATTCTCATGCTCGGCATTAAAAACTTAGGGCCAGATTCTCATAGAATTTTGCTTGTGTATCGTAAGCCATTTACACTACGCCGCCGCATCGTACTAGAGCAAGTGCCGTATTCTCTAACCATTTGCTCCGTAGTTTGCGTTGGCGTAGCGAAAATGGCCCAGCGTAAGCCCGCGTAATTCAAATGGGGCGGCTTGTATTTAAATTAAGAGCGCCCCCGCGTCGAACGAACTGCGCATGCACCGGCCGGGGAAAAAGCCCAGTGCGCATGCTCCAGCTCACGTCGGAAAGCGTCGTTGAAACCGATGTCAAAACGACGTAAGCGTCACTACGCAATGCCCCTATTCGCGAACGAGTTAGTAAAACGACGTAAGCGACGGAAAAAGCCGACACTGATCCGACGCCATACTTAACATGGCATCCGACGGCACCCGACGGTACTTCGTAAGGTTACTCCACATAGAAGCTGGGGTAACCTTACGCGGACGAAAACGACGTACGCGACGATGGGGCGGCGTAAAAGCGATCGGGAATCGGCGTACTAGCCTCATTTGCATATGCAAATGAGAAAACAACATAAAGGCCACCTAGTGGCCGGAGTTGTCATTACAACTACGATCCGCAAGTGTAATGGTTTTACACTTGTCGGATGTTGAAGCGTATCTATGCAAAAGTGATGCTAAGCATCACGCGCATAGATACGAGGCAAAAAAAACGGCGATACGACGGGGTATCCGAGATACTCCGTTGTATCGCCGCTGAGAATCTGGCCCTTAGTGGGCTCTCCAAGATCTCCAAACAATTCCAACAGTGTTTAGTGAACCAATGCTCTCCACATGTAAAAATAAAAAAAGTGCTTGCAATAGTGAAGTACTATAAAACCATTTATTAAAACGGCACACATAAATTCTTTACATATTGCACTCACATCCTTCCAAGTAAAAGCAAGGCACTTCAAACAAATCCTTTTTAAGAAGTGAGAGGCTCGCAGCGGCGCACACAATATATAATCGGTCACGGCGGACCCGGCGCTGAACCTGATATTCTCACCACCGCTTGCTTGTCTCTCTGCTCCTGGAACAACATCACACACGGTGATTGGTAAATTAGGACGCCAAACACCACAGTTGATTGCCGTGTAGCTCTGCTCAGACAGGTTTCATCAACCTGATTTCTCCAATGGGATTGGCAAAGCTGCATTTCCTTTATACCCTGCCCACCACTTATATACCCTGCCCACCACTTACACTATCGTATCTAAATCCTTTCCTATTTAACTATAGCCTTTAAGTCCTTCCTTTTAAGCACAGTGTGGCCACACCGTCTGTTCACCATGGCATACTACTTGTTTTGCATCTTGCCTTTAGTTGCAATAGCCAGGGGTGCCCTAGACCTTACTAGCAATACCCCCGGTGCCCTGACTTGCTTTTTGTCTTTAGCATCAGCACAAGGAGACTGGCAGAGGCCTCATAACATTACTGCATACCTTCTGTGTCTACACAGTGATTATGAGACAAGTGGGATGGCTAGCCATTGGCCTGCCTGGATTTGTGGGAGGAGCGTGGGGCTTCTTATTCTCCCCCTCTTCTCCCAGCACGCGTCGGCGCTGTTTCCGGGTTGCAGGGGTCAGCACGCGTCATTTCCGGTTCCGGGTATCCTCCGTTCGGTTGTTGCTGACATCGTGGGCAGTGAACGCCGTCATGCTGTGGCTGGCAGCATTCGTCCATTTCGGCGTGTGAGTGAGGTTGCTCCTCTCCCGTCAGTTCACTCTGGCTGGTGCGTCCTCCGTGCGCGCTCTCACGCTACTCCCTTGTCGGGTCAGGTATGTCTGGGGGGGGGGGCTGGCCGTCACGCAGGCCAGGGGCTGGAAGGTGGATGTGGTGGGAGGTCTGTTGGGCTTTACACAGGTTGTGGGCATATGTTTCGTTGTCTCCTTCACCCCTCGCACAGGGTGTCTTTGTCTCCCTGCAGGTGTCAGTATCGCTGCAGGTGCGTGAAGGTAGGTACTGCCTCTGGGTGGGGGGCATGGTGTCAGTAGTCTTGGCCTTTGCTTCGGGTTGAGCCACTGGGGGGCGGTGGTTGTTAGCATCAGTTCCCGGCAAGCGTCAGGCGTCTTGCTGGGACATGTAGACCCACAGCGCACATTCACGGTCAGCCCCCTCTGAGCCACATGCTTTGTACCAGGGACGCTGGCATAAGGGGGGGGACACAGGGTCTGTGTCAGGGGTCCTGGCTGGTGGGTGGCAGGGCCCTGCTGTGGCAAGTACAGGGTGAGTGCAGGGTGTGTTTGCAAAAGGAGGGCGGGGTTCACTACTTACTGCATAGTCACCCTGGTGAGTTGTTCGGGGGTGGGGTGGTACTGTTCACATTAGGTCACGGCAGCGCGGTGCCTAGTCCTTCGGCTTCAGGGAGACACAGGTCAAAGGTTCCTTGCTAGCAGGCTCACTTCTTGCGCAGCATGGTAGTTTGCTGGGTCAGGTCTTCACATGTCTGTATCTGGCTTTCCTGCAGCAGGCTCTGCAGCCGCACGTCAGCTCTGGGCCATGTCCTCTCATGCCACAGGCACAGGGTTGCTGGGTGCATCCTGCCCAGGGTCACATTTCTTTCTCCACCTCAGAGCACTTTCACTCTGGATGGGTGGGGGTGTCAGGTCGGTGGTTATCGTCTTGCTAATTATTCGTAATGGTTTTCTGCAGGTGGATTCAGCTGTGTCTGCAACAGCAAGGTGTGTCTGTTTTCCATTTCAAGGGGGTTAGTTAGGGTTTACATAATCGGATCTGTCACGTCTTCGGATCCGTACGGGCTGAGTTTTCGTTTTTAATTGATTGTTCGCAATCGACTCACATGTTCGTTCATACGTCATACGTTGCACCACACTTACATGCCTATTTCTGCCTACCACGGTCTGTAGGTTCCAAACGAGTGTTCGTTTTTAATTATCTGTGCAGCGGCACAGGTGCTCGGGCTCGCGCTACATTCATGCAGGGGGTCATGGTCATTAGTTTTCTAATGCGCAATGTTTTACGGTAGCAGCACCATACACTAGGTTGTTGAGGGTAAGGAGGGTTGTCAGGTCAGGCGGCATAGTTGACTTGTTGATTGTTTTTTCGCAGATTTGAACATGTCTCACGTGTCAGAGAGCGAGAATCTTGCGTTTTATCCCGTCCACACCGGCTAGGGGCTCGGATCACGGCAGTTCGCCATCCTTAAGGAACTGGACTATTCCTAGGCTCATGACCAAGCTCCGTTCCAGGGGCATTCCTTTCGCAGCCTTGGCCAGAAAGGCGGAGTTGTTCAGACTCTTCTTTCCTACCCAATCCCTACCGCAGCCATCCACCAGTGCTGAGAAGGCGTCCCTGCTCACCGCTCTGACGCAGATACATTCGGTTTTGAACACCCTCTCATCTTCGGTTCAACTGTTGCAGGACAGGATGAATGTGTTGGAGGCCTGGCCAGTTGGTACGGTGGTCCCGGCAGCTGCCTCGGTTCCTGGGCCATCGGCAATCCCTGCTGCTGTTACTGGTGGGCCATCTCCTCTGGCTATTCCCTCCGGTTCTGGTACGTTTCCGTCCATTTCCCCTGCCCATTTCATCCCAGCCAACCTTAAGAAAGATATCCTGGAAGGCAAGGATGTCAATCTGGCCTTGCTCCTCATCGCGTCGCAGGACATGGTGGAGAACAAGGCATATGCCTGCGGGGAGGTCTCGGTGGTCCTCAGGACCCGCGATCCCAGATTGAACTGTAAGCTCAGTATTGCCGAGTTTGTCCCTGCCTTCGGGATTTTTAGGGATATTGTTGGTCGTTGGTTTAGCTCACAAGTATGGCAGTAGCTCGTTCTACGACTACCACAGGTCCTTTTCCGCTAAAGTCGCGGCCATGTGGGCGCAGTTTCATATGGTTTCATGTTGGAGTGTCATAGACACTGAACTGTTCTGCAGGCATTTCGCTAGCCAGAAGTCTCCCACGAGTGCCACCTGCCAATCTGCCGCCCACACTGCTAACTGGTGTCCTAATGTTGATCATCTGGGGGCGGTTGGGGCCAGCAGGCCTGGGTCAGACGGGTCTTCTTCAGGGCCTTCAGGCCTAGTGGACAAGCTTGGCAGACCTATCCATGTGTTGGGGAAATCACAGCTCTGCAACAATTATAATTACACTACCTGCAACTACAGCAAATGCAGGTTGTTGCGCGTCTGTGTAAATTGTTTCAGAGCACACCCCAAAACCGCCTGCCCGGTCAAGCCCTTTGGGGCTTCCTGACTGAGCCAGGTGAACATCCCCGGTTGGACTTCTGGTTGGCACGTCACCCTTCCCCGGCTCTCAGGCAGTTTTTGGTGGAGGGGTTTGAGGAAGGTTTCCACACTGGCCTTATCACCCTTCCATCTCAGTTGCACGAGTGTGTTTTGTCCATGCGTCGCCGCGGGTGAGCGTGGTGACGCATTCGAGACGTATATACTATCGTTGGCTCTCTCGACAGCCCCTACGACGGCCCTCACGACGGATGCCCCGCCCCCGTAAGCCGGTCACGACTTATGTGGGAGTGTCCTGTGCTGCTAAGACTGTATGCACAGGACGTCTTCGGTTAATTCAACAGCTGTTGATCGTTCTGACTTGGATAGGTCAATTATGTTCAATATAGATAAGTGTGGTGTAGATCAGCAGGTTCATGCCCCAGTTGAAGAGCCACTTGCTCGAAACATGTATGGTACATGGCCTGCTACAGCTAATTTATACACCACGCTTTGCCCTTTGTGATCACCTGTACTCACCTCTTCATTTTGGCTGGTACTTTGTTGTTTTTAACATTTATATAGCATTGCTTTATTTTTGCCTTACCAATAAAGCTGTTTTACCCCTCCTTTGGGTTTAACTGCACCATGTGGAGCCTCCTTTTGTTTTTTACATATCCTTCCATGTGATTTCCAATCCATGAGCCTCCATTTTTTCAACAAACCTGTGACGCCCATGCTGGATGATTTGTGACTCTATTGGATGACTTCAGTGTTCCTTCCATGGATATCATCAGTCTGGTGACCCTGTCTATGCTTGATTGACATACCACCGCTGGTCAGTATGTCCACCCTATCCGGTAAGGTTATTTAATCTCTCTGATTACCTTGGATTATACGGTGGATACTGCATTGGAATTTGAGAATCCAGAAAGTGATATGTCTCACCTCACATGTTCAACATTGTTATATCACTGAACTATTTGGGACTCATTCCTTTTATGATATCACTGTGATAACTTTGGACTTATTACTTATGGTCGGTTTTCCATGCACCTTTGCTTGGTTTTAAACATTTATATGAGTATAAGCACCTCGTCACATGATTGACACTTTAGCAGCTCAGCTGTTTAGTGTTTATTGTATTTCTTTTAGCGCCGCATTTTTTCTGTTTTTCCATTTTTTTTATGCAACATTGTTACATTGTTGATGCTGGCAGCTATTTCTCACACCTGTTCACTAGCAGCGCAACTTTGCCCCACATTTATTATAATTTGGTATCTGCCACCACTAACCCTGAGTTAGTTGATGAGTTGCTAGGGGTAGAGTTGGCCAAGGGCTTCATTATTGAGTCCTGTTGGGGTGGTCAAGGGTAAATTTTCAAATAAATATCGCTTGGTTTACGACCTGTCTGCTCCTCATTCATCACCTGTGCCCAGTTTGAACTCCCTCGTTCCTTCAAAGGAGTTTGTGTTGAAGTACCCTTCTGCGGACTCTGCCACCCAGCACATATTGCAGTTAGACGCAAGAGCTTGGTTATCCAAGGCGGATATCTCCTCCCTATCATGTCATCACTGTGGCAGTGGTACGGCATCAAATGGCGGGAGCAGTTCTATTTTGCAACCAAGCTGACGTTCGGATCCAAAAGTAGCCCGTGGCTTTTCGACACGTTTTCCTCGGCGCTAAACTGGGTATTAGCTGAACAGTTGGGGTGTGGCAAGGTTATTCACTACCTCGATGATTTCTTGCTGCTAGAGAGCCCAGCTCAGTCACCCAGGGATCTCGCCATGCTCACTGAGCTGTTCAGGGATCTGAACGTCCCCTTGGCTGCCCACAAGGTGGAGGGTCCGGCCACCATGATTACTTTCCTAGGGATCACTTTGGACACGGTAAGGATGGTCGCTAGCTTGCCGCAGGACAAGCTGGTCAGGATCCGTGGTGTTATCCATGGTTTTGTTAGGTCCCCAGTGTGTTCTAAGAGGGAGTTGCAGTCCCTCTTAGGCATGCTGAACATCGCCATGCGAATCATCCCACAGGGTAGGTCTTTTGTGTCCCGCCTGCTGGCACTCTTGCCGCTCTTCCGAGACGCTGACTCGAGTGTGCGGTTGGAAGCCGATGCCAGGTCGGATCTGCTCATGTGGGATCATTTCTTGCGCGACTGGAATGGGGTGTCCTTATTCATCCAGCTCCCCACCCCAGCCTTCCCCAGGGTGTTTTCCAATGCCACCGCTTCAGTGGGTTTCGTGGCCATTCGGGTGTCAGTGGCTCGCGGGGCCCTGGCCTCCGGAGGTGGCGGATATTCCGGGTTTTTTCCTGGACGTCTGCGT
This sequence comes from Rana kukunoris, assembly GCA_029574335.1. Classification (NCBI taxonomy): domain Eukaryota; kingdom Metazoa; phylum Chordata; class Amphibia; order Anura; family Ranidae; genus Rana; species Rana kukunoris. The sequence goes on along the minus strand of CM056053.1, from coordinate 171,533,172 downwards.
TGTTTGAGATTGTCCCTGTTGTGGCCGCGGCATGTAACTGAGGGCCCTCGTGGTCCGATCATACGGTTGTGTTTTTCACCGACAATGTCACCACAGCGGCTATCATTAACAAGGAGAGGTCAGGCTCCCTCCTAATCATGGCATTTATGCGCAGGCTGACTTGGTTGGTTCTCAGGTTTAATTTTCATTTTTGGGGGGAATTTGTTAGTGGGGTTAATAATGGGGCGACGGACGAATTGTCCAGGGCTGATTTCCCTTGTTTCTTTCAGCAGCATCCAGAGGCGGATCCGAGGGGCATGCCGGTGCCGCCGTTTGCCCAGCTAAGGTTGGACTGAGAACCCTCGGGTCTCGTGCAGCTGACCTTATCCATGGTTCTTTGGCCAGCAACACACGCAGGGCTTATGGCATGGCTTGGAGATGTTTTTGTAGATTCACGTCCCTTTACCCTAGCACCAAGGGGTATGATGTCAGCTATATGTTGGCTTTCATGGCATTTTGTCATGATAGTCTATGTTTATCTCACAATACCATCAAGTTGTACCTGGCAGGCATTCAGCATTACTTTTCCCTGTTACAGCCTGTATCACCGTCCATTTTTGCGGCTTATCCCGTCAGAGCCATGCTCAGGGGTATTCAGAAGCCACAGGGGAGGCCGGTGGTGACACGTTTGCCTATTTCCGGGTCAATGGTTTGAGGGTTGGCGGATTTGCTGGCCCTGTCACCTTTTGGGGTGGGTGCTAGCTTGGTCCTGGAGGCTGCGGTATTCCTGTTTTTTGGGGTTCCTTAGACCAGGGGAGGTAGCTAGAGCTGGGCGCCACTCTCAGGTTCTCCGCAGAGGGGATCTCACCAGGTGGCTGGATCACTTTGCTTTACAGCTGCCCAATAACAAGAACTGGCAGGTAGGGCAGGGGTTCGTCGTCAAGTTTTACAGCACCAACATGGCCTGGTGTCCGGTGAAGGTCTTGGATTGGCTCATGGGTTCACTGGCCGCGGCTCCCCCAGAGATCCCCTTGCTTCCCTTTCCTACCTTGGCTCTCTCCTCTTCCCAGTTTATTTCCCACGTTAGGATTCTGATTGGGAGGTTGGGATTCAACCCTGGTAGGTTCTCGGGGCATTCCTTCAGGATTGGCGCAGCATCTGCAGCTTCCAGGCATGGGGTCCCGGCTCATGTCATCAAGTACATGGGCCGATGGCGATCCTCATGTTTCCATCGTTATGTCCCAGATCCCCACGCAGAGGTTAGACAGGCTTTTGCAGTGTTGTTGGATTAAGTGTGTTTCTGTTTTGTTGTCATTAAACTACTTACTGTGCCTAAATTGGTGTCTCTTTGCCCTCTTTTAGGCGTACTCTCACGGACGACCACGGCACACCTCAGGTTGCTAGGGTTGGGGTAGGGCGCTGGTTACTATCCAGTATTCAGGCTCCGATCACAAGTGGGAAAGCTAGCCATTGGCTTGCCTGGATTTGTGGGAGGAGCGTGGGGCTTCTTATTCTCCCCCTCTTCTCCCAGCATGTGTCGGCGCTGTTTCCGGGTGGCCACCCACCCATCCCCCTTTTTTAACTACTTCTTTATAGGGTATGCCCTCTTTTAGGCATACTCTCATGGGCGACCACGACACACCTCAGGTCGCTAGGGTTGGGGTAGGGCGCTGGTTACTATCCAGTATTCAGGCTCCGATCACAAGTGTGGTTATAGCTAGGAATGGTATCCCAGCTACAGAAGGGGAGGGAGGGACACAGTTCAGCATTTTTGGTCTGATCACTGGATGACCTTGTCACACTGCTGCTGCTGCTACACATTGATCCACCACTACCCCGCTATTTTTTTATAATTGAAAAAACACAACACAAATATAATGGAAACAAAAAACTGCTAACTAATACAACTATAAACAGAAAAAACAAACACTATAAGCATATAATGTGTCAGTCCATTAAACAGCGCTGTGAGAAATAGTGAAATTCTCCTGAGGTGTTTAGAGAAGCTCACAGTGAATAATAATAATAGTATAAATGTGAGTGTAGATAAAAATCAATCCGTGAATATAAGACAACAGTCCATAAAAAGTGATCCAAAAATCTTCAGAGGTCTTCCACCAAACCAAAAGTGAACAGTGCTTCCACCACCCGTCAGAATGGTCACTCACCAGAACTAATTGCCTCAGCACTCGCGTACCTAGGCAGATAAGCTTGTAATCAAAATAAGAAATCTTCCAAAGATCATGTGGGATCCTATGTAGTGCTCCAAATTATTTCAACGTGTAGGGAAAAAAAGGAATTGTACAATAGTGTGATATCGTCAAGCAGTTTTAATAGCACACCAAAAAAGCAAATTCAAAGGTTAAACTCACAAACAAACTCAAAATATGAGCAATGTATCACAGCAGTCACCGTCATCCTACAGACATCTTTGCAAGGTATAGCACTTGGCCACGGCGGACCCACGATCAAACAAAAAACGGTCTCACCACTTGGCAGCTTGAATTTTTGCTGAAGACTGGTTCTCCTAGTTGGTAAATGGCTCCAAACACTGCACAGCACAGCAAGCACAGCAGTCAATCAATCACTGACTATGTAGCCACGCCCCGACATGTTTCATCATTGATGATTTAATCATGGGGTTGGCCACATAGTGTATAACCCTCCCTTTTAAAGTCAGTGTGTAGTTTGAATTCCCCGCCTCCCTTGACGTTCGGCGCATGCGCAATCCCCTATTCCTAAGTGGTAGGCAAAAATAGCTTACCCATCGCTCCCCATAACAGCAGGCAGCGCGCCTACGTTCCGATGACGTCATGCGTCACGCTTAGGCTGTCCCGCCTCCCATGACTTGTGGCGCGTGTGCGCTCTAGGCTATCTGATTGGGGGACGAGCTGGATAATCAACCAACGTTCCCGGAAAGCCCCTCCTATGATCATGTGACATGAAGCGTCACACATAGAGTCTAGGGCGGAAGCGCAAGTTCCAATGCCGGATGCCCGCCGCCATTACTAAGGGCGGAAGTGTTTGAAAACATTGCGGGAGCGCTAATAGAAGGTATATAGGTGTATAGCTAAAACTGATCGGGTGTCCCCCGTGGCCAAAGACTACCCAAATCATAATTTAAAATTTAAAAATCATATAAGTTTTACATAGGGAACATACATTATATCAACAATAACATACTCAAAAACAGTTCCTAAAATGACTGAATACATTGTAGAAACTATACACCAAATAAATGTATGAACATTAATAAAGGTAAAATGGGTATATTATATAGACGATATTACTTAATCAATGGATGAATGATTAATCAATGGATGAATGATTAAAGGCATTATTTGCATAATGTCTAATGCATGCATAGGCTCACTGGGTGAGTGCCCGTAAATAGAATAAAAAATTAACATTAAACTTGAGATTAAAACTCCTGCTCTACCATTCAGAAGAGTATATAAGTAACCAGAGAGCATCTCCATCCCCATAAGGGATGCAAGGTATCAATATACTTTCCCCCATCTTGTGCATACAGTTAAAAACTGATTAACGTACTGCCAAGCATAATTACAGGACAAGGTGAAACTATATCTGTATATGTACAAATAAAAATAGTAAAACTATAAAATCAAAATGAAAATAAAACTAAACCTAAATTGGAGGCTAAACCTGAAGGAAATAATCTCCCCAATAGGTACAGAAGAGTGGATAAAGTTTCTAAGAGTTATTAATAAAGCAATTAACGTCTACCTCTATATTAAGGCCCCTAGGCCATAAACATTTGAGCAAAAAGATCCATTGGGTCTCACGTTGGGATAAATCCCTCACTCTATTAGATCCCCTCCAAGAGGGGTAAACACATTCGATCCCACAAAATTGTGCCAAAGATGGATCACTGTTGTGTTTCTTTTTAAAGTGCATGGAGACACTATGATCCATGTACTCTTTTTTAATGTTGGCCAAGTGTTCAGCTATCCGCACTCGCAGCAATCTTTTAGTTCTACCCACATAAAGTAACCCACATGGGCACCAAAGCAAGTAAACAATGTGAGAGGAGTTACACGTACTGAATTCTTTAATGGCAAATACTTTCCCATCAGAGCTTGTTTCTTCATTTTTTCCCCTATTGTGGACCTTCACGGTTCGACAACATATGCACTTTCTGCAAGGGAAGAAGCCTTTAAGATTAATTTTGAGGCGTTGATCTGGTGGGTCAAGAATTTTACGTACCACTTGATCACCAAAATTGGGGGCTCGGCGATAAATGAATCTTGGTTCATCTGATAGTATCTCCCCCAAGTGTCTATCTCTAGCCAGAATATGCCAGTGATTCCTAAAGATGGTCTCTATCTCTTTATATTGGTTATGGAACCCAGATAGAAAGCTCAGTTGATGTTGTGTGGGGGAAAGTATATTGATACCTTGCATCCCTTATGGGGATGGAGATGCTCTCTGGTTACTTATATACTCTTCTGAATGGTAGAGCAGGAGTTTTAATCTCAAGTTTAATGTTAATTTTTTATTCTATTTACGGGCACTCACCCAGTGAGCCTATGCATGCATTAGACATTATGCAAATAATGCCTTTAATCATTCATCCATTGATTAATCATTCATCCATTGATTAAGTAATATCGTCTATATAATATACCCATTTTACCTTTATTAATGTTCATACATTTATTTGGTGTATAGTTTCTACAATGTATTCAGTCATTTTAGGAACTGTTTTTGAGTATGTTATTGTTGATATAATGTATGTTCCCTATGTAAAACTTATATGAATTTTAAATTTTAAATTATGATTTGGGTAGTCTTTGGCCACGGGGACACCCGATCAGTTTTAGCTATACACCTATATACCTTCTATTAGCGCTCCCGCAATGTTTTCAAACACTTCCGCCCTTAGTAATGGCGGCGGGCATCCGGCATTGGAACTTGCGCTTCCGCCCTAGACTCTATGTGTGACGCTTCATGTCACATGATCATAGGAGGGGCTTTCCGGGAACGTTGGTTGATTATCCAGCTAGTCCCCCAATCAAATAGACTAGAGCGCACACGCGCCACAAGTCATGGGAGGCGGGACAGCCTAAGCGTGACGCATGACGTCATCGGAACGTAGGCGCGCTGCCTGCTGTTATGGGGAGCGATGGGTAAGCTATTTTTGCCTACCACTTAGGAATAGGGGATTGCGCATGCGCCGAACGTCAAGGGAGGCGGGGAATTCAAACTACACACTGACTTTAAAAGGGAGGGTTATACACTATGTGGCCAACCCCATGATTAAATCATCAATGATGAAACATGTCGGGGCGTGGCTACATAGTCAGTGATTGATTGACTGCTGTGCTTGCTGTGCTGTGCAGTGTTTGGAGCCATTTACCAACTAGGAGAACCAGTCTTCAGCAAAAATTCAAGCTGCCAAGTGGTGAGACCGTTTTTGTTTGATCGTGGGTCCGCCGTGGCCAAGTGCTATACCTTGCAAAGATGTCTGTAGGATGACGGTGACTGCTGTGATACATTGCTCATATTTTGAGTTTGTTTGTGAGTTTAACCTTTGAATTTGCTTTTTTGGTGTGCTATTAAAACTGCTTGACGATATCACACTATTGTACAATTCCTTTTTTTCCCTACACGTTGAAATAATTTGGAGCACTACATAGGATCCCACATGATCTTTGGAAGATTTCTTATTTTGATTACAAGCTTATCTGCCTAGGTACGCGAGTGCTGAGGCAATTAGTTCTGGTGAGTGACCATTCTGACGGGTGGTGGAAGCACTGTTCACTTTTGGTGTGGTGGAAGACCTCTGAAGATTTTTGGATCACTTTTTATGGACTGTTGTCTTATATTCACAGATTGATTTTTATCTACACTCACATTTATACTATTATTATTATTCACTGTGAGCTTCTCTAAACACCTCAGGAGAATTTCACTATTTCTCACAGCGCTGTTTAATGGACTGACACATTATATGCTTATAGTGTTTGTTTTTTCTGTTTATTTTTCACATTTATGCAATTTTGAAACGGCAGCTAGGTTCATTACTTACTTATCTCCTTGTGCGCAGCGGTGGGTGATTAGATAGGGAGCGCATTGTTCAGATCACTCATTTTCAATACAACTATAATCTCAGGCAAAAAAAAAAAGAGATCTCAAAATGATGGATCTCATCTTTAATGGCCACTACACCTCTAGATATTGTCAGTAAATGCTTGCATATCTCAAGAATTTTTTTTTTTATACAATCATAGAGAAGCCCTTATAAACCTCAAACTCCTTCTTTAACCGCGTGCCTACTGTGCACCTACACCCCCTTCCTGCCCAGACAAAATTTTAGCTTCCGGCACTGCGTTGCTTTAACTGACAATTGCGCGGTCGTGCGACGTGACTCCCAAACAAAATTGACGTCCTTTTTTTCCCCACAAATAGAGCTTTCTTTTGGTGGTATTTGATCGCCCGTTGCGGTTTTTATTTTTTGGGCTATAAACAAAAATAGAGCATAATTTAAAAAAAAAAAAAACACAATATTTTTTGCTTTTTGCTATAATATATATCCAATTTGTTTAAAAAAAAAAAATGTTATCTCAGTTTAGGCGGATACGTATTCTTCTACATATTTTTGGTTAAAAAAATAAAATTAAAATTAAATCGCAATAACCGTATAGTGACTGGTTTGCACAAAAGTTATATTGCCTACAAAATAGGGGACATAATTATAATTTTTATTTTTACTAGGAATGGCGGCGATCTGCGATTTTTTTTTTCGGGACTGCGACATTATAGCGGACACATCAGACACTTTTTTGACAAATTTTTGGGACCATTCACATTTATACAGTGAACAGTGCTATAAATATGCATTGATGACTGTAGAAATGTGACTGGCAGGGAAGGGGTTAACCACTAGGGGGCGGGGAAGGGGTTAAATGTGTAGCCTAGTGCGTGTTCTAACTGTAGGGGAAGGGGGGTGACTGGGGGAGGTGACCGATCTGTGTCCCTATGTACAAGGGCAGGGCCTCCATCAGGGGGGTACAGGCAGTACACCTGTAAGGGGGCTGGGTGGATGGCAACCCCCTCTTTTTTTTTTAGGGATCCGGAGGTTCCCAGGGGCCCAGAGAGGTTTTAATAATATATTTTTATTTTATTTTTTATTAACTGCTTAGGGACCGCCGCATGTACATTTACGTTGGCAGAATGGCACGGACAGGCACATTTTGGCCTACCTGCCTAGACGTGGGTCGGGGGTCCGCCCCCTCCGGAATGCTCCCAGCCAATCCGCGTCCTCCCTGCAGTGCACTTCCTCTGCCTATGTAAACACAGGCAGAGGAAGTGAAAGTCAGCTCTCCTCTCAGCGGTATTTTCAATCCGCTGAGAGGAGAGAAGACATCACATAGTAAGTCGCACCAACACTACACTGACACCACACACACAGGCACATTAACCCCTTGCGATCACCCCCCCCACCCCCCTGTCACACTGTCACTGATTGCAGTGATCATATATTTACTGATCACTGCATTTAGTGTCAGTGTGACAGTTACTGTGACAGGCAGTTAGTGTTAGGTCCAGGGTAGCCCCGTCCCCCCCTAATAAAGTTTTAACCCCTTGATCACCGCCCTAGTTAACCCTTTCACCCTCTATTGCCAGTGTCACTAAGCGATCTTTTTTCTGATCGTTGTATTAGTGTCACTGTTGCCGCTAGGTAGCTAGTTTTTTTTTTTATTGTGATTTTTTTTTTTTTTACTAAAGACATGTGGCTGAATACATTTTGGCCTAAATGTTTGACTAACATTTAGTTTATTTGATTTTTCTTATAACAAAAATTAAAAAAATATAGATTTTTTTTCAAAAATGTCGCTCTATTTTTGTTTATAGCGCAAAAAATAAAAATCACAGAGGCCATCAAATACCATCAAAAGAAAGCTCTATTTGTGGGAAGAAAAGGACACAAATTTTGTTTTTGAGCCACGTCGCACGAAATTGTCTGTTAAAGCGACGCAGTGCCGAATTGTAAAAACGCCTCTGGGCATTTAGCAGCATATTGGTCCGGGGCTTAAGTGGTTAAAGGGCCAATTTTTATTTTATAGGGGTCTGGAGATCCCCACTGCCCCGGATGACAACCCCCCTTTTTATATATATATATATATATATATATATATATATATATATATATATATAGTGCGGAAAATAAGTATTTGAACACCCTGCTATTTTGCAAGTTCTCCCACTTGGAAATCATGGAGGGGTCTGAAATTGTCATCGTAGGTGCATGTCCACTGTGCATGTCCACTGTGAGAGACATAATCAAGAAAAAAAATTCCAGAAATCACAATGTATGATTTTTTTTAACTATTTATTTGTATGATACAGCTGCAAATAAGTATTTGAACACCTGAGAAAATCAATGTTAATATTTGGTACAGTAGCCTTTGTTTGCAATTACAGAGATCAAACGTTTCTTGTAGTTTTTCACCAGGTTTGCACACACTGGAGGAGGGATTTTGGCCCACTCCTCCACACAGATCTTCTCTAGATCAGTCAGGTTTCTGGGCTGTCGCTGAGAAACACGGAGTTTGAGCTCCCTCCAAAGATTCTCTATTAGGTTTAGGTCTGGAGACTGGCTAGGCCACGCCAGAACCTTGATATGCTTCTTACAGAGCCACTCCTTGGTTATCCTGGCTGTGTGTTTCGGGTCATTGTCATGTTGGAAGACCCAGCCTCGACCCATCTTCAAAGCTCTAACTGAGGGAAGGAGGTTGTTGCCCAAAATCTCGCAATACATGGCCCCGGTCATCCTCTGCTTAATACAGTGCAGTCGCTCTGTCCCATGTGCAGAAAAACACCCCCAAAGCATGATGCTACCACCCCCATGCTTCACAGTAGGGATGGTGTTCTTGGGATGGTACTCATCATTCTTCTTCCTCCAAACACGGTTAGTGGAATTATGACCAAAACGTTCTATTTTGGTCTCATCTGACCACATGACTTTCTCCCATGACTCCTCTGGATCATCCAAATGGTCATTGGCAAACTTAAGATGGGCCTTGACATGTGCTGGTTTAAGCAGGGGAACCTTCCGTGCCATGCATGATTTCAAACCATGACGTCTTAGTGTATTACCAACAGTAACCTTGGAAACGGTGGTCCCAGCTCTTTTCAGGTCATTGACCAGCTCCTCCAATTCATGGCAGCCTCTCCCCCCGCTTCTAAATTACAGGCGGCGGCACCCGCCTCCCCGGTTCTCTGCTCCACGGGGCCCAAGCCTTGAGCTGTGTAAGGGGCCCCATAATTCCTGATGGCAGCCCTGTACAAGGGACACATCATCGCCCTCCTCTCCCTGACAGGACGTGGAGCTCCACGTCCCTACTAAGTTACTGGGCACGGGCATTGTGTTCCCAGTAATGCGACGGGTGCGCGCACCGCCTAGCAGCTTTAAATGACAGGACGTCATATGACGTCCTGTCAGAACAATAGGGTATTCCGCCCCCCGCCGTCATTTGACGGCGTGCGATACCCTAGTGGTTAATAATACAAAAGTTTTGGTATTTAGCGGTTAATAAGAAGCAAGCATATGGTCATGTACCTGGTCCTAAAGCCAAAATGCTGAGAGGGTTCTCCTTGCGGCTGAGTGCTCAGTGCCCCTGAAGGTGATAACAGGGAACACAAAGCCTAAAGAATCAGGGGTTGCCAGCTGTGCCACAGATGAGAGATAGTGGTGTGGAGATCTCTCTGCAAGTAAATCTCAGTGAGGTGTGCAGTAGGACCCAGGAGAGCTGTAGTTGGTGCAGATTGCACACAGCAGGAAGCAGGTTGCAATGGTAAGTGCAGAAGGCTGGATACAGTAGGTAAGTGCTGCAGTCTGGAGCAACACGTGAATACTGTAGATAGGTACTGCAGGCTTGGTACAGCAGGTGGGCACCAAGGTGGATCACAGCAGACAGGGCACAGCAGAGGCCAAGAAGATAGTTTTCAGCAGATCAGGTAGGCAAGCTGGGGTCATACACAGGACAGAAGACAAGAGAAGATCAGCAGGCAATCTGAGGTCAGAGCTGGGAGTGAGACAAGATGTTATTCAAGGGCAAGCCTTGACAGGTAACAGGTGATCAGAGACAGCAGAAAACACATGAACAGGAAGCTAAAACCAGTCAGTAATGTCCATGTGCCGCAGTGATCCTTTTAAAGGCCTAAGGGCACCAGAATCTGGTGTAAATTGCTGACATACACACACATTTGTTTGCAATACATGTACATGTATTTATGCAGGTGCATCCATATTGGCTACTGTGCAAGGTCTGCAGATAACTATCCTCCAACTTGTTCCCTGACAGTGCTCCCCCCTTGCAGGCAGCCTATGGATGCCCAAATGTGACACTTTCTCAGAGTTCCTATTGAAGAATTCTCGGAGTAACCTTGGGGCATAAATATTTTCTTGTGCTCTCACAAATTTTCTTCAGGTGGGTATACCTTCCACTTAACGAAATGCTGAATATGTCTCCCTCGTTTTCTGCAGTCCAGAATTGCTTTCACCTCAAATTTGACTTCCCCACCAACAGTAACTGGAGGTGGCAGTGGGTCTTTCTTTCCTGGAAAATTATCTAAAACAGCAGGTTTAAGAAGAGACAGAGTGGGTGCATCTTGTAAGATTGGGAAAGAATAAGTTCAAAAGCCACAGAACTGATAATGTTTCTAGTTACAAATTGTCGAGCGAACCTCGGCCCCAGCTTACGAGGAGGACAGGGGAGTTTTAAGTTGGCTCTCTACAGCCAGACTTTGTCACCAACCTTGAAGTTGAGTTCTCCCTTTTCTTCTTATCATAGTTTCTCTTGTAATCATCTTGGGTCTTTTGTATTGCCTCCTGCAGGAACTGGTAGTTTGTGGAGATAAAGGTTAGTCTGTTTTGCACCACGAGTACATCGGTTTCTGCCAGAGCATCTGGGAAAAAGCATGGGTGAAAGCCATAGTTAGTGCATGCAGCCACTAACCAAACCCCATTTCTGGGCTGAGTTGTTGTAGGGAAATACCCACCATAGGCACAAAATGTGAAATCTTGGATAATCGATCAATGACTGCAAAGATAGATGTGAATCCTTCAGTGGGAAGCAGGTCAACTATAACGTCCATGGACAACACTTTCCAGTGCAAATCAGGAATTGGTAAGGGCCTTAGCAGGCGCCAGGCTCTAGTGTTACTTCCCTTGTTGCAAAGGCGCGTTGTACAAGAGCCCACATATTCTTTACAGTCCTGACTCAGGCCTAGCCGCCAAAAAGATCATTGCATGAGTTTGATAGTCTGGAGTAACTCTAAATTACCTGCCAATTGGTGTTCATGACATGCCTTGAGGACTAGGGTCATTGCTTCCTGTTGTACAAAAATGTTGTCTTTTTGCCAGAAAAAATCATCTGTTTTCTTAACAAACTTCAGACTCCGGACAATGAGCGGAAGCTTGCTGGATAGTCGATTTTTAATTGGGTTGCAATAGCAAAAATTTGGGGGCAATAAGATGGTACTGGGAGGAAGTCACTTGAGGGGTCTCTAGGAACGTTCTTGAAAGTGCATCTGCTTTGCCGTTTTTAGATCAGGGCTGGTAGGGGATTTTAAAGTTAAATTGGGAGAAGAACAAAGCCCATCTTGTTTGCTGAGGCCTAAGGCATTTGGCAGTTCTGAGATATTCACAGATCACAAAAATTTAAAATATCATCATAGGATGGCCCACTCCTTCCAAAAGTGTTGATGTGTAAGCTTGGTAATGGGAGCAATGATGGATGAGAACCTTTTAATGTATCTCCTGTAGAAGTTGGTGAACCCCACAAATCTTATTTATCCATAAGGGGCAGGCCATTCAAGGATAGAAGACCCATTTTGGGGGTCCATAGCAATACCATCAGTGGATATAATCCACCCTAGGAACTGGACGGTTTGCTTTTCAAATTTTCATTTCTCCACCTCTGCATAGAGCCTGTGCTTCCTGAGGGTGGACAAAACTTTATTTACGTGCACACAGCGCAAGTGGACAGATGATACTCTAATTTTCTCAGCATCAAGATAGACAATAAGGAAGTGATCCAGAAATTCTCTAAAGATGTAATTGTGTTGTAAACTAGCTGGGGCATTGCAAAGTCTGAACGGCAATACAAGGTATTCAAAATGTCTGAAACAGGTTCGGAAAGTCGTTTTCCACTTGTCTCCCTCTCTAATTCAGAATAAGTTGAAGGCACCCGGATATCTAGTTTAGTGAAGACTTGAGCTGCTCAAAATCTTTGAAAACATTTTGGGTATAAGAGGGAGATGGTAGTGGTTTTTGATACAAATTTTGTTCAACTCCCTGTAATCTACATAGGGTCTGAGAGTATGGTCCTTCTTCTCAACAAAGAAGCTCCTGCAGGGTAAGAGGATGGACGGATAAATCTTTTCCATATTTCCATCTATGTAAGGTCACAGATAATGGAAAAATTCAAACAAATGGTATTTCTGCCCCTGGAGGCAGTTCTGTAGGGCAATCATAGGATCGATGGGGTGCCAACACATCGGCTTTCTTCCTATCGAACACATCCAGGAAGTCATGATAGCTGGTAGCGATGAGCTTTGAGGTTCGAGTCGAACTCATGTTCGACTCGAACATTGCCTGTTCGCCGAACAGCGAACAATTTGGGGTGTTCGCAGCAAATTCGAAAAGCCGCGGAACACCCTTTAAAAGTCTATGGGAGAAATCTAAAGTGATAATTTTAAAGGTTAATATGCAAGTTATTGTCGGCTCGGGACTGCATGTCTGTGGAAACTTCCTGCATTAGAGGTGAGCAAGGCCAGCTTCCCCCATTCCACTGTCTTCTGCCGGGTGCAGCTCTCACATTGAGCTCTGTTCATCGCGGCTCCGCTATTTCTGTCACAGTCCAGTGAGCAGGAGTGAGTCCTGTGTGACCTCCGCACAGATCTGACTTTACCCTGGCGGCTGCATGGCTCTGCACACAGCGAGGCTTCTCCCCATGCCCTGTGTGTCCAAACTCAGCCTGGAGGAGCCCTCCCCAGCAAGCAGAGGCACAGACACATGGCCAGCACCACTGTAGCAGGTCAGTGTGTGATTAGATCCCCCTCTAATGTGTCAAATACTAATTATCTATATAGTGTTAAATACATGAGACTGACATAGATATCAATGCCTTAATATATCTTGGCGTGTTATAATCTGAAAATTAGCATCTATACACACACACACATATATATATATATATATATATATATATATATGTGTGTAGCGCTTCCCCCGAAGGAGCCGCTGATTGATTGTTCCTGCATCACACCCCTAGACAACACTAGGGTAACTTAATTTGCCGATCCCAACAAAGTAGTGAGCGGAGGTCCAGACAGTCAATAAAGGTTTTTTCCAATGCTTTATTTGCAGGCCAACAAGCCAACATTAACTTCAGTTAGGAAGGAAAGACAGGTTGATGAAAGGAGAGAAGAACTTGCCTGCCCTTAGTAGTACCAATTTGTAAACTCGTCGCCACTCCTGCTTGAGTGGGTGAAGTGCCCACGGACAGGTTTTCTTTCGCTAACTTGGCAGCTGAGGTGTCACTTTGGATGTCTGGGAGGAACAGGCCTCTCACACAGACATGGCTCTAGAGCCTCAGCCACAGGCCAATTACTTTAGATGAAATTAGGTGAATGAACAGAGCGAATCCTCCCAGTAAATTCTAGCACAGGTCACAGGGAGACAGTAAAGCGTACCTGTCAGCATCCCGGTCACCAGATCCCCGATTGGTTCATTCAGGCCCTGTGGACAACCTGCCTCCGGGTTCCCCTCGAGCCGATTCCCCAATCGCACGGCACCCAGCCTGGGATCTATTCAATAGGACTGGGAACCCAGTAAATCACTGGGGTCCCCTTTCGCCTCCGGTTGAGGCTCAGTGAAGCCTGTAAGCTTGGCCAGGTGGGCCACGCCGGCGGTGGATGCCGCACCTGGAACCGGGACCCCGCGAAGAAGAAGAGAACACATGACATCTGTCACAGATATACCCCTCCCCAGCATGCCCCGCGAGGGAAAACCTCCAATTGGCTGCTGGGGAGGAATTGCTCTGCCAGAAACCCCTCTGGTGCCAACTGCCGACGAGAGATGATACCACATCCCTAGAATGTAGCCTGACCCAGTGGACCTTTTCCGGAATAACAGAGGTCATAATTTAGGTAAATCATGACTGAGAGCAATGTAACTCTCCGAGTCCAACTAACTTTAGCGTACTGCCCATGCTGAAAGCAAGGGGGCGCTACATACATACATACATATATATATATATATATATACTAATTTTCTGATTATTAACACGCCAAGATATATTTAGGCATCACTATTCACTTTTCTTTTTTTCTTTGCCAGTCATTTTTGTTTTTTTATTTAAAACTATATAATTAGAATTTGACACAGCAGCGCAGCACATATATTTTATACTTATTTTTGGTGGGAAACATACACTGGGTGTTTGCACCAGCTGAATGTGTTCAATCATGTTTATTTAAGTAGCAGCCATACATTTTGTTTTATTTTGTTTTGTTTTATTTGAATAGAGAGCAGTAGCCAGGATTGTGACTCCACTCCCCACTTTTTTTTTCTCAGACAGTTACCAGTCTGCCCTGCTACAGTCTCCCAGTCTGCCCTGCTACAGTCTCCCAGTCTGCCCTGCTACAGTCTCCCAGTCTGCCCTGCTACAGTCTACCAGTCTGCCCTGCTACAGTCTCCCAGTCTGCCCTGCTACAGTCTACCAGTTTGCCCTGCTACAGTCTACCAGTTTGCCCTGCTACAGTCTACCAGTTTGCCCTGCTACAGTCTACCAGTTTGCCCTGCTACAGTCTCCCAGTCTGCCCTGCTACAGTCTACCAGTCTGCCCTGCTACAGTCTACCAGTCTGCCCTGCTACAGTCTCCCAGTCTGCCCTGCTACATTCTCCAGGTCTGCCCTGCTACAGTCTACCAGTCTGGCCTGCTACAGTCTCTCAGTCTGCCCTGCTACAGTCTACCAGTCTGCCCTGCTACAGTCTACCAGTTTGCCCTGCTACAGTCTACCAGTTTGCCCTGCTACAGCCTACCAGTCAGCCCATCTACACTCTCCCAGTCAGCCCTGCTACAGTCGACAAGTCATTCAGTCTACCAGTCAGCACATCTTCACCCCAGCCTCATCCAACTCCCCCAAACCACCTCTTTACCTACTCTTCCTAGGTGATAGGTATCGGTAATCGGTATTGGCGAGTACTTAAAAAAAAAAGTATTGGTACTCGTACTCGGTGTCAAAAAAGTGGTATCGGGACAACCCTAATGATTATTAAGGGGAACTCCACCCCAAATTTAAAAAAAAAATACATGGGGTTCCCCCAAAATATCCATACCGGACCCTTTATACGAGCACGCAACCTGGCAGGCCGCAGAAAAAGAGGGGGGGCGAGAGAGCCCCCCTCCTGAACCGTACCAGGCCACATTCCCTCAACATTGGAAGGATGCTTTGGGGGTCTGTGACCACTCAAAGCACCATGTCCCCATGCTGATAGGGACAAGGGCCTCATCCCCACAGCCCTTTCCTGGTGTTTTGGGGGCCAGGAACAAATCATATTCTCTTTAGTCTGTCTGGAACACTAATCTCCCCTTTAAACCAGTCAATCTTGGGATTATGGGCCCGCAACCAGGGAATACCCAGTATTACTGAAAAAATGGGGAAGTAGAGGACATCAAAACACAGGAACTCTTGATGTCCAGAGTCAGTAATTGTTAGAATTGGTTCAGTCTCTTGAGCAGTGTAAGGAAGAAAGTTACCGCTCCAGGTGGATTGTGTTAGGATGATCAGTATGGTCTCAGGAGATCAAGGGTGCTGGCAATGCACATTGCAACACATGGAAAAAGAAAATAAGGACAGCCGCACCCAAAAAAACCTTGATGGTTGTCTTTATTTAAAAAAGGAAAAATGCACTATTGTTTTACTCCCGTGTTGTGTGCTGTGACTTGTAGTGCATTTTTCCTTTTTTAAATAAAGACAACCATCAAGGTTTTTTGGAGTGCAGCTGTCCATATTTTCTTTTTCCATTTGTTGTCTTGAGCAGTGTACCCAACCTTGCTGCCATCTGCCAGGTGAAAGGTAAGACTCAGTCTCTTAGGTCTCAGTGGAATCTGCAATTTCTTGGCTAATGTGAAATCCAGAAAACAACTGCAGACACCTGAATCAACTATGGCTCGGAACTTAACTACCCCTTCCGCCACTTGCAACGAGATAAACAGAATGATATGCCTCTGTTGCTGGATCCTCTCTTGCTCATATGTGGGATGAGAGGACAGGAATTTACTCACAGGGCAGTTTTGAAGAAAATGTCCAGTACCACCACAGTACTGGCAAAGGTTGGCTTGCCGGGTGCGCATCCTTTCTCAGGGTTCAGAGTTGATCTGCATGGGTTCTACCTCAGAAGTTGCTGAAGTGGAGATGGGTAATGCCCAAAGTACCTCCAGTAACCACCTCTACACGCAAGTGGGACTCTAAGATTGAGTCTGTTTAGACCGCCTCTCCCGTAATCTGCCACCAAGCTGTATGAGGCGTTGAGGATGCTAGGAGTTTACACTGGGCTAGTTCATCTTTGAGCACCTCGGATAAGCCAAGCCAGAACTGGTACTTGAGTGCAGCTTCATTCCAGCCTGTATCTGTTGACCATTTGTGGAATTTGATCGTATAGTCCTCTACAAGCCACCACCCTTGTTGGAGTATGTGCTGGGCTGCTCCGGCCGTAGCCATTCACTGGAGGTCATCATAAAGCTGAGACTAAGTCAAGGACCCCGGTTTGATTCGCACCAGAACATGCGAACAGGCAAAAAGTTTGAGCGAACATGCAAACCCTATAGAAGTCTATGGGACATGAACATGAAAAATCAAAAGTGCTAATTTTAAAGGCTTATATGCAAGTTATTGCCATAAAAGAGGCCCGGGTACTGCACTAGGTGATATGTATCAATGTTTTAAATGATTTAAAACAACAATTTTTTCAGGAGCAGTGATTTTAATAATGCTTGAAGCGAAAAACAATGAAAGTGAAATATTCCTTTAAGTACCATGGCTGGGGGGTCCCCTTAGTCTGCCTGTAAAGTGGCAGATCTGTGCAATGTGTATAACAGTGTTGAAACAAAATTACATTTCTAAAGAAAAACATTTCATGTAAATTTGCTTGCGGCTGTAATGTATTGCCAGCTACTAATCAAGAGAAAAAAAATTGGCGTGGGTCCCCCCCATCCATACCAGGCCCTTCAGGTCTGGTATGGATTTTTAGGGGAACTCCACACCAAAAAAAATAGCGTGGGGTCTCCCCCAAAATCCATACCAGACCCTTCAGCCCATTAAATATCATCGAAGTCAGATCATCGTCTTAACTAGTTTGACTTTGGCATGCGACTTGTCCCCACGCCAAAAAAAAAAAAACGGTATATAGTCCCTCCTCCAAGACCATAGCACACCCATCAGTCTGGTATTAATTTTTAAGGGAATCCCCATGCCAAAAAATCGGCGTTGGGTCCCCCCCAAAATCCATACCAGACCCTTATCCGAGCATGCAGCCGGGCAGGTCAGGAAATGGGGTGGGGATGAGCGAGCCCCCCCCATGAACCATACCAGGCCACATGCCCTCAACATGGGGGGGTGCTTTGGAGCAGGGGGTCTTGTGCCCCCCACTTCAAAGCACCTAGTCAAAAATAAAAACGACACACAGGTTTTTGAAAAAGCAGCTCTGGCGTCCTCCTTCTCCCTCCGAAGACAGCGGAGGGAGAAGAACCGGAAAAAGGTGTCATGAGAGGAGGGAGAAAAACTGCAGGATGACGACACCAGAAGTAGAAGCTTTAATAAATTACTTTGTCAACAATTAAAACGAAAGAAGAGTGGATACCCTGCGCTTCCAGATAAGTATAAATGATAGCAGCTAACACAACTTTTTCAAAAAAGCAAAAAACAAAGGAATACAAAAGTGTAACGCTGAAATGACTAGGTGAAAATCAATACCATACAATATATGTTACAACATGTAAACAGTGAAAAATAAATGTGCATATAAGTCCTTCTAATGAAAGAAACAGCTATTGTGCCTGTCTGGCACGTAGTGCAAGTGGACAATTGCACCAGAAAATCCTGGTAGTCCTAAAAAAGTTTGTCTGGTGATTGAATCAAGTGAGTGAGTAACTGAACGTGAAAATTTGTGACTTCTTCAACGTGACGATCCCACCACCTAAAGAATTGCAGGCTTACCAGAACGTGTTGACCAATGGTGACATATGCCACAAGAGGTCAAACAAGGCTTTGAATGACGGATATCATGAACAATCCTCAGCAGGAAACATGCGCCCGATCAGTCAGGATGTCTTGCAATGGGATAGGATAGGCTGGAAACTGTACTTATTTTGAAATCACCATTGGTAGGCTCGATATGTTAAAAGTGCATGTAGAAAAGAAAAGAGGGTGGCCACATAGCGTAATTCCGTTTAACTAAAATTAGGTATTTATTCACAGCTAACAAACTCACATTTGGCTGGATTGAAAAGGTCCTTGCAAGTAAAATTAGGCGACAGTGGAGTCCTCCCGACGCGTTTCGTGGTCAAAGCACATCGTCTGGGGTGTCACTCCACTGTAGCCCACTCCAATTTATATACAGTCCATACAAACATATCCAATCAGTGAAGATCTGACTCACCTCAGACTGTCAGCAATCAAGCAACACTTCCCCCTGTCCAAGATGGCGCCTCGGCTTGCACTCCAAGCCTCAATATGGAAAAAATCAATCATGCACATGTAGGCAGGAAGTGAAAGAAGCACTTCCTGGTATTGGCTGGTATAGTCTGACGACTGAGTGTCATGATAAGAGAAACAGGAATCTTACCAATACTGACAGCGCCAGGAGAAGTCTGTTTCAGCGCATTCGCGGGGGCGCGTGGGTGCGCGCGCGCGATGTACGCGGCGCGAGCGTGCACGCGGCGGGAGCGTGCGCGCGCGCTGACGTCATTTCGGCGCCAAGAACCGCTATTTAAACCATCTGATCCCACTGTATCTTGCTGACCAGTCTGCAGCAATTCCTGACTGAATCTGAACCTGTTACCTGTCTGCCTGATTACCGAATACCTGACCCGGCTTCCGTTGACCCTTCTCTGCCTGCAGCCTGCCTCTGACCCCGGCCTGATCCGACTACCGACTCTGCTTGAACCCGTCTTGCTGTCTGCTTACCTGATTCAACGACCCGGTCTGAACCTGATTTAACCCTCGTACCTGTCTCCGTCTCCTGATTGGTGCCTGATCCAGTGTCTGACAATCCCTTGGCTCCTATTCACAAGTGCTACAACACCGTTCCTGTGTTTGCTGGATTTCTGCTAGGACCTCGTCAACACCTGTTCACTTCCTCTTCCGGTCCATCTCCAGCTTCCCACCAGGCACTTGTGTCCCTCCAGACTTTGTACCCCCTGTCTGCTCTACCAGGGGTTCCTGAGTCAGAGGATTACGAGAGGCCGTTCCCTGCACATTGGGCTCCATAACCAGGTACGTGACACTGAGTGTTGTAAATACTACCCATATGGATGATGCCACGAGTACCTGGCCCACCACATCTGCCTCCTTCAGGTCCCAGACCAAACCCCATCGATCATCCAGAACCAATGCAAATAGGCCTACTTCGGCCATCCCTGACTCCGGAGGAGCGTCAAAGGCGTCGATCCAATAACCTTTGCATGTACTGTGGAGGATCCGGGCACTATGTAAACACCTGCCCCGTCAAGTTCCGTAAGTGTTCAGTCCCCTCACCGGTTCTCTTCTCTGTCTTACGTAATGATAATACTCACCTGGCTGTTTCAATCTCCCTACAGCTTCCAGGAAGGAACCTCCAAGTCCCCGCAATTATTGACTCTGGTGCTTGCAGCGGTTTTATGGACGCCTTCTTTGCCTTCCGATATGGAGTTCCTCTACGACCACGACACCAGAAACTTACCGTCCATTTAGCCGACGGATCGGCTATCAAATCCGGCCCAGTTACCCAAGAGACAATTCCCCTATACATGCTCATCTCTAAGGACCACCGGGAACTACTCTGTCTGGACATTATTGAATCCCCAATGTTTCCGGTCATTCTGGGTATGCCTTGGCTGAAAGCCCATAATCCTCAGATTGACTGGGAATCTGGGACAATCCACTTTTCTTCCTCTTACTGTCGACAACACTGCCTTCAGAAGCCGGCCAGTTCCCCTCCTTCTTTGATGTGTTTAGAATCCGAAGAGGAGAACCGTCAATTAATCCCAGAAATCTATCATAGTTTCTTAGATGTATTCAGCAAAAGAGGAGCAGAGACGTTGCCTCCACACCGGTCCTACGACTGCCCTATTGAACTTTTACCTGGAGCAGAAATTCCGTTTGGAAGAATATTTCCTTTGACTGGGCTAGAGTTGGTCACTCTCAAATCTTATATTGATGAGAATCTCGAGAAGGGGTTCATCCGCCCTTCCACATCCCCTGCGGGGGCCGGTATATTCTTCGTGGAAAAGAAGGATCACTCTCTACGCCCCTGCGTAGACTACAGGGACTTAAATAAAATCACGATTAAGAACAGGTATCCTCTCCCTCTTGTTCCTGAACTATTTCAGAGACTCGGAGCAGCCACAATCTTTACTAAACTTGACCTCCGTGGGGCTTACAACCTCGTCCGCATAAGGGATGGCGATGAGTGGAAAACCGCATTTCGTACTCGTTTTGGGCATTTCGAATACCTGGTGATGCCCTTCGGCCTTTGCAATGCCCCAGCCACGTTCCAACATTTTGTAAATGACATTTTCAGAGACTATCTTGATTTATTCGTTATTGTTTACCTAGATGACATCCTGATCTTCTCTTCCTCCCTGTCAGATCATCAAAGTCATGTCAAAAAGGTCCTAGCTCGGCTCCGTCAACACAGTCTGTATGCTAAAGCGGAGAAATGTGAGTTTGAAAGAGAGAGCATTCAGTTCCTAGGTCTCATCATTTCAATCGACGGTGTCAAGATGGACCCTCAGAAGGTCACCGCCATTACAGATTGGCCCGCTCCCACCGATAAGAAATCAGTCCAGCGTTTCGTGGGATTTGCAAATTTTTATCGAAAATGTATCAAAAACTTCTCTTCCATAATTGCTCCCATCACAGGTCTGACCAAACAGGGTATCCGGTTCCAGTGGTCCCCAGAGGCTCAAGCGGCTTTTTCTACCCTGAAAAACCTTTTCATTTCAGCATCCATCCTAAAACATCCTGATCCAGTTCTACCTTTTATCCTGGAAGTGGACGCCTCCGAGGTGGCGGTCGGAGCAGTGCTTTCCCAGAGACAAGGACCCAAATCCCTTCTGCATCCAGTTGCGTTCTTCTCCCGCAAACTCTCCGAAGCTGAAAGAAACTATGACGTTGGGGACAGGGAACTTTTAGCAATCAAGGCAGCCCTTGAGGAATGGCGTTATCTCCTGGAGGGTGCAGCTCACCCCATCTTGATCTATACAGATCACAAGAACTTGGAATATTTAAAGGTTGCTAAGAGACTGAGGCCACGGCAGGCCAGGTGGGCATTGTTCTTTACTCGGTTTTCCTTCCATATAACCTACAGACCCGGATCAAAAAACACTAAACCCGACGCGCTATCCCGGATGTTCCATGGGCCTGAAGCTCCTTCCTCCCCGGACACCATCCTCGCCCCTGGCAATTTTCTCATGTTACAGGGAGATCTTCTGTCTCAAATTAAGCAGGCCTCTTCATCAATTCCCTCATCTCCAAACCTTACTCTGCAGTTAAGAGACGGCATGCTATGGAACAAAAACAAGATCTTTGTGCCTCAACAACTACGATTGACAATTCTCAAGTCCTGCCATGACCACGAACTAGCCGGACATTTCGGAATCCACAAGACAGCCGAACTCATCCAGCGTACCTTCTGGTGGCCTCAATTATTACAAGATTGCAAAAGCTATGTGGAATCCTGTGCCACCTGTATCCAACACAAGGGTAGCAGAACCAAAGCGTGGGGGTTACTTAAACCACTGCCTGTTCCAGAGAAACCTTGGAGAATGATTTCAATTGATTTTATTGTTGAGTTACCTCCATCTGAAAACTATACTACCATCTTTGTAGTGGTGGACAGACTTTCAAAAATGGCGCACTTCCTACCGATGGTAGGAACACCTTCGGCTGCCGAAACAGCAAAAATTTTTATTAAAGAAGTAGTAAGGCTCCATGGTATACCTGCTAATATTGTATCTGACCGTGGGGTGCAATTCACCTCGAGGTTCTGGAAAGCGTTATGTGGGGCGCTGAAGATTGAACTTTCCTTTTCATCTGCGTACCACCCACAGACCAACGGCCAGACCGAGCGCACCAACCAGACGCTCGAGCAATATCTGCGATGTTTCTCCAGTTTTTCACAAGATGATTGGGCTTCTCTGTTGCCCCTTGCAGAGTTTGCCTACAATAACTCAATCCATTCAGCCACCCAACAGTCCCCATTCTTTGCCAACTACGGCTTTCATCCTCTGTTCTTATCCAACCATATTCCGGAATGCTCAGTACCAGCTGTTCAGGAAACCTTGGATTTTTTTTCCACCAATAACAAGATACTCCAGGAAACAATGGCAAGAACCCAGGAGTATAATAAGGAGGTCTTTGACAGAAAGAGGAGAGGACAACTTAATCTGGTACCAGGGGACCAAGTTTATTTATCCACTTTGAACTTAAAACTAGCTTGCCCAACCAAGAAACTTGGTCCTAAGTTTGTTGGTCCCTTCCAGGTACTCAGAAGGATTAATGAAGTGGCTTACGAATTGAAATTACCTGCTTCTTTTAGGATTCATCCAGTCTTTCATGTGGCACTGCTCAAACCCACAGTCCCGGATCCTTTTCCCAACCGGAATGCTGGTCCGCCCACACCAGTACTTATCGACGGCGAGGAGGAGTTCGAGGTGGAATCCATCCTGGATTGTCGGAAGAGACGTAACCAGGTTCAATACCTGGTGAAATGGAGAGGCTACGGTCCAGAAGAAAACTCCTGGGAACCAGAGGCCAACATTCACGCTCAGAGACTGGTCTGGGCCTATAAAAGGGCACACCCAAGTAGGTTGGCCCAGTTGGGCATCCGGAGGCTGCCCGTAGGGGGGGGGGGGCAATGTCATGATAAGAGAAACAGGAATCTTACCAATACTGACAGCGCCAGGAGAAGTCTGTTTCAGCGCATGCGCGGGTGCGCGCGCGCGATGTACGCGGCGCGAGCGTGCACGCGGCGGGAGCGCGCGCGCGCGCTGACGTCATTTCGGCGCCAATAACCGCTATTTAAACCATCTGATCCCACTGTATCTTGCTGACCAGTCTGCAGCAATTCCTGACTGAATCTGAACCTGTTACCTGTCTGCCTGATTACCGAATACCTGACCCGGCTTCCGTTGACCCTTCTCTGCCTGCAGCCTGCCTCTGACCCCGGCCTGATCCGACTACCGACTCTGCTTGAACCCGTCTTGCTGTCTGCTTACCTGATTCACCGACCCGGTCTGAACCTGATTTAACCCTCGTACCTGTCTCCGTCTCCTGATTGGTGCCTGATCCAGTGTCTGACAATCCCTTGGCTCCTATTCACAAGTGCTACAACACCGTTCCTGTGTTTGCTGGATTTCTGCTAGGACCTCGTCAACACCTGTTCACTTCCTCTTCCGGTCCATCTCCAGCTTCCCACCAGGCACTTGTGTCCCTCCAGACTTTGTACCCCCTGTCTGCTCTACCAGGGGTTCCTGAGTCAGAGGATTACGAGAGGCCGTTCCCTGCACATTGGGCTCCATAACCAGGTACGTGACACTGAGTGTTGTAAATACTACATGAATATGGGGACTGACACATTATTTCTATCTGAAGTTGCCATATATATTATAATAGGTCTGGCAATATAATTAGCGCGGTACGAGAACATATTTTTTCACATATTCTGGCCGTATCCATACAATAACCAAGCCTCTCTTTGGTTACAATGGGAGGCAAGGCGCATGTGTGTTAACCAAGCCTCATGGTGGGGTAGTTGAGGCTTAGACGATCAAATCAATACCGGGATCTCTGAGTGACTATGGCGCATGGACGTAAATTGTGCATGCGCGCGAACCGCGCCTCGTTCTCAGAGAAACCATTCACGATAGGTCAAATCCTCCTTTGGGGAAAAGAGTGTGTTTATCGCTATGCTAGGTCTGATTAACCCCATATGGATGCAACGACCGTCCATCAGACGGCAAATGCATTGAAATCGTCTTTCCTCTTCATATACAGTACCGAGGTATATGGACTGACTACGCCTATCAGGCAGCTAAATGAAATATGTTAAAGGAAGGATATTATGTAATAAAAGGTGGATTGTCACCATGATCAAAAAAGGAAAATTGAAGCTTTCCTTCAATATCAAATGGGGGGTGGCCAAAAATGTATAAAATGATTAAAATGAGTTAAACATTATATGTAGTACGTGCCACGTGCTTCTCTATATAAATGGAATAAGCAAGAGGTTGAAATGGCACGAAACTAAAAATGTGTATAGAATGATATACAATATATTGCAAATAAAATATATATGAACATTTAACTAAAAAAACACTGCCTCACGTCTATTGTGAGTCAGATCTCCACATACAATAGCATAAGGTGACATATATAACCGTTAATCGACATACAGTTAGCATTGCAAAATAAAATCACCATTGAAATTATGATCAGAGTACAATGCCAATTGTTGCAAAATTCCCTACGGACCCAGAGTGATCATGACCGACAATATATATTTTAGGACATGTTGATGAATGAGTTTATTACCCATTCGACGTTGAGTCCTAATGGGGTATGAGTCTGGAGTTCATATATCCAGAAAGTCTCTAAACGAGAGACCCCCCGAGTCATGGCTCCACCTCTCCATGGGGGAGTGTATTTGTCAATAACAACAAACTGAGTCCCCTTTGGATTTTTATGGTGGTGTTGTTTATAATGTCGAGGGACAGGGTGTTTGGTGTCACCACCTATTATGAGTGCAATATGTTCACTCACTCTGATAGAAAAATTGCTGATGGTGCGACCGACATACTGCATGCCGCAGGGACATGTTAATAAGTACACAATGTACTTAGTCGCACAAGTGCAGAATGTTTTTATAGTGTACTGCTTACTAGTGACCGTGGATGAAAATCCCAAAATTTTTCGTGTGGTCAAGGCATTAAATTGGCACACTTTGCATTTCCTGCAGGGGTAAAAGCCGACTAAATTATGAAAAAAAGAGGGTTTGACAGGAGGGTTGATGATGTTTGGGGCGATTTTGTTCTGTAAAGAAGGTACTCCTTTAAAAACTACTCTGGCCTGTTTGGGCAGTAGGGAACCCAAAACTTTGTCACCTTTGAGGATGTTCCAATGTTTGTTAACCACTTAAGGACCGCCGCATGTACATTTACGTCGGCAGAATGGCACCGACAGGCACATCAACGTATATATACGTTGGTGCCTTGGGGGGGATCGGGGGTCCAATCGGACCCCCCCCCCCCCGTACATGCGGCGGTCCGCGCGGCTGCAGGAGCGATCCGACAAGAGGGGGCGGCTATCCGTTTTCACCCGCCCCCTCCGGATCGCTCCCAGCCAATGCGCGCGCCCGCCCGCCCTGTCACTTCCTCCTCCTGTGTAAACACAGGAAGGAGGAAGCTATCTGATCTCTCCCTCGGCGTTTGTTTCAAGCGCCGCTGAGGAGAGATCACAACACAACAAGTAAGTCTGCACCAACAGCACACTTAAACACACACAAAAACACATTTAACCCCCGCGATCGCCCCCCCCCTCCCCCCTGTAATGTAATGTATGATTACTGTATTTAGTGACAGACAGTGTGACAGTCAGTTAGTGTTAGTGTCAGGATAGCCCCCCCACCCCCCCCCCCAATAAAGTTTTAACCCCTTGATCACTGCCCTAGTTAACCCTTTCACTCCCTATTGCCAGCATCACTAAGCAATCATTTTTCTGATCGCTGTATTAGTGTCGCTGTTCCCGCTAGGTAGCTAATTTTTTTTTAATGTGATTTTTTTTTTACTAAAGACATGTGGCTAAATAAATTTTGGCCTAAATATTTGACTAAAATTTAGTTTATTGTTTTTTTATTATAACAAAAAGTAAAAAATATTGTTTTTTTTTTCAAAAATGTCGCTCTATTTTTGTATATAGCGCAAAAAATAAAAATCGCAGAGGCGATCAAATACCACCAAAAGAAAGCTCTATTTGTGGGAAAAAAAGGACGCAAATTTTGTTTGGGAGCCACGTCGCACGACCGCGCAATTGTCTATTAAAGCAACGCAGTGCCGAATCGCAAAAACCCCTTGGGTCATTTGCCAGCGTATTGGTCCGGGTCTTAAGTGGTTAAAGATGTTCCTAATTTGCTTATATTGACTAGAATAAGAGGTCAGCATAGCAAATTTAAAACTGTCGTCAGCAGGACGTTTAGGTTTAACAGATATAAGTGACTTCCTGTCCAATGAAAGAACTCGCTGTAATTCCAAGTCAACATCATTGATGGAGTATCCCTTTTCTACGAACCTTGATTTTAAAATCTCGGCTTGTGCAAGATAGGTGTTGTTATCCGTGCAGTTCCGGCGGCTACTATGGGCAGTAGAAGACATGCCTGATGTTTTTGCTTACCACGCTTTCCAAAAACGGAAGCTTAAGTTTTAGCTGATCTATTATGTGTCCCACTTCCACCGCTTCAGGCTCTACCATTTTGCACGTGCTCACCGGCTCAGTGCAGTCGCAGAGAAGGCTCTTCAAAGGGCCCGGACATCAGAGCTCTGTAAAGCTAGGGGGACACAAGCGTAAGCACCTTGTGTGAGTTGGATACAGATTAATCATAAGACGCCTACTCGCATCTGGCTGCGCAGATTAGCAGGCATTGTTGTCAGACTAAGTTCAGCTGCTGATGCACCTGGGTAAGTTCCTCTGTTTTTAGCTTAGGACTTGGTCTCCCCATTGAATAAGGTCAGAGGAATATAAGGAGGGATCGCCATCTGAACCTGGTGGACCCTTATTCTCCTCTGTAGAGACTTAAACAGCTCATAGATTGAGCCAGCAGACCTGTCAGGCAATGCAGCATTCCCCCAACGTTGCAGCCACTCTGCATGTGTTTGTTTTTTGCTTCACATTTGTCTGCAAGAGGTTAACTGCTAGGTTCGCAGCATCCTCGCAAAAAAAAAAAAAGGGGGTGTGCCCCTTTTTCCTGCTTTAATCCTGAAATAAAGGGATTATAAGCCTGGGATAAAGCTTCACTGTCAGACGCATGTGCGTAAGTGTTTTACTTTCTGGTGACGGTGACGTGGCGGCGTCAACGTCACCGCCACGTCACCGCGCTGTCTGCCGGCGGGGATTTTGGTTTGATCATGTGTACACGATCAAACCAATATACCCCAGCAGACAAATCCGATCAAAACAGTCTGTCAGACCGATTTGATCGGATTTATTTGGTCATGTGTACGCGGCCTAAGAAAAGTTAATTGTTAGGGTTTTGTAATTCCTTTCTAAACGAATAGTCAATGTAAAGTATGTTGCCATGTTTAGGTGAGTTCACATTTCATAATTGAAGTCTGTTCTGATGATAGTCATGTCAAGTTTATTTTCCCTAAGGCAGCTTGTTTGTATGCACTTTGATTGTTGGAGCTATTTATATTTCTAAGTATTTTAAATTCAGAGGAACCAAATTACTGTTATTATTGCTGTATCATCAGCATGAACGTTTGTAATGAAAATACCAATCAAATGGAAGGCATGTTGCAAATCTTGTAAAAGGATTAAATTATAGATGCAGTTTTAAGGCAGTGTTTTAGAAATCAATCAAATTAATCACAGCCAGTTCTCCTATTCTTAGAGAAGCACTGCTGTGTGCCTGTGTGTGTGCATACACACATGTGTAGCCCATGTCTCTGTATGAATGTAATGTCAAAATTAATTCAACATTGAGTGGGACAGGTCTGAAAGTAAAAAAAAAAGAAAGAAAACAAATGTTATTACAGTATTGCCTCATTAGATGTCACTAAAAGAGTGACAGGTTGACTCTTATCCATAATGTTCTCACTGACTATGCTGTCTTTGATCCAATAATATTTATTCGTAATTATAAAAGAGGTACATTCGCACACGTAATTATAAAAGAGGTACATTCACACACATGTTTCTGCAGCTTTATAAAACATTATACTGCATATGTCTTTTGTTAGTATTTTGGAAAGTAGAAATGCTTCTTCTGTCACCTATTTTATTTGTAACTGCATCATACAACTGACAGTACCATTGGTTATGCTTCAGACTTACAGTAATATACTGGTTGGCTGGAGGCATCTATTAGGTACTATCCTTACAATACATCATGGATGGACAAATCTGAAATGCTGGCTATTGTATTCTGACAGCCAGTGCTAGTGGCTGAAATGCTGGCTATTGTATTCTGACAGCCAGTGCTAGTGGCTGAAATGCTGGCTATTGTATTCTGACAGCCAGTGCTAGTGGCTGAAATGCTGGCTATTGTATTCTGACAGCCAGTGCTAGTGGCTGAAATGCTGGCTATTGTATTCTGACAGCCAGTGCTAGTGGCTGCCAGAGTACCCAAACCGCAACTGCAACTAATTGGATGCAGCCACTGTTCTGTTGAATTGGCAGGTTCACCCAGAAAGTGAATTTTGTCCAGTTCCTGATAAAAAATTGTTCAGTGTACGGCCAGCTTTGTCACAGCTACATCTGTTGTCTCCTGTATGTTGACTTAACACCCAAAATGTATTTTTATTTTGTAATCTGTGTTGCTGCCTCCTGTCACCCTACTGTGCAGTGCAAAAAGGTGTATTGGCTTGGTAATTATGGATAGATTATTTAAATGGTACAATTTGTGTCTGATATTTGCATTTTCCAATTTACACTTTTGCTTGAATCGGATCAGCTCTGTTTTAGAAGAATAGATCTAGCAGGGAATAGTTAAACCTACTTTTTTTTTTGCAATCCGTGTCCTATCTCTATTGATGTACAGAAAGTTAGAGGAAATCTTTTAAACACAGTAAAATACCATCTTTACCAGTTGTCACCAGAACTAGTGCTCTATATAATGATTTCCCTTCCCCTACCCTCTCCAGTTATGGTGACAACTAAGGATTTCTTCTTATATCCTGCGACATAGCCCAAACTGGAAGTAAGGGTACATTTCCCCAATTAATGGGCAAAAAAGTGACCAGGGTTCTAACTGTCACTTACTGTGTTCAAAATAAAAAGTGTTTCATTTAGTTTAACTTCAAAAAAACAAAGTATGGCTTGGTTCACACTAGCCCTGACTCCAAAGTTGACTTTTAATGCAATTTTGGAGTGCAACTTTGATATGACTTTGAAGTCAAGGTCGGACCAGGGTGTAAAAAGTCACATCAATGGCACAAAGTAGTGCAGGAATCTTTTTTTGGTTAAAAATAACAAACATGTCATACTTTCCTGCTCTGTGTAGTTGGTTTTGCACAGAGCAGCCCTGATCCTCCTCTTCTCGGTCATTCTTTCCTGCTCCAGGCCCCCCCCCTCCTGTTCAGTGCCCCCACAGCAAGCAACTTGTTATGGGGGCACCTAAGCCGAGCCACTGCTTCGTGGGTCCTTAAAGACACAGATCCACGGCCCGACCCCACCCACTTTCTCTCCTTATTGGCAGCGGGAGCCAATGGTGCCACGCTGTTGTCTCAGCCAATGAGGGAGTCCTGGGCAGCCGAGACACTCCTGTAACATCGTTGGATCAGGTAAGTATCAGGGAGGCTGAGGGGGATGCTGCACACATAAGGCTTTTTATCTTAATGCTTAGAAATGCATTAAGATAAAAAACGTTTTGCCTTTACAACCACTGTGATGGTTTGGATCTGTCTTGCCTGATGGATGGCTGGTTTTCGCCATATTTTGGAGAGACAGACACATTGATTACACAGCTGTGTGTTCAGCTTTTTAGTGCTGGCCTGGCTGTGGCTCAGGGCCCCACCCACAGACAGGAAGTCTGGTCCCTGGGAGCCAGGTGAGCTCCCAACTCTCTGAAAGGAGTCAGAGAGAGGCTGCATGGATTGCAGTTAGTGTGTGCAGATCTGCAGTTTGCAGATGCCGCTTTATGTTTGAGCAGCAAGTCGCTGACTAGGAGAAAAGCAAGGATTGAGCGCTGACTAGGAGAAAAGCAAGGATTGAGCTTATCTCTGGGAAACGCTGTGTGTTCTGAGGAACAGAACTTGGGCTTAGGCTAGAGGCCTGAAGCCGTCAGATGCCAGGATTGAAAGCCAGGAGGCTAAGCTCTTTAGTTTGTACAATGCAGTAATGGTGGAAACCCCCTGCGAGGGATGCTATTGCATATGTGAACCTTTTGTGAGTTTTTAAATAAAAGTGGGCTACCAAGCCCTTAAAAACGCACCTGCCACTGGAGTCTGATTCCCCAAATCTTACACCACTTTAACACGGGTCCAATAGGGAAACATTGAATGTCATCTGACTTGGTGCCTCCCTTAAGTATGAATCACAACATGACCACAACACGACTTGAGGTCGCCTCCAGGAGGGGGGGAACTCCACTCCAAATTTTAAATAAAAAAACGACATGGGTTCCCTCTCTAGGAGCATACCAGGCCCTTAGGTCTGGTATGGATTTCAAGGGGAACCCCCAATGCCGAAAAAATGGTGTGGGGGTTCCCCCCAAATCCCTACCAGACCCTTATCCGAGCACGCAGCCCGACTAGTCAGGAAGGGGGGTGGGGACGGGCGAGCGCCCCCCCTGAGCTGTACCAGGCAGCATTCCCTCAATATGGGGGGGTGCTTTGGGGCAGGGGGTGCCCTGTGACCCCCCCACCCCAAAGCACCTTGTCCCCATGTTGATGGGGACAAGGGCCTCTTTCCGACAACCCTGGCCGTTGGTTGTCGGGGTCTGCGGGGGGCTTATCGGAATCTGGGAGCCCCAGATCCTGGCACCCCACCCTATGTGAATTAAAAACACTACACATGTTTTTAAAGTAGTTTATTAGGCAGCTCCAGGGGTCTTCTTTAGACTTCGGGGGTCTTCTGCCGGGCACCACCACTGTCTTCTTTTAGCTCTTTTACCAGCGGCGGCCCGGTATTCTCCTTTCTTCCGACTTCGGGGTGGGGTCTTCTTCCAACTTCGGGGGTTTTCCGACTTTTCTGCTCACTTCTCTGCTCTCTTCTCCCACTCTCCGGTTATTTTTCTCTTCTGCCAGGCACCACCGCTGCCTTCTTTCAGCTCTTTCACCAGCGGGGGGCCCGGTCTTCTGCGTTGCCTTCATCTCTTCTTCTCCTCTTTGATGCAGACTTGACGCTCCCTCCCACTCTAATGGCCGGTGTGCGGGCAGTGGCAATTTATTTAGGCCTCTTATGAAGTCACAGTCCCAGAATGCTCCGGGTGGTCACCACCCGGAGCATTCTGGGACTGCGGCATCATAAGAGGCCTATATAAATCGCTGCACACTGCACGCCAGCCATTACAGCGGGAGGGAGCGTCGAGTCAACATCGAAGAAGAGAAGAAGGCAACGCAGAAGACCGGGGCCCCCGCTGGTGAAAGAGCTGAAAGAAGACAGCGGTGGTGCCCGGCAGAAGACCCACAAAGTCAGAAAAAGATCCCCGGAGCTGCCTAATAAACCTGTGTAGTGTTTTTTTTTTATTGACATTTTTCTACCACCAGGTGAATGGGTAGGGGTACGTTGTACCCCATACTTATTCACATCTGGTGGGGGGGCTGCGATCTGGGGGACCCCTTGTTAAAGGGGGCTCCAGATTCCGATAAGCCCTCCGCCCGCAGACTCTGACAACCAACAGCCAGGGTTGTCGGGAAGAGGCCCTTGTCCCCATCATGGAAACAAGGTGCTTTGGGGTGGAATTTGGGGGGAACCCCCACGCTGTTTTTTCGGCACGGAGTTCCTCTGTGGGAGGTATGAGCTTGCCTTATAACAGGTTCACACTGGGTCGACTTCCTGTATAGTTGCCTCACTGTGAACGGTGATCCGACTTGGAGGCTAATTCCATTGAAATCAATGGGTACAGGTTGCCTAGAAGTCGGATTGAAGTAGTACAGGATTCTTTTCTGAAGTCAGAGCTTACGTTAAGACGGCTCCCATTCACTTTCATTAATTTTTTAGACAGGTATCTGCACCCCCCCTCCCCCCTGAAAGGTGCCAAATGTGACATCAGAGGGGGAGGGCTCCGAAAAGCGGAAATTCAATTTTTGGGTGGAACTCTGCTTTAAATAACTAAAAGGATAAATTATACTTCTATACTTGCAAGGTTGCTTTAACTGACATATTACTATATTGTAACTCTTATTGCCACTTGCAAGGTTGCTTTAACTGACATATTACTATATTGTAACTCTTATTGCCACTGTTGTGTGAGTATCCGTTTACATAGGAGCAGAAAAATATGATTCTGTCTAAATACCTAAATTTCTGACTGTCCTAATAAAGCCAAAACTTGCCAGTAAACACAGCTGGAAAGCTGCAGGGGGAGGAGAGGTTAGGTGTACTACAAATGCATGCCCAATGTCCACAACTGGTTAAAGTCTTATTGACTGATCCACTACCTTACTTTGTGAAGGAAGTATAGAATTTGACATGATTAAAGTTGTTGTAAAGGTATATATTTTTATAATCAACATGTTATACTTACTTGCTCTATGCAATGGTCTTGCACAGAGCGGCCCTGAACCTCCACTTCTGTAGTCCCGCGCTAGCGCTGTCCTCCTCTCTGAGTGCCCCCATAGCAAGCTGCTTTCTATGGGAGCACTCTTGCCAATGACTCCCACTGCTGTCTCTGTGCCTGTTAGAGAGATGGAGAGAGAGAGCAGCACAGGATATAAATCAGGTAAGTATTTGTCTTAACCACTTAAGCTCCAGAAGGTTTTACCCCTTCACGACCAGAACATTTTCAGCACGGCGCTATTTTAATTGGCAATAAGTCATGCAATACTGTATGCAGATGACATATTTATAATTTTTTTTCTCACATAAATTGAGCTTTCTTTTGGTGGCATTTGATTAGCTTTGTTTTTAAATTTTTTGCAATAGAAAAAAAAAATTTGGGGAAAAAGAACAATAGTTTATATTTTCTGTCATAAAACATATCCAATAAAATCAAATTTCATAAAAAATTTAGGCCAAAATTTGTTTTGTTTTTTTGTTTTTTTTACTAAAGACATGTATCAGAATACTACAGACTAAATAATATATATTTATTGTAAAGTTATAGCATTCACAAAATATGATGTATATATATTTGAAAATTGATCAATCATTCCTTGAGGCCCTTAAAATGTACGGACAGTACAAATTACCTTTTTTTTAAATATACAGTCTGAGGAATTTAGTAAGAAACATGGCAAGTTATTTTTAAATTTAAAATAGTAAAAAAAGGTTTTAATTTAACTTAACAATAAATTATAATTTGTTTACATACCATCACCAGCACAGTACAGGGTAATGATATGAATGGTGATCAGGTGATATGAATGGTGATCAGGGACACTAACTGGTTATTTTTTTAAATAATGTTTTAGTCAATATTTTAAATATTTTTTTTTTTTTTTAAATACGTTACCCACCTAGAGTAGTACAATGTTACTATGGTAACATTGAACTACTCTGATTAATCAGGGATTTTTATTTTAATTGCTGGCACAATGAAGATCGTTGTACCAGCAATGCTTTCAACTGTCATGAATGGATTAAGTCTATGACAGCTGTGAATACTAGTGATCTGTGATTGGCTACAGATACATGGTACAGGGTGCTATGATTGGCCCAGGTACCATGTGGTAGTTGTGGGCCAATCACAATTTACTGGCAAAGGAAGCAAAACTGTTATGAATCATATTAATTCAAAACAGCTTTGACATTGTGATCATGTGATTGCATAGCAATCACCGGGCCCCGCGGATCGAGATCCACATTCTGCCGTGTCCATGTACGTCGCTTTGCCTGGAAATAGTCCATAATGTAGAGGAAAAAATGCTTTTTAAATGATTTGCATTTTAAATTTGCAAACTCTAGATTAAATATCATCCCCTTCATATGAAACCCTATAAACTCGTATAAATATATCTTCAGATATCATATCATTAGATAAAGGAAATAGAGACAACACAAATCAAGACGAACTGCATCATGGAGACCAAGGAACTATCAAAACAAACATCATGTAAAGATTAAATACATTATTAAGAAATGCAAAGAATATGGCACAACCTTCATTCTGCCTAGAGTAGACTATACAGCAAAACTCAGAGACTGGGTAAGGAGGATATTAGCCAAAAAAGCAATCAAAAGGCCAACGGTAACTCTGAAAGAGCTGCAGAGGTTTACAGCCAGAATGAGAGAAACTGTGTGTGGGACAACTGCCACTTGGATGCTCCAGCAAACTGATTTTTTTTTAAAGAACGATGCAAAGAAAAAAATTAATGCAAAAATCACATACAATTCTATTTGAAGATTTCCAAAGCATCTTACAAATATTTAAACCCTCAGGTGGCCAATGGAACCTCCCAGATAGCAAGAATAACAGTATTTAATTGCAAATCTGTTAACATGCTACACATTTTTACTGGCAACTTGTACACTTACAGAGCACTTGAAGCACAAGTTCTAATTTGCATGACTAGTTTTTAGCAAGAGCAAAGTTGCAGTGTTGAGTCTACAGCAAGAGCTCTGCAGGTCTACAGCATGAAAATTCAGCCACAGTGACCCCTGTGGCGGGATGACTATTGCACAACATAACTGAACCAAACCTTGCAGCAGACTTGCAGAATGCTTGCAAAGAAAATAGATCTGGAGTCATGCAATGCAAATGAAAATTTGCTGCAATTGTGCAACTAAGGTGAAACCTGCCAAGTGTAGCAATAGCTTAGCAAGTCATGTTCAAACTTACAGCACAGTTGCTTGCTATCTGGGCTTTAGGAATGGCACCTCACAGACAAGACTACTTAAGTCTGCCCACAGGATGTAACAACAGGGGAAAAGGCAGAGAGCACAATTGTGAGGTAAGTATGTATCTCAGAAAGCTGGGTGAGTTTAGCTTGGGGGAAAAGGATAAGTGAGCTTTTTTTTTGTTAAGGTGAACGCATCCTTTCAAGCAATCACATTCACATGTACAGTATGGATGAAAAAACTCTACAGTCTTGATGAATGGGCATAACTTAAAAAATAAAATGGAAGCATTTTATTATGTAAAACAACAATTACAAAACATAATAACTAAATCAATCAAAATGAATGCACATGTTGTTCAGCTTAACAATCTTATATATCATGTCTATTTATTCAAAGTTAGTTATCCATTTATTGAACATTTGCATTGTTCATATTGATAATGTAATCCGCAGGAGCACAGTGCTATTACTCAGTTTAATTATATGGTTTCAACGAAAGGAAGAGCATTGTGTGATCTGAGATAAAGTCACATTAACTAAATTCCTGGAAAACTACATAGCCACCCTAGTTTATCGTTATACTGCTTTGTTCTATTCTGTATTTAACGTGCATAAAAGATCCTATGCATGAACTGATTTTTGTAGGTGATGTGTCCATTTCCAGTAACAGCAAGAAAAGACTAACAGTCAATAACATCTTAGGGTAATAAAAAGGACTTGTGTACAAGAGATCTTAAAGCTGAGCTTGCGCTAAAAGGCAAAATTCACTTATCAAACCATGCACTGCGAAAGAGTGGTCATAGTTGGGTTCTCTTGACAGCCCTTTAGTTGTATTAACCCCCACTGGAAGGTTACAGCGATAAGGGTGGTGTAGAATAGTGGATGATTTCCTCTAAAAGAAGAAGAATCAGCACAAGGGACATATAAAAATCAGCACAAGGGACATAAGTTAGAGTTAGTATGATGTTTTTTTATTTTAGCTAAACTTGGTCCCTCTTAAATGATGTCTTCCTATTAAAGCCTAAGGCCGCGTGCACACGATCAGACCGGTCAGATGAAACTGGTCTGAAGACCAGTTTCATCGGACCAATTCGATGTTGTGTACGGCCCATCGGACCGTTGTCCGTCGGACCACAGTTTTAAAACTTGCTTTAAAATCTGTCCGATGGACACCTGTCCGTCGGACAGATTAGATGGTTAGTACACAAAAGCATCGGACCAAAAAACCCTGCATGCTCAGAATCAAGTTGACGCATGCTTGGAAGCATTGAACTTCGTTTTTTCAGCACGTTGTTGTGTTCTACGTCACCGCGTTTTGGTCCGATGGGATTTTGGTCTGATGGTGTGTACGCACATCAGACCATCAAGACCACTTCAGCGTGGTCCGATGAAAACGGTCTGTCAGACCATTCTCATCGGACCGGTCTGATCGTGTGTACGTGGCCTAAGACAGCATGATATAGCAGTACAACCCTGATTACTATACAAAGGTTTTGGGGCCTGTGTCAATGGCATTGGCTTGATATCAGCTTGACATGCTTCTAAGGTAATTTAGAATTCAATGTCAGGTGTAATTGACCTGCAGTTGACCTGCCATTTACATCGGTTATTTTACGCATTAATGCCGATTGTGTTATGCCAGCTCATTCATTTGGTTAGGCTGTCTGGTGCACTGAAACACAAAAGAAAAACCAAATGCATTATTTTTAGCAAATGCCGTATTCAACAGCACGGGGTCGTGTGTTACAGTGTGCTGCAGTGTTCTGAATCACAGGTGCGTTCGGGTGCAATTCAGAATGAATGGTATTTCAGCACACCAATACACTTAGCATACGTCACCATGTGTTGTGGCCACATTCATATTATTCAAATGCAACAGTGTAAACCTGGTAAATTTTTTAAATGCATGCAGAGTAAGTATCTGAAATTGGTACCAGCCTTGTAGTGTACTGTACAGCAGAGGTATGAAAAGGGATAATGAGAAGCAGCACAAGGAGCCAATCAGCTGTGCTGTAATGCAAGGAGCATTATGATAGAAGGAGAGTAACAGAGATGAACTCGACAGTGTGCTGCTTCTACTTTCACTGTCCATTCACAGGGTTGGGAGCTGCAACTAAATGTGAAACATCAGCAGAGAAAGATCTGGTTCCTTCCTGTGCCACACAGGGCTGTGTACATTTTAGAACTAGATGGACAGAAACACTAATCATTTGCTCTCCTATATGTGTTTGATCTTTGTATTTAGCTGTTTTCCCAGAATATACAGGTAGTTTTAAATAAACCAATATTGGTACATGGCAGTCAGGCAGTATAGTTAATGTATGGCTGGACTTTTCAATCTACATATAATTTTACATTACAAATACACAGTAAGCCAATTTCTCCTCTTCTCCATCGTTGTACATAGTGAGAGGTAGTTTTTGATTATTTATATGGCATATTAAAAAAATATGTGTGAATCCCTAAGGCCTCGTACACACGAGGGGATATGTCCGCTGAAAACGGTCCGATGGACCGTTTCAGCAGACATCTCCGCTCGTGTGTATGGGCTAGCGGACAGATTTCTCCACCCGACAGATTTCAAAGCATGCTTTGAAATCCATCCGGTGGGAATCTGTCCGCCCGACATGTCTGCTGGTTAGTACACTTACCAGCAGACATGTCGTCCCCCACCGCCGCCGCGCCGCCGCCGAATGGATTCGGCGCATGCGCGGAAGTGTTTTACTTCCTGGTGCGGTGACGGGGCGATGACGCGGCGACGTCAACGTCACCGCCGCGTCACCGCGCCGTCCGGCGGCGGGGAATTTGATCCGATGGTGTGTACACGCCATCGGATCAAACTCCCGATCGGACATATCCGATGGAAATGGTCCGCGGACCGTTTTCATCGTATATGTCCGATCGTGTGTACGAGGCCTAAGAGTCATGTGCAGAAAGTTTTTAAGTTATGAAGAATATCAGTAAGAGAAACACTTTTTTCAATCATTGTATTACCTTGTTTGGATGTGAAAGTTGTTTGTTGTGCCCGTGTGTTCATAATCGTGAACCGCAGCAGCGAAAATCATAGCAAAAATTTCCAGTTCTGTTAGCCAGTGCTAGAGAAATGAAAGAGTGCCATAATTATTCATCAAGGAACTCCATTACTTAACCCTCTGCTATTTTCTATACCTTAATATACATGAGACTAAAAAATGTATTTGCATTCTTAAAACACAACAAACTACTTGTGATTGTAAAGTCTTGTTAAAAAAACAAAAAACAAGAAAAGATGTTATACTTACCTCCTCTGTGCAGTTGGTTTTGCACAGAACAGCCCGGATCCTCCTCTTCTCGGGTCCCTCTCTGTTACTCCTGGACCCTCCCTCTTATCGAGTGCCCCCTCAGCCAGCAGCTTTCTATAGCCACTTAAGACCCGGACCAAAATGCAGCTAAAGGACCTTGTCCTTTTTGCGATTCGGCACTGCGTCGCTTTAATTGACAATTGCGCGGTCATGCGACGTGCCTCCCTAGAGCGACAATTTTGAAAAAAAAATCAATATTTTTTACCTTTTGCTATAATAAATATCCCCAAAAATATATAAAACAATAGGCTGATATGTATTCTTCTACCTAATTTTGGTAAAAAAAAATCGCAATAAGCGTTTATCGGTTGGTTTGCACACAATTTATAGTGTTTACAAAATAGGGGATAGTTTTATTGCATTTTTATTATTTATTTATTTTTTATTTTCTTACTACTAATGGCGGCGATCAGCGATTTTTTTTTTCGGGCCTGCGACATTATGGCGGACACTTCGAACAATTTTGACACATTTTTGGGACCATTGTCATTTTCACAGCAAAAAATGCATTTAAAATGCATTGTTTACTGTTGAAATGACAGTTGCAGTTTGGGAGTTAACCAGAGGGGGCGCTGATGGGGATATGTGTGACCTAAAGTGTGTTTACAACTGTAGGGGGTGTGGCTGTAGGTGTGACGTCATCAATTGTGTCCTCCTATAAGAGGGATGACACGATCGATGCTGCTGCCACAGTGAAGAACAGGGAAGCCGTGTTTACACACGGCTCTCCCCATTCTTCAGCTCCGGGGACTGATCACCGCACTCCAGCGGCGATCGGGTCAGTGAGTCCCGCGGTCCCGGAGCTTTGGACCGGGTCATGGGTGCGCACCGCGGACCCACAGCTGGGTACTAGCACAGCACGTACCTGTACGTGCATGTGCCATTCTGCCGACGTATATGTGCAGGAGGCGGTCCTTAAGTGGATTGAGACATCTGAGCTGAGTCAGACCTCCATGTATCCTTTAAGACATGAAGCTGCTACACACAGAATGTGTTTTATCTTAATGCATAGAGTGTATTAAGATAAAAAAAAAAACTTCTGCCTTTACAACTTCTTTAACCACTTACGGCCCGCCTGCTGCAGGAATACGCCGGTTGTTTGAAAAAGGGAATATTGTTGTTATGGTAGCAGCTAACTACCATAACCCTGGTATCTGCTTTTTCAGCGGGTGGTCAGCTACAAAATAAAAGTGGTCTCTGAGGCGAATACGCCGCAAGATCACTTTCATCGGCAGCAGGAGAGGGCCCCCCCTCCCGCCGCTCTCCGGTGCGATAGGGTCTTCTCCCTTGCTGTGTATGGAGACGAGTGAAGGGAAGATGGCCCCCACCCATCTCCATATCACTGCAGGGCAGAAGCAACATCAAAACGTCACTTCCGCTCATAGCTTTTAAAGGGTCTTTTTTTTTCTTTTTAGAATGGACTAAAATGCAATACAAATAAATAAATACAATTATGTCAAATATCTGAGGTCTTTTTGATCCCAGATCTCATATTTAAGAGGACCTGCCATGCTTTTTTCTATTACAAGGGATGTTTACATTCCTTGTAATGGGAATAAAAGTGAACCAATTGTTATTTGATTTTATTTTTAAAACAGTTAAATAAAATAAAGTAAAATAAATACGTTTATTTTTTATTTTTAAAGTGCTCTGTCCCAACGAGCTCGCACGCAGAAGCAAACTCATACATGAGCAGTGCTAGCATATGAAAACGGTGTTCAAACCACACATGTGAGGTATCGCTGCGATCGTTAGAGCAAGAGCAATAATTCTGGCCCTAGACCTCCTTTGTAACTCAAAACATGAGTTAGCAGCATAGTACATCCTGGAAGTTTAGACACCAGCACTGCAGTATTTCATGGTGAAGTGGTGTGCACCAGCAGTGCAGTACAAACTGGTGAGGTGTCTAGCAATCATAGCATAATGCAATTGCATCCACCAATAATTCAATCACAGGCCCTTAGAGCCCATAGTAGCCCACTTGTAAACCCTAATTGGTTCCCACAGATTCAGCAGAACACGTTATCCCCCATGCACAGCCCAGCCCGGGGGTTTAGGTGGAAACGGCCACCTTAACAACGCCCCTTGAATTTTTTGAGCTGTTTTTTTTTACCGAAGACCTATAACTTTTGATTGTGGACCAAGGTCCCTGTCATAAGAGTGGAAACCTGTCACATTTTTTTTTGGTCCTAACCCTTGACATGGGCATTACAATAAATAATTATTTGCGGTCATATTGGTCCACAGACCTGATTCATCATATGTCTGTGCTCTCTGCTGCAATGGTCAGGAGAAGATATAAATTAATAATGCGTTTTATGCATCTCAGTGGCAATAACCTCTGTTCTCCCCAGGGTGACCCTGACTATGAT
Organism: Rana kukunoris; assembly: GCA_029574335.1. Taxonomy (NCBI): domain Eukaryota; kingdom Metazoa; phylum Chordata; class Amphibia; order Anura; family Ranidae; genus Rana; species Rana kukunoris. The sequence continues at coordinate 171,492,531 of CM056053.1, read as the reverse complement.
CGGTTCCACAAAATTCAGCCGCTCATAAATCACCTGTCCCAGAAATGTACATATATGTGTATATACCCCAAAATATCTGCATAGACAAGTCCCTTGTACATTTTACTGGCAGGCATGCAATCAATATCTGCCAAGCAAGTGTGCCAAGTATTGGGTCAGAATGTATAATCTTTTTGAGAGGGCCACAGACTCTACATACGGTTTTAGAATTTATGAGGGAAAAGACAATCAAGTGAAGCCCCCCGGATGTCCAGACTAGAGAGCAGTGGTAAGAGCAGAACTTGTTGTCAACCCTGTTCAATATGGGGTACTAGTTGTACATAGATACATTTAATGCAAGCATGCTACATTTTAAATATTTGTTCCTCTGGCACCATGCAATTTAATCACAGGAGCTTTTTCAATGGCTCATTAAAATCCCAATTAGTAAGGGGGAGAAAGTCTGCTTGCGGAATTAGGAACTACCATCAAACGTGATGTATTCATCCTGCCTCCCATTCACTCAGACACGTCCAAATTGATACATTGCCTGGTGTTGTTAAAAAGCCTCTCTGCATCAACGACTATAATCGAAATATGAGAGGTATAATCTTCAACGACCAAGTGAAGAAACCATATTTAACCTTCTGCAGAGCTAGACAATGGTACAAAAGCGTCTATATATCTATTTTAATTGGCTCTATACAATATGTTTGTTATTTAAAAAAGTTACTGGAGGAACTGGATCATTCCTAAAATTTCAAGAAGTGATACTCTCAGACCTTTTATATCCAGAAGGCACTGTGCCCCAAATCCAGATGCAAGTCAGCAAGCTGCATGAGAGGCATTTTCCAGATGTCCTCCAATCTACCCCAACACAAAAATCACCCCAAACAAGATGTTGTATCTACGGTAATTGCAGAATAAAGTGTGACACCTGTTTTTTTTTTTTTTTTCTGTCCTGGCCAACCTGGCCTCTGTATCAAGTACTGCTTTTGTCGCTACCACACCATAGTGGACTATACGTCTAGGGTACAGTACTGCACAGTACACTGCACAAGAAGGGTCGCAAAAGATGTTAGGTAGTTAAGAAACTGTATATCACAGTTTCAGAGACCCTAAAACAAGTTAATAAAACACTTTTTTTTTAGTTTCAAGTTATACTGTTACTGTGTTTTATTGTTAATTGCTGTTGTGTGCTTTGCAGGAATGCAAATCAGCTAAAGCACTTATCTGTGTATTCTGACAGCAGCAGGGTGCTGCTATCAGAATACATACATCAGTGCTTGCAGATCTGCAGGAAGAGAGTTACCAAAAATGATGTGTATGTTCAGCACTGGGGGTTATAGAGCCTGTTCTCAGCATATACTTGTTTCACTTTTTTTCTGGCAGAGATGTAATTCATCCACATCAAAAGGTTTTTTTTTTTTGCTCAGCCTTGAATAAAAAAATTAACATTGCATGTATGCCAAACCTTATGAGTGTGGCAGAAACTACAAATGAGGCCCTCAAATGCCAGGACAGTTCAAACACCCCTTTTTGGAAAACAGACACCTCAAGGTATCTGCTGAGAGGCATGTTGAGCCCATGGAAGAATTTTTTTTTTTTGCTACATGTTTTTGGAAAATGCTTAACAAGTTAGAAAATTCCTTTAAAAATGAAATCTGCAAAAAATTTTACTTTGTAAAACATTTTTCTCAGTTTAGGCCGATACGTATTCTACATATTTTTGGTAAAAAAAAAAAAAAAATCGCAATAAGCGACTGGTTTGCGCAAAAGTTATAGCGCTCACAAAATAGGGGACAGAATTATTATAATTTTTTTTACTAGTAATGGCGGCGATCTGCGATTTTTATTGGTACTGCGTCATTATGGTGGACGCATCAGACACTTTTGACACATTTTTGGGGCTATTCACATTTATACAGCGATCAGTGCTATAAATATGCACTAATTACTGTATAACTGTGACTGGCATTGAAGGGGTTAACACTAGGGGGTGAGTAAGGGGTTAAATGTGTACCCTGCATTGTGTTCTAACTGTGGGGGGAGGGGGGTGACTGGGGGAGGTGACCGATCTATGTTCCTATGTACAAGGGACGCAGATCGGTCTCCTCTCTCCCTGAAAGGACATGGATCTGTGTGTTTACACACACAGATCCATGTCCTTGTCCTGTAACCGCCGTTCGCAAGTGCCTGGCGGACACCGCGGCCGCCCTGCACGCACATCAGCATCTCAGTGGCCTGGAGGATGGCAACCCGGAGAACTAGAACCACCCTGCGGCCGTACAAAGTCGTACGGCCGTCAAGAAGTGGTTAAAGTCTAAACTAAAATTTAAAGTCTCAATTTTTAAGGCTTATATGCAAGTTATAGGTCATAAAAAGGGTATTAGGGACCCGGGAACTGACCTGCATATGAACATAATTATGTGTTTCTTGCACTTCAGCAACATAGGGTTGGGTACACCTGGTTTTAGTAGGAACCTCTTCACCATCATTCGAGTTAGCTGTCAGGTACCGCTGCTTTCTACGGGTTCGTATTCTGAGCCTGATTCTGATATTTAATGCTCAGAATCCTGTATTTCTCCTCACTAGTGTACCTTGGGCACTAACTTTACAAGTATCTAGTGGATAGAGTTGGGCCGAACAGACCCGGGTTTGGTTCATGGTAGAACTCTGTAACATCACACACGTTCAGACCCAAACCGCAATCCCTATTAAAGTCTATGGGGCCCCTACTTGAAAAATCTAAAGTTCACATTTTGAAGCCTTATATGCAATTTATTATCCATAAAAAGGATATGGGGGCCTGGGTACTGGTCTGGGGGACATATATTAATCCAAAAAAATGTTTTTATTTAAAATGAGCAGTGATTTTTAATGATGCTTAAAGTGGATAAAAACCCTCCATACACCCAGTGAAGTGAACAGCCTCAGATGATACACAGAGATTAACCAAATCTCCCTAAATTTTTATGTACAGCATATCTGCTGACATTTATATACTGTTTAGAAAGTTGAGATCCTGTTAGGAGATTTTCTCTTCATGATTAACACAGAGTGCGATGTCTGGGCATACGGCCAAGATAGCTAACATTGCTGATAGGAGGAAAGGCACACACCCCCTCTCATCATAGACAGAGCTGTGTACACAAGATTGGTTTGTCCGATTAAAAAAGACCGATGGACAGTTTTCATTGGACAAACCGATTGTGTGTGTGGGCCCCATCGGTCATGTTTGAAAAATTTCCTATGGATAAAAAAAGATAGGAAATTCCGATCGTCTGTGTGGAACTCCATCGGAGAAAAATCATGCTCAGAATCAAGACGACGCATGCTCGGAAGCATTGAACTTAATTTTTTCCCGCTCGTCGTAGTGTTTTATGTGACTGTGTTTTGGCACGGTCAGAATTTAGTCTGATAGTGTGTATGCAAGACTGATGAAAGTCAGCTTCATCAGAAATCCGACAAAAAAATCCATCCATCTGATCCTGTGTACAGAGCATTCAGAGCTGTTTTGTAATAGGAGCTGCTCTCTGTTAATCTATTTTAGCAATTTCCTTTGACAAACGATTCTGGCTGCTTTTGTCTAAAAAGTCAAAAAATATGTCAGGAGTTCTCAGGCTGATAACAGATGAACCGTTCAGAAGAGAGCTATAAAACGTAACTTATTGAAAAGAAATAACAAAATACTGCAGATATGTGCTCAAACTTCATAAATCAAGTTGATATCCATTTAAAGTGAAACAATAAAAATGAAAAATTCCCTTTAACCACTTCAGCCCCGAAAAGATTTCCCCCCTTCTCAAATGGGTAATTTTTTCGATACGGCATTTTAATTGACAATTGCGCGGTTGTGCGGCATTGTCCCCAAACAAAATTGACGCCACTTTTTTTCCACAAATAGAGCTTTCTTTTGGTGGTAATTGATCACTTCTGCGGTTTTTATTATTGATATTTTTACATTTTTTGTTAGAATAAATAACCCCCAAATAGTAAAAAAAAAAAAATCTTCATCAGATTAGACCGATAAGCGTATAAACGTATATTGTTTGGTTTGCGCAAAAGTTATAGCATCTACAAAATAGGGAATTGATATATATATTTTATTGTTTACTAGTAACGGCGGCGAGGAGTGATTTTTATCGGGACCGTGACATTGCGGCAGACTCTTTTGATACTTTTTTGGGACGATTAACTATCTATACAGCGATCAGTGCTATGAAAATGGACTGATTACTGTGTAAATGGCACTGGCAGGGAAAGGGTTAACATTAGGGGGCGATGAAGGGCTTACATGTGTTCCCTAGGTGTGTTTCTAACTGTGAGGGGATGGGTCTGACTTAGAGGAGGAGCCAGATTGTCTGTTCCTACTAAGTAGGAACAGACAATCTGTCTCTCCTCCCCTGTCATAAAAGGGATTTGTGTGGTTACACACACAAATCCCCATTTTGGCTATTGTGCCTGTGATTGTGGGTGGCTGGCAATGATCGTGCCCACAGTCCACACACATCAGGTCCCGTTGTGCAGTGGCCGAGTGTGCACGCCTCCAGTAGTGCGTGTGCGCCTGCCACGGCTCTTAGCGGTGCGATTCTGCTGATATATATCAGCGTGAGCCGGTCAGCAAGTGGTTAAATATAGTGCCTGTGGGTTCCCCTAGTCTACCTGTAAAGTGGCTCATCTGTACCATGTATACAGGGGCAGACTGACAACTCATGGGGCCCCCGGGCAATAGAAGATTATGGGGCCCCTGGGCTTACAGACGACCACCACGCCAGGAGGCAGTGCAGAGGCAGGGCAGCTAAAATCACGGGATTTTCACATCAAGCATGTCAGTTTCGGACATATCAGGGACAGATGTAAAAAAAAACATTGATTTATACATACTGTCCCTGCTTTTACTGAGCCTGGCAACCCTGATGGGGCCCCCTAGTGGCATGGGGCCCTCAGGCAGTGCCCGACTGACTCAATGGTCAGTCCGCCCCTGCATGTATATAACCTGCTGCAGCAAAACTGACAGATATAAAGAAAAACAAAGTACATTTAAATCAATTTTCCCTGCAAGCTTTCTTCATTTTGTAAACAATGGCTTGGGGAGCCAGTCTGTATGATGAGGCCACATCATAGTGCACTCAGAACAAGATTAGAGATTTTTGGGATTAATTATTGTGTCCCTTTGGCAGACTTTGGATGAATAACAAAGTTTTGCACCACAGCCTTATGTGAAGAAGCCAAATTATAATGCACTCGGGCCCAAGTTCATGGGGTAACATGGCTGCCAATTTGTTGTTTAGCCTACTGAGAGCCTCACACTGATAATGTTACTCCCTTCCTCAACCTCAGTACCAACAAAAGAATCATGTAATGGCTGTGCATCCTCAAGTAGCAAGTGGCTGGCGCTGTGTTCAAAATAATGCAGCTGACTCCTCCATGCATGATGGTAGGGGTATGGCAGGAGTAGCTGTGGACAATGAGGCAGAATAGGCTGCTCTATCAGCTGTGTCAATTGCCCAAGCTGACACTAGTTTGCAGTACGAGGATGAGGAGGATGAGGATGGTTTAGTAAGCCAGTCCACCACCTCCTTTGCATGCTGCCTCTCTGCATGCTGTGGCTGGATAGCACAGCCAATATCAGTAAAAAGAGACAAACGTGCCCTGCCTTGGGATGGACCACGTCCACCTTTGTCAGACACAGACACTGCTGGCCCCCTTAGTGGGATGGAAACATTTGTCTCTCCTTGTGTGCCTCCCAGAAATTATGCAAAGCTTATTACACAAATGTATTAGATAATAGAAAATGGGTGATTGAATGCACTTTATTTAATGAAATGTGGTGTTTGGTACATTATAAACTGTGTACAACTAAGGACTGCCACTGACACAAAATGAAAACGAAACAAAAAAAGAAAAAAAAAGAAAAGGGGAACACCATTATTACTGTAAGACAAACTGTAGCTGACAATTAAAAAAAAAAAGGGGCAGGGGAATAACAAAAAAAAAAAACGAGTATAAGCTGACTCGAATACAGTATAACCCGAGGCACCTATTTTTACCACAAAAAAAATGGGAAAACGTATAGACTCGAGTATAAGCCTAGTGGGAAATGCAGCAGCTACTGTAAGCAGCTACTGTATATTCAAGCCAAAGAAATAACTTACATGTAAGTAAGTTATTTCTTTGGCTTGAATATAGCATATTCTTGCCCAATTGTTGCTTGTTTCTCTCCCCTTCATCTCACTGTCTTTATCCCTGGTTTTTCCTTGTCAGTCCGGCATCATACTTTTCTCCTGTCATAAGGATTGAATCGCTGAAGCGGTCTGTTTGTTGTTGTGGGAGAGGGCCCACACCACCTGGTGGTGGTTCATGAGACTGCCCTTGGTCTCCTGTGGTTAAAGGGTGAGCACAAGTTTATGTGGCCTCTGCAGCCCAGTAATATTGTTTGTATTCTCTATATGTATATTTTGTACAATCATTACCTGCCTGTATAAAATTAACATTTGTATTTTTCTACATCTTTGTAGTTTAAAAAATCAAAAAAGCCTTAATTGTTACCATCTACCCCTGAGGAAGCTTATCACAAGCGAAACTGTTGGGATACAACAATCTACTTTGGCTTAAATCAAATTTTACCTACCTCTGACCGACTACCATTTTATCCTATGTATTTGTAGGACTTTTTTCTGTCTTGTGGATATATTATTACATTAATGTCTATTTAATAAACATTTTTCTATTTTTGTACTCCTTGAGTCGTACAATATTTTCTTTCTCATTTCAACAACTTTTGGTATTGAGCACCGTTTAGAAAATCCCATCTCATTCCCCCCCCCCCCCTTTTTCCATGTATATAGTACATACTGTATATATTTGTATTTTAAATTCTGCCAAGCACCTTCTTCTGGATCAAGTAGATAGAGCATAGAAGCAGTGATATATTTATCCTGTATAAAGATACTGTAGATAATCATTCAGTCAAATTTTCTGTCTTGAACTGACATTGATTGGCACAGGAATTGCTTTCATCTTATACACATGACTCTTATATCTTTTAGCCTAACCTGCCCCAGTATTGGCATGTCCACAAGGCTAATTAATTAAATCAATTGTGTGTTTAAATTAAAAAAAGGCATTTGTTGTCTCAGATGTACAGATTGATATTAGGCTCCCAAAAGAGTAAAGTACCATACTTCATCAGGGAATGGGAAAGAGAATTAAATAAGGTACTGTCAGATGAACAAATAAAAAAAAGATTAAATCAACTTATTCTACATCTATAAGCTCATATGTTCAGGAAATGGCAGATAAATTTATGACAAGGTGGTATAGGACACCAGTGAGGTTAAATCAGATGTACCCAGCGGCAGATGATCAGTGTTGGAGAGGGTGTGAGCAAAGGGGTACATTTCTCCACTTGTGGTGGGAATGCCCCAGGATCAAAATATTCTAGGAAGCAATTGCACCGTGGATCGAGAGATTGACTCCCACACCTATGGAGTTAACGCCCCTATGCTTCCTATTCCATGGAACGGCTGGCCCTATTAAAGCTTACAGGAAAAGTATTAAACCACACTTACTGAACACACCAAAATAATTAATCCCAAGATTTTGGAAACGGATCGCCTGTCCAACTCTAGTAGACTGGAAAAAGGAGGTTAATCGGATAATGGAAGCCAAAAGGTGAATTCAAGTAGTGAAGGACAAAAAAGGGGGATTTGAGAAGACATGGGCAGGCTGGATACAGTACGCACCTGAAATGGGCTAAGGATAAGAGAAATGGAATGGGAAAGCAGGGGGCGTAACAGATCCACAAGGTCCTCAGTGTAGTCGCATATGGTTTTAGCCATGGAAGAATAAGGAGCTAGAACATGAACTTTGACCAGAATTGACTTATGTTTTTAATTAACTTTTTTTTCTCTTTTCATTATAAAATATATATATCATACACACATACTTATATGTATGTTTACATATTTTTTCTCTTTTCACCCTCTCTCTCTCTCTCTCTCTTCCCTACTGACCTCCTTTGGAGTCTCTTTTTTACAGCTTTGATAGTGTGGAGTAGGATGTCCACCCCTAACTAGGAGAGAGAGGGAGTTCAGTCACGTTGGAATAGGGATGGTAGGGAGGGGTAGGGGGTGGAGAAAGAGGAGTAGGGTAAACATAGGAGAGGAGGGACTTAAAGTAGAATTAGGATAGAGGTTGAACACTGTCACTAAGAGGATATTTTTTTTTTTACATTATTATTATTTGGGGGGGGGGGGGGGGACTATGGAGATGGGTATGTCACTTAAAGTGTGAGGGGAAGTAGGTCAGAAGGACGGTTAGAAGGTAAACACGGTTGAAGATACTTTCTTCATAAGGTACAATTACATATCTTTAACCACACGGCCATTAGTGACCTCTTATGAGGTTCTGGTAGAGGGGGGAAGGACAAATAAACTACATGGAAGTAGGTAAGGGGATTCTCTCCTTCCTTCTTCCTCTTTGGGTATTTTTTTTTTTAAGTTTGTGTTTTGTTATTTTAGCTGGGGAAATAGGCCATGAGGGCCGACACACGCAATCACAGGTGATCGATAGTCAAACACGAGGCACAATTGTAATTATTATTTAACTAATATTTTAATATTAACTTTTTTAACTCTAAATTTATTTATTTTTTCTCTTTCTCATAAAAATAACAGACACAATGGCCATTAGTGGCCTCTTTGGAAGTAAGATGGTGGGTTTTCTTTTCTTTCTCCTTTCCTCTCAGGGTATAGAAGGACACAGTAGGAGAACACACGACTCAAGTAGAAGCAATGGAGTGTGTAGGGACAGAGCAGACATACTCCACCATAGCTAAGGGCGATGTGAAGGAGGGGAGGCAAACCACAATTTACTTTGTCAATGTTCCCTTTAATTTATTTTTTATTTAATTTTTTTCTCGTTTTAGGGGGGAGTAGAATAATCGATAAGCTTTTCATAAGACAGTCCTGTCTAGTTTTTTCCCGCAATGTTCATTTGTGCCTATTATGTAAGTGATGGAACATAAGAATGTACAATGTTGTATGGAATGTACAATGTTGTATGGAATGTTGTTAAAAATAATAAAAAATATATATATATTAAAATTGGGAACAGGCCAGAGGTAGCTTGTAAGGTTAGGTTGTAGAGTATGTGTGTTTGTACTGCGGAATGCCGTAGAGGCATTATGCTGACACTAACTGAGGTTTATTTACTAAAGGAATTGAAGCTTTTCACATAATAAATTGCGTGAATGTTCCCTTCAAATATCATGCGAAGGGCACATTTGTATTTAATTGTTCAATAAACTGCAGATACAATAAGTAAAGTAAATGTTCACACAATTTATTTAGTAAATCAGCCCAAATATGTTATCATCAGTATATCATCAGAACATTGATCTGGTTGAAACCATAACTGCATAATGAACAATTAATCATGAAATTGCTATATGTAAACACATGTCACATAAATTAGGAATTTACAAAAATGCTTGTTTACACTGTTTTAAGAACGCCCTTAAAAGCATTAACAAGTCATTTTTGCAGATATGTCTTTTGGGTTCACTGGTATTTCAGGATGTTTAATTAATTAGAGCTGACTTCTGAGTTTAGTTGTTTTAAGAGCCTGGAATCTGTCAACTTAATTAAAATAGTGACACTGTATATTTTATAAACCTAGTCTAGTCTTCAAGTTTAATAAGCTTTTTGTATATTTAGAAAATAGTTTCTTGTGTTTTTTAGTTTTCTTACTAGAAAGCTAACAGTCAATCTCGTCACATCTTTTAAAAAAAATTCTGGAAAGCCACTTGTACTAATTGGTGTTTGCATTTAGCAATACTAATAATAGCATTGCAATACTAATAATAGCATTGTTCTCTGAGTAGTGTGCCTATTCAGAGCAAAGTGACATGCTTTGGGCATCACAAATTTAAATGTTAGAAATACTACATCTGTACCCTGATTTCTGCCTTCCTCTATTACTGCTGGTACCTGACCACTAATTCCAGTATTATACAAAAACATTTAATTCAGTTCCCCTGAATTTGAAAGGGATCATAAGAGTAAATCAACCACTTCTTCCTGCAGTCACCATGGATGCTTCCTGTAAGTTTCATGGGATATACAAGAACTGAAAATGTTCAGGGGTGGCTCTTTAACCACTTAAGACCCGGACCAATACGCTGGTAAATGACCCAAGGTGTTTTTGCGATTCGACACTGCGTCGCTTTAACAGAAAATTGCACGGTCGTGCGACGTGGCTCCCAAACAAAATTTGCGTCCTTTTCTTCCCACAAATAGAGCTTTCTTTTGGTGGTATTTGATCACCTCTGCGATTTTTATTTTTTGCACTATATACAAAAATAGAGCGACATTTTTGAAAAAAAAAAACTATTTTTTACTTTTTGTTAAAAAAAAATCAAATAAACTAAATTTTAGTCAAACATTTAGTTTAGCCACATGTCTTTAGTAATCGCGATAAAAAAAATTTTTACAGCGTATTATCGCTTTACGCTGGCAATAGGGAGTGAAAGTTAACTAGGGCAGTGATCAGGGGGTAGGGGGGGTTATCCTGAACCTAACACTAACTGATTTTACACTGCCTTCACACTTAAATGCAGTGATTAGATCAATTTAGTGACACTGTGAACAGATCGCAAGGGGTTAAGTATGCCTATGTGAGTGTGTGTCGTGCACACTTACTGTGATCCCATCGCAGCGGTTTACCGCTGCGAAATTAAACTTCCCCCTTCCTGTGTTTACACAGGAGGAGGAAGTGACACAAAAGCGCGCGCATTGGCTTGTACTAATCGCTGGTCCCGATGGGACCCCCGAACCGCACTTAGGCGGGGACGGAAATTTATGCCTGTACGAGCCATTCTGTGGCCGTATATGTGCGTGCGGGGTCCTTAAGTGGTTAATTAGGCAAATTAGGCAGTCGCTAAATCAGCTCAATCCCTGTGTGATAGAATCTTTCTGCAGCCATTTGCTTGTTACCCTCATGGTGGGGCCCCAGTTTCTACGTTTTGCTTAAGGCCTCACACAGTCTAGAGCCGCCTTGAGACTGTTATTGTCTAGTCTTTAGAAGTCATTTCTCCCAGGATTGCCCTCAATAAGTCTAATTTCAATTTTTTTCCTATATCGAGGGAATTAGCAAGGATTACAAACAAAGAAAATATAACAATACGAATAGATAATAATGATATTGCTCATGCACCTACATGGATAACATAAACTTAACTATTTTCCATTTTCTGTACACACTCTAAAGGGGGAAAAAGAAGGGAAGGGGTTTGCAGGCTAAAGCGGAGTTCCACCCTTAAAATCACTTCATTACATCCAGCATATTCAGCGCCAGTATGCTGCATGTACTTACTGTTTCTCCCAAATTTAATTTCCTGGCGCACCGCGGTGTGTCGCCGCTATAAAGCGTCACGCCTTCCGGAAACAGCCGATTAGCATTCGGCTTTTACTCGGCGCCTGCGCACAGCCCCAGGAGCTGAAGGCGCCGTATAACATTAGGACCGGCTATTTTCGGCACCTGCGCAGTCAGCTCCTGGGTCTTGCGCCGCCGAATGCTAATCGGCTGTTTTGACGCCTTATAGCGGCGACACACCGCGGTCAGGAAATTAAATTTGGGAGAAACAGTAAGTACAAGCATTAAAAAAAAAAAAAAAACAGCATACTGGCGCACAGTATGCTGGATGTAATGGAAAAAAGTGATTTTAAGGGTGGAACTCCGCTTTAAGTATGCAATATTGTCCTGGTTCACTTCCCAGGTGTCATTTATGGAACATGGGATTCATATGAACCCACGAATGGTATGTATGGAACGATCAGTTTGGCGTAGCGGAAGGCGTTGGCCCTCTATTGAGTACCTGAATATATTCCAGGGTTGCCAGGTATCTTTGTAATTCTCTTGTCGTTTTTGTCCAGTGAGGACCAAATCCTCTAACCGACCGATTTCGTTCCGAAGCCAAGAGGCTATAGACGGAGGATGCAGGACTTCCAGTTGAGTGGGATAATCGAGAAGGTGACGGATAATTGATTTTTCATAAACTCGCATAGGGATATCAGTTACATGTAAAAGAAAAAAGATCGCCGTGAATTGTTGGCGGGGGCATGACCGTACCCCTATTATTCTGGCACCTCCAACAAAGATCTGAGGCGTCGGGAATAGTTTATGTAAAAGGGCAGGGGTCCTACCAGCGTGTAAAAAGTTTATAGTTGGTTTCCTGATACTTAGAGCACCTGTGTTAACTGATTAGATCCGTGCATCTTTCTGCAGCCAATTTTTATTTGCTTGCAAAGCTCTTCTATTTTTATTGCCCATTATGGGCATGGTGGGGTCCTCCATCTACCCCAGTTTCTACGTATTGCTTAAGGCCTCACACATTGGAGACGAGAAGTCCCGATAACAGGCGCGCACACTCTCCAACCGTATTACCTATTGGTGGGTGTTGCTTAACTTTATGTGGTAAGGCTGTATAGCACCAGGGAGCTCTGATAAGAGGGATTTACTCTGGTCTTGTTAGTCTTTAGAGGAGTCATTTCTCCCAGGATACACTGCCCTCAATTAAGTCTAGGAATATGAATTGGAAGGGCCTGCATATTTTTTTTCTCTTTTTTATACAGTAAGCAAGCATTGCAATGCAAGTTACATGGTACAAGCCCTATTCCATTTTACTAGTGTATCAAATACAAAAGGTACTGTAAGCTGCTACTGACTTGGCTCATAAATCTCACATTTACTCCTGCACAACATTCTAAAGATCACCAATGTTTGTTTGTTTTCCATAAAAAATAATAAAAGAAGTAGATTACTCTTGTAAGGGACATTGCCTTTACCTGAGATTCAGAGCTGTTGAACTTCACTTTTTATTGTGTAGTCACTGTGCAATGATTAATAAGCTCTCATGTTCAGCGGGAAAGTCTAGAACTAACAAATGCCCTTGTTTGTGTGAGTTTCGGGGTAAGGGTATTGACTAACACAGAGGAATGATAGCATGCCATTGTCAATCAAAATGATTCTGAAACAATCCTTCAACACACAACTACTCTGGGATACTTAAAAATGATATTTGAGTGTTTAGATTTCCTTTGTTACAGTAGATACATTCCATGGAACTCATTGAGCTTATCTCATGTTTAGGTAAAAAGGTACACCAGCTTTTTTGGTTGCTGTAAATAAAACAAAGTATTCATTTGTATTTTGCATATTTTGAAACTGAAATTAATGAACTATGTCCACCCACAACCAGGTATCCTTTAGCTTGTGCAGCTATTATGCAGTATGATTTTGTAAGGATTTATTGCTAGGCCATCCTCCGTTTTTTTTTTAGGTTCATAATACACTATATTAAAAATATTGTATACTGAACAAACACAAAGCATTCCCCCAAAGACAACATAAAAACATATTAACTTATTCTTTAATAAAATGGTTCCTTAAGCAGTATTGTTGGCTAACATTTTATTCAGAGTTCACAGAGTCTACTTCAAAATGTAGGCATCTTTTAGGCAGTAAAGATGTTGGAGCCAAAGTTAGTGTTACTGAGGCTTGTCAAAGCAACTGCACACACCATCTGTTTTTTTTTTTCGTAGTGAGTTAAACAGGCTTGAGATTCTCATTAAAATCATTTTATTTTTCATTTGTAGGCTTGACTATGCCAACTCTCCACTGTAAGTTCTTAGAGCAGCATGGTGTTAAACTGATAATTGATTACATCTTAATTTAAAAAGTTGGAGGGAATTGATGTAGTTCTAAAAGGGAAACCGGAGAAATGTCTGCTTAGAAATGTATTATTTTTAGAATTGTATCAAGTTGCTGGAAAACAATTAAAGCCACACTAGTGAATATAAATAGATAGGACAATGCATCTGGTTTGCTGATATTACTCCTCGCTGTGTTCTTATCTTGCTAGCTTTAAAGCCTATTAACTCAATGAACAAGGATTAGAACATGATCAGTGCACCTCACTCACCTGTCATTTATGGGCATTTGGCAGAGATCACAACTGTCCCAGGTAACCCATTCTGCCACCCATTTTGACAAGCTCTATTGCTGCTTTAAATTGCTTTAGAACGTCATTAGAGGGCCCTAAGATGTCCATATTGCATGGCAGGCAGAGGGCATGGTGTACATGAGAACATAACACTGACAAGGCGCTCCTGAAATTACATGTGGGTGTCATATATGCACAATATGATAAGACCTCAAAGAGCTGACTGGCAGTGATATTAGAAGCCCAGTGTATTCACCCACCTGCACCCTGCACTCTGTACCCACCTGCACTCTGTACCCACATGCACCCTGAACCCTGCACCCACCACCCTACTGCACTTTGCACCATCTACTCACCTGAACCCTAATGCATAATGCCCTACTGCCTGTCCTGCTGGGGGGTGACACCATGTTTCACCGCACCGGGTGACACCAGCCCTAGTGATGCCACTGTAAGGCCTCGTACACACTAGCCAATTCATTTGTTCAAATCGGTCGGACCGACCCATTTGAACAAATCTGTCTGTTTGGATTTTGGTTTGCTCGCGTGTACACACGAGCAAACCAAAATCCCCGCCAGCAGACAGCGCGCTGACGTGGCGGTGACGTTGACGCCGCCACGTCACTGCACCAGGAAGTAAAACACTTCCGCGCATGCGTCGAAACCATTCGGCGCGTGTGCGAGAAGACATGTCTGCTGGTTAGCGTACTAACCAGCAGACATGTCGGGCGGACGGGTTCCCAGCCGACGGATTGGTAAGCATGCTTTCCAATCTGTCGGATGGCCAAATCCGTCTGCTCGCCCGTACACACAATCGAATCTGTCTGCTGGGACGGTCTAGCAGACCGTTTCCAGCAGACAGATTTGATCGTGTGTATGAGGCCTTAGGCACACAGTACACACACACAGGATAGCTGCAGCAGGTAAGGGGGCGGGGGGGTGTGCCACCTCTATACACTCACCCATAAATTAAGCATGACAGGCTTATCTCTCACCTCGAGAGCACTCCCTACCCCCTTTCCTCTCCTCGCAGCTCGTTTCCAGAAGCCAACTTTACGCCTCATCCCACAGATGTTAAAACAGCTGCAGTGTCAGCACCATGCAGTGATCTGTGTCTCTGTCTCAGCTCCTCGTGCGGCTCGGCACCGCCTATCGGGGAGAATTTGCAACTTCCCATAGCTGAATTTCTTACTTGCCTGATGGGTTTCTAACTCTTTTTCCTGTTCCTCTATCTTCATCAATCTGTTGCTGAAGCTGCTACTATCCCCACTCCCATTTAATGAATATTTTATTCTACCCAGCTCTTCTTTCCCTGCATAAATATTGGTTTATGCTGTAAATTCATGGCTGTCTTATCTGCAGCACAGCACATATTGTTGGACACAGCCTTCTCTCTGCACAAGCAGCAATGTATAAAAGTAGTGTTGTGACAGGGGTGGAGACAACTCATGGGGCCTCCGGGCAATAGAAGATATGGGGCCCCCGGGCAATGTTCACGCAGTATACACAGACACAGTATACATACACCTTACACACACTAAAAAGGTCTGGAGAGGCCATATGATTTAAAAAAAAACAAAACAGATTTTTACAACTGTCCCTGGTACAGTAAGCAATGGGGCCCTCGGGCAGTATAAAGTCCGCCCCTGGTTGTGAGTAGTGTTGTGACCTCTGTGCAACAGAGTGGACCCTAGTAAAAGCCTTGATCCTCTTGAAAGGCATTGCCATTCCTCTTCTAATCCACGCAAGAAAAGGCTTTAACCACCCTGCGGTATGAACAGATTTTTGCGTCAAAGCGGACAATTGTTTTGTATAGAATTTTTTATTTTATTTTTATAGCCTCTAATAAAACACTTATTATATAATACGCTAATATTAACTTATAGGTAAATCATACTAACAAACAAATCGGTCATATGTGTTAGAAATGGGTCCTTAATCAGAATGAAGGCAGCAGCACGGATTGGGAAACATAACATAACATATGCCCTCCTACTAAGAGTGTGTGTCCTTCAAACTTCAGGTGATAATGTTCTAATGAAAGGAAAACCTCATGCACAAACATGCCATTCCTAGCAACCCATGAATAAGTTCAGTAACGCGTAGGGAGGAGCCAAGAATCTCGGATCGAGTTGAGGAGACGCAGTGGCGTTTCAGAAGCGGGGATTCGTGAGGCTTTATGTTTTTGGACCACCTGTTATCTGATGTTTGGCGGTTTTCTTTTTCCTTTTTTTCATATCCATATGATTATGTCAGTTTGAAGGAGATCCACACTTTTGAAGGAGGGCGTTTATGTTATGTTATGTTTCTTTCTCAATCCGTGCTGCTGCCTTCAGCTGATTAAGGACTAATCACATGTACATATGGAACTGTTTCTCCCTGATTTGTTTGTTTGTTGTTTTGTATAGCATCTTATTATATAATATTTTTCTCACTGTTTGATTTTTTATTTTATTTTTATTTTGTAGATTAATTATTTAATTAGCCTGTACACTTTTAATAAAACACTTAAATCTCTCCAAACAAGAGTCTAGTAGACATCCGTGTATGATACATTTTGAAAAACAAAATCATAGATTATAACACCATAAAAACCTATAAATAATTGTATTATAATTATTATATTGTAGCGCCACCCCGAAGGAGCCGCTGATTGATTGTTAGGATCGGCAAATTAAGTTACCCTAGCATTGTCTAGGGGTGTGATGCAGAAACAAAGTAGTGAGCGGAGGTCCAGACAGTCAATAAAGGGTTTTTCCAATGCTTTATTTCCAGGCCAACACAGGCAACATCAACTTCAGTTAGGAAGGAAAGACAGGTTGATGAAAGAAGAGAAGAACTTGCGGTGTCAGGCCTGGATATGAACGTGCAAACCTGCCCTTAGCAGTACCAATTTGTAAACTCGTCGCCACTCCTGCTTGAGTGGGTGAAGTGCCCACGGACAGATTTTCTTTCTCTAACCTGGCAGCCGAGGTGTCACTTTAGATGTCTGGGAGGAACAGGTCTTTCACACAGACATGGCTCTAGAGCCTCTGCCACAGGCCAATTGCTTTAGATTGAAATGAGGTGAATGAACAGAGCAAATCCTCCCAGTAAATTCTAGCACAGGTCACCGGGAGACAGTAAAGCGTACCTGTCAGCATCCCGGTCACCGGATCCCCGATTGGTTCATTCGGACCCTGTGGACAACCTGCCTCCGGGTTCCCCTCGAGCCAATTCCCCAATCGCACGGCACCCAGACTGGGATCCACTCAATAGGACTGGGAACCCAGTAAGTCACTTGGGTCCCCTTTCGCCTCCGGTTGAGGCTCGGTGAAGCCTGTAAGCTTGGCCAGGTGGGCCACGCTGGCGGGGTCCATGGATGCGCACACCCCAAAGGCGGATGCCGCACCTGGAACCGGGACCCCGCAAAGAAGACAAGAAGCACATGACATCTGTCACAGATATACCCATCCCTAGCATGCCCCGCAAGGGAAAAACTCCTCCAATTGGCTGCTTGGGAGGACTTGCTCTGCCAGAAACCCCTCTGGGGCCAACTGCCGACCAGAGATGATACCACTTCTCTAGAATGCAGCCTGACCCAGTGGACCTTTCCGGAATAACAGAGGTCATAATTTAGGTAAATCATGACTGAGAGCAATGTAACTCCAATACACTACAATATTATTATTTTTTTATAATTAATTTCCTATCCTATCGCTCAATTCTGCAAGTGTTCTTATTTACTATCGCTGTTTTCTAGCTGGTTTAAAACCACTTTTGACGAAAAGGGACACTTTTTGGTTACCATGGACAATCTCAAGTTTCCAGGCAGAAGGAACAGTATATATAATTTAAAACTGCATGCAGGGCACTGGACAAAACACTAGGGACAAAAGGGATGTGAAATGATTTCTGAATTTGACGCCGGGCTCCGGCCCATGCGCATCGACGCTCAGAGGGAAAAGCACATAGAGGCATCGGGTGGAGGACAGAGACTGCAAACACAGTGGGGGGATATCGCAGAATCCTGGGGACAAGGTAAGTTACCTGCATCAGGATTCTGCAATGCCATCCCGAGTGTGGATTGGGGTACCGGTAATGCTACTGAAATGTAACCCAGAGCCACACTCGGGATTACCGCCAGGGAGGTTAAATAGCAAAACTGGCCTTGGTGTGTTTCATATCAGCAGTCCAGATTGTACAATAAAGGCAATTTTTTGGGGGGCCTGCTATATATTCTACATACTCCAAACATTGGAGCTGTATGAAGTTATGTACTCACCATGCTGCTTTGTATAATGAGCTGACATTTTACACACACCATATTGCACTACCCATATGTTCTAATCTTCACACTGCTGAACTGTTTAAAGTCTGTTGTACAGTATAAATCTTGTCTCTGTCTTGTTCTTGGTTACACCAAGCTGTACAGTATATATTCTGCCTCATCTTTTGTTTCTAATTACACTCTGATTTACAGTACAGTGCTTGCAATTGTTTGTTGTTTCTGATTAAACTGTGCTTAAATGGATCAAAATTCATCTGGTTCAGCAGACCTGGTTTAATTTCAGTCCATCTATGGTAATTCCTGCTAGAGAGAAATTGATCTAACAATTGGTGTTTGGCTTCTCTGAAATGTTGAAAAAAAAAAATATCCTCTAAGGTCGCGTACACGTTGTCGCCGTGACGTGCGAAAACAAGAAAGTAAAATGCTTCCACTCATGCGTCGAATCCATCCATTCGATGCATGCAGGGGATTTTTGGTCCGCTGGTTAGGCGTACTAACCAGCGGACATGTCCGACGGACAGGTTTTCAGTGGACGTGTTTTAAAGCATGTTTTAAAACTTTTGTCCGCTGGAAACCTGTCCGCTAGGCCGTACACACAATTGGATATGTCCACTGAAACTGGTCTGCGGACCAGTTTCAGCGGACATGTTCGATCGTGTGTACGCGGCCTAAGATGCCAAGGTGCATTCATTGCCACAGACCTTCCTGTGTCCAAGTGGGTATACTTTGCTAGTGTAGGGCTTCAAGCTTTGCCTTTTTCTAGATTCTTCTAGAATTGCTGTGCTCTGGGGTTGGTGACCAGACTATGTTGCTTAACTGCTTCAATACAGGGCATTTTCACCCCCTTGCTGCCCAGACCAATTTTTAGTTTTCAGCGCTGTTGCACTTTGAATGACAATTGCGCAGTCATGCTACACTGTACCCAAATGAAATCTTTATATTTTTTTCCCCACAAATAGAGATTTTGTTTGATGGTATTTGATCACCTTTGCGTTTTTTAGTTTTTGCGCTATAAACAGAAGAAGAGCGACTATTTTGAAAAAAAACACAATATTTTTTTACTTTTTGATTTAATAAATATCAATTTTTTTTTTACATTTTTTTTCCTCAGTTTAGACCGATATGTATGTTTGCCTTTTAGTAAATAACCCCCTATATATTTTCTCAAAGAAGACACCCAGATAGCAAGGATAACTTGCCATAAAAATTGTGGCAGTGTTGAATTGTAAGTCTGTTAATACGCTGCACATTTTCACTGGCAAGTTGTACACTTGCAGAGCAGTTGAAGCACACATTCTGGTTGACACTTTTTCAGTTTGTAGTATATTTGCATGGCAAGTCTCTAGCAAGAGCAAAGTTGCAGTGGTGAGTCTACAGCATGAAAATTCAGTCACAGTGACCCCTGTGGTAGGATGACTATTGCACAACATAACTGAAGCAGAACTTGCAGAATGTTTGATCTGGAGTCATGCAATGCAGGCTTCCTGCAATTGTGCAACAAATTTGTAAAGCCTGGTAAGTCTAGCAATAGTTTATCAAGTCATTTTCAAACTGGCAGCACAATTGCTTGCTATCTGGACACCCTAGAGAATAAAAATGCGATAATTATGCATTAAGGTGAAAAAACTTCCGACTATAACGCCCCCGCTGCCCCCCGTTATACTTACCTGACCCTTCGAAAGTCCCGCACTCGGCCCCAACATCCTCTTCGCCGCTCAGCCTGGCCGTTGATTGGCTAGAGCGGATGGATTGAAAGCAGCGCAGCCATTGGCTGGTGCTGCTGTTAATCACATCCAATGACGCGGCGCGCTGAAGGGGCGGGGCTGAGTAAGATACTATGGCCACTCGCTGTATCACGGGAGCGCACCTGCAAGAACTCCACACAATGCGAGAGAGCTTGCATGACTGTGTGAAGTTCTTGCGGGGAGGACCAGAGACAGCCGCCGAGGGACCCCAGAAGACGTGGATTGGGGCCACTCTGTGCAAAACGAACTGCACAGTGGAGGTAAGTATAACATGTTTATTATTTAAAAAATATATATTTATAACCCCTTTAAAATTAGGGCACACAAACAATGCACCTAGTAAGTAGATACCCAACATGTGAAACCTGATTGTGCCTGTAAAATGGCAACAAACTTCAGTACCCTATTTTTTCCATAGACAACACTTTAAACTGATGATCTATAGGGGACTTTTAGAGTTACAGAGGAGGTCTGGTGCTAGAAATATTGCTGTCACTCTGGCGTGCACGACAACATGTGTATTTCAATCTGCTTTTCATGCGTAAGTTCCCCTGACACATTCATTTACATTCATACATGCGTATATGTGGGGGGGGGGGGGTGTAACTTTAATAAAAAAAATAAAAATTCACGTGAGAGGCATTAAAGACATTGCTTTCTGGGTCAGCAACAAGGAGAGGAGTGTCCACTCTGCTCCCTCCCCTCTACCCAGCAGCGCCCACTATGACTGTCTTGTAGATGGGCAAGCGGAGCCTGGGATACATGGCGGGGGCATCATTGCAATTTGGCCTGAATGCTTCCATCTGACAGGCAGACGTCTGCTTGTCAGTTATTCACACAACCCCAGTGACTGTAGCCCCTGTGAATGTGTATCAACCCCACCCCACAGCCTATAGGTCTGTATGACGTGCAGACCTGGCAGAAAAAAGGTTAGGACATTTTTTTAATGCTGTTTTGGCCTACATTTTTTTTTTTTTCGAATAAAAAGGAGTCCTGGCTGTAAGGTAGGTTTAGAACACTATACTGTGACATAACATATATGTGTCTATATACACATTATATGGGGACAGCTTTGTGTGTTTTTTTTAGTAAAGGTGAACTTACACTTAATATAACTAAATTATATCTTGAGGTACACTAAAAAAAAAAATGTTTTTAATTATAATTATCCTTCAAACAGTGAGTTTCTTCTTCTTTTAACTGCTTGCCGACCAGCCGCCGTCATTTTACTGCGGCAGGTCAGCACGCCTGGGCGAGAGCCCGTAGCTCTACGTCGGCACTTTAAGGCTGCATTCACACCTGAGCGGCAAGTAACGCCGCATACGCGGCATTACTTGCCGCGATTCGATTCATTTTTTTTTTTTTTTTACATATCATCCCCATTGATGTCTATGGCCGACCGCCAGTGTCGCCTGAAAAAAAGGGTCCGGGACTTTTTTTCAGGCGACAGGCGTTCGGGGCTTCAGAGATGTGAACCATCTCTATAGACATGAATGGGGATTCGCCCCTCCAGCGGCATGAGCGTCGGGCGACAGGCGATTTGTCGCTCAGGTGTGAATGCAGCCTAAAGGCCACAAAGCTCCCGTTCCTGTCAGCGGGGAAACGCTGATCTTCTGTTCATACAATGTATGAACAGAAGATCAGTGAGTCCACCCCCCATACAGCTAGAACACACCCAGGAACACACTTAACCCCTTTCCCCGCCCCCTAGTGTTAACCCCTTCACTGCCAATGGCATTTTTATAGTAATCCAATGCATTTTTATAGCACTGATCGCTATAAAAATGCCAATGGTCCCAAAAATGTGTCTAAAGTGTCCGCCATTATATCGCAGTACCGAAACAAAACGTTGATCGCCGCCATTCCTAGTAAAAAAAAAAAATATTAATAAAAATGCCATAAAACTACCCCCTATTTTGTAAACGCTATAACTTTTGCGCAATCTAATCAATAAACGCTAATTGCATTTTTTTTTACGAAAAATAGGTAGAGGAATACATATCGGCCTAAACTTAGGAAAACATTTTTTTTTTATATATTTTTGGGGGATATTTATTATAGCAAAATGTAAAAAATATTGAATTTTTTTCAAAATTGTCGCTCTATTTTTTAAAACCGCAGAGATGATAACCAAAAGAAAGCTCTATTTGTGGGGAAAAAAGGACGCCAATTTTGTTTGGGAGCCACGTTGCACGACCGCGCAATTGTCAGTTAAAGCAACGCAGTGGCGAATCACAAAAAGTGCTCTGGTCTTTGACCAGCAATATGGTCCGGGGGTTAAGTGGTTAAGTCTTAACACTGAGGTGCCTTAATTGCCAGGCCATGGTATGAGGTTATCTTATTTCAGATGCCACAATTCAAAAGGCTAAATTAAAAAAAAATGTACTTACCGCTAAACCTGACTTAAAGAGAAAGTAATGAACAGTTTGTGTAACATCTGCTGCATGAATCAAATTGTGATATGGATTTTTATGTTTGGTGTAGCCAACTTCCAGCGCCTCCACAAATGATACGAGTGCAGAGATAGGTATCTAAAACAGAAACAACTATGATTATCTTGTTTTACACATGCAACACCTTCAGAAAAATAAAATGACCAACAATACAGCAATGAGAACATTTAAACTTCAGACAATAAATTAGGATATACTCTAAGAAAGAGACAATGACGCTAAAATGTATGACATATGGTACATGAAAGAGGAGATCGAAAACATTACCATATCTTGTTGAATTACACATCTCTTTTGTTTCACAATCACACCCTGTCACTGTTGACGTGCTTACAAGAAAGCAGCAGATAGATAATTTATGCTTCAGGTAGCATAACTAAATAATTTTTAGGGGAACAAACATCCAGAGAAAAGTATAAAGACATGCTCATTTGTTTGTGTCCAGGTGCTAGAAGAACATAAGCAAAGAGAATACACATCGAAGTGTCATGTAAAATCATATTTTTGGTCAGTCTATGAAATAATTGAAATTATGAAAACATTACAGAAATCAATAACCAGAATTACCGAATAACATTATTATTGTATACAAATAAATACAGTTTTTTCTTACCATGAATAAGACCTTTCTGCTTGTAAGCAGTATCGCTGTATGCCAACTCGCAGCTGTTTTTTTACTTTAAGTTTATTAATCTGTGGACTGCCAGCATTTAAGAATCTGTTGCTACCTTGTCAGGTTCTTTAAGTGGTGAACGTTAGAACTACCTGAATTTGGCTCATGTGACGGCCTCATGCACACTGGATTTTAGTTTCAATAGATTTTTATTGAAATTTTTCATGAAAACATATACAAACAAGGTATAAGCATACATGGGAAATGTAAGGTACTTTCTATAATGCTCAGTGTTTCCTAAGAGGAGTAGATATCAATAGGTACTACATAGTGAATTAATGAATTAAGATCTTGTATCGCGTTGGATTGAACAGTAGTAGGACATTTGCAGGGTAACGCATTGGGGTATTATGGCCAGTCTACCACGATCCCACACCATCGTCGTGGAGACTAGCGGTAGTAGATGAGCCCATCTCCCTCTGCCCCTTCCCTGCTTCCTGGTCCTATCCCACCACATGTGTTTAGTTAGGCCATCATACGCGACGTAAATTGTATGCTCTTCTGAAGTTATAGTGAAAGTTTTTAAAACAAAAAGAAATGAGTAACTTATAACATTATAACATTAAACATTAAAACATTTTCTGCCCTATCCGACCCGAGCCCCTCCACGCCCTAAATGGTGGGTAGTCAAGCTGTCTGGTTATTGGATTTCCATTCTAACCATGGAGCCCATAGGTTGATCACTGTCTCATAATTTCCGGAGGCGGATGCCTGAAGTCTTTCATATAAACTGTGGGTCTGTATAGTGGATAGGACCTCTGATATCAAGGGAGGGGTTATAGATTTCCAATGCCTAAGAATGACAAGGCGAGTAGCCAAGAGGATATGCGCATAAACAGTCCTCTGTGAGGCTGGGATTAAATCAATACCCACAGAGAGGATCGCCATAGCCGGATCTAACAGAGGGGAGAGACCCAAGACTCTATTGAGCGTGAGTCCAACCTGGGACCACAGTGGGAGAATGAACGGGCACTGCCATAGTATATGGTAAAGTGTACCTCTTTCTCCACACTGTCTCCAGCAATTTGCTGATGCATTGGGGAACATTTTGGCTAAGCGGTGGGGAGTAAGATACCACCTAAGGAGTAATTTTTGGTGCATCTCTAAGAGGTTTGTACTCTTGGTGGAGGCAATCTGAAGTTTTATGGCTTTTTCCCATGAGCAGGTCGGATATTCCGATCCAAAGTCCTTTTCCCACGCTAAAATGTTTGGGGATTTGACCATGACATCTTTTTCTTGAAGTCCCCTGTACATAACTGTTATACCCTTAGACCCAGTATTCGGATGGCGAAAGAATTCAGCTATTTTGACTGGGAGGTGTTCAGAAGTAATGGAATTTTTTCTAAGAAACTGAGAGATCTGGATGTATCTATACCTGTCTGTATTACTGAGGCAAAATCTCTGTTGAAGCGTTTCAAATGTTAGCATCCTAGAGCCCACCATAGTGTCTTCCAGGAAATGTATACCATTGTCCTTCCAGGCACCCAGATTAATATTTGGTATTAGGTTATGGACAGCAGTAATTGGGAACTTGACCATCTCTGTGGGTCCCGTCCATCCCCTAGTTGCACATAGATGGGACCAGGCTCTCAGAGATGCCAGGACCGTAGGAGCGTATCTCCTATGTAAGGACCCGGTAATAGTGGCTGTCCTCAGAAAATCTGCTAAATTCCCTCTTGGGACCTGTCTTTGTTCCAGATCTTTCCATAATACTCTAGAGTCGGGGTTAAACCAGTGTGACAATTGGGCCAGGATGGAGGCGAAGTAGTAGTCTTGTAAGTGTACATGTCCTATCCCTCCCGCCAACTTGCTCTTGATTATCTTCCCAAAGGCACACCGTGCCCTCTTGCCCTGCCATAGGAAACTGTTTAGGATGCCCTGGATAGATTTAAAGTACACCCCCGGTACAGGTATGGGAAGGGTCCTAAAAATATATAGAAGCTGGGGTAATATTAACATCTTGAAAGCTGCCAATCTCCCCAACCAGGACAACTCCGATTTGGCCAGTGTCTGTAATTTAGCTTTAAGAGTGGTCAGAAAGGGAGTGTAGTTAGCAGCCATCAGGTCCTCTGGATTGGGTGTCAGCGTTATCCCAAGGTATGTAATGCCTTTATCATTCCACACGTAAGGGAATCTGCTTCGTAATAGTGCCTCTGTTTTAGGATTCACCCCCAAATTTAGTACATGCGATTTTGCTGCATTCACTTTGTAATAAGACACCTCAGAAAAATCTTGCAGTACTGATTGAGCAGCAGCCAAGGACGACTCAACGTCAGATAAAATTAAAATAACGTCGTCAGCAAATAAGCTTATGACGTGGTTTTTCGGGCCCACTGGCAGTCCAGCAATTTGGGGATGTGACCTTATGCTAGTAGCCAGGGGTTCCATCATTAAATTGAAGATGAGCGGTGAAAGTGGGCAACCCTGGCGTGTACCATTTGTGATCTCAAAAGGGGCTGATAGAGCCCCCGCGATAAATACCTGGGCCGACGGCTGTGTGTAAAGGGCCATGATGGCTGAGAACACCCACCCGTGGAACCCAAATCTCCGCAACACCTCAGCCAGAAATCCCCAGTGGATCCTGTCGAACGCCTTCTCTGCATCCAAAGATAGGAGCAGAGAAGGCGTTCCCCTACGTCTTGCAAGATGTATCAGGTTGACCAAACGTCTAGTGGCATCTGACGTCTGCCTGCCTTTAGTGAACCCGGACTGGTCGATGTCTATAAGATCTGGGAGAATAGGCGCCAACCTGGCAGCTAACAGCTTTGCGTATATCTTTACATCATTGTTTAGTAGTGATATCGGTCTGAAGTTCTGAGGAACGTCCGGAGGCTTCCCCGGTTTTGGTAGAGCTATAATTGTGGCCTTGAGCATTTCTTGGGGAAATGAGGAGGACGCAGCAGCAGAACCAAAGACCTCAGCAAGGTGTGGAGAAAGCAAGTCCTGGAAGGCCCTATAATACTCCCCTGTGTAACCATCAGGGCCCGGTGATTTATTGAGTGGCAAGGATTTAATAATGTTCCTGACTTCTAAATCTGTTACAGGGGAATTAAGGTGTGCAAGTTGAACCTGCGTAAGTTGAGGGAGGTTTATATTATCTAGGAAGGCCGAAATCGTTGAATCTGTGGGCTGTGGGACCGACTGATCATCTCTGAGATTGTACAGCGAGCTGTAGTATCGACTAAATGAGTCTGCTATTGCTTGAGGATGAGTTTGTTTGATAGAGGTGCTGGGCTCTAGAATATGGGATATCTGGGACCTGATTCTGTGACCCTTCACTCTATTAGCCAGGAGCTTCCCAGCTCTATTACCACTTGTATAGTAGGAAAGTTTTAGCCTCCTAGAGGCCTTCTCAAAGTCCTCAAGGAATTTGAGCCTGAGCTCCGTGCGGAGCTGGGAAATCTGGTGGGATAAAGAGGAGGAGGGTTGGGCCATATTCTGTCTGTCTAGGTCGTCAATTTGAGATATAAGCTGAACGGTTTGCTGCTGCCTCTCCCTCTTAAGTCTCGCCCCCATCTGAATCAAAATTCCTCGCATAAAAGCCTTGTGGGCATTCCACAAGACAAACGGATCACCCACTGATCCGTGATTCAGTTCAAAAAATTCTTTAAGTTTCAATTCTATGCAAGACCTGGATGGACCTTCCCTTAATAGATAAGAATTAGCTCTCCATAAGTAGGCATGACTGCGAAGGGAAGGATCCCCCACAGCCAAGCTCACTGGGGCGTGGTCCGACCAGGTGATGCTACCAATTTTAGCAGCAGTACATTTAAACAATAATGACTTATCAACCAAAAACATATCAATTCTGCTGTAAGAACCATGAGCTGCGGAAAAAAAAGTGAAGTCTCTTTCATTCGCATTAAGACATCTCCATGCGTCATAGAGCTCATGAGAGCGTATGGATGCGTTCAATGAGGGGGGGGGCCTCTTAGGAGAGGAAGTCATGTCTATCGATGGGTCCGATGTGGCGTTGAAATCCCCACACACCACCAACGCTCCCTTCTGCACCCCACGTATCTTTCTCATAATCCTGTGGAAGAAATTAACTTGCCTAGTATTCGGGGCATATAGATTGGCCACAGTGTACACAGTTGAGTTGATCTCACATATCAGAAGTAGATAACGCCCTTGTGGATCTATTACAGTATGCAGAAGACGAAAAGCTACAGAATCTCTCACTGCCACCATCACCCCTCTCTTTTTGGTGTCTGCGTTCGCCATGAATACGTGGGGGAACTTTGGGTGGGTGCATTTAGGATGTGCGGTATGGCTAAAGTGCGTTTCTTGCACACACAAGACATCACAGTTGTACTGCAGAGCGTCTTTCCATAGGGACTTCCTTTTGGCCGGATGATTCAGACCTTTAGAATTTAAGGTGAGGAAATTCACCGCCATGGAGGTGCATAAATAAGGTGCTTAAAGAGGTAGATACAATCAAGGCACTTACAAAAGATGAAAACTGGGTCCCTGAGGAGGCATACAGCGTTGGAGGAGTGGTGCGTGGGCGCTGCGGAGGTAACCAGGTTGAGACAAACTGGAACAGGGTGGACATCAGGACGAGGTCGGTCGGCAGGGCAGAGTAGAACTGTTGAAACAAAAAAAAACATAACAAAACAACAGCGGCCAAAAGCCTTAGAAAAAAAAAAGTGCAGGAGTGTGACTCTCGGTCACTCAAGTGTAATCCAGGGGTAAAATTGAACTAGGAGCTGAGAGAGAAAATACAAAAAAATTAAGGAAAAAAAAAAGATCTCTTCCAGCGAAAAGTACAACACAGGTAGGTACAGTCCAGCTCAGTTGTGTGTGCGAGCATTTCTGCGATCCACAGTGCGCCATTCTTGTTCCTGGTTTCCCTTGTTGACATGTCGGGGTGGGTTTTGTTGCGGATCAGGAACTATTCCCCAAGCTTTCAATATGTCCAGGCCTTTTTCCAGGGAGTCCATCACAAAGTCTTTGCCATCCTTTGTGACTATCAGCTTCGTCGGGAATCCCCATTTATAGGTCAGCTTGTGGTTCCTGAGGGCTTTGGTGATTGTAGCGAGATTCCTACGCTTTTGTAGCGTATATTGTGATAGATCAGTATAGAACTGAAGATTGGTATATTGCGCAGGAATTGTGTCTGATTGGCGCGATAGTGTCATGAGCCTTTCCTTAGTATGGTAAAAATGTAGTCTAAGGATCACATCCCTAGGGACATTATCGGACAGATAGGAGGGTTTAGGAAGTCTGTGTATTCTGTCTATGGTAAAGTCCAATTCAGACATGTCAGGCAGGGTTGTGGTGCATAGCTGAGTAACATAGCTGCGGAGGTCTTGCTGCTTAACCGACTCAGGGATCCCCCTTATTTTTATATTATTCTTCCTGGACCTATCCTCCATCTCAGCTATCTTTGCCCTCAGTGCTTCAATATCATCCTCATTGTTTTCATTAGCGTCCACCAGAGCATTAATGGTGGAGGCATACTCCCCCATCTTTTCCTCCACATGTGAGACCCTATCAGCAACATGTCCCAGGTCAGAACTGAATTTGTGCATACATGAGACCATATCAGACTGAAGGGAGCTTCTTAGTGAGATCAACATGTCTTTCAGCACTGTGTCTAACACAGGCTTGTCAGTAGTGGGAAACGAGTCGATAGAGTCAGGCATGTCTCTTGTATCATCCCCTGATTCTGAGTGAGAGCTCACCTCGTGGCAGGCTTCTGCAGCATCCAGACGGAATCTCGCCTTCTCTGGGCTCCCTGAGGACGGGGTAGCTGGAGGGGATGTTCGATGCCTGGGAGAGTTGCTCCTCTTAGTTGCTTTCCCCTGCTGGGGAGGAGATCTTGAGTTCCCGGGCAGCGGTGTTGAGGACGCGCCGGCGCCATCTTGCTTTGGTCCCACGGAGAAAAACTCTGTGAGCTTGAGGGGACGATTCCCCTCCTTTTTGCGCCGTCCCATGGTTCCTGCGCGTTCCTCTGTGTACCGGGAGGTAGAACGCCGCGGTAGTGAGGTGTAGCTCTCGCTGGGTTGTATGCTAATAGCCGCTGAAGATTCGCTGGATCCGGAGCTCCGTTACAGTGCGGCCATCTCGGTCTCCGGCTAGCTCCGCCCCCCATGCACACTGGATTTTAAAGTAACGCTATAAAAATGCCAGTAGCTTTGCAGTGAGTTTTTCAATGTTTTAGCAATAGTTTTTTTAGCGTTTATTAGCCTTTTTTTAGCGTTTTTCTGCGTTAGTGTTTTGTGTTTTTTTTTGTTGAAGAAATGGATCAAAAACATAAAAAAAAAAAAAATCAGAGTTAGTCTTACCGGAAACTCTGTTTCCAGGAGTCTTCCAGGACAGCCCTTGAGAGATGGAGCTCCTCCCTGGACAGGAAACACATCACCTCCAGGTCTTTAAAAGGCGGTCCCTCAGGCATCTGGTCAGTTTTAATCCAAGAACCGAAGGACGGAGCTGAAAAACAGTTAATGACATACATACATATTATCCATGCATATATACATACCCACATAAATACCTACCTTAAAGCATAGGGTGGGAACGTGCTGTCCTGGAAGACTCCTGGAAACAGAGTTTCCGGTAAGACTAACTCTGATTTTCCCAAGGCGTCTTCCAGGACAGCCCTTGAGAGGATGAGCAAGCACTCACCAGATTAGGGTGGGACTACTGCCTGCAGGACTTTCCTCCCAAAGGCCTGATCTTGGCTACTTAGGACGTCCAGTCGGTAATGTCGAATGAACGTGGACATGCTTGACCACGTAGCGGCCTTACATATTTGCTCCGGGGTAGCGCCGGCTCTTTCTGCCCAGGACGTGGCTAACGCCCTTGTAGAGTGTGCTTTCAAACCCTGCGGAGGATCCAAGTGTAGGGCTTTATACCCTTCCAAGATGGCCAATTTAATCCACCTGGCTAGAGTCCCTTTTGAAGCTTGTTTTCCTTTTCGATTACCAGAAAAAAGAACAAACAGTGCATCTGATTTTCTAAAGCCTTTAGTTGCTTCCAGATAGACTAAAAGACATCTTCTGACATCCAGCCAGTGTAGCTGTTCTTCTTTGCTATTTCTTGGTTTATTGCAAAAAGAAGGAAGTATAATGTCCTGACTCTTGTGGAAAGCAGAGGCGACTTTTGGCACAAAGGACTGATCTGTCTTTAGAATAACCTTATCCTCCAAAATTTGCATATAAGGATCTCTAATTGAGAGAGCCTGAAGTTCGCTGATTCTGCGGGCAGAAGTCATAGCGATCAAAAAAATTGTCTTTAAAGTAACCAGCTTTAAGGATGCCTCTGATATCGGCTCAAAAGGCTCTTTAATGATTGCTTTCAACACAAGAGATAGGTCCCACGTCGGGACCTTACGGCATGGGACCGGGCGTTGTTTGGCAATTGCTTTGCAAAATCGACTGATAAGCGGGTCCTCTTGTAGGGAGCGCTGAACATAAACTGAAAGGGCAGCAATTTGAACCTTAATCGTGCTTAAGGCCAGCTTCTTGTCGATGCCTTCTTGTAAGAACTCCAAAATCGTTGGGGAATCATGTTCCCTCTTTCCATTCTCTTTTAGCCAGAGATTGAATTTTTTCCAGTGTTTCAGATAAATCGCTCTGGTAACTGGTTTGCGACTCTGTAACAGAGTTCTGATCACTCTATCTGATAGACCCTTAGACTTCAGGATGTCTATTTCAGAAACCAGGACGCGCTAGATTCAGAAAGGCCGGATTGGGGTGCCGCACTGGACTTTGAGTCAACAGATCTTGACTGCATGGCAACATCCATGGTGGACGATCCGCCAACGCTAGTAGAAGCGAAAACCACGCCCTTTTTGGCCAAAAAGGGGCTATCCGGATAAGGGAAGTCTTCTCCATCCTGTATTTGGCCAGGACCCTCGGTAAGAGATGCAGAGGTGGGAAAGCATAAGTCAGGGAGAATGACCATGCGCTTTGAAGGGCATCGACTGCCACCGGTCGATCCCTGGGGTTCAGTGAGAAAAATTCTGGAAGCTTGGTATTTCTCCTGTTGGCGAACAAGTCGACCTCCGGAAGACCCCATTTGGACACTATCTTGGCAAAGACTGTCGGATCCAGAGACCATTCTTCTTGAGAGACTGATTGTCTGCTCAAGAAATCGGCTAGACTGTTTTGCGTACCCTTGAGATGGACAGCTGAAAGTGACTCGAGATTCTCTTCTGCCCATACAAAAACTTCTTTTGCTATGCCCATCAGGGTGGGATTCCTGGTCCCTCCTTGTTTGTTCAAATACGCTACAGTAGTTGTATTGTCCGACCTGATCTGTAGATGTTGATGCTTGAGCTGCCCCTGGAACGCTGCAATCCCTTTGGCTACGGCTTTTAACTCCCGATAATTTGAAGAGCGTTTCTTTTCTAGATGACTCCAGGTGCCTTGTGCCCACCGCCCTTCTAGGTGGGCTCCCCAACCCTGGTTGCTGGCGTCCGTAGTCAAAATGCGTGTCACAGGTGGGTTCCACAGCAGACCTTTGTTCAGGTGGTTTTGGTTTCTCCACCACCAGAGAGCCTGCTTTGTTTTTTCTGGCAGGTATATTTCCTCCTCCAAGTCTTTTCCTGACAGATTTTGAAGGAGAAAAGACTGGAGTGGCCTTTGGTGGAACCTGGCCCATCTGACTGCTGGGATGGAGGCTGTCATGAGGCCTAGGACTGACATTATCTCCCTTACTGTGACAGGGAGATGTGTCTGCAACTGAGCTACTCGCTGACTTAGATGATCGATCTTTTCTTGTGGGAGAAAGGTCCTTTGCTCTGTAGAACTTACTATGTAGCCTAAGAACAGGATTTCCTGTGTGGGAATGAGGATTGACTTTTCCCTGTTGACTATCCAGCCTAACTGAGTCAGCCACTGCTGGACGACCACTAGGTCCTCGAGTAGCTTTTGTTTTGTGGGTGCCAGGAACAACAGGTCGTCCAAGTATGGGACGACTGTTATTCCTTGGAGTCTTAGCGGGGCCAACGTCTCCGCAAGGATTTTGGTAAAGATCCTCGGGGACGAGGAGAGGCCAAAGGGGAGGGCTTGGCTCTGATAGTGGAAAATCTTTTCCCCCATCCGAACAGCTATGCGCAGGAACCTTTGGGAGCTTACTCTGATAGGAATGTGGAGGTAGGCATCCTTCAGATCTATCTTTGCCATAAAGCAATCTTTTTGAAGCAAATTCTTGACAGAATAAATAGATTCCATCCGGAATTTTTTGTACCGAATGACTGTATTCAACGGTTTTAGGTTGAAAATCAGGCGATACTTCCCTGATAGCTTTCGTACCAGAAAGACGTGCAAGTAAAAACCCTGACCTTCTTCCTGTTTGGGAACTGGTATTAGAACTCTTTGATCTACAAATTCTCCTATGAGAAGTTGTAGTGCCTGCGCTTTTACCGGGTCCTTTGCCAGCTGTGTAACCAAGAATCTTGTTGGTGGCAACTGACTGAATTCCAGGGCATAGCCCTTTCCTATGACTCCCCTGACAAAAGTTGTTGGTCAACTTTATCCATTGTGGAAGGAAATCCCCCAGTCTTCCTCCCACCTGGATCCTGGCCTCATTGAGATTTGGGATTTTTGTCAGGAGGGTTAAAGAGCACTTTTGCTTTTTGCTTCCCTCCTTGCGCCCCCCAGGATCTATTTGGCTTTCCTTTCTCTTGCGTTTTCTTTTGCCCCTTAAAGGAACGAAAAAACTTCTTGTTAAAAGGTTTTTTCTTTTCAGGAAAGGTCCTCTTTTTATCCGCCGTGCGTTCTAACGCTTCATCTAGCGGAGTGCCAAACAAAAGGTTACCTGAGAAAGGAACACTACAAAGACGTAATTTAGATGAGGTGTCTCCTGGCCAAGTCTTGAGCCAAAGAGTTCTCTTTGCTGCTACTGACAGTGAAGCTGACCTGGCTGAAAGTTTTACTGATTCTGCCGAAGCATCAGCAATAAAACCAACTGCCTTAAACAGCATTGGAAGAGATTTCAATAAATCTTCTCTAGGAGTACCTGCTGTCAGGTGTTCCTGTAGCTGTTTGAGCCAAAATTCTAAATTACGCGCTACACACGTAGTTGCCAGGGCTGGTTTAAGATTAGCCATGGCTGCGTCCCAGGATCTCTTGAGGAGAACATCTCCCCTTTTGTCCATGGGGTCTGCTAAATGTCCCATGTCCTCGAACACCAAGTCTGAGTGCTTTGAGACTTTTGACAGGGGGGCATCCAGTTTTGGGGACTGGTTCCAGACTGCCTTAGGGTCTTCCTCAAAAGGAAATCTTCTTTTCAAACCGCTAGAAAAGAAAGGCCTTTTGTCATGTTCCTCCCATTTCCTAAGCACCAGGTCTGACATCAGCTTGTGCACCGGAAAAACTTTTTGCTTTTTCTTGCTTAACCCCTGATACATTTTATCATGACGTGAGAGAGAAGTTTTTTCTTCCTTCATCTCTAACGTTTCATGAATAGCCCCAATTAATTCATCTACCTCCTCCTGGGAGAGCTTGAATCTAGTGGGTGTGCGGGAGTCATTCTGATCATCTTCCTGCCCAGAATCTGAATGGGAGGAATCTGAATCAGGAATTCTAAGGGAAATCTCCTCATTCTCCACAGGATCACCTGCTCCTGACGCTACCGGAGTGGGAGAGGTGGGCACCTCTTTGCTGTGTGGTGGCTGGCGTTGGGATTTGCGAATCAGCAATAAGTTTCCTAAAGGACTGAAAAGTTGCTTTCATCTCCTCTTTAAAAGAACCCAAAAATTTGTTAAGTGGGGAATCCTCTTCACTGCTTATCACAGTAGAAATACAGGGTCCACATAGGCTTTTGGTATATCCTGATGCTAGTCTTGCATTACATGTGGCACACTTCTTTTTGCTAGAAGGGACTTTAACACTGTGGTCTTTTGGATCTTTCTGGTAGGAAACAAAAGAAAGAGATGTCCTCCTTTAAGAAAAGGTATCTCTAGCCTGCCATCCTAAGGTGCCCACTGAGCTAAACATAGGCAAACATTCCTATCTAGCTCCCCTTCTAAAACAGGTGAAAAACACAGGAAAAAAGAGCTCTGGCACAGCCAGCCTACCTGTGAAGAGCCGGCGCTAGACTCCCCTGGCGCGTGTACAGTGTCCATCTTGTGTCTGTATACAGGCAGCGTTCAGCCCACGCTTGCTGCCTTTTAAACGCCGGCTCGGCCTTCCAAACTTCCCGCGCCAGAAACCGGAACCACAGCTTCCGGCGCTCAGTGATGATGCGCATCCTGGCCTGGAAGTTACGCCCAGCGACTTCCGGGTCACGGCGTCCACCGCAAGGAAAAAATTCCCTCGCTGCTAACGCCGCCGCCTGATGCGAGCCATCACCGCCAACTCCCTCGCCGGGCACCGGGGGAAGGAGGAAACGGGGAACTCCAGACCCAGTCGGAGGGAACCCGCGGCCAAAGGAGGAGAGATCGTTCGGGTAAGCACAGCCCAGCTGTCTTCCCTCAGCCCCTGGAGATGGACTCCCTCCCGGATCCATCCCCCTGCAAAAGACGGTTCCCAGGTGACATGTCTCCTCCGACTGAGGAAACACATAAAAACTGACCAGATGCCTGAGGGACCGCCTTTTAAAGAGCTGGAGGTGATGTGTTTCCTGTCCAGGGAGGAGCTCCATCTCTCAAGGGCTGTCCTGGAAGACGCCTTGGGAAAAAAAAAAAACGCTGGTGAGTGAAGTTTTTGAGATTTTTATCGCTTTTTTATCATGTTTATCAGCGTTAGTCACCTTTCACACTTATACGACTTGTCCCACGATATTGGTCTGCAAAAACCCGCATGACAAGTCATTCTCCATGATTTTCAATGACTTCCATTCATATTGGCATGGCTTTAAATCCTGCCTGCACTACTTTGGTCCAACTTCCATGCAAGTTGATGTCCATAGGCCTTAATGTTAAATCCTCAAGTAGCATGCAAATCGTACCTGAATAATATAGACACGATTTCAGTACGACTTTGTAAGCACAAGCAACTTTTTGACCCTGGTCCCACCCAATCCTTTCAACATAGTAGCCCCTCCCAAGCACATTTTTTTAGCACACATTCACTTCCTGGGTATTACCTCAGGAATAATGTGCTCCAAACAGCCCAAAAAAGAGATGTCCTTGTCCTCCGCTTCTCCTCCTCCTCTTCTTAATGCACAGCTACTGCTGCAGCAGCAATGACAACTGCTGTGGCAACATATTGAGTAGCAAACATTTTCTGTCACAGCACACCACACCACAACAACCAGGAAGCAAACAGAAACTGGAAAAAACTATGGCAGGAAAATGAATTACCTCACACCATGTATGTTTACATTGGTTAATGCCAAAGTTGTGGCAAAGTAGTACTGATCCAAAATCGCGGAAAGAGGCCTTAGAGAGTTTTTACAGCTGAAAAACGTCTATCAGAACCTACTAGTTTTGTTTTTTTACTGCTCAAAAACGCCACTGCTTAAAACTGCTGATAACACCCTATGTGTGCATGGACACATAGGATAACATGACAGAGAGTTAATGTCTGTAGAAAAAAATGTCTACTTGCATAAACAGCTGCTGTAAAAACGTCAAAAAATGTCCAGTAATGCATGAGGCCTTATACTACCGAAACTGCCAAATGCTTTCCTTAATTAGGTGCAGGTACTTCTAAAGAGAGCTACTACCAAAAAACAATGCTGTTAAAATTATATCAATCTCCCTACCTGTATGTTACTGTATTCTCTCTATATTCTGATTTGTTGATACTTTTATCTGACAGTCAAAGTAATGAACAAAGATATTCTATATAAGGATATCATTCCGTATATGTACTGTATATAATTACAAGCTATACACTGAAACTGATTAATTAAAGTTGAGAATATTCACTTCAATTATCCATTCAGGTGAAAAGCTTCTGTACATGAATGGTTTGAGGAGTAAACAGGAATTTGCTTTTAGCATTATTTGAATAATTTAGGTGATTATTCACAACAATTGAACAATCCTAACTTCTGAGTCAAGGTATTTATAACATTATTACACACCAATGTAACCATGTTTTTAATGCTTTTTACACAATTTTTTTATTTCCATACATAATTAATCCTTTTTTTGGAGAACAATCAGTTTATAAATTAGGTAACTTGTGCAGAGAACTGTGAATTTGGACAAAAATTCATTGAACATCACATGAGGATTCCCACAATCATCTCCACAAAATCATTTATTTTGTTTGTGTCTCCTAAATATAATGTTTTTTTAACTGTTTGCTATGTTGTCTGAATAACTGTATTCTGGTAAACCTGTAGCATTTTCACAATGGGCAGATATATGCATCATGGGTGACAGATGATAAGCTCTACCTATATCTGTTTTCTTTGCAACTGATTACTACTAGCGCATGTGGCTCTAAATATGCAACTAATCTGCATTTATCCAGGTTAGGGAAGATAAAGGTAAAAGATGCACAGCTTGTTGTATCACAATTAGTGCATGAATGTAGTGCCAGGATTTCTATCCATAATGTACATCAATAGAAGTGCATGTCTGGATATGTAATAGCATACAAAAATATTCAAGCACGTTACCTGCTTCATTTTACATGTATATGCTTGGAAATTGAATGGGAGGAAGCTTGCTGTCAATATACAGGGACACACTGCTGTTTCAGTTTGTTGATCTGACTGAGCAAGAAATGGATTATGTTGATGGAAATGCCAACGTAGACAAGAGCATGCATGTTTAACATTTTCACCAATATCTGACTACCAGCAACGCAGATTTTTTTTTATTTTTTTTAATAACATTTTTTATTTATTTTTTGTTATAATGATGGATTTTAAACAGCTATTTGTTTCAGGGAACACATGTTTATATCTAGATATATATCTAGATATAAACAAGAAAATATCTATATCTAGATAATAAATATATCTATATCTAGTGTAGCGCCTGGTTACTTTAAATTTAACTCGCACCAGTACTTTGGAGGGGGATCAGAGTGTTAACTGACTCTGATCCAGTTAATATGTTTGAATCTAGGTCTCTGTCTCAGCTTGGCTGTGCTGTGGGCTCATTCTGTTGGTTCTGGGGTGCTATTCCCACCCCAGGACAATAGGTGGCAGCAGTGGAGTCGAGGTTTGGGTGCTCTTCCAGAGCAGCCAATCAGGAGGGAGTTTCCTTGCTGTGCATGCTGGGGGAGGGTATTTATGGGACTGACGCCATTTGGTCTGGGTCTTCTTCGAGTGCGGCACCCACCTTTAGGGTGACCGCATCACGACGCCCCGGCGTAATGGCCTTCCAGGCCGGGGGGGCGCGGTTTTCGGTTACGGACCATGTTGGTCCGGGAACGTTTAAACTTTGGCAGGGAGCCCAGTAGTCGACTTGGTTCCCAATCCTGAAGATCCCAAGCGAGATAGCTGTTCAGTGGGGAGTCCATCTGAGGAGAGCCAATGAGAGGCTGGCTATCCAATAAAACCAGATACAAGTCCAAAGGAGAACGAAGATATGCGGTCCAAGGACCCAGACTTTGGAAAACTCTACCAACCAGCATCCAGTTGGAGGTAAACCACCTGGCTTTCAGGAGAAAGATTAAGACCCATCTCTTCTGAGGGCCCAGGGAATGGATACCAAGCGCCCAGAGGTGATTCAGTTTTCATGTGTTACGCTACATAAGTTTCTCACTCACTCACTCAATAGGGTCTCGACAAACCACGGGTCTCGAGAACCAAAGGGTCTCAAGGTAGCCGGACACTGAGAGGCTGGTCATCTGTCAGTCGGTACCTGAAAACATTCTGAAGGAGATCCAGTCAAAATTCTATCGAGGAGGATCATCTCCGTAATCTAGTTAATTCCAGGAGGGCCTGTGGCAGAGGCTTTTCCCTGAGTCCACTCCTGGAGGGTCTGTGGCAGAGACTTCTCCCTAAAGGTTCAAGTTGATTCCAGGAGGGTCTGTGGCAGAAACTTTTCCCTAAAGGTTCGAGTGATACTCTGGCTGCCAGGTCAGTGAGAGAGGCATTGGGGGTACACCAAGTCCACTCAGGCAGGAGTGGTGCAAGAAGTTTTACACGTGGGATCAGGGCTGTTTCCCTATTACTACGCTTGAATCTGCTGTTTTCCTTCTCCTTTCAACTCTAACTTTCACCACAAGTTTATTACCCAGCCGGTAAGGATCACAGAAAAGACACCTGTCGTGGACATTCCGTTACTGCTGCATTCACCATACACCCCAAGACGGCGGAGGAACCACAAAGTAACATGCCACCCAAAACTCCAAAATCTCCTGGGCAATCTTTTGCTAAACATTGGCTAAAGATGGTATGCATAGAGGTGCCAAGTATGCTATTAATGTTTATGTATGTACAGTGTTAGAACTTGTTCACAGCATAGCACATGCATTTTGTTAACGTGATGTGCTAAGCCATGCTACAATGAGTGCATTTTTTAGCCCCATTGTCATTCTAGTGTTTCAATTTAATGAAGCTATAATTCATTTAAAAGTTATTTTCTCTAAGAACAGGGTGCACGGAAACACATGCCAGTTACAAAGTGACTGATGCCTTTCTTGCTTTCAGTCCAATTGTTGTTCATTACGGTAACACATTAATTCCAAAAGACGTGTTAAGGTATTAAAAAAGCATAAAAGTGAACAGAATAATGTTGTGTCACTTGGAATATACTGTGACAGGAAGTCAGGTAAATCTGTGTGTGTGTGTGTGTGTTGTCCCAGACGGGAGATACTTTTCTGCCTTGTTTAGAAAATACACCAATTACTATTGGGTGTCGGCTGCAGAGATGGTAGGAGAGGTTTGGGGCATTAGAAGCCTTCAGCTGTTCAAAATGAAGCAATTAAGCCCCCTTCAAAGATAGCCTAAGGATGACGACTGATTGCTGCATCCTGAGGCTTTGTGAGTGAAGGAGCAGTCACAAACTCTACTGAAGAGGTGAGGTGCTGATGGATATTTCCGTGTGAGAAATATGAAAGAGAATTTCAGCAGTAGGCTGTGCCAGACTCCATAGGTAGGTTCCTGTGTTGGGAAGGTAGACGCCCCAAGTGGCAAGGGTTTATTTTATGTTTTGTTTTGTTTATGCTGTTTTGATGCTTGCACGTGTATCCAGCAATATGGAAAAATAAACCATATCATTTGTTTTCAATCATCCTCAACTGCCTTTTTGTACAGTTCAGCATGTAGTGAACCCATCCAGGGGGTCACACACACACCTGCTACCGAGTTAATCCCTCACACACTGGATCATCTTATCTGGGGTCTCATCCTCTGGATCGGGGTACGGTCTCTTACATGTGCAGTATATGCCAAAGAAATTGTCATTGTAATTATTAGCCAGGTTTTTCTCTTCTGGTTTGGTCTCGTCTGGTTTGACCTCCGGAACGCCATTCACAACATTGGATTCAACAGGCTTTACAGACTCTTCTACTACTAATGGCGGCTCGTTTACTTCGGGAGTTTCAGGCTCTGCCAGGGCACACTCCTCTGGCTCCACTTCTTGTTCCTCTGGTGAAGTACTACACTCTGGTGATGATTTGCCATAACCATCTGTTTTAGCATCTCCTCCATTTTGGGTTTACATTAACTGCCCGCATTCTCCACCATGTGTGAGGGATTAACTCGGTAGTGGGTGTGTGTGACTCCCTGGATGGGTTCACTACACGCTGAACTGTACAAAAAGGCAGTTGAGGATGATTGAAAACAAATGATATGGTTTATTTTTCCATATTGCTGGATACACGTGCAAGCATCAAAACAGCATAAACAAAACATAAAATAAACCCTTGCCACTTGGGGCGTCTACCTTCCCAACACAGGAACCTACCTATGGAGTCTGGCACGGCCTACTGCTGGGCAGACACTGCTGGTCCTACAGCAGAAAACAACAAAATTCTCTTTGATATTTCTCACACGGAAATATCCATCAGCACCTTACCTCTTCAGTAGAGTTTGTGACTGCTCCTTCACTCACAAAGCCTCAGGATGCAGCAATCAGTCGTCATCCTTAGGCTATCTTTATAGGGGCTTTAATTGCTTCATTTTGAACAGCTGAAGGCTTCTAATGCCCCAAACCTCTCTGGCCATCTCTGCAGCCGACGCCCAATAGTAATTGGTGTATTTTCTAAACAAGGCAGAAAAGTATCTCCCGTCTGGGACAACACACACACACACAGATTTACCTGACTTCCTGTCACAATACATATAACATAGAGAAAGGATTATGCTCTGATCACATAACATGCACATGTAAAGTACTGTACTGTTGGGCGGATGGAGGAGAGCCTGTCCTCCATAAAGTATTCAGTTGGGGACATGGCCTGCAACTCCCTGGCTCTGATCAATTGCCAAAATGGAATGCAGGCTACCACAGCAGGCGTTGGTCAGGATGTGCGGGCCCTCACCCAGGCTATCCAGGCCAATACGGCAACCCTCAATGCTGGCCTGACCAGAATTGCCGTGGCCTTGGAGGGCAGGCCGCCAGGTGGGCAGAGACCAGGATTACCCCCCCCCCATGAGTCTCCCCCGAGGAGCCAGGGACGTGGCAGCGGCGGTAGTTTTTTGGTGCTTTTCTGTGTTTTCTTTGCTGTCCTTTTTTTTTTCTTTTTTGCTGGGCATTTTTTTTTTTTTTTTGCTGTGCATTTTTTTTTTCTGTTTGTGCATGATTTTTGAATGTGGGGTGACATTCCTGCCGGAAAAGGGGTGTCACCCTGATTTGTGGAGGAGAAGGGTTCCCCAGGACCATGGAGAAGTGATCCCCAGGTCTGTGTGAATGGTGTATGAATGTACAGTGACATAATTGGAGCCGTGGCGTTGCTGCTCACAAGTCCTGCATGGTGGGCTTGTGCTAATCCAATTTGATGAGGATGTGCTGTGTCTGTGCTAGGGACCACAGTGGTGTGCATGCATGCATTCTCATTGTGCCATGATTAATGTGTGTGTTTAACGTGCAAAGATGCCTAATGTGAGCTGTCTCCTGGCTGCTCTTCCCTCAGAAGACAGGGTTGCCTCGGTTAGGGGGGATTGTCTGGTTCGGGGGTCAGGTCATCACGTATGTCAATCTCCAGGCCCTTTCTCACTGCAAAGTTGTGCAGCATGCAACATGCACCGATGATCTGGCATACAAAGTTTGGGGAATACAACAGGGTCAAGTAGCCATCGCACTTCCACAGCGCGTTTCAGAGCATGTGCAGAAGCAATTTTTTCAAAGTGGTTTAACCATATGCTACAATACTTTGTACATTGTTGGTTTGCTGCACTTACAAGTGTCTGTCTTGTTTATTTCTTGTTGTACCAGAGTGTGCTTCTGCTCACTGAAGTGCTGCTTAAGGGCCATTCCAGCTCCACTATACATCATCCCTATGATGACCCAAGGATAACAGCCTATTGGAGGACTCTCAGGCAGACGTGCCCTATCCATCCTTTATTTTTGCGAGAGGTGTATAGTTACTGACCAGAATTAATCTAGAGTAGCAGGTGCAGAATTGGCAAGATATTATTTCCAGATTACTGTTCAAGTAAAAAAAAAGATGCCATTGTCTTAGTTTAATTAACATTTAGCACTTAGAAAGTGTTAATCCTGTATACAAGCTTCAGTGATTTGCATGGCAGCAGCTACAAGTAGCGTGTGTATGGGTCATGTGATATTAACAGTCATGAATAGAAAAGAGGATGTCCTGATGAAAAACAATGGTTTGTCTCTACATGTTTATCCAAAGCCTTTCAGTGAATGATGTGAATGGTCTTCGTAAAAGGGATACAAATAGCAAATTCAAATTGCTGAAGACTTGTCAATTCACATTTGTGCAATGTGTTAAAAAGCTGCCGGCCATCATCTGATATGTCTTGTTGCACAGCTTAGCAATCCCGTCCTTAATATGAACTCCAAGTGACCAGATGGTAAAGTTATTTGCTGCTTATAATGAGGGCAAATCCAAGAATAAATCCCACAAGAAATGAGGACACAAAGCACTTTTTCCTAAGTCACTAGAATTGATATTGTTTGTATTCTTGGGATAATAATTCAGACTAAGTCTATAAAAATAGACTTTAATAAACTTTGCTATTAAAGGTTAATGCTTTATAAATAAATAAACTGCAAAAAAAAAAAAAAATGATATTGTGAAACTTATCACATGGATATTAAATATCTATAATTAGATTATTGGTACTTATTGTGTTAAAAAGATAAGTCCATGTCTACTAAGAAGATCAAGTGTAGGATTTATACTGTCAAGCCACTATAGAGACCACATGAGATAGAATATTGAAACAGAGTCGCAGTGTAAAAGGAGGGTCATAGAGAAAGGGAACGTAGAGAAGCATTCCTTAGCTTAATAGGCATGGTTGGATATATTCTACTTGTACTCCAGCCAACTATCTTGTGCCGCCCCTCCCAAGTGCCCTCAATATTCTTGGTATCATACTAGGATAAGACATGGATGGGGGCAGAGAGAGGCTGAAATACACAATTTGCCCACTCTATGTCAGTACCTAGAACAAACCACTGAAAGTGTAGGGCAGATTGTTACCAGACTTTGCCAGCAGTTCAGGTTCTAGGTGTATAGACCCAAAATGGGTGAACTTTTAGTACCCAGTACATTATCGAAGCAACAGGATTGCACAAACTGCAAAGCAACAGCCACAATGAGGACCCTGTTAAATTTAACTGGCAGGTGGTATGTTTTATTATCTG
Organism: Rana kukunoris; assembly: GCA_029574335.1. Classification (NCBI taxonomy): domain Eukaryota; kingdom Metazoa; phylum Chordata; class Amphibia; order Anura; family Ranidae; genus Rana; species Rana kukunoris. Next base: position 171,449,764 of record CM056053.1, on the reverse strand, counting down.
TTACTGACAGCAACATGGTGTGTGGATGACTGTTCTCAGTTCCTATGTTTTCATGCATAAGACATGCAAACAAGGCTAAGAGACTCAATTATGCACAAAAACATAGGGACTGGGGTGCAGGAAAATGGAAGCGGGTGCTTAGACTGATGAGTCAACATTTGAAATCTTTCACTATAACAAAAAAAAGGCAGCTTGTTTATGAAGTGCTGGAATACAGTAAAATAATGCCTTTGTGGAGCCTTTGGTTCCACATGCTACCCCCCCCCCCTTTTTTTCAGAGCACACAGAAACAGCTAATTTTGTGATGCTAAATAATTTGTATGGAATTATTTAATGAATCTCTAAAAGTAGTAAAATAGATCCACTACAGCATCACAATTAGACTCCTCCAGTAACAATAGATTCCCCAGTAACAAAATACCCTCCAAGCAACAAGAGATCCCCAAGCAGCCAGCATTAGTAGACCCTCCAGCAACAATAGACTCCTCCCTCAACAGCAGACCCCCCCCCCAGCAATATAAGAACCCACCAGCAACAAAAGACCAGCAATAATAGACTCTCCAGCACACCTCAGCACCTCTTGTCATTACATACATTCAATGCTGGAGGTGCCAGAACTGCATTCCCCCATGTGACGTCACCGCTACATGGGCTCTTAAGGTCTGCCATACTGTGCCAGACCTTCAGAGCTGGTGCCGTAAATGAGGGTTCCTGCGCACATGCATGGGAGTCACGTCATCGCGGTCCCGGCCACTCATGTAGCCGGAGGCCACAAACCTCTAAGGAAGACCACGTGAAGATGGATGCCCTCTCAGCAGTGAAAGTGCACCCCTGGAAGGCTATGTTTTAAGGTAAGTCTCGCAAAGTACATACCCCCTATTGTATTGACCCCTGGGACTGTTACATGATATTTAAAAAAATCATATCCAGAAAATCTAGCATATGTCCAAGGGCTAAGAGACACTAAGGAAAATATTGCTCCTAATCATAATGATTTAGGGGGATCTTCTTGTCACTGACCACCAATGCTTTGGCAGAAAAACTTATAGCCACTGACTGCACAGCAGCAGTGAAATATTTTTTGTTGGTAAAGTGCCTGACCATTGCACTGTATAAGTTGTGTTGTACATTAGACACTCTTAATTTTTTCACTTTATGCTGAGTTGAAAGGTATAAAATTCCAACCCTGCATGCTATGTAGTATGCTGCATACTCTGAACTTATGCTTCCATAATCATACCTTATACTGACTGTGACAGGAGGGCCTGTGGAACCCAGAATCGCTTGGAAAGTATAGGATGCCCTTGTTTCATCTCCCCATGCACCTCTTATGTCTAAGTAGCCCTGTGCCTATTAGGGGCACAGGGTGAGCAAGAAAATTATGAACATTAAGAATGTGGCTTGGGTTACTTAACATGGAACCCTGTATATGCCATATTAGAAAGACTGACTGATTCATGCTGTTAGAAGGTGTAAAGTTACCCCTGCTATATGAGGTGCAGCCAATGTTAAGTATGGACGTCGGAACAGAGTCAAATTGTACGTCGTTTACGTCGTTTGCGTAAGTCGTACGCGAATAGGGCTGAGCATAAGTTACGTTCACGTCTAAAGCATTGAGTATTTGCGTTGTGATTCAGAGCATACACACTGGGATATGTCCATGGACGGCGCATGCGTCGTTCGTTCGGCACGTCATTTATGTGGGGTCACCATTCATTTACATACAACACGCCCACTACCAGCCTACTTTGAATTACGCCCACTTATGCCGGCCCATTTACGCTACGCCGCCGTAACTTAGGATGCGAGTGCTTTGTGAATACGGCACTTGCCTCTCTAAGTTGCGGCAGCATAGCGTAAATAAGATACGCTACGTCCACACAAAGATACACTGCGGTACGTGGATCCGGGCCAATGTCTGTGTTTTATCATAACGTGCGTGTTTCTTTTTGGTCCTTGCACTTAAACTATTGCCAGGTGTGCCAGAGGGGGCTGAGACTGTTATTAGGGTTAAGAGGCAGAGTAATGGACTGAACAAACTTAAGCGGCTCTTTCGTGGGTATCGCTACAATTGGTTGACGGTATCCTACACTTGATCTTGTTACCTGCCCTTGTGGAAAACAGTACGTTGGTCGTACCATACGGAGCTTTGCCACAAGGGTAGGTGAACACATTTCTAAGATAAAGAAAGGTTACACCAAACACACGGTGCCCAGACACTACCTCAATAAGCACAATAAAAAGCTTGAAGGTACCAGCTTCCAAATTATAGACAAATTTGTCCCCCACTGGAGAGGTGAACCCAGTACTCGAGGGGTGTCGAAATTGGAAGTTTATTGGATTTACCTACTCAAAAGTTATGTGCCGTATGGTTTAAACGTAGAATGGGACGTCAATGCCTTTATAAATCAATCTTGAAGTGGATGTATAATACATTGATTCATATTTGGGCATGACGGCGAGACCACAATGAAATCATTTATGTATAGACATCCTTGGGGTACTTTGTAACATTTGTTATAATACTTGCCCAATATGTTCTGTTGTTTTTTTGTTTGTTTTTTAATTTTTTCTCCTTTTACTATATATCAGATTGGGTAATGATGTGTTTTTACATTTGGTGCTTCCCACCCCCGTGAGACCAATAGAGTTTTTTTCTGCCAATTATCCCTTCCAACCCAGTAACTTTTATAAATCTATCTGACATCATGTTAATAGTTTCTGACTGGGTTTGAGTTGGATAATCCTTTTCCCTTTTACAAAGTACAGGTCTTATGATTATCAGTAGACCTGTTGAAGCGCTCGCCTATTCGCAATGGAGCGCAACTTTCCAGCTCACTTCCGCACCATGTGACGTCCAACCCATTAGCTAGATGCGCCGTGGATTACACTGTGGAACGCACCGTAACGCACATTGATGACGTTGCACGTCACGCTGGCCACGTAGGAGACGTTCAGCCTTTAGGGTTGGACCAAAGGCGCGGTGGTTTAGGTTGAAGCACATCGTTATGCGTAACGTCACGCGCACCACTGCGCACACCGGTGACGTCATACGTCACGCCGGGTACACGCACAGGCTGAGCCCACCTATCGGTGGATAGAACATCGGCGCTAGGACATGGATTATTATATTCCCATCCACCAGGAAACTGGGACACATAACGGAAGTCCCCGCCCTAACATTTCCGGCATTTGGAACGCAAAATGGCGACGGAGATGGATTCTGACACGCACGCCAAGGTAGGCGGAATGAGGGGTCCAGGTGGTCTCATTGGGGTGGAACCACTAGGTATAAATGCAGGTGAGTGGTGAGTCTACACTAGATACCCCAGTTGAAGTCTCTCTCAGACGAAACCGGTCGGGTTGCTGACTCAATGATAATCTCTACTGCATTTTTTGTGGAACACCCTTGTCCATCCATCAAGGGGGAGAATTGCTGCTGTTCTTCATTTTTACAAGTTATATATAACATTTTTTACACGTGTGGTTTTTAATTTTCTTTTCATGGTTCCTATCACAATGTGTGTGACATTTTGGAATTTTTTAATTAAATTTTGCATTTTTACGCTATGAGGAGCCTTTTTCTTTTTTCATTTTTTCCCTTTTGCGATTGAGAGCCGCTGCTGGGCACTACCAAATTGTGAATTTCCATCCTGTGGACACCGATGCACCTTGAGAATTACCCGTACCTAGGACTACAATCCTGGTGATATCCGGACTAGACAATCGGTCTAGAAAAGCTCGTAAGACCCCCCGCCATATGGTGAGGTGAGGGTCCATCTCATCCGGTAAGGGTACCCATCCATTTGTATTTGTGCAAAGTGTGAAGACTACTTCTCGAACTATACACTGCATTCAAGTTGACCAACAAGGAAGACATGTGTGTCACTCCTATTAAGTGTTGGGACTAAAATTCTCACATGTTCGGTGACCCCGAATTATTCACAGTGGACTTTGTGTCATTTTATGCTCTTATATCGCATGGTTTTGTCACAAGTTACAAAAGTTGCTTTTTTTGTTATTATATGCTCACAGTTTGCACGATTTTGTCACTTACTCACAGTAGTTGCCTTCTTATTACCTGTCTTGATAAATGAGTTTGAATACTCACGAATCTTGAGGACATATATAGAGGCCACTTAGAGGATAATATATATTTTTTGAAAGTGAATTTTTGAAATATTTTTTCACCTTCGGTTTTTGGAATAGTATGGTCAGAGCTACCTACTTCTTTAATCACATTGGGATACCCCGTATGGGACTCCCGTATTAGCGCTACACTTTTTTCTCTCATTCTTGCTACAAATATCCATTTTGTTGTGTTGGCTGCTTGATTCTTATTATTTTTTGTTTTAGTTAGCGCAATATATCACTACACTATTTTCTTTCTACACTTGATCTTGTTGCCCTAAGTTTTCAACACAATAAGTACCTATAAACCCATTTAAAATATTGTATATTTTTGTGATCAGTGTCACAATATTAGCATTTTATTCCTTAATTTCCACTGCAGCATATATATTAAGCTTAAGCCTTTAATAGTCCGTTCAGCCGTGACAGCAAATGATAGTGCCATCATGTAATGACCAATAAATTGTTCAGTGGACATAAATGAATAATTTTTTTTGTTTGGAACTGTTTGCACTAGGTATATGTAAACAAACGGGAAAGACATCAACCTTTCAATTTATTGTTCATTTGGCAGAAAATTTCCAAACTCTGGCTGGCTGCTGTGTGTGGGTGGCTGGTTTCTGGTGTGGATGAGTCACCCTGTGTGGATGGCCGTCACACTGGCTCTGCTGTAGGTGGGTCACTGTAGGTGGCTGGCTGGCACCCTGCTGCGCGTGGCTGGCCTGGCTCCCTGCTGTGGGTCAGTGGGTGGGTGGCTGGCATGGTGCACCCTGCTGTGGGTGGCTGGTTGGCATGGTACACTCTGCTGTGGGTGGCTGGCCTGGCTCCCTACCCTGAGTCAGTGAGTGGGTGGCTGGCACGATGCACCCTGCTGTGGCTGACAGAGAGGGGGCTCTGATAGAGAGAGGTGGGCTGACTGACAAAGGGGTGGTGTGGCTGCTGACAGAGGTGGTGTGGCTGCTAACAAAGGGGTGGGGTGGCTGCTGACAAAGGGGGTGGGGTGGGGGGTGGGGTGGCTTCTGACAGAGGTGGGGTGGCTGCTAACAAAGGGGTGGGGTGGCTGCTAACAAAGGGGTGGGGTGGCTGCTGACAGAGGTGGGGTGGCTGCTGACAGAAGGTGGGGTGGCTGCTGACAAAGGGGTGGGGTGGCTGCTGACAAAGGGGTGGGGTGGCTGCTGACAGAGGTGGGTTGGCTGCTGACAGAGGTGGGGTGGCTGCTGACAAAGGGGTGGGGTGGGGTGGCTGCTGACAGAGGTGGGTTGGCTGCTGACAGAGGTGGGTTGGCTGCTGACAGAGGTGGGGTGGCTGCTGACAAAGGGGTGGGGTGGCTGCTGACAAAGGGGTGGGGTGGCTGCTGACAAAGGGGTGGGGTGGCTGCTGACAGAGGTGGGTTGGCTGCTGACAGAGGTGGGGTGGCTGCTGACAGAGGTGGGGTGGCTGCTGACAGAGGTAGGTTGGCTGCTGACAGAGATGGGGTGGCTGCTGACAGAGGTGGGGTGGCTGCTGACAGAGGTGGGGTGGCTGCTGACAGAGGTGGGGTGGCTGCTGACAGAGGTGGGGTGGCTGCTGACAGAGGTGGGGTGGCTGCTGACAGAGGGGTGGGGTGGCTGCTGTCAAAGGGGTGGGGTGGCTGCTGTCAAAGGGGTGGGGTGGCTGCTGACAAAGGGGTGGGGTGGCTGCTGACAAAGGGTGGGGTGGCTGCTGACAAAGGGGTGGGGTGGCTTCTGACAGAGGGGGTAGGGTGGCTGCTGACAAGAGGGTAGGGTGGCTGCTGACAAAGGGGCTAGGGTGGCTGCTGACAAAGGTGCTGGGGTGGCTGCTGACAAAGGGCTGGGGTGGCTGCTGACAAAGGGCTGGGGTGGCTGCTGACAAAGGGCTGGGGTGGCTGCTGACAAAGGGGTAGGGTGGCTGCTGACAAAGGGGTAGGGTGGCTTGTGACAGAGGTGGGGTGGCTGCTGACTGATAGAGAGGGGGGCTGATAGAGAGAAGTGAGCTGACTTAGAGAGGGGGAAGGGTGCTAACAGAGGGGTGGGCTGATAGAGAGGGGAGGTGGGCTGACAGAGTGATCAGACGGAGACCTTAGGAGACACACACACACACACAGCACGCCAGGCAGAGAGGCGGGACTCACACATGCAGCTGGACCGGTCGCCAAATCTGACGGAAACACCGCGATCCCTCACAGACCAGCCCTGCCTCCACATGTTAAAAGCTCTGCAGCGGCCAATCGAAAATGACATCAATCGGCCAATCACAAGGCGCTCGTCGCCCATCGCTAAGCACGGCTCGCAGCGGAACAGCACAGGTGTTCTGTAGTTTCCATTCAATCCGCCCCTGCAATTGCCACAACATCGAGAGGCCGTGGGAGAACGGGTAGGGGGCTCTGTAACTTTCTTGTGCAGGGGGAAAAAACACAGCACAGACCAGGTTGCTGGCAGTGGGGGGGGACGTTGTGGGGGACGGCAGTGACACGAGGTGTTGCCAGCGGCGGCGGGGGGCGGTGCCTAATGTACATTCGCTCTATTAGACGCAGAGAGGTTTTTCCCCATAGTTTTAAGGGGAAAAAGTGCGTCTTATAGTCCGAAAAATACGGTAACTGTACCATCTAGTCACCTTGAGTTCATACAACCATGAACATACACAGGCAATAAATGGGTAATTGTTTTTAAAGCAACTTGCATTATTCTCCCAATTTTGGGGCGTTGCAGTATTGTGACTTTTATGGTAATTTGGGACCAATCTGAAACTAGAGTCACCTCTCACCCCCCAACAAGCCAACACTCTTAATTGTAAAAAAATAAAAATAAACTATTACTTCTGCATAATGCAGTAAAATCCACACAAATAGGAAATCCAACATTTGGGGTGATTTATTCTTCCAAAGGAAAACCACCTTTGCACAGTGGTACTAAGTAGTATTCCAATGGTTCTCTTCTGACTTAGTTTCTCTCCCTCACTTAACTATCGTGACTCCAGTGCTGATAGAGAGGGGCAAACAAGGATGCTGTGCAGGTGCCTGACGCCATCCTTATCAACTGATGATGTAATTGGTTGATGGGATATCAACGGCTAGGAGGTTGTAATGGTGCACAATGAAAACCTGTGCTTTTCATAACTAAAACGTAGGCTTCAACCACCCACTGGCTTGTATACAATTTTTGGGCAATTTTAAGACATTTTGCCAAGGCACCCCTGGAGAAACCTGAAGGAACACTGGTTGAAAAAGTTTGACTCTGCTGTCAGTGATGGCCAATATTAAATGATATATGTATTATAGGTGATAAGAACGCATGGTGGATGTCAGTGGCGAGTGATATGCACTGTATGATATGTGATATGTATAATAGTGTTGGCAATATGTATTTTAGTATTGTTGATATGTATTATAGTACAGTATTGGCGATTTGTATTGGCAATACATACTATAATATTGCCAATTTATATTGAGGATATTGTATGAACTATAATACAGACAATTAGTATTGGTGATATATATTATCGCCAATGCTAAACGGCAATCTATAAGTATTATAGACTTGGTGATTAGTACTGCCGATATGTGTCATAGAATTTTTTAGTACTGAAGATATGTTTTGGCAATATGTATTAGTGATTATTGCTAATTAGTAATGACAATATGTATACTAGTATTGGTGATTAGTATTGCTGATTAATCTTTCCTATATGTATTATGATATTGATGATTAGTATTGTAGATATGTGTTATAGTATTGCCAATATGTTTTATAGTAATGGTGATTTAGTATTGCTGATATGTATTTTAGTATTGGCAATTAGTATTGCCAATATGTATTATAATATTGGTGATAAGTATTATAGTATTACCAATATGTAATTTAGTATTGCTGATATGTTTTATAGTATGGACAATCAGTATTGCTGATATGTGTTATGTGTTGCATATCAATACATATCAGCCATACAAAACGGCAATACTATATCACCAATACTATATTAGCAATACTAGTACACATATTGATAATACTAATCACCAATACTATAATACCTATTTGTGTGATTAAGTATTGCAATTAGTTACTATGTTACATATTGCCAATACTAATCGGCAATACATGTTATGGTAGTGACGCTTATTGCAGATATGTATTATAGTATTGGCAATTAGTATAGCCGATATGTATTATAGTAAACCTAATTAGTATGTGTTTTAATATTTGAAATTTGTTTTGCCAATATGTGCTATAATATTGGAGACATGTAATATAGAATCGACGATTAGTATTAGAGATATCTATTATAGTATAGTATTGTTTTGGTAATTAGTATTGCCGATATAATAGAATTGCACCACGCACAAGAGAATAAAAAAAAAATCAAAGCAAAAACTCAAATAAAACTATGTGAGCAAAACAAATATGTGAATTTGCCAACTATAATGTAACTGCTCAATTCAAACTCCAAACTGTGACGGATAAAACCTTACCATACAGACCATAGGTGGCGCTAAAGACATGACAAATACAGTAATCTTATATACTAAATTTGTGATATAAGCATACAAAGTATTTAAAAAAAATCTCAAATCAGTCCAAATATGATATAGCCTTGGTTAAATATGTTTTTTAGTATTACCATTAGTATTGCCAATATGTGTTTTTTGTTTAATATATTTTTATTGAGAAAAATATATAAATGAACAAACAAATGAAGAAACAGTGAAAACAGATCGATGGGTTAGCAATAAAGAAAACCCCATGGGCATACAGTAACAAAAAAAATTGTATGAGTAACCCATATATACTAAAGTAAGCAGACTCTTACAAAGAACGTAAAGAAAGAAGAGAGAAATAAAAAAAGAAAGAGAAAGAGAGTGGGGGAGGGGTGAGGGGTGGGAAAAAAAGGGGGAATAGACGGGAAAGCTGGCACACACCATGGTAACACAAATGAATACAAGGCTAATACATTTAGCGAGGCAAGACCTTAAACATCAAAGGGAGGTTAGACCCATCAAAAATTTGTATTAAGAAGAATGAGACAGCAAGGGTGGGGGTGTAACCCTCTAGGAGGCACAAATTATACAATGTTAGGAAGAAATTATGGGCCAGATTCAGGTACATTGGCGCATATTTTGACCGGAGTAGCGCACCTCCTTTACGTTAGACTGGCACAATGTAGAGGCGCAATCACCGTATCCTCGTAGTATTTGCGCAGAAATTTGCGCCGGTGCAACGTAATTCCCGAGGCGTAAGGCGGAGTAATTCAAATTGGGAAGGACGTGGGTGTGTTACATTGAAATGAGCCGTGACACCATGCAAATGAAGTGCCGGTCGGATCGCGCATGCGCACATGAAGCAGACCATGATCAGCACCTCTGTGCGCATGCTCACAACTCGGGAACGGTGCAATCAGTGAAATTGGAAGTGGACCCGGGCAACTTGGTGAGCTACGCAGAGAGCTTAAATAGACAGACACAAACGCCCTTCCTTTGCAAAACTACATCCATTTGTATCCCTTCCTATACAGCAAGGTGCTTTTGTTCTGTTGTTTATTAGCGTTTGTTTGTGACATGTCTTTGAGATATTCGGTGACTGTTTTGGATAGTGTTTTGCAGAGTGATTTTTGTCTTTTCTGTGTTTTCTCTGTTGTGTTTTTTTTTTAAATTATATTTTTGCTGGTCATTTTTTTTTTTTTTGCTGGTCATTTTTTTAAATTTTTTTTTTTTGCTTCTGTTTGTGAATGATTTTGGAATGTGGGGGTGACATTCTTGCCGGAAAAGGGGTGTCACCCTCATTTGTGGTGGAGAAGTGATCCCCAGGACCAGGGAGAAGTGATCCCCAGGTCCGTGTGAATGATGTATGAATGTACAGTGACATAATTGGAGCCGTGGCGTTGCTGCTCACAAGTCCTGCATGGTGGGCTTGTGCTAATCCAATTTGATGAGGATGTGATGTGTCTGTGCTAGGGCCCACAGTGGTGTGCATGCATGCATTCTCATTGTCCCATGATTAATGTGTGTGTTTAACGTGCAAAGATGCCTAATGTGTGCTGTCTCCTGGCTGCTCTTCCCTCAGAAGACGGGGTAGCCTCGGTTAGGGGGGGATTGTCTGGTTCGGGGGTCAGGTCATCACGTATGTCAATCTCCAGACCCTTTCTCACTGCAAAGTTGTGCAGCGTGCAACATGCACCGATAAGCTGGCATACAAAGTTTGGGGAATACAACAGGGTACCATGGGGGGTTCCGGATAGGAGTCATGAGATGGGGTCCCAGTGCATATGCAGAGTCACCCTGAAGGGATGAGACAGGAGGATGTTAGTAGTGCATGTGCCCCTTGTGATTTCAGCATCATGGAGGGGATAGTCATGCCTGCCACCCATGTCACTCACCAACCAGCCAGCTGTCCCCATACATGTTCTGTTCGAAATCTGTGGGGATGGGGCTAGGATTGTATATGTAGCTGTCATGGGTGGTGTCATGTGTTGGGCTGGTGATGTCCTCCTGCAAGGTTGTGGTTAATTACATGATGGCATGAGGGGTGAATCTGAAGATGCGAGACACCTCAGACTCACTCATGCCAAAGATGTCTATGCGTGTGTGATATATCCTCTCCCGTGAAGAGTGAAGAGTGAGGGGCTTGTATCAGATAAGAATATTGTATTAGATTAGATTATTATATCCATCAAGGTTTTAAAGGGCTATTGAAAGATAGTGAGACCGTGTTTGTAATTTGTATGTATTTTATGTATTGATGTATATATGTATGTATATTTTTTTTGTAATGTTTAAAAAAAACAAATAAAAAGTTTTTGGAAAAAATAAAAATCCTCTCCCGTGCCCTCCTCCGTGCCCTCCTCCATGCCCTCCTTCTTTGCTCATCTAAAGTCAGTAGTATAGCTATGAGCATGGATGCCCCTGGCATGTTGGCATACAGTTTGTTGTCCTGCAAGTGTCTACATGTTGCTTTAGCTGACATGTAGACGGATTGTCTAATTTTATACCACCTTTTATATGGACTAATTTTAGACAGGACATGCAGCTGTTGCGCACAGCGTGTAGCCTGCGCTGCACCAACTTACTTTTGTGGATCCCCGTAACTCCCTCATTTGCATATTTGACTAGCAAATCAATGGTGTGTCTAGCGCAGTTTTGCGTGCACGGATGCGCCGGTCTATCGAAATTACGCCGGTCGAAAACAATTAGATTTCATGCGTATATCGTTTTGGGGATGCGGCGCATCGATACGCATGCGCAGATTTAGACTTATGCTGCGCATCTCCTGTAACGCCGGCGTAATGGCTCTCTGAATCTGGCCCTATGTTCTTAAAACACTGAGAAGAAAGGAAGGAGGACCAGGGGCCCGGGTTAAGGTATATTGTATAGTAGAGTCTCTCGCAATGTGGGTAAGTTCTTCCATGAGGCTAACTTCAGAGACCTTGTAGCCAGGACATTATAGTTGTAATTGTAGGTTGGCCCCAAAGGGTGGGGATGATGGCCATAGCTGTCTTAAGGAGGTGTGGGATGAGTGACCGTTTGTATCTACCCATGTTCATGGAGGTAGCATGGAAGAGAATTATCCAAGAGTCCAAAGGTGACTTGACCTCGGTGATGAATCAGGTCTATTACTTCAGACCAGTAGGAGCGAATGATTGGGCAAGACCACCAGATGTGAGCGTGGGTGGCAACTTGATGACAGTTCCTCCAGCATAAAGGGGCGTTGCTAGTAAACATGCGGTGCAGTTTAGCAGGTGTATGGTTCCATCTAGTGAGAAGCTTAAAGTTTGATTCGGCCATGGAAGACGCCATAGAAGAAGCATGTGTAAGTTGAAGAACTTGACTTTTTTTCTATCTGTGATAGCAGCCCCCAGGTCGAGTTCCCATCTTGACAGATAATTTGGAAAGGTGGGGCATTGCATAACAATAAGCGCTTTGTAGAATAAGGAGATGCAATGAAGAGGGGGGTCCTTATGGAGGAACACATGTTCACAAATATGTGTTATAGGGCCAGATTCAGGTAGATGGGAGCATCTTTGCTCCAGAGTAACGCTTCTCATTTACGTTACTCTGCCGAAATTTTAGCAGCAAGTGCTGTCATTCACGAAGCACTTGCTCCTAAAGTTGCGGCAGCGTAACGAAAATGAGCCGGCGGAATTCAAATTGGGCGGGTACGGGGCGTGTATTATTTAAACTAAGCGCGATCCCGCCGCGAACGTACTGCGCATGCGTCGAGTGTCAAAGCATCCCCGTGCGCATGCTCCAAATTCTGTGAATGAACGTCAATGACGTCACATTCCCATTCATGATCTTTTTACGCAAGCGACGTGATTTTTTTTTTCCCGACGCGATGACGATGCCTATACCTAACATAGGATACTCCAACCCCATGTAGGTATATCTTCGCCCCGCGTATCGCTTCCGGAAACGTCGTACCGTCATTGCGTCGCGCCGGAATTCGCTCGTGAATTGCCGATTTCCGCTCATTAACATATTTTTTGAGCGGAAATCGGCGGGAACGCCCCCGGCGCCATTTTTAAGTTGAAGTAACGATGCGATGGCGAAACTCAGTTACGCTGATCGCATCGGAGCTTCAACCCGGCGTTTCTTGTTTTCTGGTTACAGAAAACAGAAACGCCGGCTCAAAGTGACAGTTAGGCTGGTGGATCACTTATCCGCCAGCCTAACTGTTCCTGAATCTGGCCCATAGTGTTGTAGTTTAGCATTGGCCATATGTAGTATAGTATTGCCATTATGCGTTTTAATTTTGGAGATTAATATTGCAGATATTGGGTATAGTAGTGCCAAATAGCTAGGTGATTTGTATTATAGTATTGCCAATCTATATTATAGTAGATTAATAATATTAATTATTAGTATTGGTGATATGTATTGCTGATATGTAATTTAGTATTGCCAATAAGTGATGTAGTATTACTAATATGTATTATAGCATTGCCGATATGTGTTATAGTATTGTTGATTAATACATATCCCCAAAATGATTCATTAATATTATAATACATATCACAAATACTAATCAACAATACTATAACACATATAGGCAATCCTATAATACATATCAGCAATACTACAACACATATCGGCTATGCTATAATACATATTAGTAATACTACATCACTTATTGGCAATACTAAATGACATATCAGCAATACTATAATACATATCACCAATACTAATCATTAATATTATAATACATATCACAAATACTATAGTATTGGCAATATGTATTATAGTATTGCAGATTAGTATTGGCAGCATGTATTATAGTATTTCCAATATGTTTTATGGTATTGGTGATATGTGTTGTAGCACTGGTGATTAGTATTGTCAATATGGAATATAGTATTGGTGATTAGTATTAGTGAGATGCATTTTAATATTAGTATTGCCGATATGTATTTTAGCATTGCTGATAAGTGTTGTATTATTGGAGATATATATTATAGTGTTGTGATTAGTATTGCCAATATGTGGTATAATAAAGCTAATTTGTATTGTCGGTTAATATTGGCTATTTGTAATAAAGTATTGGCGATTAGTACTGCTGATATATATTATAATATTGCTGATGCATATGATATTATTGACGATTAGAATTGCCGATATGTATTTTACTATTACCATTAGCATTGCCGATATGTGCTATAGTAGTGCAGTTTAGTATTGGTGATTAGTATTGCATATATGTATTTTACTATTGGAGATATATGTTTTATATTGGAATTGCAGATATTGGTTATAGTATTGCCAATTAGCTAGGTGATTTGCATTATCATATTGTCAATTAGTATTGCCAATGTGTATTATAGTATTGACAATATACATTATAGTATTGCAGAAAATTACTATAGTATTGGCAATATTGTTACAGTATTGGCAATTAGTATTGCCGAAATGTGTTATAGTATTACCGATTAGTATTGGTGATATGTCTTATGATGTTGATGATTAGTATTGCTGATGTGTATATAGGATTGCTGATTTGTATTGGTTTTATGCACTATAGTACCCTCAATATGTATTCTAGTATGGGATATTAGTGATGTTTATTATAATATTGGTGGTTAGTATTTCTGATGTGTATTATAGAGTCTAATGACAGGTCATCCCACTAGGGCTTTATTCACGCTTGCAAATATGTTAGACATTATTGTGAAGTTATGCATTGCGAGACTACAAGTAGCAGGAGATATGGACTCTATTGACTCTTAGGAGAAATGGACTACATTTCCCGCAATGCCTTGCCCTGTTGGATCATGTTATACCTCCACACGGACTGGTGGGGAGGTTACTTAAGGAGAGGGAGTGGCGCCTTTTCTCTCTCTCGGGACCAGTCTTCTCTCCTCTGCGGAGCTGCTGACAGAGACAGCCGTGTTACTAGGCCCAGAAGCCTGGGTCTAGATTCACCGAGAGACCAGCCATTCGGAGGGAAGCAAGACTCCAGCATCCGGTCCATGTGCCCAGGGATTGAAGAGGCAGCCCAGCTGACAACTAAAACAGTGGAACACCCTCATCCAGGACCCTTGTGCTGTGGTGTAGTGATTTACAGACACGCCCTCGGAGAGGAATCCAGGCGGATCGGCCTGTCGGGTGAGAGAGCACATGCTCAACTCCTAACTCTCTCCATAGACAGACACTTTAGTGCCATCTCACAGGCCACCCGCCCCTTTGTTTGGCCCCCAGCTTAAACTTAGAGGCCTTTCGTCGTTCATAGTGTTTATACAGACGTGACTGACACTGACTAGCGATCAGCTCACCGATGTTCATCACCCTTTACCGGATTAAGTCCCCTTTGTTACCTGTTCCTTGTGGATTACAAACTTAACGTGCACCATCTCGGCCACAACGTGAACTTTAGTTGCCTGCAGGATCGCTCGCTAGAGGGAGCTCACGTGCACAGACTGTTTCACTTTAGTTTGGCTGAATGGCTCCATTCTTTAGGTTAGATCTGTTTCATGTATTAGTGTCCTTTATTGATTTCTGCAAGGGCCCTTGCGAAATCATATTGTGTTGTTGCATAGCAACTATTTAGTTGCTGATTTAAGTTTATGCTTGTTCTCTTTGAGTGTTTATGAAGTAAACTCACTCCTTTTGATTCAAATATAATACTGTGTGAAGTGAATTCTTCTTGTCTGGAGGCACCTTCCAAAATTCAGGTATTACTGTTACTACCTTGCTATTGAGTATTGTATGCCCTGTCATTGTACCCTCTAGACAAATAGGGGCTACAATACACCTAACAGACTTCTGATGTGTCAAGGGAGGGTTTGAGCTAGTTAAAGAGGGGTGAGCCAAACAAAGAGAAAGTAGATCCCAAACAACAACCAGCGGCTCCTTCGGGGGTAGCGCTACACGTATTATATGATATATGTATTATATGTGATGGATGATATGTATCAAACGATAGGTGACAAGTAATATAGCAAAGCATAGAGGATGATGTGCAATGTTTTAAATGGTCTTCAATGGACCAATGTCTCATATGTTTTTAACAAGTGTTTCTTGGAATAAAATATTATGTTATCATAATTTGAAGTGATGTGTAATTATCCTAAGTGCTGAAACTTAAAGTCCCATGTGGTTTAAAGTCATTTTTAAAGAATGAGAATGGGATGCCGGGACTAAGGATGACTAACATTGAAATATGTTAATCTCCACTCTGTTTCAAATTCTACAAACTTTAGGCTGTAATCATAGCAACCCTAGAACCATTAACATGCATGATGTGAAAAATCATATAGCAGTGATCCTGGATAGTTCTTAGATAATTGTTATGTAATATATTTATATTAGGGCTGTGCAAATTAACTTTTAATTGATCAATGATCTTTAATTTTTTTGATCGATCAAAATCTTTTTGATCAATTAAAATTCTTTTGATTGGTACTCACCTCCTCGCCGGCTTCTGGGCCTTCAGGGAGTTCCATAGGAGATCCGGTAATGTCACGGACACCGGCGGGGCTTGCCCTGTCCATCTGAAGGGCTCCTTTTCTGGGCCTTCATATCTGCATGCCGGGGGGACCTTACTATCTGCCACACGCAAAGGGTGTTACACTTCCCTCTATCAACCTGGGATTCTACAGCCATCCACTAGGATATGTGATAGATCCCTTCATGGGACATCTACATGGCGACGGACTGATGTTAACCTCTCCTCATCTGGATTCAGCAGTGGTATCATTGTACACATTTTTTTACCAGTATCATACTTAGCCAAATATTTATTTTGTTATCTACTTGAAAACTATAAAAGTTTTAATGCTATTCCCATCGAGCGCTCCCGTTGTGTGTTTTTTTGTATCCTGCTATCCATATTTCCAGTTGTTGGCAGTTACACTGGGAATCTGTATGTGCGTTGTAATTAATCAAAATTAGTCGATTAATCGATTAAAAAAAAAAAAAAAAGATTAATCGAACACAAAAATTTTGATCAGTAACAGCCCTAATTTATATAAGAATTATTCAGGATCACTGCTATACTGTCTCTACATTATGTATAGTTGTTCTTCTTGGGTCACTATGACTACAATTTAAGCTTGTTGTCCCAATGCTCTAAGCAGGATGTTACCATTTTGGGTTATTCTATTAGCATTGTACCAACATTCAAATGAAAAGGATTGTCCTAAATCGTTTTCCCATTTATACATATTAGGGTTTTTCTCATATTTAGGGTGTTGAGAAAAAAACTTTATAGAAGAAAGCTATACTTTTATGTTTTACAGGTTCTGAGTGGTATAAGTATCTTTTGTAATTGCCCTAGAGCATGAAAGTTTGAAACAAGAAACTTCCTATGCTAACAGGGTAGCTTTAACCACTTAAGGACCGGACCAATATGCTGCTAAATGACCAAAGGTGTTTTTACAATTTGGCACTGCGTCGCTTTAACAGACAATTGCGTGGTCGTGTGACGTGGCTCCCAAACAAAATCTGCGTCCTTTTCTTCCCACAAATAGAGCTTTCTTTTGATGGTATTTGATCACCACTGCGATTTTTATTTTTTGCGCTATATACAAAAATAGATCGACATTTTTGAAAAAAAATCTATATTTTTTACTTTTTGTTTGTTATAAGAAAAATCGAATAAACTAAATTTCAAACATTTAGTAAAAAAAAAAAATCGCAATAAAAAAAAATGGCTACCTGCGGGCAACAGCAACACTAATACAGCGATCAGAAAAATGATCGCTTAGTGACACTGGCAATAGGGGGTGAAAGGGTTAACTAGGGCGGTGATCAAGGGGTTAAAACTTTATTAGGAGGGGTACGGGGCTACCCTGGACCTAACACTAACTGCCTGTCACACTAACTGTCACACTGACACTAAATGGAGTGATCAGTAAATATATGATCACTGCAATCAGTGACAGTGGGACAGGGGGCTGGGGGGGGGGGTGATCGGAAGGGGTTAAATGTGCCAATGTGTGTGGTGTTAGTGTAGTGTTGATGCAACTTACTGTGAGTCTTCTCTCCTCTCGGCGGATTGAAAATACCGCCGAGAGGAGAGCTCACATCACTTTCTCTGCCTATGTTTACATTATACAGGCAGAGGAAGTGACACGGCGGGGGGATGCCGGATTGGCTGGGAGTGATCACGAGGGGGCGGACAGAAACGAACAGCCCCCCCTCGTCATGGATTGCTCCTGGAGGTAAGACGACCGCCGTACACAGCGGAGGGGGTCCCGATCGGACCCCCGACCCGCAACAAGGCCTGTCCGTGCCATTCTGTGGACGTACATAGTCGTGCGGCGGTCGTTAAGTGGTTAATGGAAAGCAACTTAGGAACTATATGACCTTAGGGCAGGGGTGTCAAACTGGCGGCCCTCCAGCTGTTCCAAAACTACAAGTCCCATCATGCCTCTGCCTGTGGGAGTCATGCTTGTAACTGTTAGCCTTGCAATGCCTCATGGGACTTGTAGTTTTGCAATAGCTGGAGGGCCGCCAGTTTGACACCCCTGCCTTAGGGAATATCGCGTAGGCCACTGACCGGGCAAATAAATTTCCCTTTCAATGGATAAAGTGTTGCGTAGTAGTATTTATGCATGTCAGGTAAGTTCATACCCCTTTGTTTTTAGAAGATGTTAACCACTTAAGGAGCCATTCAAGCCGATATACGTCGGCAGAATGGCACGGCTGGGCACATCCACGTACCTGTAAGTGGCTGTTTAAGCCCAGCCATGGGGTCACGCACACGCGCCGCCGGCGCCTACACGCGACACGGTCCGAAGCTCCGTGACCGCGGCCGCAGGACCCGCGGACCTGATAGCTGCCGGTGTCCCTCTGTTGGTCCTCCGGAGTTGAAGAACGGGGAAGGTGTGTGTAAACACACCTTCCCTGTTCTTCGTTGTGGGTGAGGTGTGTGTAAACACACCTTCCCTGTTCTTCGTTGTGGCAGTGATTGATCGTCTGTTCCCTGATATAGAGAAAGGCGATCAATGACGTAGAAACACATATGAGCCCCGGCCCCCTACAGTCACACTTAACCCCTTCAGAAACACATATGAGGTCACACTTAACCCCTAGCCCCTGGTTAACTCCCAAACTGCAATTGTCATTTTCACAGTAAACAATGCATTCTTTTAGCATTTTTTGCTGTGAAAATGACAATGGTACCAAAAATGTGTCAAAATTGTCCAATGTGTCCGCCATAATGTCGCAGTCACAACAAAAAAATTGTTGATCGCCGCCATTAGTAGTAAAAAAAATATATAAGACTTTCTTCTACTTCCACCCACTTTTTTCTCCCACCCTCATCGGTATTAAGGCATCGGTATTAAGGAGGATTACAGGTTCGAGGATGAGGGTGGGAGAAAAAAGTGGGTGGAAGTAGAAGAAAGTCTAAGTAAAAAGGACTTGGGAAATAAAATATGGGTACCGAAGCAATATAGAGGATTGCCTCATGAGATTCCTTCAATAACAAAAGAAACTTTTAGAATATGGGACAGAGTATGCAGGATTAAAAAATGCCCCTACAATAGCCCGCTGCTGCCGCTTACGGGTACAGACTTCTTCCCCTTGGGTAAGGGAGGAGGTGTGTACCCGAGGTGGGCAGCCGCGAACGCACTATAATTGAAGGACTTAACGAAGGGGTAATGTATTATGTTCGGTGTCAGAGCTTCGAGAAAAATATGGAATGCTCCCAGGGGATATGTGGAGGCACAGACAAGTCCAACATTTTGTAAACACTCTGCCGAAACCCCTGCAAGCTATAGATGAATTAAATGAATGGGAAAAATACATAACTCGAGGAGGAACAGGAAGACAGGGAATATCAAGTATATATAAAATATTGACAACTATGAGAGAATCAGTAGGACTGAAAATAGTAGAAAGTTGGGAAATAGAACTGAATCAAACTATATCTAGCGATAAGAAGAGACAGATAGTAGACTATGTCCATTCAACATCGATGGATGCAAGAGTAAAAGAAACTAACTATAAGCTACTTGCTAAATGGTACTATGTCCCAACAAAACTACATAGAATTTATAGTGAGGTATCACCCTTATGCTGGAGAGACTGTGGAATGGAGGGCACCCATATATGGTGGCATTGCCGCTTGATACAAGTATACTGGAGGGAGATATTGGTGTTGATAAAGAAAATAAGTGGGCAGGAGATAAAACTTGATCCGTGGGATTGTTTGTTTCACACTACAAGGTTGTCTAGGAAAAAGTATAGAGGTTCCTTGGCCCCATTCTTATTAAATGGAGCCAAGGCACTGATACCAAGGAATTGGAGGAAAAAAGAAGTGCCCTCGATTGGTGAGTGGATACAGGAAATAGATAGAATCAGAATGATGGAGGAACTGTGGTCCCTACATACTGACTCAAAGCCAAGATATGATGGGATCTGGAGGGGATAAAGGGAATTCAGGGATTTAAGGGACCATGGGGGGAATATGGTGGGAGGGATTGGTGGGGAGTAGGAGGGATCAGAAGTCTGGCCTCTCCCACCCTCCCCCCCCCATTTTTTCTCTCCCATTTTTTCTCACTTATATGTGCACTGGTGGTTAAGCACTAGAAAAGGGAATTTGAATTATCTTCTTTTTTTTTTTGTATGCACATAATTTCACAATTTTTGGGAAAATTTCCTTTAATAGTAGATTGAGTATTTTCACATGATATGGGAAATTAAATCTCCCTTTAATATATTAATTCAAATTATAAAAAAAAAAATCTTTCTCCCCCCCCCCCTTTCTTTGGTGCACATTAGGTATATGCACAATTTTGGAATAATTTTTCCTCCTAAATAGTAGATTGTACATTTTCACAATATATGGGAGTTTGATTCCCCTTCCATTTTTTTTTTTTTACACATTGAACATGCACATCATTTTGGAAAAAATTTCCTTTAACAATAGATTGAAAATTTTCACAATACGGGAAATTAATTCCCTTTTGAACACATTAACAATGCAATACTTTTTGTCACACCATATTTGCGCAGGCGGTCTTACAAGCGCACTTTTTTTTTTGGAAAAAATACACTTTTTTGAATTAAAAAATAAGACAACAATAAATTTGGCCCAATTTTTTTATATATTGTGAAAGATAATGTTACGCCGAGTAAAATGATACCCAACATGTCACGCTTAAAAATTGCGCCCGCTCGTGGCATGGCATCAAACTTTTACCCTTAAAAATCTCGATAGGTGACGTTAAAAAATGCAACCTATAGAATTTTTTAGAGATACAGAGGAGGTCTAGGGCTAGAATTATTGCTCTTGCTCTAACGATCGCGGCGATACCTCACTTGTGTGGTTTGAACACCGTTTTAATATGCGGGCGTTACTCGCGTATGCGTTCGCTTCTGCGCGCAAGCTCGTCGGGACGGGGCCCTTTAAAAAAAAAATATTCTATTTATTTTTATATATTTTAAAAAATTTTACACTGAAAAAAATAATAATAATAATTGATCACTTTTATTCCTATTACAAGGAATGTAAACATCCCTTGTAATAGAAAAAAGCATGACAGGTCCTCTTAAATATGAGATCTGGGGTCAAAAAGATCTCATATGCAGGCTTAAAAGGAAAAAAAAAAAAAAATGTTGACTGTCATTTTTTCAAATAACAGAAAAAAAAAATGTCTCTTTAAGACGCTGGGCGGGACTGACGTTTTGATG
This sequence comes from Rana kukunoris, assembly GCA_029574335.1. Lineage (NCBI taxonomy): Eukaryota > Metazoa > Chordata > Amphibia > Anura > Ranidae > Rana > Rana kukunoris. The sequence goes on along the minus strand of CM056053.1, from coordinate 171,428,514 downwards.
TCACTTCCGCCCAGCGCTGCTATGGGGTCGGGTGAGGGACCTTTTTCCCTCACTCGTAGCCCAGCACAGGAGCTGCACAGACTCGATCGCCTCCGCCGCTACCGACGGCAACGGTAAGCGGCGGAGGGCACGGGAAAGCGGCGGGAGGGGGGGCACCTCTCCTGCCACCGATAACGCCGATCTCGCGGCGAGTCCGCCGCAGAGACCGCCGTTATCGTGTACAGGACCCTGCACTGAAGAGATGGATATCTCGGTTGTGGCAGCAGCTGCTGCCGTTACCGAGATATCCATCTTTAAAAATAGGACGTATATATACAGTGCAGGGTCCACAAGTGGTTAATTAATAATTTTTTTTGGTTGTGTGTTTGGTCTGCCCTTTTCTCCGTTCCCCCTCCCTGGGTGGATATATCTTTAAGGAGAAAATGCAGGAAATATAGGCAAGGGTCTAAGATGGGTGGAGGTAAAGTCTAGTATTAGTAAGGGTAGAACTTTTCTGTTTTCTTTTTTCTTTTTAAGGGAGTACCTATTGAGACTATTTATGTTGTATTTATGTATGGTTATTGTGGTCTTGTATTTACTGTAATTGAAAACTAATAAAATAATTGATATAAAAAATAAAAACCACAGAGGTGATAAAATACCACCAAATAAAGCTCTATTTGTGGGGGAAAATAAAGATGCCAATTTTGTTTGGGTGCCACATTGACGTTAAATCGACAGTGGCGAAATCGCAAAAACTGGCCAGGTCCTTTTATCTCCTTTCCTATGGGAAATATAAGGTTGATACCTAGATAGGTGAACGAAGATGCATCCGAATTATAGTTATATTTTTTTTGGAGGATAGTAAAGATATCGTTAACTCATTTAGTAAAGTACCTTGCTACAATCAGTACTTAGATAATTTTGTAATATGTACAGGGATTTATTGGGATTATTTAAAGATACAATTGGGCTATTTGCCAATGACATCATTCTATTTATTCTATTACCTATCTGTATTCCTGAAATATTTTCATTGGACCTAATGGTTTCTGCTAAGGGTTCAATTACCAAAAAAATATAATGGGTGAGAGTGGGCAACCCTATCTGGTGCCATTCATGAGGTTAAAAGTTTTAGATAACATTGCCGAGGTGGGAACTTTTTCTGATTCTTGTATATAAAGTAGCATAATTGCTTAATGTATAAATCTTGAAAATTCGAACTTCTCAAGATTCCTGGAGTCCCAATACACTATCGAACGCCTTCTCTGCGTCCAGACCTAGGAGCAGAGAAGGCGTTCATGTGTTCTCAACGTGGTTAATCAAATTGATCATCCTTCTCGTGCTGTTCTCGTGCTGTCCGGGGCTTGATGACCCTTAACAAAGCCTACTTCGTCAGAGTCGATCAGGGGTGATTCCTATAATACCTTTTGAACTTCGGTGTCGAAAATGATAGATGGTTGTCCTTTTAAGGATAATGCTGTCAATTAATTGCTTAACTACTTTAGACCCAGGCCATAGTAAAAAGACGGCTTCCAGGTGGCTCTATAAATCCGGGGGCCACTTGCATCCTTCGGCCACTGGGGGGCACACGCATGTGCCTGGCGCGTCACCTTCAGTGATGTCCGCCGGGTACCCGTGATCGGCAGTGACAGAGCAGGGACGTGGAACTCTGTGTGTAAAAACAGAGCTCCATGTCCTGTCAGGGAGAGGAGACTGATGCTGTGTCCCTTGTACATAGGGACACAGCATCGGTCACCTCCCCCAATCAGTCTCCTCCCCCCACAGTAAGACTCACTCGAGGGATACACATTTAACCCCTTTATCGCCCCCTAGTGTTAACCCCTTCTCTGCAAGTCACCAAAAAATTGGGATATTTATTATAGGAAAAAGTAAAAAATATTGTGTTTTTTTTTTTTGAGGTGATCAAATACCATCAAAAGAAAGCTCTATTTGTGTGGGGAAAAAAAAGGATGTAAATTTTGTTTGGGAGGCACGTCGCACGACCGCGCAATTTTAATTTAAAGCGACGCAGTGCTGAAAGCTGAAATTTCGCCTGGGCAGGAAGGGGGGTATATGTACCCAGTAAGCAAGTGGTTAAAGTTAACATATGCACCACTGATCTGTTAATTTGTTGATTACATCTACAAAGCACTACAAAGGAGGATGGAAACAGCAATGTGACCCTGTCAATCTTTAGACTCCCATTTATTTGCTTTCCAAGTATTACAAAGTATAAGTATATACTGGTATATACTTATACTTATATTATACTTATAGTATATGTGTACAACACACATATCTGTACATGCATATACTTGCATTCACAACCACATTAAAATGTAACATTAACATTGGAATATGGATATAATTGTTGTCCGAGGCTTTTTTGTTAGAGAAGGACTGCTTCATCACTACACACTCCCTGTTGTCGCAGACCGCCCATTGTCACTGTTCCATAGACCCAACCAATTATCACATTCACAGTCCCTTAACCTCTTTCCACCCACAATGCATATGTGCAACAGGAAAAAGGATGGGCTTTAACACCCACATTCCACAGATATGTGGCCCAAGGATGACAGGTTTCTGTGCTGAGAATGCCCTCACTGTGCACTCCCAGCACAGTGACTGAGCTGCCATATACAGCTCTCAGTCTCTAGTAATGATTGGGAGCTGCCAGGACTGGCTCCTGATCATGTGACCACTGAGACAGTCAATTACAGTAGTAATGTAATAAGGCAGACCTTTCTGCCCCCCCCCCCCTCAAGGTATTATAGCCCTGTTAATGGAATGCTGGGGGTGGACAGGAAGGGGTTAACTTTTAGGTGGTGACATAAATTATGTCTGGAACCTCATACCAGATATGCTAATTTTCTTGCGTGAGCAGGAACGCACATACACTCATGAACATAGGTGTTTATCAAGAGGTGTAAGGACATTCCATGGTGCATATCTCACAATGTACACAGGCACACCCTCAGATTTTGGTGTCTGGTGGCTTATTTAAGCCTGAAATCTGTCTAGCATCATTTCTGGATTGTCCTCAGCTCTGGTTCTTATGTCCTTTATTCCTGAAAACATATTGATCTTGCTACTGACCTAGCTACATTTGATGCTTCTTTTTGGATTTCCCTTGCCTATTATGCTTGTTGCAGATCTATGTTACTATCCCTGGTCTGGACTTTTGACCACAACTCTACCCCCTGACTTTGTAATTCGCTGCCAGTGCATTGCTAACCCTTCACTGTACCCAACCTGGAAAAATGATCATAATATCGTACCTATCTGCTGTCTGTTGCAGAACTCGGCTTGCGACCTGACTCCATATTTCCACTCATAGTTACATAGTTAGTCTGGTTGAGAAAAAAAACAAAACACAAGTCCATCCAGTTCAATGCACAGAGGAAAAAAAAATCAAAACCCTCTATATACACAATCCTATGCCTTTCTTTGGATCAACAGTGGATTGTAAAGAAACCCAAAAATAGCATGATCCAGTTTGTTCCAGTGGGGGTAAAACATATCCTTCCTGATCACCCAAGAGGCAATCAGATGTTCCATGGGTCAACTTTACCTATAAATGTTAGTATCCAGTTATATTTTGTACATTTAGGAATGAATTCAGGCCTTTTTTAACACAATCCATTAAGCTGGCCAGAACCAGCTCTTGAGGGAGTTTGTTTTACATTTTTACAACTTACTGTAAAGCCTTTCCATGTTTGGAGGTGTAAAAAGATGTAAAAAGTGCCTCTTTGTCCTCTGTGATGACCTTACAGTAAATAACTGTACACCAAATTCACTATATGGATCACTTATGTATTTATACATGTTGGTCATATCCTCCATAATCTCCTCTACTCAAGAAAAGCAACATTCAGTTCCTCTAATCTTTCCTCATAGCTGAGCTCCTCAATGCCTCTTATCAGTTTGTTGCTCTTCTCTGTACTTTCTCTAGTTCCCAAATATCATTTTTGTGACCTGGTGTCCACAATTGAACTGCATAATCCAGATGAGGTTTTACTTAGGATTTGTACGGGGGCAGCATGATCTCTCTCTCTGCAGTCCATACCTCTTTTATTACAAGAAAGTATCTTGCTTGCTTCGGAAACTGTAGCTTGGCTTGCATGCTATTTTTAAGCCTATAATCTTCTAGAACACCCAGATCTTTCTCCACCATGTGCTCCCAAGGGACAGTATACCCATACCATCCCTTCAGAGATCCGTGCCACGGTCCGTGACTCCTGTGCACTCTGAAGGAAAGACATGGGTATGCCGTTTCTTCAGAGTGCATGTGCTGGTGACGTCACTGGCTGCTGCTCGCTAGAATATTGTTATTGCCCATATGGGTAAGCCGATACTTCCTGACAGACTCAATGAACTACCACAGCATTTAGTGGTGCAACAGATCACCGTTGATTCGTGATCCGAACGGGTCACCCCCTTCGGATCGGCACGCTATGCGATCTGCGGATTGCCGCCGCGGCCATAGCATTAGGAAAGGCCGTGGCTTCGGCGTAGCTCCGGAGCAGCGGCCATCTTGGTACACCCAGCGGTGGCCCTCCTCTCTGTTTACAACCACAGAGGAGGAGGAGCCCGCGCTTGAGGGAAACACACGCCTCTGTCTGGAGGTCTGAGGTCTGCACTACTGTGGGGGTTGCTGTCTGAGGTCTGCACTACTGTGGGGGTTACTGTCTGAGGTCTGCACTACTTTGGGGGGGTGACACCGTCTGAGGTCTGCACTACTGGGGGGGTTACCATCTGAGGTCATCACTACTGGGGGGTTACCGTCTGAGGTCTGCACTACTGGGGGGTTATCGTCTGAGGTCTGACCTACTGGGGGGGTTACCGTCTGAGGTCTGTACTTCCGGGGGGGTTACCGTCTGAGGTCTGCACTACTGGGGGGTGTCTGTACTGAGGGGGGGTCTGTACTGAGGGGGGACCATAGTGGGTGACACCATTTTTATTTTTTTGCACCGGGTGACACCAACCCTAGTAATGCCACTGCAGTGGGGGGGTGGTGTGGATATTACAGTGGGGGAGGGAGATGTGGATATTACAGTGGGGGAGGTAGATGTGGATATTACAATGGGGGATATTTTTTTTTTTTTTTTGCTGATCCGAAAAAGGATCCGATCCGTGACTTCTGATCCGAGGAACGATCCGAACCGTGAGTTTTTTGATCCGTTGCACCCTTAACAGCGTTTAAGAGTGCTGTGGTAGTAAATCAATAACTACAATCCGACAATTGCTAAGGATGTCGGGACTTCCTGTTACTGACATGTAACAGTGATGGCTAGTATGGGGAACTTACAGGGAGTGAGGGTGGGCAGCGGCTGCAGCACTGGGAACATGTTACTTGTTGCATCCTAAAATCAGGTGGAACATGTAACATATTACCAAAGGTAAACTTATCCTTTAATAAGATGATTACAAGATTTGATTGAAGAATTGAATGAATGAATGAATGAAAACTTATATAGCGCGGCACATGCGAACTGAATCGCCTCTGGGCGCTTGTTGTTCCTGTCTCCTTTGATATCAAAAGAGAAAAGTCTTGACCTTTTTCCTGAATGCTAGGTGGTTCTCCTCCAACCGAATGCTGGTTGGTAAAGCGTTCCATAGTCTGGGACCTTGGATCGCAAATCTTCTTTCTCCTTTGGACTTGAAGTTGGCTTTCGGAACCTGGAGCAGGTTCTGATTAGTGGATCGCAAAACGCGATTGGGGTTATGAGCTTTTATTATTTCGCATAAATAAAGGGGGGCATTCCCATGGACACATCTATGCGTAAGACAGAGAGCTTTAAAAGCAATTCTGTCTTTAACTGGCAGCCAATGAAGGGCTCTCAGTGAAGGTGAGATGGATTCCCAGGGTTTTTTCCCAGTCACAAGTCTGGCGGCCGTATTCTGAACGACTTGCAGACGAGCGAATTGGTATTTGGGGAGTCCGAGGTAAAGGGCATTTGCATAATCCAACCTGGAGTTTACAATTGCTCCCACCACGACCGCTAAATCCTCTTTAGGGATGAACGGAGTGAGTCTGCGTAGTAGGCGCAGCAGATGGTGAGATCCGCTGACTACTGACCCTATTTGTGCGTCCATTGTCATAAAGGAGTCAAAAATGACCCCTAGGCTTTTGACTTTGGCGCTAGGGGTGATGAGCTTGCCCAAAATAGGCGGGGGGGTCCACGCTGTTGAAAGTTGATTCCTGCGCTTGGCGTGAAACAGAAGAAGTTCTGTTTTTGCTCCATTGAGTTTAAGATAACTCTTTGTCATCCAATCCTCTATCAAAGAGAGGCATGTCTCTAGATTGAGGTGGTGATCCTGTCTATTGCAGATGCGGAAATACAGTTGCGTATCATCTGCATATGAGTGGTAGAGCAGTTTTTGGCTGCTGATAATCTCAAAAAGAGGACAAAGATAGATGTTAAACAGCACTGGTGACAGAGGCGATCCTTGAGGGACTCCGCATGTAACTGTGCGTTTCTCAGACGTAAAAGGTCCTAACTTCACTGTTTGCGATCGGTTTTCCAGAAAAGAGGAGAACCAAGATAAATCGCCTTCTGCGACTCTGGCTACTTCAGCAAGCCGAGTCAGTAATAGTTTGTGGTCTACCGTGTCGAAAGCTGCGCTTAGGTCCAACAGAACCAGAAGGCAAGATTCTCCTTTGTCTGCGGCCTCGAGAACATCGTCCCATACTTTCAGCAATGCTGTTTCCGTCCCGTGTCCGGGGCGGAAGCCTGATTGCAATGGGTCAAGTAGCTTGTGGGTATCCAGATGCTGTTGCAGCTGTTGTACCACTACTTTCTCCATTATCTTTGAGAGTACATTGAGACTTGTTATGGGACGGTGGTGGAGTGGGTCCTTGGGGTCCAGGGAGGGTTTCTTCAGGATGGGTTGAATTATACCCTCTTTCAACTGTGAGGGCACTATGCCCTCCAAGAAAGACTGGTTGATAAGTTGCGTGATGGGAGGAGCCAGGATGTCGGCGCATTCCTTCAGCAGTTTTGTGGGGATAATGTCATTTGGCGCTGTGCTATTACGCAAAGCGCCAATGACATTCTTAGTGGTCTCAATGGAGATGGGTTCCAGGGTAAACTTACCTGATATAGGATAATTACTATGGGTGCTGTGTGAGAGGCTGCAGGGGGGGCTGAGGGGGGAATTGTTTTGCTGAATGCTTTCACGGATTGCCTCGATTTTATTAATGAAGCAATCCGATAGTTCACTGCAAAATTCTTGTGTGTCCAAACTAGGGGCTTCAATGCATCCTGGTTTCATGGTCTGGGTGACCATCTTGAAGAGTTCGCGGGGGCGGTTTAAGGCGCTGTTGATAGCCTCCGAAAAATAATTTTTCTTGGCTTGGAAAATTTCTTTGTGATATTTTCTTGTCGCCGCCTTGTAGATGGATAGGTGTAGCTCTGAAGAACATCTTTTCCAGGCAGATTCTGCCCTTCTGCGTTCTTGCTTCAGTAACGACAGCTGGTTGTTAAACCAGCTGCGGTTGTTTTTTCGGATGCGGGTTTTACGCTTCGGTGCTACCAAGTCGGCTGACTGTAGCATGGCCAAATTTATGGCATCCAGTGTTACAACGGCCGTTTGATGCGGCTGAATTGTTTGTATTTTTTTCCTTAACGTGGTTTTGAAGAGATCCGAGTGGAGCTTCTTCTGACATCTGGTCCAGTGTGTTGTCACTGGATTTGATGTATTTGTTAAGGGGGGGATATTGGAAATAATGAATTTGATTGCATGGTGGTCTGTCCATGGCAATGGTTCATTTTCCAGAATTTTTATTTCCAGATTTTGTCTGAAAATAAGATCGAGTGTGTGACCTGAAGCATGTGTGGGCCCACATACAAGTTGTTGTAGCCCTAATCCTTCCAGGTGGTCGATGCAGGCGTCGGCAACAGGGTCTTGTGAGGAGTTGGCCCAGAGGTTTAGGTCCCCGAGCAGCAAAAGTTGTTTGCTGTTGAGGGTATAAGTGGAGATAAACTCCGTCAATGATGGTAGCAGCTGCGATTTTGGGCCAGGTGGTCTGTAGCAGAGTAAGATCCGGACGGTCTCCTGGGAGTTTACTTGCAATTGCAGAGTAAGGGTTTCCATGAATGGAAGAGGGTTTTGAAGTACTGGTTTAGTGATCGCAAGGTGAGTCTTATGGATCACCGCCAGTCCTCCTCCTCTTTGCCCTATTCTGTTTTCCGTTATAATACGGTAGTTTTCTGGCACCAATTCACCTAGAATGGTGTTACAGTCGGCTGTGAGCCAGCTCTCTGTAATAAAGAGGCAGTCTAAATCGTGTTGTAGAAGGAAATCATGGATTTCTAGTCGGTGTTTTACTGCTGATCTTGTGTTGATCAAAGCACATGATATGTGCTTAGATTGGGGTAAACGTCTGCAATTTTTGATAGTCGATCGTCGATCGCTTCTCAATAGTCGCTCAATTCCTAGGACTTTTTTGGTGCTGGCTGGCAATATTGCGACAAATCGCCTCAGATCCCAAATGGTTTCCGCAGAATATTGCAGATTAGCCATGGTCGCCAAACACCGGGGGGGTGGGAGGTATTCAAGGATTCGTTGAATCCTCTTTCTGTCTTGGTCCAGAGGAAGGCAAAAAAAAACCCTAGCAGTGCTAGGCCAATCTGCTGCTGTAGGGCAAAAAAATTCCTTCCTGACCCCTTGAGAGGCGATCGGACGAACCCTGGATCAAGTACTGATAGTATTGGGAAGGGGGAGAGTGGGGCTGGGTGCAGCAAGATGGCTGCCGATCCTGCAGCAGGATCCAGGATGGGGGCTGTGATCCTAAGTGGATTGGTGCTGCTGGGAAAGACTGGGATAATGGTGGGGAAGCCGCTGCTTTTCTGGGGTAGGAGGGGGCTTGCTAGGGCAGTTTAGGTGATAGCAGGGGCTATGGCCCGGCGTACCGCTAGGCCGCGGGTGAAGCCGCGGCCTTTCCTAGTTCGCGGCTGCCGCGATTGTGATCAGGCTGGCGCGGTTGTAAAAAAAAAGACTCCCAGAAGCGGCTGAGATTAAGGGGAGAGGTTGTGGAAGGATGCCTTGGGCAGTGATGGCGGTGTACGGGTACAGGAAGGGGGGGGAACGGAGCGCAAGGGCCGCAGCCGCGGCTTGTCCTGAAAAGGACGGCCGCCCAATGGTGTTCAAGGGGTGGATGGAGCGCCCTGTGCCCTGTGTCAGGGGCTTACCTTAAGGCTCTGGTGATTCCTGGAAGGGAGAACCAGGGGATCCGGGGCGGTGGATCGTGGGTCAGAGCGAGTCTGACAGCGGAGACTGAGGCTGGGGGAGGAAAGCCCTGCCTGTCTGGCTCCAGGAGCCGTACGCCCTTCTGCAAGGAGCGCACGCCGATTACTACTGGAGCTCAGTTCTAGCCCTGGGGAGGAGTCACTCTTTCAGACTCAATCCTGGAGAGGTATACTCTTTTTCAGCAGTCCCCATCATATGATACCTGTTCCTGTCAGATACCAGGATGAATCTTACATGAAATGGTGAGGAGGAGCAAACCACAGCATTAAATAAAATGCCTGCTGAAGGGGGCTGCTGTATGCAGACTCCACCTGCCTAATAATGTATGGGAGATGGGCATGGCAACATGTAGGATGCCTTGTGCTGCTTACACCTTTGTGCAGAAAGTTTGGAAAAGGAGCTTTTGTTGGCAAAGGAGAAATGAACCTGGGATCAGATCCAACCTACTCAACAAATTGTGAAGAATAAAATAATTCTGGTTGGTCACACGTCCAGTAAAATCACCCTTATTTTAGCAAACATGTCCAAAAACAAAAATAGAGGGGAACAGCATCACCAGCTAAGCGTTTCACACTTCCTTAGCTCAGTCATAGCTAAGCTAGATGTGCGGCCAACCAGAATTACTAATGTGAATGCTTCAAATGAAGGGGATGCGGGGGGAATATTAAAAGTTCCCTCATCTCTCAGTCTTTGTGATTAGGTCACTTTTTTTTCTATTCATTCAGAGTATGTCAAAGGATGCTTTGAATTGCATATTTGTAAGGTGAATTGGATTTTCAATTAATATGTTCATTTCTTCATTTTGCCCAGAACTTGAGTGCCCAAGTAGTAAATGCCTGTTGTCAGTTACCAAATACATAATGATATTTAAATAATCTGGTGACCTCAGATGTCTAAATACTTGCATAAGTGTTTTTATATTGGAATACTTTTACATTTATCACTGCAATTTATCTACAGTGCCTTGACAAAATGTGGAAATTTTCAAGGGGTATTAACACTTTTTTCAAGTTACAACTAACAATGTAAATGTATTTTATTGCGATTTTATGTGATTGAAAACCATTTATCCTTTGTCTTTTACTTCACAATTATGTACCATTTGTGTTAGTATATCTGAAAAGTGTGGCATGCATTTGTATTCAGCCACATTTACTCTGGTACCCTTAAGTCTGTGAGAAACCATGTGGGGGACACAGTAAACATGTGGAAGAAGGTGTTCTGGTGGGATGAACATTTTGGCCTAAAAGCAAAATGTTATGTCTGACGGAAAACTAACACTGCACATCACCCTGAACACACCAACACCACAGTGAAACATGGTGGTGGCAGCATCATGTTGTGGGAAAGTTTTTTGTCAGCAGGGACAGGAAGCTGGTCAGAGTTGATAGGAAGATGGATGGAGCCAAATACAGGTCAATCTTAGAAGAACACCTGCAAAGACTTGAGACTGGGGCATAGGTTCACCTACCAACAGGACAACAACCCTATAGATAGAGCCAGAGCTTCAATGGAATAGCTTAAATAAAAGCATATTCATGTGTTGGAATGGTCCAGTCAAAGTCCAGACCTAAATCCAATTGAGAATCTGTGGCAAGACTTGAAAATTGCTGTTCACAGACACTCTCCATCCAATCTGACAGAACTTGAGCTATTTTGCAAAGAAGAATGGGCAACAATGTCAATCTAGATTTGCAAAGCTAGTAGAGACATAACCAAAAAAACTTGCAGCTGTAATTGCAGTGAAAAGTGGTTCTACAAAGCATTGAGTCAGGGAGGCTGAATACAAATGCACACCACACTTTTCACATATTTATCTATACAATAAATTGAAAACCATTTATCATTTTCCTTTCACTTCACAAATATGTGCCACTTTGTGTTGGTCTATCACATAAAATCCCAATAAAATACATTCACATTTTTGGTTGTAACTTGACAAAATGGGGAAAATGTCAAGGGGTATGAATACTTTTTCAAGGCACTGTATATAAATGTGCATTAAATAATAAGGGGAAATAGCTTTCATATAAATGAAACGATCTTTGTATACCACTTTACATTGTTTTTATGATCGCTGTTCATACTACATTTTGCAAAATATGTAACAGTTGCTATATAGTTCATTGTACGATACATTTCTTTAAATTAATACAAGGTATATTGATGATTTTTTCATTAATCGTTCCTTATCAAATCTTAATCACAGTTTTCACATATTTTTCACATCCACACTTATTGCATTATACAAATATTTTACACTGGAAATGTAATTATATACAAATAGAAGAGAAGGAGAAGGCAGTCTTTGCAAAAGAATGAGCATTTCTAAAGTCCATTTAGTAACACGTATCAATTGTAGGCTAGCTATTTAACAAGAATAGCAGTTTATTGTCATGAAACATCTTTAAACCAGAGTTCCCCAACCTTTGTCTTTTTTTAAACCGTTATTTTTTTTTAAATAACAAGCCACTGTGACTACAGCATATATATATACACTGTTGAAATCGAAATTTTTAATATTTTAATATTTTTAATATAAATTGAATAAATGATTTAACCCATGCTTGGTTTCATATGTGTAAAAGTATATAATGCATTAGGGATGTAAAAAGACCAGAACCGAGCACCTACTGAAAGGCTGCAGTAAGAAAATTCCGTGTGATCTGAAAACTCTAGCTGGTTCAAAAAAGCATTGGTTAGAGATCGCTGGTTTAAGTGCCATAAAAGACCTGATTGTTTTACTGTATAGCCACACATTCCTGTAAGGGACTGCTGATGATGAGAGTTGCGCTGTCCAGGGTTCTGATCTGAACTACTGTAAAAGGGTTACATGGGTAGCCGGGTCATACGAGCAGGCTACACAGATAGCCTCAATTAAGTAATTCAGGTTTTCAGAGACGGAGACTGGAAGAAGGTGGTTGATCTGAATTTCTTCTAGTCAAATGAAGTAATGGACATGTGCATCTCTCCTACATACTGTAGTCTACAGCATCCAGTAAGTACAAAGTAGAGATGATGTAGATATTAAGGCTAAATTATTTGCAAAATGTGATGCCTTTTAATGAAACAAAATGCACAAATGAGGTTGCACACAGGTTATCAGAACCACGTGTAATAAATGCCTGTAAACCATATGTGCAACTGCATCCGTACAATTATTGCTTTTGATCCAGTAAAAGGTATTACCTCTTGCAAGCAATTCAGCTTTATACAAAAGAAAAAACAAAAAGTGTGTAAAACGACTGTATGAAACTTTTAGATTTCCCAATAGCTTCTTTCACAACCTGCTCACAGAGCTTACAATCTAGTTAGTTTGCCTGTATCCAAGAAACAAACAAAATATAACATTGTTATGTACGAATAAATGGATTTTTCATTCTTAACTACACATTATATATACAGTATATGTGTTAAATTAATGGGTTGCCAACATCACATGGATTAGTATTATTTTATTATTATTATTTTATTTACAGTATATTATGAGAGAAGCCCTATAGCTTCTCTCCTAATCTGCATAAAATCCTTACTGTGCAAGTTATGTTCTCAGTGTAAATGCTAATAAAATAACTACAGACCTACCCATTTACACTGCTACTTAAAGGGGTTGTAAAGGTTTGTTTTTTTATATTCTAAATAGGTTCCTTTAAGATGAGTGCATTGTTGGTTGATGGGGGCAAGCTTACTGACGAAGAAAAAAAACATTAAGAGCCCTTTCACACATGCGGACAGTAATGTATGTCCGTATTTCATCCATCTGTTTTTGGATGAAATACGGACATACATTAATCCCTATGGGATAGCGGGTGTCAGCGGATGAACATCCGCTAACACCCGATCTCATTGGTCCCCGCTATGGTCCGATTCCGCAGACAGAGGAAAATACTATTTTTCCATCCGTCTGCAGAGCAGATTGGGTGAACATGGACAGACGGTCCATGTTCATCCGATCCCCCCATAGGGGAGAGCGGAGATCTGACAGGGCGGTCCCTGCACATTGTGCAGGGATCACCTTGTCATCTGTCGGCTCAGAGGGGATCAACGGAGCGATCCCCGCTGAGCAAGAGGGTGTTAACGGTACGGATCTTCACTGGGTCCGTACGTGGGAAAGAACCCTTAGAAGGGAAATCAAAGGAAAAGGTAAGTGATTTAACAATGCACTAGCTTAAAGGAACCTATTTAGAAAATAAAAAACAAACCTTTACAACCCCTTTAATGTCTGGTTGCTCGGTTACCTACGTAATGCTTGGCTTTTAAATGCTTTCTATGTATACATATTTTTTTTTTTATATATATATAAATATTTATCATATTTTCAACAGCCCATATATGCTAATATTTTTTTAACTTTCATTTACTTTAAAAAAAAATATATTTGTTGGAGAAGAATAAAGTAGTTGTAAACCCTTACATACAGGTGATACACAGAGATACAACAAATCCTCCTTTTTACATTGCACCTGTTTATTTCCAGCCTTCTCTACAGCCAAAGTCCATAATTGTTAAAGCTTGTAATGAGCGTTCAGAAAATAGGGGGCAGAGAGCTGAAATTCAACTCTGAAGAGCTCAATGAACAGGCTGAGTGCTGGAGATCCCTCCTCTGTCAACTTTTTTCTCTTAGGCTGCATACACACGATCGGTCAAAACCGATGAAAATGGACTGAAGTTCAGTTTCATCGGTCCAAACAGATCGTGTCTAGGCCCCATCGGTCAGTTGTCCTTCGGTCCAAAAACAGAGAACTTGCTTTAAAGTTGAACCGATGAACGCCTGACCGATGGGTCAAAACCGATCGTTAGTATGCAAAGGCATCGGTCAAAAGGCCGTGCATGCTCAGAATCAACTTGACGCATGTTTGGAAGCATTGAACTTCGTTTTTTTCAGCGCGTCATGTGTTTTACGTCATCGCATTCTGACACGATCGTTCTTTTAACCGATGGTGTGTAGGCACATCAGACCGTCAGTCGGCTTCATCGGTTAACCGATGAAAACGGTCCTTCGGACCATTCTTGTCGGATGAACTGATCGTGTGTACAAGGCCTAAGTGTCAGGAAAACTTGTTAAGAATGACTTATGCTGATAGCAGAGAAGTGAAGCAGCAGACAGAAATGAAACTTAGTGCTCTTGATAGTACACACTGTAGAAGGATATGCTTTGTTCATATTTCTCTGGACTTTCTATTATTATTATCAGCCCTACATGCATGGCTCATTGATAGTTTATACTTGGGTGCACTATTGCAGTGTTGATAGTTTATACTTGGGTGCACTATGTGCATGAGTGTCTGTAGGTGGTTTGATTGTGCATATTTTTTTTTCCCCATCATCATCCTGGGGACACTTTTTGGCTGCCCTGCCTTTTGTGCCAATTACTAACTCTCTTGTGCTTTATCTGGTGCATTTTTACATGCTATGGCTGTGGACATTGTCGTTGTAGTCGGTTCACGATTTCATTGTCCTGAGGTTTGCGCAACCATTTTGAAGGCTTGTTGCTTTTTGCAACCATTTTGAAGGCTTGTTGCTTTTTACTTAAGGAACCCTTTCTCGCATGTTTCCATCTCTAGAAGCATTAAGGAAGACTTTGAGGTTTGGGATACCTTTTTAGCTAATTTTAATGGGACAACCATTTAGCAAGAAGAGTTTACAGAAGATTTTCAGTTAAAAAAATCACAGATGTCCCCTGATCCACCTGTTTTGGAGCATATCTAGATGGTCAATGAATGGTGCGCATTTGAGTGACACCCAGATTGGGTGCAGCCATAAATATTGCATAACCTAGTACTTAATGAATTATTCCCAGTCCTAGTAGCAGTAATGGTTTGGAGAGATAAAATCAAAAAACATCGAAATTGTGCGGACAGACAATAAAGGCATATTTTTTCCCAACAACAAGTTATCATCTAAGTCTGACATGGTTATTACAGTAAGTTACACCATTTCCTAGTTTTACACTGTATGTGATTCAACATCTGGTTAAGGGCTAAGCATGTTGCTGCCATACATAATAACGTAGCTGATGCCTTAGCTCATTCACAGTTCAAAAGATTCAGAGAACTGGCTCCATTGGCGGATCCGCTTGGTGCTCCCTGCCCAGATTTCCTCTGGGGTTTAATATGGGACAGATCTTTTCAGAACTTTGTTTCATTGGCTAGAATATCTTCATTCATGGTCAAAATGGTCTTTTTGCTCAGATATGCTTACACAGTAGATGTTATAGAAGTCAATGTCTATGTTGCTTTATCGTTTGTGTGATGCTTAATACAAGAAAAACTTAGCCCAGCATCAGCAAGTAAAGTATTGGTGGGTTTTTCATTCCCCCCGACTTCTTTCTTTCAGGTCAATCAGGTCCTCAAAATATTTAGAACAATCTCACCCTGCGCTGGATTCCAGGTTTTCTGTTACTCTTTTAGTGCAGCTACTCACAGTACTTGAGGTTTTTTTTTTTTTTTTTTTCACAGTTTGAGCTTATACTTTTCAGAGCTGGCTTTACAGTAGCCTTTTTTGGTGTATTGAGGATTGGGGCATTTGATGCACCCAATAGATTGGCTACCTCCTTTCTTCTTTTTCCTCATAGCTCATTGGAGAGTAATTGCCTGAATTTGTTTATTGTAGGTCTAAAATGCACTGTCTGGTTAAAGGGCAGTGTACCACCTAAGGTAGGTCTCCCAATCCAACAGTTTGTCCTGTTGGATGGGTAGTTGGGTCAGTGATGGGTATAAAATATATGTCTGGCCTGATCTATTAATTATGTAACATTCTTTTTCAGACCCAACCAAATGCAGACTCTGAATAACAGGTCACTTCTACATTTACTGGGCTTGGAAGTGAGCCAAATCAATGACTTATACAAGCAATTTAGGTCTGAATATTAATGATGGGTGCCCAGGCTTATTTGGTCTCCTTCCAGTAACCTATTTTATGTAGATCGAATCCATAGATGCCTTAATAGAGTTATCCATAATTTTCTGGTCTCTTGTGGTAGAGTGTCGTTCCGCCATATTGATCTCAACAGTTTTTTTCCTGGGCTGTTTTGGAATGACCTGGTACATTTGTCAGAGATTGGCCTGGACATATTTAATATGGGCTTGCAAGACTTAATTTTGAAAGCCACGGTGTTGGGGGGCCTACTGGTTTCGGCTGGTGGGGATTAGTCGTCCAGCATTGTCTCGATGGACATCGTGTCTGGAATTTTGTTATGAGTTATTGTATAGCCAGGGTGGCTTCATGTTTCATTAAAATGTATTGTTATCAGGTTACTCCTTGAATAACACAGTGACCAATGTTAAAATTTTACCAAACAAATAAATATTTGAAAAATTATCGGTTTGTATATTGCAGCTTTATTTGTTTTGACGATAATCCCTTTGTTCTAGGCCATGCAATTTGGATTCAAGAATGGGTTTATTTTATGTGAATTGATAAATAGCACCACTATTTTTATGATATATTTTACTGTGATATCATTGTATAATAAAGACAATTGATTTTATATGGTGTAAAAGTTCTTTTGGCACTTAAACAAAAAACCCACAGTTCCAGTTTCCAACTTTCTGTATATATTGTTCAGCACATTTATAGAATGTATAACGGGACCTACTGAAGACAAGTAAATGGAAAAATGGAAGTCGACTTGCTCAGAAAAATAAAAATAAGAGCCTGTAAAGAACAGAGTAAACTCTTACCTCTCCCAGTCTCCTGAACACCGGTATGATGAAGAGGAATATCCCCCTGAAGTCTCTTCAGAAAAACCAACACTTCCAAGAATGTCAATCTTTTTTTCCCCTGCTGTGCTTGGTGATTTCTCCTGCTGACTACGATGTCACTACAGGACATAGTAGTAATGTAGGGGGTCAATGGGAGGAACCAATGAGTATATACAGTAACTCAATTTTATTCCTCACACATGACAGCTGTGGTGCATGGCAATTGACAGCTCAGGAATCAAGCGCTGTCCCAAAGGAAGCAGGGTGAAAGTCCTGCACCCTCCACCCAGTGTTAGCAACTTGGAGCTTGCACAGGGCTTCTACCCCTCACTCTTGTGGGCAACCAAGTGTCTTAGTAAACCTGCTGCATTGTCATGTAAGATAAATATTTAATGCACATGTATATTAATAGAAAAACAAACTTATTGGTGATATATAGCTTTACACAAACATTAAATCAAACTAGTTTGTAAAGCTATGCACATCTATTGTATAATACATGGAAAGGTCTGTTAGGGCCAAATACAGAAAAACATGTAAATACACTGAAGTACAAAAATTAGAACATAGTAAAATAATACAAAATTACAATGGTAAGTACATACATTTCCAGACCTTTGATATATTTTAGGTGAACAAAGCAGGCCAGCCTGTCAATTTTTATTCACAACATGTTACCACAAATGTATATTAGGACATATGCCAGGCTAAAATAAATGCTTGCATGCTTTTCTCAGACTTTTCTGGTATGCAGCATGCCACCATACTGATCCAGAGAGCTCTGAACATTACATGTGATCTGGTACTCCCATGACAATTTCTTGGTATGTGCAAAACATTGATTTTGCCATCATGTTGCTCTTTCTGCAGTTTCCTGATTCAACCCTTCCAACCAATAACTGTAGTTATTGGCTTATAACACTCACTTTTTTACCCTGAAAACAGAGGGTAAACTGTGCCTGCATGTTATACGCAGGGGGCTTTGATTTTTTTTTTCTCCTGAAACTCCCCTTAAAGTTAGGGTGCGTGTTATATGCCGATAAATACGGTATATCATAGCATTGCCATACTAATTTTCTTAATTCTGCTTGTCTACAGAGGGTCTTTTGGGAGTTCTGGGTTGTATTTATTTGGCATTAGGCAGCCAAGCATGGAAAACATTAGAAATAATTGGTTTGAAGATTTAAAAAAAACTGGGAAAGGGTGTAATTATAACATTTCTGAATCCATTTGAATAGATTCTAAATATGTCTGGAAACATCATCCAATTAAGTCTGATCTCTGTTGTGCGATCTGTTCTTGCAGCTTTGCTCATATGTACTGATTGTCCTGTAAATTTGACCCTACAAAGGAAATGTCACCCAGCACGATTGATATCTCTTTCACATTTATTGTCGTATAGTAGTTAAAGAAAAGAAGAAGAAGAAAAAAAAAACTCTCTCTCTGATAGAATTCTAGACAAGTGTAAAACAAAAAAGCTGTAATTCAAACCCTATATTTTTCCCAAACTTCATATCTTTACAATGAGCAGTAGATAAGTTTTATAATAGTAATGATCATGCATATAGTGCCTAAAGAAAAGTCACTAAAAACATAAGGGACATAGAACAAGTAAATTATAAGGTAATTTATTACATAGAACACATGCCTTAAAATGGAACTAAACATTCCTATCTTTTTTAGCTAATGAAGCTGCCACCTTAGCCTTTGTTTGATCTTCAACTGCCATGATGCTACACTTGTGATCAGTTATGACACCACCCATTTGATATTTTGATAGTTTGGTTGAAAGCATTCCCAGCGTACTGGGAATAAAACAGTTTTTTGAAACTGTTAAATCATGATGAGTTTAGTTCTCCTTTATGCTCCATTCACACCATGGCGTTCCATTTTGCAGGTGGAATTTGCCCGCGATTCGGAAATGCTGCAAATCATGGAACGCCCTTGCGATCCATGCTATTTAAACTGGCACCAAATCGATTGTTGCCTGATGAATCGTAGTAAAATTGTGATGAATCGTAGTAAAATTGTGGTAAAACGTGCAAACAAAATCGTCTGATGCCCAAAAAAAGTCCAGAGATTTGCAGCATTTCCAAGTTGTGCCAAAACTGCCTGCAAAATGGAACGCCATGGTGTGAACGGAGCCTTAAAGTGATTGTTATTTTTAAAAAAAACACAAAGGTTTACAAACATATCATACTTGCAGTTCGTTTTGCACAGTGTGGCCCCCGATCATCCTCCTCTGGGGTCCCCCGGCGGCACTCGCGGCTCCTCCTTACATCGGTAAACTCCCTAGGAGAAACGCGCTCTTCCTGGGGGTTACCTTGCATGTGCACTCCCGAGTCCAACATTTGTGTTCCTAGACACAAAATGTCAGAATCGGCCCCCGCATTATTGGATTTGATTGACAGCAGCAGGAGCCAATAACTGCGCTGATGTCAATCTATCCAATCAAGAGTCGAGAACCCCAGGCAGAGAGGAATAGTGCGTCCCCGCTGAAAGAATTGACGGGTTCAGGTAAGTAAAACAGGAGGGGGGGGGCTGAGGGGACGGTCAGTGTGAGAAGTTTTTCACCTTAATGCATAGGATGCATTTAAGGTGAAAAAACACAAGAGATTACAACCCCTTTAAGGTACAGCAATATTAGTTAAGCCAGATAATAGCAATTATCACTGAGGAAAAGCATTTAATGTCAAACATGCATCACTATATTCTGTTCAAATCAATACAGGGATGCTGATGAAAATATTAATTAATATGTGTTTATTTTCTTCTTTATATCACAAAAAAACACACTTTTTTTCCCTATTAAATTGGGAAATGTACTCACAATCACTCAGACATGTTTCTTAACTGTAAATGCAATAATCAGATTTGACAAAATGCAAGAAACAAGGCAACATTTTTAAATGTATTTTCCTGGGAATCTTTCAGGAAGATCACACATGATAAATTGGCTTGTCTGGCTGAGCAGGAACATATTACATATGACATAGGAATATTTAAGAATACCATGTCACTTCTACATAAATCCAATTGTATTAACCACTTTAGCCCCGGGCCTGTTTTTGAGATTCTGTGTTTACGAGACTAAAACATTTTTTTTTGCTATAAAATTACTTAAAACCCCCAAACATTATATATTTTTTTTTTCTAACACTCTAGAGAATAAAATGGCAGTCATTGCAATACTTTTTGTTACACCGTATTTGCGCAGCGGTCTTACAAGCGCACTTTTTTTGGAAAAAATTCACTTTTTTAAATTAAAAAATAAGACAACAATAAATTTGGCCAATTTTTTTTACATATTGTGAAAGATGATGTTACGCCGAGTAAAATGATACCCAACATGTCACGCTTAAAAATTGTGCCCGCTCGTGGCATGGCGTCAAACTTTTACCCTTAAAAATCTCGATAGGCGATGTTTAAAAAATTCTACAGGTTGCATTTTTTGAGATACAGAGGAGGTCTAGGGCTAGAATTATTGCTCTCGCTCTAACGATCGCGGCGCTACCTCACTTGTGTGGTTTGAACACCGTTTTCATATGTGGGCGCTACTCGCGTATGCGTTCGCTTCTGCGCGCGAGCTCGTCGTGAAGGGGTGATTTAAATTTTTTTTTTTTTGTTTTCGTATTTATTTGTATTTATTTTACCAATTTTTAACACTAAAATAAAAAAAATAAAACAATTATCACTTTTATTCCTATTACAAGGAATGTAAACATCCCTTGTAATAGAAAAAAGCATGACAGGTCCTCTTAAATATGAGATCTGGGGTCAAAAAGACCTCAGATCTCATATTTAGGCTAAAATGCAAAAAAAATATCAAAAATTTCAAATGTCATTTTTCAAATGACATTTAAAAAAAAATGTCTCTTTAAGACGCTGTTTGGAACTGACGTTTGACGTCACTTCCGCCCAGCAGAGCTACGGGGATGGACGAGGGAAATTTTTTCCCTCACTCGCATCCCCGCTGAACAGACGAGCGCACCCGATCGCCTCCGCCGCTACCGACGGCTCCGGTAAGCGTCGGAGGGCGCGGGAGTGCAGCGGGAGGGGGGGGGACGTTCGCCTGCCACCGATAACGGCGATCTCGCGGCGATTCCGCCGTGGAGACCGCCATTATCGTTTACCCGACCGCCCACAGAAGAGATGGATATCTCGGTTGTGGCAGCAGCTGCTGCCATTACCGAGATATCCATCTTCAAAATGCCGACGTATACCTGCGGTGGGCGGTCAGGAAGTAGTTAAAAGAAAAATCACCATCTAAAGTAGTGCTGTTTGTGTCCTGGTATGTCCAACTTCATCTTTCTTCAGTTACCCAAGGAGGCACATCTATCCGATGAGAACGGTCCGTTTTCATCGGTTAACCAATGAAGTGGCCTGATGGTCTGATGTGCCTACACACAATCAGTTAAAAAAACGATCGTGTCAGAACGCGGTGACGTAAAACACAACGGCGTGCTGAAAAAAATGAAGTTCAATGCTTCCAAGCATGCGTCGACTTGATTCTAAACATGCGTGGATTTTTAACCGATGGCCGTGCGTACTAACGATCGGTCGTGCGTACTAACGATCGGTTTTGACCTATCGGTTAGGCATCCATCGGTTAAATTTTAAAGCAAGTTCTCTTTTTTTTGACCGAAGGATAACTGACTGATGGGGCCCACACACGATCGGTTTGGACTGATGAAACGGACCTTCAGTTCATTTTCATCGGTTTTCACCGATCGTGTGTACGTGGCCTAAGACTATAATCTAGCTAAATTTAGGAATGGGACAAGCCTGTAATGTTCTAAAGAAAAGATCCTGGTTAGAAAATGCTTCCATATTTAAAATAGATGTAAACCATATCACAAAAAAATATTACATTTAATTTGTAACAGGTTGATGTAATTTGTTATCGTTTTTAATTGTTTCAATGTTAAATCTGCAATTTTAGGGAAAAAAATTAAAAATCTTGGTATTTTTGCCATGAAGGTTCTTGTTCAGCTACTTGTTTTATTTTGAAAATGCTCTGTCAGTTTCCCATTTGATCTTCAATGTTGTCACACTTCCAGTGGAAATATTAAGTGTATACTGTATTTCCTATTTTATTATTTGCTCTTTTTTACCACATTGTGACTTCCTTATGTACCCGTTTATAATTTCTCTTAGTGCTCTTCATGACCTGATCTAGGGAAAAGATTCAGTCATAACCTGAAAAGTTATAGAAACTTCATCAGGACCATGAATTATTTACTATAGAACATTGTCACCAGTCTTTGCCGGTACAATTGAGAAGATTTGAAGGGAAAAGTCTTGAATCCATGTTTTCATAGATGGAGTTTTATATAGACTGCTTCTGGGTAGACTTAGATTTTGATGATTTATTTGTGGATTTTGTTTTACTTTGACTGTTGTACATAAACTCAAAACTTGTCAATAGCCATGAACATCGACAAAGAAAACAAACTGAAGCAACTTTGAATCCTTGTCTAAAAAATTATCCCCAAACCAAAAAGCAATAAAAAAAGGCACAAGATATGATTACTGATATACCTTGTGCTCCTAATTGTATTGTATCTTGAGTGTATTCTGTGAATGAGTTCACATAATACAAAGTGCTCTGTAATCGGGCAGGAAGAGGGGAGGGGTACACACACTGGATGCATGGCACTGCAAATTCTGGAGCTGAGACTACAAGAGCCAGCATAGGAGCACTGGGTAAAAATGTTATTTTGTGTTATTTTGACAAACTTTTTTATAATTTGATTTGCATACTGCAATCATTTTTAACAGTGTACCTCTTTCTCTATGCACAGTGAATGCGCAGAGATGCCCTCTGATCAAGTTGGACAAGTTTGTAGGCAAACTTCTAGCAATCACAATAATTGACCATCACGGGGATTATATGATTGTGAACTACACTGACTGGTTCCTGGTTGTTATACTCAGACCTAGCCCACAGCTGAAGTATATATTGGTTGTATATTCACAGCATGCGAAAGCGTGCCTCGGAATGTTCGTATACAGATTACATTTATCACTGGGTAACATGAAGATCCAGGTTTTACCTGCTAGTATGTCACATCTGAAGCATGTTATGAAATGTGACGCTGTATTCCTAACCAATAGTGTTAGGCTGGATGTGTTTGTGGGTGGAAGAGAGAGAGTGTTTGTATATATGCATCTCCTACTGATGCATAGCGAGATCTGAAGACCTTAACCACTTTTGGATTAAAGTGAATAACCCTTTTTTTTTTAAAAGATGATTACTCCTGGAAAGAAGTGTTATTTAACAGGGATTAGTTATGTTGATTAAAAGTTATTAAAACCTAAAGCAATGCATATAAAACACATACAATATAAATAGACTGTGATTTCTATATTATCTTCTGACAGCATTGTGGATTTATATTTAAACACAGCGTGGAATCAGAAAAAAAAAGAACTTGTGAAGTTGCTTACCTTAAAGCGGTTGATCAAATCGTAACGTGTAAGTAATTCATAAAAGATGAATTTAAGTGCATGATCGCCACTAGCATCATTCAGTGCAAATACATCAAAGGTCCACTTGTCAACATTCTGCAAGAAGGAGACATGGTGTAAGAACTATATGCTGTGGACAAATACAGGTGTACAAAAGTATTTGCATCAAAGCTTTCTTGTTACAATCTTGCAAGTACTCAAATGAAAAGCGTTAAAAAGTATAAACTAAAATAACACACAACACTGTTATAGTAATGTAACAGATATCTTATACCTCACTCGCTGGCACATAGCCCCACCACTCGCTGGCACATAGCCCCACCAATGCTATCTGATAAAGCAGAAGATTCAAAATCTTGCAGGAATGCACTCTTACCTATACCTAGCAATTTTAGCTTGAGGGATTTGAGGCTACGTAGATTTATAGTTATATTTAAGTGAAAGGTCCATTCTATGTTATCAGAAAGTATCACTGTAGCTACAGAATACTAAATGGCAGTGACCATTGGTGAGGCTATTTCTAGGCTTAAAATGTTACCTGTAGTAAGAGGTGGTGTTCCCCACGTCTGGCAGTAGGCCATACTTTATGAGGTGGAGATCATGATGTAATCTGCCTGCCTTTTAACCTCAACCAAATAAAAGTATACAAATGAAAGGCTTCCTGTAAATGGCCGAACTTTGCTCGACTCTACTTTATTTAATTTCAGGGATGAGAAATCCCTGTACAGCTGCTGATGCGCATGTAGCTCGTGCTACATACAATTGCTGACAGTCGGTGCAATAATTAGTAAAGGAAATAGTTCATTTGGGCCAGCTTGATCCAAACAAGCTATTTAAAGTCGTCGTATACCTGGAGTTAGGCTTTAAAGGGTCATGAGACCCGTTTTCCAAATTGGCCAAAAGGAGAAGCCATCCTATTGGCCTTATGAGGAGGAAGGAGGAGGGGGAGACATACAGCCGCCGTGATGCACAGGAGATGCATAAGAAGCCTGACTGATGGAGCCGGGACACGGAGGACACTGAGGGTGAAAGCGTTTGCTTTCTCCACATATCAGTCCGAGGGCAGCACAGGGTGAGTGAGCTGGGGGGGGGGGGTATGTTGTGCATTGTGGACTGGAGCAATGAGGTGTGGTCCGTCTTCAGGTTTGTCTGCTGCCCCTCCGACCAATGAAGCACCAGCGGCTACTGCTGATAATAACATTTTACTGTGGGCTCTGGGCATAAGTATAACTATTGAAAATGTTAGCTTTGTCCTTCCAAAATTACTGTTCACAGGGCTACCACAGGAACCAATTTAAAAAAAAGAAAACATTTTAAATTGGTTTCTGTGGTAGCCTTGTTTTATTTTGAGAGGGCAATACTAGTATTCTAAAATGTGACACTGCCAGATGTCATAAAAATATATTGTTGGATGGCATACAATACTACAACTATTGAAACATACTAAATATACTGATGACAGAGCAGTCAGCTGGTTGGGACTTGTAGGTGCAAGTTGCAGGATGTGCCTGTTTATGTGCTGATAGAGGTGTTTGGACCTCCTCCTCTCCCCTCCCTGGTGTACTGGAGCTCAGCCTGGACTCATGAAGACCTTGTTGTGTCCCCTTTACATCATGGTCTGTAGCGTTCCTTTACATCAGGGTCCATAGTATTCCCCTTCACATCAGGGTCTGCACAGCTCCCCTTTACACTGTTGGGGGGGGGAACCCTGTGGATTCTGATGTAAAGGGGGAACCCTGTGTATGGTGATGTAATAGGGAGCTATGAGGACTTGTGTGCTAGGGGGGGTTCTGCTGACCACAGTTGTCCCTTTTACATTGGGGTATGCAGAGTTCCTCTTTGTACTGTAAAGAGGAACCCTTCAGACTCTGATGTAAGGGGAACCCTGTGCTGGGTTATATTAACCCGACCTTTGTGTAAAGGGGGAAAATATGTTTTTGCCTTTTATTGTAGCTAGTGTGATGTGCTTAACTCTATGTCTGTAGCTTAAATATGTATTTTTGCACTGAACACCGTTGTTTTGGCTACCATTTTGAACGGTCAGTAAAAATTTGTCTCTGTTCGCATTTTTTGGTGTCATGCCAGTAAAAAATGTGACATTAAATTTCACTTCAAGAGGTTGGCAACCCTAATCAGGATTGTCTTTGTTTTAAAT
Source organism: Rana kukunoris (assembly GCA_029574335.1). Lineage (NCBI taxonomy): Eukaryota > Metazoa > Chordata > Amphibia > Anura > Ranidae > Rana > Rana kukunoris. The sequence goes on along the minus strand of CM056053.1, from coordinate 171,402,948 downwards.
ACCAGTATTTTATTACATTGTTCTGACTTCCTGTTATTGTGCCTTGTGTAGAAAATATAATATTTGCAGAAAGGCTTTTCACCTGAGACTAACCCTACTGCTGCCACATTTAGGCTCCATGCACACTAAAGCTCATAAACTACACTTTAAAAAAAAAAACACCCACTCTATGTTAGCCTATGTGTCCATGCCCACATTGACGTTTTGTAGTGTTAATGAGCAGTGGAGATTATGGGCTTTTTTCTGAAAGCAAGAAATTCACGTTCGGAAGTGTTGTCTTTATCATGAGACAGACTTCAGAAAGTCCAGTCTCTTAATATTAATTTCACTTTCAACAAAGAAAAATAAGCTCAGTATTACATTAATCCGCATCTATGAAAATGTTCACTTCATGAATGATACCTTTTTAACAATCAAAGTTCTATACATTTGTACAGATAGCCCATTCAAGGAAAAATCACAGAAATTAAGGTGTAACCTCTATCAATGACCCCAGCATGCCTAGTATTTACAAATCAATATCATTACTGAACTTGGATATCAAAATCTTTGCAAAGGCCCTGGCATTTAGACGACTGAATATTCTTCCTTCTCTCCATCCAGATCAAGTTGGCTTTAATAAAGAGTGATAGGCTCCAGTCCTGACATCACTAGAAGAATTGTGAACTTACTTAGATATGCTGAGATTCTCAAAAATTCCTTCACTTTTTTTGACCTTAGATGCTGAAAAAGCATCCAATCTAGTGCACTGGGTGTTTTTCCAGGCGGCCCAGCAGAAATTTGGATTTTCAGCGTCAGTCCTAGCAGCTTTATTGTTGCTTTACACTGAGCCTTCTGCCAAAGTGTATACATCTGGGGGAACTTTCTTCTGAACTATAGATAACAAACCAGACTAGACAGGGAACCCCTGGTGCTCTCAATCTGAAACTCTCCAAATATAATGGGCATCCACATAGGTCCTATTCACAATAAGATTGGACTATTCACAGATGACATCCTAGTCATCAGAGACTCATTTTATTCTTTTTTGAAGATTCAGCATATTCATATGTATAGTACTAAAAAATTAACAAGTCTAAGCCCAGGTTCACACTGGGTACGATTTGAGATGCGATTTCACATGTCAAATCCCATCTCAAATCGGCGACATTTGCTGGCAATGACACCATCCTAATCGGTGCGACGCCGCATCTGTGGTGCTGCACCGATTTCAAAAAGTAGTTCCTGTACTACTTTTTGCGATTTTGGGCCGCGATTTACATTAACATATGTGCAGACACCTGCACAGATGTTTTTGAAATTGCGGCCGAAATCGGGACTGCCAGCGTGAGTGAAATCGTGCGAGTTCAGCTGAACTCGCATGGCCTCACTCCCGCAGCCCAGTGTGAACCTGGGCAAAATCTCAGATCTTATGCCGCGTACACACGATCACTTTTTGTGATGAAAAAAAACGACGTTTCAAGTGATGAAACAAAACGACATTCTTCAAACTTCATTTTCCACCATTTCACACCATCGTTTTTCCAAAATGCTCGGCGGCACATAAAACGACGTTTTGCCCACACACGGTGATTTTAAATTACGTTTTTGAAAACGTCGTTTTTTTTTCATCACAAAAAGTGATCGTGTGTACGCGGCATTAAGCCTACATATGATCATTTCCCTTCAAGTGAACTCTTCAAGTCCACTTCCTATATCCTTGGACTATTGGTCACGTTAAATATCTTGGTATCAACATCCTACTTTCAACAGAGTTCTTGACGTTCGGAATTTCCGACAACATTTGTGTGACCATGTGTATGCAAGACAAGTTTGAGCCAACATCCGTCAGAAAAGTATCCATGGTTTTGTTGTCGGAATGTCCAATCGTCTGTAAGTGGCTATAGAGTGCGTAATTGGAGCATTGACTTATAGCATTGTCTTTCAATATTATGAGACACTGGAACTTCTCCATTATCCTGGGAGTGTCTGACATTGTTTAAACTCTCTTGCTACTTGTAGCTTACACACCCCTTATATACTGCCCAGTAATATCTACTATTGCCCTTCTTGGATGCTCTCACCTAAAGGGTCCATTACTTTCTTGCCTTGAATTGTTTAGATGGGAATAACAGGATCATCCTCCCTATTACCTCTAGTTCCTACAATTTCTACCTTCAGTCCCTTAATACCCCATGCTTGTGAACTGTTAATTCCTGTACACACGATCAAATATCTGATGGAATCTGATCCGATGGATTTTTTCGTCGGATATCTGATGAAACTGACTTTCAATCAGTCTTGCCTACACACCATCAGTCAAAAATTTGATCGTGCCTAAACGCGGTGACAACCAAAAAAAAATGAAGTTCGATGCTTCTGAGCATGCGTCGACTTGATTCTAAACATGCGTAGATTTTTGTCCGATGGAGTTCCACACAGACAATCAGATTTTTCTTTTGGTTATTTATCCATAAAAAAATTAAAACATGTTCTATTTTTTTTCCCTGCTCTGTTTTCATCGGACAAACCGATCGTGTGTACACGGCTTTAGGAGAAACAGACCGTATACTGCAGGGATCTGCAATTAGCAGACCTCCAGCTGTTGCAAAACTACAAGTCCCATCATGCCTCAGCCTCTGGGTGTGATGCTTGTGGCTGTCAGAGTCTTCCTATGCCTCATGGGACTTGTAGTTCTGAAACAGCTGGAGGTCCACTAATTGCATATCTCTGGTATACTGTATAGTTTGAAGTTTTGTACTGTTATTTGCTGTGTTTTTTTTATATGCACATGTTTCCACCTTGCCTAATTGCCTGTTCTTGGGTGATTACATGAACACTCCTTTCTTGTATGTTTCTCCATAAAAGTTAATAAAACACAAACTCTCATAATAAACTTCTCTAAATAAATTGTGTTTTCTTCTGGTTAATACAGCATGCAAAGTGCTATGTTATATCTGTTCGAAAAGGCAACAAAAAAAACTGTAGATCCTGCCAGAAAAACAGTATTACACTGTTTTCTGTACACTCTCCAATTTTAACCACTTAAGGACCGCCGCACGACTATGTACATCCACAGAATGGCACGTACAGGCAGATGGGCGTACATGTACGTCCCCGCCTTCTAGCGGGTCCGATCAGGACCCCCTCCGCTGCGTGCAGAGGTCGCTAAGTGTCTGGGAGCGATCCGGGACGAGGGGGCGGCTGTTCGTTTTTGTCCGCCCCCTCGCGATCACTCCCAGCCAATACGCTTCCTCCTCTGCCTGAACTGTAAGCACAGGCAGAGGAGGAAGTGATGTCACCTCTCCTCCCGCAGGTATTTTCATCCGGCGGAGGAGAGGAGACATCACAACAGTGAGTAGCACAAGCACTACACTGACACCAGTACACATAGGCACACATTTCCCCCCAGTCACCCCCGATCACCCCCCAGCCCCCTGTCACAGTGTCACTAACTAGCAGTGATCATGTATTTACTGATCACTGCATTTAGTGTTAGTGTGACAAGCAGTTAGTGTTAGGTTCAGGGTAGCCCCCTACCCCCCAATAAAGGTTTTAACCCCTTGATCACCCCCTAGTTAACCCTTTCACCCCCCTTTTGCCAGCGTCACTAAGCGATCATTTTTCTGATCGCTGTATTAGTTTTGTTAGTGCCGCTAGGTAGCTAGTTATTTTTTGAGGTTCGCCCGTCAGGTTTTTATAGCGTACATTATTTAACCCCTGATTGCCCTTAGAGTTAACCCTTTGGCCCCCTATTGCCAGTGTCATTAAGCAATCGTTTTTCTGATCGCTGTATTAGTGTTGCTGGTGCCGCTAGGTAGCTAGTTAGTGCCAGTAACGCTTACACCCATGCGCAAAGCATACACCCCCCATATGTGGAATTACACCCCAAAATACATTCTGCTGCTTCTCCTGAGTACGGGGATACCACATGTGTGAGACTTTTTGGGAGCCTAGCCGCGTACGGACCCCAAAAACCAATCACCGCCTTCATGCTTTCTAAGGGTGTACATTTTTGATTTCACTCCTCACTACCTATCACAGTTTCGAAGGCCATAAAATGCCAAATAGCACAAAAAAAAACCAAATTACCCCATTTTGGAAAGTTGACACCCCAAGCTATTTGCTGAGAGGCATGTTGAGTACATGGAATATTTTATATTTTGACACAAGTTGCGGGAATATGAGAAACTGATTTTTTTTTGCACAAAGTTGTCACCAACTGATATATTTTTCACACATGCCATGGTTATATGTGGAATTGCACCCCAAAATACATTCTACTGCTTCTCCTGAGTACGGGGATACCACATGTGTGGGACTTTTTGGGAGCCTAGCCGCGTACGGGGCTCCGAAAACCAAGCACCACCTTCAAGATTTCTAAGGGCATACATTTTTGATTTCACTCCTCAATACCTATCACAGTTTTGAAGGCCATAAAATGCCAAGATGGCACACAACCCCCCCAAATGACCCCATTTTGGAAAGAAGATACCCCAAGCTATTTGCTGAGAGGCATGTTGGGGCAAAAAAATAATAATCCATTGACTCAAGTACCCCCAGTACTCAGGAGAAGCAGCAGAATGTATTTTGGGGTGCAATTCCACATATAACCATGGCATGTGTGAGAAATATATCATTTAGTGACCATTTTTTTGCAAAAAAAAAAAAACAGTTTGTCATATTCCCGTGACCATTTTTTTGCAAAAAAAAAAAAACAGTTTGTCATATTCCCGCAACTTGTGTCAAAATATAAAATATTCCATGGACTCGACATGCCTCTCAGCAAATAGCTTGGGGTGTCTACTTTCCAAAATTGGGTCATTTGGGGGGGGGGTTTGTGCTATTTTATGGCCTTCGAAACTGTAAAGCCGCGTACACACGGCAGAGAACCTCGACGGGCAGAACACATCGTTCCGCCCGTCGAGGTTCTCTGCCGGCCGTCGAAATCGGCGACCCGCCCGTCGGGAATGGCAACCAGCCATTCATCCAGGCGGGCCGTCGAGCAAAAAGAGAGCGTGCTCTCTTTTCACTCGACGGGATTGGACGGTGATCTGTCGAGCAGTGCTCGGACAAGGGGGAGGGGCTGTATATGACGGCCCGCGGCGGGGAACACAGCTATTGATTTGAAAGCTGTTATGTTCCCCACGCTCTGAACAACCAGGTGGTGGTGGTGACTCTCCTATATTCACTCTTTGCTTTCCCCCCCCCCCTGCTCACAGGCAGCCCACACTCGCCAGCCCTCAAAATGCACAAGCAAAATGCGAGCAGGCAAGTGTAAATTTTGAGGGCTGCTATAATATTTATCAGCCAGAAATATCTTGTTAAAAACAATCCCAATTGGGGGGTGCACATATCCACCCAGGCAGGCATGGAGGTGGACGTAAGCCTACAAGGACCCCCGGGACAGAAATATCTTGTCCTTGGGTTCTTGGGTTCTGAGTTTAGCCTGAACCTCGTCCCATTGGAAACTTACATAATAGCTGGCTGCTGTGACACAATCAGCTGTGGCTGCGACATTCCCTGCACCTTTGCCACGTGCAAATGTGAGGTGGGGCACTGCAGGTGGGGTCAGCATTGTGCTATCATGTGATTTACTTAAAAGGGAACCAACGTTTTGTTCCACCACTTCACAAATCATCATTCAAACATATGATCTTTCTTGTCAAGACACACTTGATTACTAATGCTGGTGACATCATTGACCTAACGTGGTCATATTTATTTATACATTTCCACTCTCCAAAACCATATCTGTAGTCAAACTACTGGGCAATCCCTCTACAGGGATCCTGAGAGCATTATGAAGATGGGACTCTGCTGGATCAACTATAGGAACAGTTTACTTCTCAATAAATGCATCTTTAAATGGGCATTTGACCACAAAATATCCCTTGTAATAGGAATCACTGTGACAGGTCCCCTTTATGGAGAGATGTGCGGTAAATAAGACCCCACATCTCTCCTCCAGGCTTACATGCATGAGATCGTGAAAAAAAATTCACCAATCTCATGCCAACAGCCGCGATTGCGGCTTTGTTTACTTCTGGGTACCCGGGCGTGAAGACATAACGTCGCGCCTGGGCCTCCGACGGTCATAGAGATGACTGGTGACCATCTGGTCACCAGTCATCTCTATGCTTCCCAGCCAGCGCCGGCCGATTCGTTCTCCGGGCCCCCCATGGCACGGGAGAGCCCAGAGAAGCACCAGATGGAGAAGGGGCGTCCCCTCCCGCTGCCTATAAGAACGATCAATCGGTGGAACTGCCACTTTGATCATTTTTATCGTGCAGAGAATTGCCAGCTGAAGACGGTGATATCTGAATGATGCCTGTAGCTGCAGGTATCATTCAGATATCACTGCACATATGATGTCCTCAGTTGTCAAGTGGTCCCAGTGTAGCTGGTGTAGATTCTGTTTGGCTGAAGAGGTTAAAAACATATTTTCTTTTGGAATTGATGTGTAACTAAGTAGCAGGCTATGGCCTCTAGCTAGCGATAATTATTTTCTGACTACAAATGATGGTGTAGTCTGTAAAGTTCTCACAATGCTCTGTGTCATTGTTCTGACTGTGCATTAAAGATTTACATTTTTAAATTGGAAATTTCTTTTATGCTCAATATCTGTCAAGGGTTATGTCCCAATTCCCAGTAGTCACTTCCATGAACAGAAAGAAAAATGCTACAGATTTTCCTGTAAGTGTGCGAGTGACTCATTGCTGACAAATGGCTTATGGAACCTAGCTCAAGCAATATGATGGCTGTCATAAAAGTTTCATAAAGAATAATTGCACACTCAGATCAGATGATAACATTTAACCCAAGTATACAGAAAAAGTAGTATTTACCTTGAAATACAGGAATATGGCACTTATTTATTTTGACATTGGAAATGCAGGTATACAGTATGCGTTAGACCTTCTGAATACAGACAGAAACTAGAATATTTCTGTGAAAGTATAGTGTGCCCTAAAACAGTGAAATAGCTGCACTGTAGTTATAAGAATTTGTGCTCAGAACATTTTTATTCTAGTGCTCAGGGACTAGGAGACATTCCTTGATATTTTACAGACTTGTCGAAAAAATTGTTTGTACTGCTGCAACATGTAGCTATTTTACAAGATGCTTTAGCTATAGATTAGAATGTACTAAATCTTAGACTCACTTTGCTCATGTCTATAGTTCTCAATAAAGCTTCACTGGGGTGTGTGTTGCTATCAACCCCCCTTCTTTCTGTGTGGTCCTCCAGTGAGCGCTGGAGGGGCAGAGAACAGAGAGGTGACTGACAGTCACCACTCTCTGATCAGAGCGGACCCAAGAAATGAGCGAGCAGTGGTTATGTGATCCTTCAGTTCTCGAGCTTAGAGCCAGCTGAGGACAGCTCCAGCATCACACCCAAGCTTCAGCCATAAAGGTGAGTATGTATGTTTTTCTTTTGTTGTTGTCTCTCATGCATCTCGACTTTCTAAGTAGAGCAAGCCCATTGTTTTACTATGCAGTAGTTTACTTGACTTTTTTAAATATATGAACACAGCACCATGGATAATGACTAACAACTGATGACTATAGGTGTGTGCAGGTGTGTGCCTCGGCACATCCTAATCACTATGGGCCAGATTCAGGAACACTTGCGCTGGAGTATTTCGATATGCGCCGCGTAACTGTGATGATGCGCCGTCGTTTCTATGTGCCCGTACCCACCAAACTAGATGCGCCCAATAACGGGTCATTTGCGACCGGCGGAACGTTCCGACGCCAGAGTATCGTCAGCGCTTAATTTCGCTGGGCGCATCAGTCGCGCCTATTGATTTCCCCTGCAAATATGCAAATGAGGGATTTTTCCCAATTCACGAATGGATTAGCACCATACGCTGGCTACATGCGCCGCGCGTATCTCGTCCGTCCGGCGCAAAGTTATTTCTACAAAAGGCTGCTTTATCTTTACTCCAGATGGCCACAGGTCAGCAGGAGAGCAGCTACAGCAGCGTTACCGACGATAAGAGCTAGCTGAGCACCCCCACTTGCAGGACAACACCTCTGTCCATGCTTGTCTGTCAAATTTTACAGCCATGGAGGAAGACATCATAGGTCTCCATAGCCGAGATGATGGCTGACAGCTCCTGGCCATTAAAGTTCAGCTTTCTCCTGTGTGTTTGCGGGGAACGGGAGCAGCCATCTCAAAACAAAAGTAACATCACTGCGGGGAGGGGGAGCAGGATATACTTTAGTGCCGAAATGGCGCTTCTACGGGCGCATTTAAACGCCCAACGGATGGCATTGCGCTGACGTTTCCCGTGAAGTGGTGCCGACGGAAGTTGTGAGCATGCGCACAAAGGGGGCGAGTGGAGCCTCACTCACTGCGCATGCTCCGTGGTTGATGCGCTGAACGTAAGCCTCTGCGCTGGGCTCCGCCCATCATTTACATATGATCACACCCACTTCCCCTTGCGTCGGGTTACGCCAGCGCATTATCGTTACTCTGGCGCAAGTTTACGCGCAACTGCTATGTGAATAACAGTACTTGCGCTGAAAGGGTCGTCAGAGTAACGTAAATGAGAAGCGTTACTCTGGAGCAAAGATGCTCTCATCTACCTGAATCTGGCCCTATGTGTGTTACTGATTCCCCATACCTCCAGAGCTTCTCCTCCCCACCCTGCAGTGTTGCTGGCTTCCTTCTTCTCCCCCCGGCTGCAGCAGGTGGATATTTCAGGATGGAGAGCGAGAAAGTGGCTAGTAAATAGTTACATTTCTAAATGAATACAGGCATAATGTACAGTGAAAATACTCATTCACTGTGTCCATTCATAACTGAAGCATAGTACACCTTGGGGTTGATTTACTAAAACTGGAGAGTGCAACATTTGGTGCAGCTGTCCATAGAAACCAATCAGCTTCTAACTTCAGCTTGTTCATTTAAACTTTGACAAGAAAACCTGGAAGTTTATTGGTTACCATGCAGAGCTGCACCAGATTTTGCACTCTCCAGTTTTAGTAAATCAACCCGAAATGTATACTATCCTTTCAGTGGCGGAACTTTAGGGGCCGCTGCAATCGCATTTGCGACTGGGACCTTCCATTACATCGCTCTGGGGGACGGCCCCACAAGACCCGGCATCTCCCCATGCACCTCTGGCTAGATGTTTAGAGTGCAGTGGGGAGAGTTGGGAGGAGGTGGAAGGCGGTGATCGGCAGCTCTATGGTGCCTGTGTGGGTGGCGGGATCTCCCTGGGGCTTCCCATATGGAAGAAAAATATATTTCCAATATATTTATTTAAAAAAAATTATATATTTTAAATATATTTACAATATATTGGCCTACGCGAATATATTTTTACATCTATTCCAAAAATGTAAATTCAAATATATTTTCCAAAGGCATATATTTTAAAATATATTTTTTTCAATATATTTGACATATATTTTTGAGCATCTAAAAAAATGCATTTAAACATATATTTTTAAATATACTTGTAAAGGCATTCCAAAATATAATTTAAATGCATTTTCCAAAGACATATATTGAAAAATATATTTTTTAAATATATTCTTCAGATTTTTTTCAACATATATTTTTACATATATTTGTAAATGTGTTCCAAAAATATAATTTTAATATATTTTCCAAAGGCATATATGTGAAAATATATGTTTGAAAATATATTGTCCAGATATTTTTGAACATATAAAAAAATGCATTCAAACATATATCTTTAAATATACTTGTAAATGCATTCCAAAAATATAATTTAAATATATTTTACAAAGCTATATATTAGAAAATATATTTTTAAAATATGTTTTTCTGAAAATATTCAATGTCTAATAAAGACATTGCAACATATATTTTGTCTGATATTTTTGTAACTATGTCATAGATAACATTCTGAATACATTTATAAGAGACCCACTACCATTTTAAAATGACTTGTTTTACTCTTTTAAAATAAATTAAAAAAAAATAAAAGATTCAAATAAAATATATTTTTTTTATAAGATTTTAAGCACATAATCCATTCAATACAAAGCAGATAAACCTCTCGCATCCACTTTCCATTCCCAAAGAATTTTTGTATAAGTCATTCTGAATTGAGAACGCTTGTCGGCGGACCAGCAAGTACAGTTATATTGATTTATTGATTGACCTGAATGATTGAGAACCTTCACAGACATCCACCTCCACAGTCCAAGGGTCTTGTCTGCTTACAGAGTACAGAGAGAAACTCTGGATATAAATCTTCAATGTTCTGTTTAATCCATGAATCAGAAGTTGCACTATTATTACCAAACTCGCTCATTAGTGTCTTTATGGACCTTGCTTTGTGCACTGGTGGGCAGTCATGTTGGAACAGGAAGGGGCCATCCCCAAACTGTTCGCACAAAGTTGGGGGCATAACATTTTCCCAAAATGTCTTGGTATGCTGACGCCTTAAGAGTTCCCTTCACTGGAACTAAGGAGCCAAACCCAACCCCTGAAAAACAGCCCCACACCATAATCCCCCCCCCCCCCCACACACACACACCATAATCCACCAAATGATTTGGACCAGTGCACAAAGCAAGGTCCATAAAGACATGGATGAGTGGGTTGGGGTGGAGAAACTTGACTGGCCTACACAGAGTCCTGACCTCAACCTGATAGAACACCTTTGGGATGAATTTGTGTGGAGACTGTGAGCCAGGCCTTCTCATCCAACATCAGTGCCTGAACTCAAAAATGTGCTTCTGGAAGAATGGTCAAACATTCCCATAAGACAGCCTTCTCAGAGGAATTGAAGCTGTTATAGACTGGCATGCTATTAAAACTCATGTGCGTGTAAAGGCAGGTGTACCAAAAACTTTTGGCAATATAATATATATTGTATATATACTGTATATTCTTTTTATACTAAGTCCAGTCCATTGTTTGGACTTCGTACCTGCCGAAGGGTAATTCCAGCAGCAAAAAGTTCCCCCCAGCACAAAATTAAAACTCAGCAGCTACACAAAGGGGGTTATTTACTAAAGGCAAATCCACGTTGTACTACAAGTTCAAACTACAAATTCAAAGTGCACTTGAAATTGCAAGGAAAGTGCACTTGGAAGTGCAGTCGCTGTAGATCTGAGGGGGGCATGGAAAATAAAAAAAAACAGCATTTTAGCTTGCACATGATTGGATGATAAAATCAGCAGAGCTTCCCCTCATTTCAGTTCTACCCCTCAGATTTACAGCGCCTGCACTTACAAGTGCACTTTCAGTGCAATTTCAAATGCACTTTGCACTTGTAGTTTGCGCTTGTAGTGCAAAGTGGATTTGCCTTTAGTAAATAACCCCCCATACTGTACACATACTGCAGCTGCTGACTTAATATTAGGACACTTACCTGTCCTGGAATCCGGCGATGTTGGTATCCCAGCCAATGTTTCCATTGGCTCTCGGGTGCTGCTGCCTCCATTGCCTATATATAGGGACAATTCACACCACATGCAGCCCAGTGCGTTTTTTTTTTTGTCTGCATTAAAAGTAAGTTATATGGTTTTCAATGGCATAATTCACACTAGTGCTTGCAGTTCCAGAAAAAAAGTAGAGAGCATGCTGCATTTTTCCTGCACTGGACTGTAATGGAACACTGTAAAGCACATCAAAAACGCACTAGAATGCACCTGAACACACTGGAACACACATGTCCTTATCTAAGGTTAAGAAAAAAAGAGGGGAAAATGCACTGGAATGCTTTAAAAACACACCACCAAACATACCCTGGAATGCATCAAAAACACACATGCAGAAAAGCATTGGCAAAGTAGGTGGGGGGGGGGGGGGGAAGAGGCAAATAAGTGGAGCTTCCACTTTTGGCTGGAACTCCGCTTTAAATGTCATATCCCTGCCCAAGCTGCACTGCCAATGCTAGGCTGTGCTGGAAGATAAATATGTAAGTGATGAGAGCTGCATTCTTGTGCGTGTGTGTATATATATATATATATATATATATATATATATATACTGTGTGTGTGTGTGTGTATGTGTGTGTATGTGTGTGTGTATATATATATATATATACCGTATTTGCTGGCGTATAAGGCGACCAGGCGTATAAGACGACCCCCTAATTTTACAGTTTTTTAACGTTTTTTTTGCCTGTACTCACCGTATAAGACGACCCCTGTTCCGATACTTCATATTTCTTCCTTCTGGAGCCATATACTTCTTCATTCTTACTGGGACTGGAGATAATCACGGCGAGCAATGTATTCTATTAATGAATACAAAGCCTGCTTGGATTGGCAGAGGTTGTAACATCATCAGCCCGTGCATCTCTGACTCTCAAAGCCAATCCGAGCAGGCTACTGTATGTAGGCACTCGGATTGGCAGAGGTTGTTACCCCAATCTGAATACATCGCTCACCGGGATTGGCTCAGCGGTATATACTGTATGTAGCCGAAGCTACATGCGATATTACCGCACATCCAGCAGGCATCCGAGCAGCTGACCCGGTGTATAAGATGACCCCTGCTTTTTGCCCAGTTTTTTTAAGTGTAAAAGGTAGTCTTATACGCCAGCAAATACAGTATATATATATATATATATATATATATATATATATATATACACACACACATATATATATATATATATATATATATATATACATATATATATATATATATATATATCTCAGATATACTGTGTGTGTGTGTGTGTGTATATGTATAGGGCGACCAGACATCCCCGGTTTCAGGGGACAGTCCCTGGATTAAGGACACTGTCCCTAGACCAAGTCTGTCCCCAGTTTTGTCCCCATTGGATTTGAAACAGGGGCTGGGGCAATTTCAAAGACAGTCAGTGCAGAATTAAAAAAATAATAATTCTGAATTACCACCCCCCTACTCTGTCGCTCCTACTAGCTTGGGGGGGGGGGGGGGATTTTTTTCCCATTACCTGTGCCCCTTTCTGATGATCATGTGTTGGTCGGAGCAGAGGGAATATTTCTTCAGTTTCAGGTGTATTCCCATTCAGCTCCGCTTCCATGTTCTTCTGCCTTGGCTCAAGTCCCGGCCAGCTGCCTGCCTGCTTATCTTCCTCCGCTCCCCATCAAGCAGTAGCGGGGACCCGGAGTGTAAGACTTGGCAGGCTGTGGTGGTGGGCGGCTGCAGCGATGGGCAGAGAGACGCTGATTGCCGCCATTACTAGTAAAAAAAAATGTGTCCCTGGATTTTTAAAAAAAAATCTGGTCACCTTAGTATATATATATATATATATATATATATATATATATATATATATATATATATATATATATATATATATATATACACACACACATAGAGTATATCTGATATATATATATATATACACACACACATGTACCAGAATGAAGATACAAAATATATATATAGAATGCATCTCCCATCACTTACTTACATGTATAAATATTTTTCTCATTTCTTTTATCTCATTCTTTTTATTGGGATGTGGGTTTGAATTCTGTGCCTTCGATCTTATAATATGTGATTCAGCCCTGGGGAAAACTCTTTAAATGAGACTGCAATGATACAGGAAACAATACAGGAGGTGTGTGACAGGAAGTGAGCAGTGGGAACCAGAGGGGTGAACTTTCACCTCTCACTTCCTGTTCCTGGTAAGGCCTAGTCTGAAAAGGAAAGCATGGCAGCATGGTGGAGACGCTCTCTGTATTCCCCTGGATGTATTCTCCTGGATGAAAGGTGAGCCTTCTATGTAATAATATTAGAATTGTGAAAGTTTGGTGTATGAGTTAAGTTGTATTTGTCTATTTCCTGCTGAATAGTTCTCATTCTGTGTACATTCACCTTCCCAGTTACCATACAGCATGTGCACAGTAATGTAATATTATAGAGCTCCTCTTCCACAGCATGTCACCCTGCTGCATATAATATGTATGGCTTCCATGTTATATCCAGTAACTGTGTAACTTACTGTCAGTGCACATTGCTGCATATAATATGTATGGCTTCCATGTTATATCCAGTAACTGTGTAACTTACTGTCAGTGCACATTGCTGTATATAATATGTATGGCTTCCATGTTATATCCAGTAACTGTGTAACTTACTTTCAGTGTACATTGCTGCATATAATATGTATGGCTTCCATGTTATATCCAGTAACTGTGTAACTTACTTTCAGTGTACATTGCTGCATACAATATTATATGGCTTCTATTCTATATCCACTCGCCATGCAGCATAGGAGTTGATTTACTAAAGGAAAATCCATTTTGCACTACAAGTGCACTTGGACATGCAGTCGCTGTAGATCTGAGGGGTAGATCTGAAATGAGGGGAAGCCCTGCTGATTTTATCATCCAATCATGTACAGGCAAAAATGATTTTTTTTTTGTCCCCTTCAGATTTATAGTGACTGCACTTCCAAGTGCGCTTGTAGTGCAAAGCGGATTTGCCTTTAGTAAATATACCCCATAATTGTCAGTGCATAGTGCTTACCAATGTTTATGTCTCCCTCCCCTTTTGCATATTATTATCTGCCCTGCTACTAGGTGCCATTAGATATAAATTTTTCCATACAGATACCAATTATGGCCACCTTTTAGGCCGATAACAATATGAGGTAATGATATTATGTTTACATCCAGCTGCCCCAGAAGTAGCCTGATATCAGTTGACCCATCTAGGCCTTTTTTTGTATTCTAACAGCCACTGGCCACTGTCAGAATGCAGGAAAAAAGAGCAGATAGCAGGGAAATCAATAGCCTGCTGTCAATCAGCAAAGGAGAGGATTTGAAGGAGAACATTCTTCTTCAGGTCTTCCTCTGCTGATTGACAGCAGGCAGTGGGAAGGGGGCACAATAGTCAGCCTAATTTTAAAATTTGAAACAGCCAATGGCAGTCTGGCTATGGTTCCCCCCACTGCCTGCTGTTTACATTCAGCTACCATCAAATAAATTGTGCAGAAGGAGGTTAGCGGTGTGTGGGGTGTGGGTGTGTGTGTGGGCGGGGGGTTTGAAAGATGGGGGTGTGTGTGTGGGGTGGGGGGGAGTGATGGATGGGGGGTGTGGAGGTGGAAAGATAATTTTTATTTTTTTTATTTTTGGCGGATTCTGACATATGGGCCGCCAGCCGCTGTCAAAGCACCTGACCAAGACTAACTGACAGCTGGTGAATATAAAACCAGAATAAGCACTTGGAAGAAGAAAACCAACAACTGAGACAACTTGCCTTTGGTAAGCGGACAACTTAATTGCGGTTTATCATCATTAAACTGGCATTAAACTGGCATCTGTATCTGATCATCATATCTGCATCATCCTTCATTATTCATTTGGTCATCAGCGTTTGAGTTTTGTGGTGATATCATTAAGAATTTTTTGAGGTTTGGTTTGCCAATTGTGTGCTGTTGGCATACAATTTTGGGATCACCGATTTGGCGTATTAACCTCTCATTGTTTATACATATAATTTGACATTCATTTTGTGAATTTATATACAAATTTTTCCTTGCACTCTGATTTTTTTGTTTTGGTTAATTATTGTGCACCGTTTTTGGCATATCAGCCCCTGGATGCCAATCTTTCAATGGAATTGGTATTGGTGAAATTTTTTTCAATTTTAATTTTCATTGAATCTTTTTTATTGGCACAGTCTTTTATTTTTGTTATCTATTTATTGTGTGGTTATTCCACCAGTTCTGCTGCCTTTTTATTTTTTATCTTTATTTTCTGTTTGACCAATCATTTGCCCTTTCATTCTACAGTGTTTTAAGGCAGAGGTAGGCAAACCTTAGAGAGTTGGAGATCTACCTGAACAACATGGGAGAAGTCACAGATCACAGGGCACAGTCGCCTCCAATGTTGCCTCCTCACACCTGACTAAAACCT